>JAJEKV010000070.1:4678753-5278753 GCA_021234155.1 Isoetes taiwanensis | reverse complement strand
AGTTTTCAAAAAGCGACTCATAATAGAGGTACCAGTAATGTATTAATCTCAGATTATGACCAAGAAATCTCATAGGTTGTGCAATAATGAATGTTTCGGGTTGAAGCATACTTAAACTAACACTAAACTAACAGGCCATTGGTTTGAAGCTTTTGTGAAAAAAAGCAATTTTCTAGCTATTGGACACCGCCAAAAGATTTGATTTAATCATCACTTTGTTCACTCCAGGTATTCAACTCTTAGCAATGTATTAGAAGCGTAACTACCATGCATCTTCTAAGCATTGTTAACGATTGCTACTCGATGCCTATGTAAGCTCCATCTAATAGGGTTGCTTCAACAATAGCAAAGCTATTGGCCCGATGGAAGGGAAAGTGTCTAAGATCAGGTCTTGAGAAAAGAAAGGGATCCAAGGTGGTAGGAATCTTGCAAACTTAGCACGGATTATGGTTAAGATCAAGCAAAAATAAGCTTGGATAGCTAAAATTGGCGCGGATACATTCAAGAACATCATTATCGAGAAAGAGACAAAATCGAAGATTAGAAATACAGGTAGAAAGGATAAAACCCCGTGAATTCGTTTTGCTAAAAAAATGCGAGAATCTTAAGCTAAGAAAACCTTTTATTTGTGCTGTTTACAGCTAATGCAAGGACAAACACGGACTTTTCGGAAGAGTTTTTACCTAGCATTTGATCTCGCACCAACGGATCTACACCAATGGATCTTGCATCAACGAGAATGTGGTGATTCTGGAAATGGGTGATTCTTGGACAATGAATCTCGGCCTTTATCTGATTTGCGACCTTGCAAAAGTGGCCTACCACGCACCAAAACCCCAAGCGAAAATACGATTTTATTTGCTGCATGAGGTTCTACACTTGGAATATTAAAATCTACACTTGAAATATTAAGACTACAGTCTCATATACATCATTCTTGAAAAGGATTTGGATTTCTTTGCGGTAGAGTCCCAAAGGGGTTCTTTCAGAATCTTAGAAGAGTGTAGATGGTATTGCTGGCCGGGCGGCTAATGTCCACATGCGGTGCCAATTTCGAAACTGCTTCAGCATTGGTCGCACTGCAACATAGTAAACGGACACGAGAAACAATGATGTTCCCCATTTTTTTTCTCAAAATTTCTGCCTGCTTCTTAAGACCTCTCCGGTTTAGCCGGTTTTGGAGAGCGGCTGCCCACCAACGAAGTGACCTAGCATTTCTGACCAATCATAAGTTTTTAGTCCACCAAAGATATCCTAGGGATATTCTAGCATATACCTAGGATATGCCAAAAGCCCACATAAACAAGGGTTTGCCCCTAAGGGCAACCCAAAAGATGAAAGAATGGCGTGTAAGCAGTCAAATTCATTCTAGTGGTAAAGCAAAACCCGTGAGTAGGGTCTTGTTCTTCTTTAGATGCCTTTAGCATTTTGTAAAGAGGTAAGATATTTGTTAGCTTGATGTAGCATTTTGTGGGTAATGCAATTTGGTTAGGTTTGGAAATTATATTTCACACCTCTTTTTAGATGTATGCAACCAAAAGAATAATGGGGAAACATTTCCGAGGAGAATTAGGAAGGCAATGTCAAAGAAATGTTTTTGGGGCACTTGGTGCAAATCAAAGAATTGCCAAATGTTCTTAATTGCTGATAAGATAAGGCGAGGCTTTCCGCCTTCATTATCAAGCATATGGTCCATGCAAGCATATGGTACAAAGTCGGAAAGGGATTATATAATTTGGCACAATGAATCGTGAATCTACGGATAGGGGCTATATTGTATGTAAGTTTGAAAAACCATATGGTATGGGTTTTCTACTCCAAAAAGTCATATCTGAGGGGTTTTCTCACCCCCTCGATCGCAGATGCCATCTGTCCATATATAAAGGTGCACCCCCCGGGCTCTTTTGGAAAACAATCTCTGGCTCTCAAGGTAGAAGGTATAGAAGCCAACCATTGCTGTCTTCAAATCTGATCAAGTTTTATTCTTTAGGTCATTACTCTCCTACATTTTACTCACCCAAATGCGCAGTCATTCGGCGGGCGAAGTTTTTACAGTATATTGCACTACTATTTCTTTTCGTTTGTGTTAAGATCCATTCCAGTACGATTGTTGTTTTCAAATCTGATCAAATCTGTATGCCCCATTTATATTGACTTCCCCCATTTTCTAAGCATCATATCTTCCCTCCACGTCTGCAACAAGCTACATGTTTTTGTTGAAGACCATGCGATGAACATGCCGTTGGTGTTGGATTGTCTAAATGGGCCGGTATGAAACCTTTACCAACGACAGCAAGTCCAAGGAGTCCACCCTGTGTTTCTCACAAAGCAATAAGAAAATAATGGTAAAAATGTGCATTCTAAATGATCACAGGTGGTCTTCTTTAGTGATGTCGTTCCAACAGAAAATAACAATTGGCATGACGGCTTTAAATTGCTATGTTCTACAAATTTTAGCTCCAGTTTCCTTCCTAATTTTAAATTACTTTTATGCAGGTTGCATATTACACTGGTGATAATTGCAGTGCTTTGCTGCTGGCTGCTGTAAGCTTCCTTTCTTATACATATTCTGTAAAATTTGAAGCAAAGTTTGCCCTTTGAGTTTGTGACATAGTAAAAATAACTCTTGGGCTTCGTTGTCATTGTTTAAACGCTAGGGGCTAATTTAACAATTCCGATTTAACAAGAATTCTCAACAAGCTTTCTTTGATAAGAGCATGGCAGTTAAAAGTGCTGACATTTTGCTTCATGCGGGACATTCTCTGATAAGAGCATGGCAATTAAAAGTCTCAGGCATATATTATGAAGAATCAAAGTGCTGACATTTTGCTTCATTTTCTTGACACTTAATTGTAGCTGCAGCTACTAACTGTGACCTTTCTGCAGTCGGGCTATTGTATGCACACCTCCAGTTATCTTTTTTCAGTTAATTTGGCAGTCCCCCTCATTGAACACCTTGACTCATTTTTACATTTGGCCGTAGACACATTGTTAATAAGGTAAGATATAGGTGTTACTCAACAAATGGAATGTAAAGTTTCTTAAATTCTTGAGATATTCACAAGGGCAAGAAAGGTACTCTTAGTGAAATATTTGAGATTGTAAAATTCATTATATTTTTCTGAATTAAGCATTGTCTCTCCTCTGTAGGTCAGCCATGGTATGCGATTACTGATTTGCATGATTGCTTTAAATTCCTATGCTCTACAAATTTTAGCTTCAGTTTCCTTCCTAATTTTAAATTACTTTTATGCAGGTTGCGTATTACACTGGTGATAATTGCAATGTTTTGCTGCTGGATGCTGTAAGCTTCCTTTCTTCTATATATTTTTTAAAATTTGAAGCAAAGTTTGCCCTTTGAGTTTGTGACATGGTAAAAATAACTCTTGGGTTTCGTTGTCATTGTTTAAACGCTAGGGGCTAATTTAACAATTCTGATTTAACAAGAATTCTCAACAAGCTTTCTCTGATAAGAGCATGGCAGTTAAAAAGAGCCTTCTCAGGCATATATTATGAAGCATCAAAGTGCTGACATTTTGCTTCATTTTCTTGACGCTTAATTGTAGCTGCAGCTATTAACTGTGACCTTTCTGCAGCCGGGCTATTGTAGGCAGCGAGATTGACAAGTTAAAGTGAATTTTTAATCATTTGCCATTGGAAATTCAGCGGCGTTCCGGGCGTTGATTCCCTTGCTCAGACAAAACCAGCAGTTCATTCAAGAGCTTTTGCAAGGTTAGTACCTTTTTAAATGCTTTTGGATTAGTTTAGTTTAATTTTGCAAAGGACATGTAAAGGTTTGCAGTGCTGTCTTTTAGCTATGCTTCTGATTTATAGCCAGACAGCAGAATTGTCTCTCTGTGAGAAGCCGGTTATGGGTCCCTATATATTTATGAAGAATAAATGCCTTGAAAGCCTTCCAGAGCAAAAACTTCGGCCAAAAAGTAGCTTTCGTCTTTGCTTTGGTGAGAGATGCTTGAGTCTTGATTAGGAACATTATCCGAAGCGACTCCCAGAATACACGTATCCTGCTTTGTTCAAAAATCTTTGCAATCCAGAAATGAGTTTTGATCAATTAATAAATCATAGCACGTAAAAAAAAAATCAGATTTGGACTCTCCCCAATGCTGCCACTCGGGATCGAATTTTTCTTTCTTAACAGCCTTATGAGGCAAGGCATATCGGATGAGTTCAAACTGGAAATTTAATTTCATCCAGGTAAGATCACATTTCTTCCCTATTATAGCCACATTGTTTCTATGCTTCCAGGAAATCCATAATGCTAGCTGGACAACATAGGTACTAACAACAGAGTCTCGGTATTGGAAGAATTAAGCAGTGGAAGTAACCAAGTCCAGATCAGGTAGTTTAAGTATAGGGCCTAACTGAATCAGCCAGTCCACGAAGCTACAAATAGAAGTACAGGTAAAGATATGAGTAACAGTCTCATCCTGGAACTTGTAGAGAGGGCAAATGGAGCTCTGAACAAATTTGAAATTCCTCTTGATCATATTAGAATTATTAAGAAAAGCATTATGAAGAACAATCCAAGAGAAGAACTTAATCATAGGATAGGAATAAGATTTCCAACTGGCACCTAAGATATCTTCAAACTTTTTGGCAGAGAGGCCCTGAATAGACGCATGTGACTTCTAATAGGGAGACATGCATGATAGACTTTGGAGACTTTATAACATCCTCTCGATTTGAAGAGCCAATTTAAAGGTAAACCACTTTCACCTGTTCCATCACCAAACTGAGGGGAGTATGTTTTAACTATATGATTGTATATAAATCTATGAGTTTTACTCCCACCTACCAGCTTCTTGACCTCCTCCCATTGCAACCACTGATTATTGTCATCTATAAGATTCTTGACAGTTAGAATACCAGCCTTGTGACAGTTCTTATAACAGGTAGGGTGGCAGGCCACCAAAGAGCTATATGAAGGAGGGGCCATTATAGGGGACCAAAATATGGAGGTATCTCTGGTTGAGTTAGTAACCTTGTCATGCTGAAAGTAAGGGGATTTCCATGCTTTGAAAATATTTCTCAATAAAGGGGAGGTATTTGGGGCACACTGAAATTCATTAAAGGCAGAATCAGGAAGCGTGCTTTAAGGTTGCACTATCAAAAGGTTTACTCTTAGTGATCCAATATCTGATGAAGTCCATAGCTAGAGATTGAAAGCCAGAGATAGCTTTCCATACACTTTAGGCCCCAAGGACTTGAGCCTGAAGATGGAGGGACTTACAGCCAACCCCACCACCTTTTCTGCTGTGAGTCAAATCATTCCAGGAAATAAGATGAGTGCCTTGCCAGATAAAATCCCTAATACATTGCTTAATTTTATTGTATAAAGCCTTGTCTACAATCAGAGCAAAAGAAAAATATACATTACTGTCTAGGACTGAATTAGCAATAAGGGTTCTGCCAGCAAGAGACAAGGACCCATTGAGGAGACAAAGCTTCTTTCTAATCCTATTAATTAAAGGTTGCCAAGCAGTCTTAAGGGACATATGAAGAGCCAAAGGGAGGCCAAGAAGAGTTAGGTAATGTCCCTCAGGGACAAACTGAATTCCATGAGTATCAAGGTGAGGCCAAGCTTTCTCTGCTACAATGGAACATTTGACCAGGTTCAGCTGAATCCCCAAGCCAGGTCAAATTTTTGGATGCAGACGTTATTGAAATTGCTATTATTGGCCTGAAGCATGACAAAGGTATCATCAGCATACTGCAAGATAGAGTGCTGATTTTGGGAATCAAGCATGGTGAGGCCTTGCAGGTGATCCTTTGATTGATAGCAGAGAACCAACTTAGTACGGATTTCAGCAGGAACTATAAAAAGATAAGGAGTTCACTCCTCTTCTAAGAGGAAAGAAATTCCCTGGAGAGCCATTAATAAGAACACAGGAAGAAGCATTGTGGTTGATACCCATGATAAGCTTAATGAGATAGGGATGAATGCCAATATGAACCAAGGGCTTCTCCAGAAAAGTCCAGGAAATACAATTATAAGCATGCCTAAAGTCAAGCTTAAGAAGAACACAGTCTTTCCTTGTTAATCTGTTCCAGTGGAAAGCTTCGTGTAGTTGTTCAGAATGGATCTATTGGGAAGAAAAGCTGATTGACAAGCAGTAATATTCTTTTGGAGATGAATCACAATTCTACCCGAAATAATGTTGGCTACCAACTTGTACATGGTGGTGGTCAAGGAGATGGATCTCCAATCATTAATCCTGCTGGGGGCATTTGACTTAGGGACTAAGTAAATTACCCCAGTATTAAAAGAAGGATAAATATGTTGAGCTTGTCAAACTCCTTGAATGAATTGGACAATATCATCCTTCATAATAGGCCAAAATTCCACAAAGAACTCTGGCTGGACACTCACACTCATGCCCATAATTTCATGCTTACCTCCTTAATGATGTTGGGCTTGGTTTATTAAATAACATTTTTTTTTTTTTTTTTTTTTTTTTGTGTGTGTGTGTGTGCATGCATGCGTGCGTGCGGGTGTATGTATGAATCAAAATTGTAGCAGGGGTTCAAATACCATTGGCTATGATATTAGGGGTCGGTTCATGTTATTGCTAGGCCAAAAAACAACATGGCTTTGCTATAGACAAGGGGGTATAGGGATATGCTATGCACAACAACAACAACAACAACAACAACAACAACAACAACAACAACAACAACAACAACAACAACAACAACAACAACAACAACAACAACATAGTGTACCTTGATCTTCTAAGTGCAAAGAGGGTAATATTCTAAGTGCAAATGGTACTTTAATTCAACATGGAGGATCGATATTATGTTATCAGAGATTAAAGACTAGAGCAAAAGGAAAGAGCACTAGAGTACGTTATGTTTTTAAAAATTATTCCACAATTTTGCCCACTCACATGTCCACTCACATTCATGCCCATAATTTCATGCTTACCTCCTTAATGATGCTGAGCTTGGTTTATTAAATAACATTATTTATTTATTTCTTTATTTGTTTATTGTTTTTGTGTGTGTGTGCATGTATGCGTGCGTGCGGGTGTGTGTGTGAGAATCAAAACTGTGGCACGGGTTCAAATACCATTGGCTATGATATTATGGCTGTTCATGTTATTGCTCGGCCAAAAAACAACAGGACTTTGCTATAGACAAGGGGGTATAGGGATATGCTATGCACAACAACAACAACAACAACAACATAGTGTACCTTGATCTTCTAGCTGCAAAGAGGGTAATCTTATAAGTGCAAATGGTACTTTACTTCAACATGGAGGATCGTTACTATGTTATCAGTGTTTAAAGACTAGAGCAAAAGGAAAGAGCACTAGAGTACGTTATGTTTTTAAAAATTATTCCACAGTTTTGCGTAAGTGTTAGAGATTCTTATTGATTGAGGAAGGAGTACTGAATTAAAACCAATCCATTAGGGTGTCTCATCATGAACATCATTCACAAGTTCTTAACTTATGCCCAGCAAGGCTGGGCACCGTTACTAGTTGATGTTAAGTTCATGCATTTAGGCGGCATGAATCTCGTAGATCAAATTTTTTTAATCTAAGTAGAAATCTCCCAAACTTTCACTTCATGGAAACCTCCCCAAGCTTCCACCGAAATCTCACGTAGATCAAAAATTTCTAATCTATAGAAACCTCCCCAACTTTCACTTCATGGAAACCTCCCCAAGCTTCCACCCGAAGCTGGGGAGGTTTCTACATAGGAAAATTGGGGAGGTTTCCAATCTTGAGAGTCTAACCGACCGGTTGTTATATGTCATATACTTTTAAAACTTCTTTTATAGAAAGTTTGCAATATACTCTTTTCTTTATGGAAGCAATATATAGGAACATATTGGACATATGTAACGTGGTATGTTGATATCTTTCACAATAATACTTTTTGATGCCATAAAACCTTTGACCATTGAGATTCATCTAGCTAAGCTTTTAAGTAGGATAGTTTTGTATGCTCTAGGTATAAAAATCATACTACCCTAGATGATCTGAGCTTCACTTATTGTGTTAGATGGAACTAGAACCAATTTTTCCCTAAAGCCATTACTGATGAAGTGTCGTTAAGATTGTCTTTGTTATTTTTGCTATTTCCTTTTGATAAATTCACATGCATGTTCTTAGATTGGACAATAGAATAGAATTCTATTCTATTCTATTCTATTCTAGATTGGACACCACACAATTTACTCATGCAATGGTAACACACATTATTAGGACCTTTTTTATAATGTAGAAACATCAAATCTCACATTTTAAGAACATCTTTTGCACCATTCCAAAGTCACACACAAATCCCCTGTAGGAGCAAGTCAACTAAAAATATTTTCAACGGACAGCAAGTTCTTAGGTTCAGCGAGAACGCCAATTTGCATGCTATGGCTATATAGTCTACTCGTTCAATGGTAACACACATCAGTAGGACCTTCTCACATCATAGAAATATCAAGTCTCACATTTTAAGAACATCTTTTGCACATTGCAAAGTTACATAAATCACCCTTGTAGGAGTGAGCCGACGAAATGTTCCGCCGCAATAAATTTCTTGTATATTTAATGATATTGTATGAACTAGCAATGGTCTTGGAAATCCATATATGCTCAACACGTGTCTCCCAAACTAATGATGATTTCAAAAACTATTTATACGATGTAGAATTTATGTAATTGAACAAGATATGATCTAGCAATGGCATTGAAAAATCAATGCTCTTACAAACCATCTTATAAACTAATGATGATTTTTAGAAGCTAGTATAAAATTTAGAATTAGTACACAAAATATATTATGAACTACTAGTGGTTTTGCAAAGCCATGAATTGTTGTATGAAGAAACCACGTACATATTGATTTTTAATGCAAGTTCATTTTTGGGGGCCTTGTATTATCTAGAAACTGGTAGAGCCTCAGGCAAGATGTAGGCCAAGATGGTAATAGCTCCCATAATGTAGGCACTCATAATTGATGAATAAAATAGGCTTGCAGTAACTCCTATCTGGTGTAAGGCTCAATAACAATAAGAATGGAACTCATAAGCTGAGCTTACCATTTGCTGTTGCTCGAGCTATTGAGACCATGCAACATCCATTGACGGTAGTTCAACAATCACTTTACAAACCTGATTGCCTTCTATTATTTGAAAAAAAAAAAAAAAAAAAATCAAATAATGATCTTATGGTAGAGTATCTAATGTGAAAAAGATTAACAATTTTAGAATGGAATTCAAGTGAGGACTCGCAGCTTTTAAATGTTTATTATGTCCCATAGAACATGGATATGCATAGAAAATAGCCATTGGTCACTCTTGGATGTATCTATTCCAAAAAGGACCCTTTAATATGTGAATTAGGAGCCATGTATTTCACCTTAAACTATCCCATCAATAGACCTTTGGGTTTAATACAAAGATGTGTAGTAGTAGGACAAAATGTCACAAGATTACCTTCAGGATATGCTAATATTTTGTGACTATTTATAGCTCATTTTCCTTCAAGGTTGAAGAGTTAGGACAAGGCTAAACATAGTATAGCATATGCCCCACACACAAGTCAATAAAGACATGCGAAAAAAGTCTTCTATTTCTTGAACACCAATAAGATGTAAGCATGCATAATAGCTTGTGCTTAAAGCATACCCAATTGGATTGTGATGTGCTAGGGAACCACCTGGTTTGAGGGGTTTCCGGCGGGCAACTGGCAGCAGTGCCCTAATACCACTAGTAGGTGGAAATTCCGTACTTGCATTTTCTTGTTTTGCGGCGATGGCAGAGGTCTGGCTATGGCCGCTCTCTATTCGTCGATGCGCTTCATATCTTTCGAGATTTTTGAGATCCTACTGCTTGGCACTACCTCTCTTTCAAGTTTTTCTCTAAAATGACACAACTCTGGTGCTTTAATGGCGTTTTCTTTGTTTATAAGGTTTTTCACATGCTTTCTGTCGATGTTTTAAATTAAATGCATAAGTATTTACTGATATTTTCTGGTTTTGTAGGTTTTGAAGCTTTCTTATAATAGCTGGAAGATCCGGCCACAAGAAAGACCTTATTTTTGCCTCCAAATGGAGTAGCCCTCTGCTTGGGCGAGAGATTCAAATGTTTCTGCTTGCGTGTTTTCTAACTTTGGGGATAATCGGCATCAGCAGCTCTACTTTGCTTCTGGCATGTTTTTCTTGAGACTCTTGCAGCAGCTTGGAAGATCAAAGGTCCTTATCAGCTTATTATTTCTCTTTCTACTTAGCCAATGCAAAGCTACTAGAGGCGCGATTCTACTACAGCTTTTGCAGCTCAACTTGCTGCATAATTTCTACAAAGAATTATTTCTTTTTCTATTCGATTTTGCTCTACATTTATCAATAGTGCAAAAATCGACCTATTTGGGGCATCAATCCACTTTCGTTTTGACTCTTATTGCATTCTATTTGGCATCTAGATATCTTGCTCAGAACAATAAGAATGAGTTTCGTAATAGATCAGAAGTTCTTGAAGTTTGCCTCCCCCTTTTACTGTACAGACAGGGCTGATCTACCTCCTTTTTATCGCTTACAGCCACAGTCCAGATCTATCTCCTTCTTATCTCTTACGGCCACAGTCCAGCATTGCAGCTACAGTCCAACATCATCTTCTCTTTGGCTCTAGCTGCATCGGATCTCGAGAAAAATGCAAGGTAGAAAGCATAAACAAGGTGCTACGCACGGAGGGTTGCCCTCCATGGCCAGAGGGTGAAGTGGCTTAAATCATAGTTCAAAATCATGTTTTGACAATCAATTCAAATTGCTACGTCTAGACAATAGAATACTTGATATCATGGCTTTATGGGAATTCGCCTTTATGGGAATGCATGAAAGTGAGGCCTTGCGTCATGACTTAAAATGTTTGCTCAAAAGCACTATTATTTTGCTTAAAAACTATATAAGCTTGTCTGCAGAGACTGTATTTATAATGCATATGAAGCATATGACTTTAGTTCAACAAGCTTCACAAGCATCTTTCTTGTCTCAACCGATATAAAAGTTGTAAGTAGCCTCTTTGACCAGGTTTTAAGTATCTGTCATTGTTGGCAATATATGGTGCTATATCCAAGAAAGAGACATGTGGAATTTCAATTCAGATTCAAATAAAAACCATGGAGAATTTAGTACCATCTGAAACAAACGATAACACATATTCTTAACTTGAAAATTTGGAATAATGGCATCTTTTAACTTACGTCGGATGTTGCGAACCTGATTCTTACCAAACCAGACTAACAACTTAATGATTGTCAATCCACGTATCATGTCTTTTATAGTTAATGAGAATGAGTCTGTTCATTTTTCCAATTATGGTAGGAGATCTTGCAAAAATCTATGATGCTCAACCTACTTTCAACTTGTTGCTTCATAGGGATGAGAATCCTAGACCCCTTATATCAGGATATCTTAAAGGTGGTCAAACCGAACATGCTTTAACTTATACCCAAGAATGCAGAACAATAGCATGTATCATACTCTTGTAGCTTTGTTCAGAGCTTGCACTAAGTTCAACCCCCCGAATTAGGCCACCACTCTTCTAAAACAACACCAGAGATCAGAGCCATTAATAGAAGAGAACGTACCTAAAAATGTAAGGTACGTTGAAGTGCTCCTTTCTTTTCCAAGTCCAGAGCTCCTTTCTTTTCCAAGTCCTGTAAACTAACTTTCCACAAGTCGTAACATGCAGCATATTGTATGTACAATTATAAAAACAATTAAAAGACGAAAATGCCTAAGATTATTCAAAAATCGTGTAGCCTCTATCCAGCATCCAGTACAATTTCTTAAATAACTTAAAAAACAACACCCAATAGCAGTCGGCCATGTACTTGTATTTTTTTATGTGGGAAGTTAACAGTTTTCATTTCTAGTGGCATCTTTTCTTAAGATACCATGTAATCTTAATAGTTAGTCAACTATCAACAATTCTATACATTGCTGGTTTGCAGTTCCTGAAATGTACAAGAGTTGATATGGTTATCTCTAATGTTCAACACCCGAATGCAAAAAAAGAGGAGATCATGATTAAGGTCTCCATTTCTCAAGTCCACTTATCTAGACATAAATGAATGACATGCTGTATTCAGCACAAAACTGTGTATTTGGAAGGAACCCGTTATTCTGCCAAAATGAGAATTACAGGTTCAACAATTTTAGTTGCTTGTTTCTTTGTCTTTGCTTGCACTTGCAGCGTATTGAATCTCCCCATGTACCCAGCCAAACTAATGCATCTGTGTTGTTCTCTCTTGAAATTCCTTCACATCCAGAACCATTCTGCTGTGATGATGCCACTCTATCTGTCCTTGTTATGTTACATTGTCTTGCAGATCGTCTTCCTGTTGATTCCTCAGGTCCTACAAATATACCAAATTTTGTTTCCCTGGTAGACCACATCAATCCACCCATAAGTTGTAGATCCTCGTTGATCTCTTGTCTGGAGAGTGATCTAATATTTGGTAGTGTTTTTGCTTGAAAATTCTTCTGCCTCTTGGATCGTCTACATGACCTCCCACTGGCAGTTTTCTCAGTAGTTGCTGTATCTTCAATGACAGAGGCCAAGCAGCAAAGATGCTGCAAACTCAGTTGAATCAGGTCTCAGCAAAGGAACTAAACAGCTTTCCATTGTGTCACTTAAACCTGTTTCTCCATTATTCTGCTCTTTGGTGGGCTCCATTACTTCATTGCTTGATGCCAACGTAGCTTGATCTGATTCACTGACTTTTATCTGCTTTATTTTCCCTGCGGTTGCTGCTGTGACCAGAACCTTAATGCTCGAAGGGAATTGCTGTGTCAGGCTAAAGATTCAAAAGGCAGATATAACATGGCTAAGACGGAAGTATACATGTGCATATACTGCACCTTCCATACTATATTCAAAGGAAAAGCAAGGAAGTGTAATAATATGAATCTCAGATCAGTCCACTAGATCACCCATGTTGATTTATGCATCTCGAAATGTTCTTCTATTTGGAACTCTTTATTAATTTCCAGTTGAGGAAGCTCATTTGAAACTGAATTCAGCTCAAGCCCCCCATCAGTAACAGAAGTCTTTACAACTTTCTTATGATCTGGCTTTGTACCTTGGCAGTCCAAAAAGGTGGAAAACTTTGCTTGGCCCCAAAATAATCCAGGAGTTTGAATGTGACTCACCTGTGATCCATCTACTGTGTACTCCATGGAAGGATCATAAGAGGATTTCGATTTGGAGAAAAACGAATTTTGCAATGCCGTGTTTGATGCATGTACCTGTATCTAATGACAAAGTGCTCCAACTTGTAAAGTGGCTACTTGATGGAGCTGTTGTGCAGTTCACGGGCACATAACCATACCATAAGCCAGCATCTATCTTTGAATTGAAATACCATTATTCGTAAGGGAGTAGTTCTTAGACTGTAATTCTGCAGATGGTATGTCAACAGTTGCATGGTGTCCTTCTAAATCATGTACATTGTCACCTTGCCAGAAGTATTGGGAGTTGTTTTTTGATATGTGTTCATTATAGCCAACGTAACCATTGTAAAACCCATAAAAGGGTGAAGCTGGAGAGCTTCCAGACAACATCACAGGAGGGCCTTTAGGATCTGCTCCTGGTGGTTGTTGTTGGGTCCATTGTAGTGAGGGTTTTCTTAACCCATGGTCATCATTTTGGTAAATGCATATGCTTGGATGCCTTCCATTTTCTATCACATCATTGCCATATTTCCTTTGTACTTGTGACGGCGCAACTTGACACCTTGCATCTTGTTCTGCTTTTGCAGAAACAGAAGCCTGTGGATGTACATTAATCCATGTCAGACATATAAGAGTGCATTCTCCAGGCTAAAAGGGAAGAAAACTGTCAATCTACACATGAATTTGCTAAGTATATGTACACCTTAAATTTCTTAGCATGTATTGCTGCCATGTCTAGAACACAAAAGCCGGCATCATGCCGCAGCATAGAACTATAAAGATCTTGCAGGAAATGCATGCATTGAATGAGTTTTAACAATGACTTGCAAACTTAGAAGCCCAATTTGAGACGCGAGCAAGATGAATGTGAAGGATCCATATTGAGAAAAGATGCTGGAAAGAGAGCATAAAATTCTGTCTACTATGGGGAATAAACTTGCCAACCTATAAGAACCAATGTGCGTTGGAAACTCCTCCGTGTAGTGTTTTCTCTATTTTGTTACTGCATGATATCTAGCTAAACTTTGTATCATCATCTTCTGGTTCTGGTTCCTTCTCAAGATTGAAGCTCTGTATTCCCTTGGTCCCATTGCTGCCATTCACCTTCAAATCGAGGGAGATCTTTTCAGGTCCTTAACGTCTACATTTCGTATGAGTACGCCAGTTTGGTGGCTTACTGGCCTGGACAATTCTTATATCCCTGGACCCCTTTGCCTTTCCCCATGCTAAGTTCAAACTCAAGCATGGACTATCAGGCTCATCTTGGAGATTATCCTTTACATTTCCATACTTAGCAAGACTGCAAAACTTCAAAAAATACTCAGTGTTAAGTATAGCCGACCACATATCTTCCACAATGAAAGAAAGGAACTCCGATCTCTTTTCTTGTAAAATTGACCATGCATATATTGAAGCAACAGTGCTTAGAAAACTTAGCGAAAAGACAATTGTACATTGCCTTTGTTGCAAGCCTCCAGGAACTTCAAAACCGGATGCAATCCTTTTGCCTGATCACCGTAATGCCCGGCACTACTATTCTGACCGCCAGTTTACAGGCAACAATGGGTTTGTAGCAGTCACTAGCATATCCTAGGTATATTCCAGCATATACCTAAGATATGCCATAAACCCACATAAGCAAGGGTTTGCCCCCCTAGGGGCAACCCAAAAATTGTGCAAGTTACAAAGGCAGGAGCATTTTTGCAAATCGAGCATTTTTTATAACAGTTTGTATATGTTTTGTAACAGTTTGATAATAAAAGTGTTCAGTGTTTTAACACTGTTGTGGCGGCGATCTAAGCAGCGCCGCTAGAAACCACAGGCCCAAAAGTTATCAATTTTAAACATTTAGCAAAAAATCCAGGAATTCCCACCTACAGGTGATTTACGTAAGTATAGAACATGCATCCAAACAAAATAAACCTCAACATAAATTGGAGGCTACGACTTTTTGAGAATCCTATCCTATATTATAATGTTTTACTGTGTTGCATCCAGCCCTAGATTCAATGGCCACGATTTGATTGACGCGGTTGGACGATGAGGATTCAACTAAAAAATGCGTTACAATTTTTGTTACCCTATCAGCCCGTTTTGATCCTATATTATAATGTTTTACTGTGTTGCATCCAGCCCTAGATTCAATGGCCACGATTTGATTGACCCGGTTGGACGATGAGGATTCAACTAAAAAATGCGTTACAATTTTTGTTACCCTATCAAGCCCGTTTTGATGCCTACTCTAGCCACGGAGGTGGATATGCGGTCAAGTGTAGCTGCATCTTTAGCGGCTTTGGCCATTTCGACCTCTGCCACCATCTGGATTGCCCCAAAACAGCTTCCCGGATCCATTTTCGGCGGTGCTTCTTGAAGAATTTTGGAGTGCTATATCCAAAGATCTTGAATACTATTAGTTCTTTGCGGGTTCAATCCACTAAGGAACGTTTTTCCTACCTTATGTATGATTTTCTCATTGGCAGATAGGCTTCTTGGTGTATGATTTTCTCATTGGCAGATAGGCTTCTTGGTGATGATACCTTTAAATTTTTTCTGCAAAACCATAGTTAAGCAAGTACAATGGTGCACGATTTTGTTAATCCAGAATAGCCATTCAAATGCTCTCTTTACCCCATTATTATAGAGGCAAGAAAGAAACTTTGCCTGGTGATTCTTTGGTGAATATAATCGGAATGATATTGTGGCGATTATTGTGTAGGAGGCATTGAAGTTTGATTCTCATGAGTTCTTTTAGCATAAGGAAGTTGAGCTCCTTTGGTGTACAAGCCCATATAATTACAACCATATCCAGCCTGGAAAAATAGCGATTTTTTGTTGGCGGCTCCAGCCACAGCAAGCTCAATGACCTGGGCAGGTGATGTATATGCTCCCTGACATAGTATGTTTGAGAGACAGCCATCATTGCAAGAACCAAGAGCCTTGGTGAGCCTTCAGTTTCGTAGTATTTGCTTTAGGTAATTATTTTTTATTTGGTAGCCAATATGCTGGCTAAATCAGTGCCACATTCTGTTCAAGTGAGCTGCTATTTTTCTTTCATGGTAGCTGGCTTTTTTCCCACAATCTACTTGCCTTCCTCCAGGAACATTTGATTCATAGCCAACTTTCTTTGGCTTCTTATTTTTTTGTATTATCGTGACTTCTTTCTATAGATCTATTCAGCCAAGTTCGGGATATTTTAGCAGGGACTTTTTATTATTCTTGCAGAAATTCGACCGGTGGCATATGGTCATGTTGAGCATATAGGCTTGATTATACACGACCAAGGGTGGGCGATGTGACCACATGGCTGGAGAATCGAGGAAGTTAGATCGACTTTTTCCGGTGAATACATCTTGCTTCTCAATTTTTGGCAAACCTTTAGAAGAAGAGTGCTAGAAAATAAAACACTAGGACCCTTTGGCATCCCAGAATAGAATTGGAAGTTGAGCTTTTTTGGTGTACAAGCCCATACATAATTGCAACCATATTCAGCCTGGGAAGATAGCAATTTTTTATTGGCGGCTCCACGCATAGCAAGCTCAATGACAAACGGTAGTATGCCTGATAAGCATGCTTTAGTTAGTATTTGAGAAACGTGTGCTTATGTAGCAAGCTCTCTTTAAAAAAGGAAAAGCTTTGCATGATTGTTTAAATGCTTCTGGGCTGGCATCAGATTTCATCGTTGTTGTTTTTACTTATTCATATCCGGGTGGTTTTTTAATTCACATACTCAAAAAAGCATGTGGGCGACACATGTGCTGCACAGGTGCTGACTGCCCTTCATTGCCCTTCAAACTGCCCTTCATTGCCCTTCCATAGCCCTTCATTGCCCTTCAAAAAATCATGAGTGTTTTCTATTATATAAAGGATATAATGACCATATTAGTGATGCAAATCATGATGACATAAATTATTTGGTGAAGGTGCTTATATGTGCTGTGATGGTCAAAAAACTGGGTAGGTCAATTAAAAAGTTACCCATCCATGGTAAATGTGGCAACATTCCAGCGGATACTCAAAACCATTCTATAGTCCTCTACGATGTGATTACTTGGATGGTCATGATTATAATCCTTTCTTAATGGTCTTGATAAGATTGTTCTAAGTTTGCTTCAAATAATGCTTCTAGAAGCTGTGCTGCCAAACAATTTGACTTTTCTGTCCATTACTTTTGTCTGTAATACTATGAGCAAAAACTATGTTGTTACAGAAGTAATGCAGCTTCATGATTGCATGGTTAATCTTCTTCGGTGAGCAGGATGGTAAGACGAAGCTGAGGGATTAATTGACAACTACCCTTTGTAACCCAGTGTGACACCTTGGATAGGATTGCTGAGTGCATGTACAATACGTGTGATCTGCAATGCGAAAGAAGAGCTTCAAAATGGTTGAGTGGAATCGATCAAGATGATGTTGTATCACATGTTTTTTATTAAATACCCTTGCAAAATGTTCTGCAGATTCATAGAAATACTTATATGTATTAGGAAACTTCATATAGTGTCGAGCTTATATGCTACTGTAAGTAATTCATGGTGCTGGATGTTGAATGATAACCACATGTGTAGTCCAATAAGGCTTTAAGCAATATTAGACTCTCATCATCTGCCAGCTTGGTTAGTGCAACAAAATATTGGAGAGTGTATAGAATCAAAGAAGGATGCTGAAATATGAGGAATGGTTATTTTTTCTTTATATTTGGCTGCATGGTTCTTCAAGTAAGTTCTTAGAATATTGGCAACTTATGAATGGTTGCACTTGCAACATACCACGAGTGTCTAACATTGAAAACCAAAGCTCCAGGTTTATAACGATGGTCCCATGGTTCCATTCCTGTATTTCTCTTCAAGACGTTCTTGGCCAGGAACTAAGTCACGGACTATCTTTGGATTTATTACGATCATCGCCAACCTGGAATAATGCTACATATACTAACATTTAGTAATGATGGGAGGCGATCCCATGATTCCATTCCTGTATTTCTCTTAAAGATGTTCTTGGTGAGGAACTAAGTACAAGCTACTGGATTTATTACGATCATGTGCCAACTGTAATAATGATATATATACTAACATTTAGTTATGACATTTACTTCATGATCGTCTCATGTCCTCATCTTCTAAGAAGTCAACTTTGATCATTTTGAGTGCCCTTTTAGATGACACTATGATTGCACTATTTCATTGTTATATTATTCATATATGATGCAGCCTTACAAACTGACATGTGCTGCCTTTGTATGCGTTATAGTGCATGCCCTTGCTTAATGCCCCAGAATGGAGCTACAAAATGGCGCAATTACATAAAAAAATTGCACAATATGTGGCATTTACATAAAGCATAAAATACTCAAAGTTAAGCAAGCCTGGCTAAAGCACACATTGTAAACTACTTATGTCTGCGCCCACAAAATGGAATAAAATGTACTAAAGTAAGCACACAAGTTTAATCAATCGTGGGTGCATGTTAGTTTCGAAGCATTTTATAGTTGGGCAAATAATACAATGGCAGAATACATGGCTCCCTACACATGTTAGTTTCAAAGCACTTTTTAGTTGGGCAAATAATACAATGGCAGAATATATGGCCCCCCACAGAAATTGCATTCTTTTAAATTCTAGCATACCAATAATTCTACTGTAACAAAAAAAAAAACCCTCCCTGTTTTTCTTAGCATTGATGTGATTTTGAATTGAATATTTTAAGTTTGGATTTTCAATTTTTTGAAATGATTTTAGGTTTTTTTGGGGGTTCTATAGTTATATATGCCAGTGTTTGATCTTCACCTAAGGGGCAAAAACAACTCAAGCCTAAAGCTCTTGCTCATGCATTAAAGGAAAGTGCAACCACACAATTGAAAGCAAATGTGACGCAACTTACAAGGGAGGGCCACTATACACAAACCAAACAAATAATGAATATAACCCAACCTTACAGGTTTCAAAAATTGTCCAGCAACGCTGGGCAATAATATGTACATAAAACAGACAAAATCAGTGACGACTATACTATCCTGAAACGGATTTATCCGCACTACACCAAATGGCAAGCTGAATATGGTAACCTTTCTTCCTGATTTTGGTTCATTCTTCATTGATTGACTTCGTTTTTTTCATTAATTTGATCCTCTATAGGCAACAAATTTGTATGCTTAACCAAGTCTGTTGGCTGCAAAATTTTGAAGGTCTTATTGGTAAGCATATTACTTGAAATCCCTGTCATTCACTGTTTCCATTAGGGTATGGCATGTTGCATATCTTTTGTTATTTTGTTGTCAACAAATTCTATGCCGGATCATGCCAGTTCCCATCATATCAATAATATTTTGCCCTGCCTCTCAACCCTTTTGCTCTGCATAATTGTATGGTTGTTTTGCTTTAGAGAATGTTAACTGGCTGATTAAACTAGCAATGAAAAGCATCAAACTTGCAGAATCGAGAATAAAAGCTTCTGTAACTTGCACAGAACATGTATAGAAATCAGCGTCATGTTGCTTGCCACAAGCTCTACATAGCCTTTAAGCAACATACAGGTAGCTTTCAAATCAGTAAGGTTTTTTCTTCTCAGTAGCCTGGAACTGTCACAAAATAGCAGGGAGCTTGGCGGTGGAGATTTTGCTGGATCCTTCCAGTTTGTCCACTTTGCATTATCAAATCCTCAATCCAACCTCCATCATCAGTTCCCTTTTCCTCTATGTAGAAGTTACTTTCATTTCTTAATTCTGTTTTGAGTAGTTAAGGCAACATTGCTCAGTTGGAATCTGATTTTGAAGTTGAATTTTGAATATGAGTCTGCCTTTGACATTGTGTTCTACTTTTTATTAATGATCTACGTAATGCCCCATTTCCATTCTCAAGTCCTCACCCGTGTTGTTTTGGACTGCGTCAGGAGTTATAAAAGCAAGATTTCCTTTTCTAATTGAGTCAAGTGATCTAACTGTTGAAATCTGCCTCCAACAACTATAACTTAAAGAGCTATATTTAAAACTTGAACTCACATCAAAAGTTATCATGAACTACCTAAGGGTTGCAGCAAATAGATCAGAACAATAATCTTGATTCTTCACAACTTGGCAGTGGTTTACATGTACGTCTTTTGTAGTCCTTTATTATTCATGGGCTTCCATGGGAAAGCATGGTTAAAGGAAGGTTGCTTGATTGCAGAATGTTATATATTTTATCAAAAGGTTACTATAACAATGCAAAGGTCTTGAATTGGCACAAGTTTTCTGCTTTAATCATTGGCTTCTTCTTCTTTACATGTTATGATGAATGCACAAGCATTTCAATGTTTGAGGAGCTATTCTATTCCAACAGACTTTCTGTAGGTGCAAGTACATTGATATCCTATTCATTCATTCAAATTTTAGGCACCTTATGATCTTATCATTGATTATCTGTTAGATACATATTTAGTGCCTTCATCCAATGCACACATATTTCAAACATCCATACTAGGTATTGAAGAAAGTCAAGACTTCAAGATAGGTGGTCATAAACTATCAAATGATGAGTTGAAACATTTTTATTTGCCCAACAGGTTGTCCTTAGGGGAAAGAATGCATCTGATGCAATCATATGCATTATTCAATTTATGAGAGGTTTAAGAGGGGCATTACTACCAAGTTTGGAACTGGCTATGAGTTTCTCAGCTTAGGCCTCTTTAATAATTTATTCTCCAAATAAGTAACTAAATGGATTTTGCTGCGGAGATGCTTTTAAGAAAATTGTGAGGATCACAATGCTTAACCCACTGCCTGCCAAAGTGATGAAAAAACAAAGAGCGTCCTTGAAGCTAGAACATTTCTAGAATGAGATGATATTGAGGATCAAACTTTGGGTAGTAAAATTTATTTAATATTGCTCTTGGTGTTGTAATAAGCATAATATGTACATGCATGGGTGCATGCAAGGATCCATGCAAGCATGTTGAAACCCATGTGTCTAATCCCCACCATACATACAAAAGAGGAAAGGTATTATTTTGAACAAAGTGATGACGTGTGCAAGATGACAAATAGTAATATGACTGAGTTTGTAAAATGGAATATAACAAGCACATTTTTATATCTTGATGTGTATGTGTATATTAAGCGTAAGTAAACATGCATAGAGATCTCTATGTCCTCTTGCCATATATTCCATGCAGAAGACAACTAAAGCTTCAAAGGGCTAACAAGCACAAGTGGGCTACAAAAATGCATGAAAGAAAATATGAATATATTTTTCCTAAAGCTTCAAATGGCTAACAAGCACAAGTGGGCTACAAGGATGCATGAAAGAAAAATATGAATATATTTTCAATGCATTTCTGATGAGCACAGACTTGCTCTTGTGTAAAGTAGTGTCATTTATAACTTATGTTATGATAGATTCTACAGATGCTATGCTTGGAAAGTTTGAGCACAAACTTTCGATAAGATTACACTTTACTGGAGGAAGCACGGAAGTAATCCACTGAATAGTCCCCTACTTGCAAGTTAGAGAATAGGTGTATCCCTACACACATACACACGTATATTGAACAAGACCTCATAATGGAGAACCAACAAAGTGAGATGGGGATAAATCTACTCCGGAATGTGGTTAACCCGGACACATGTCGGGGCTTACCACAACCCGGAGTAGATTTACAAAGTATACTAACACCTTGTTTATAGAGTAGACTACAATTAGGTGGCCTCAATTTGGGCTTATTGCTAGTCTGGTTTTCGCGCATTGAAGCAAATAACCTAGCAAAGCTTTTTCATCCATGCCTTTGAGGGCGTCTTCTCCATACTGGTACGCCTTGCTATTATTCTGAATGCGGGAGGATACGATGAAGATTACTGCATTAGCTGGCATATTCTTCTGGTCATAAAGGCTTTGCAGCACATTTTCCCGGAACTTACAAGCTAATTCTGCCATTGTCAATTGACGGTCACCCCTTATTTCCATATCATAAGCTTCGTTCTTGAGGCTCTCATCTGCTTTGGTTCGAACTATAGCAAAAGCCCTCTTCCATTTCGTGGCTTCTACAGCGACTTGGACATCTACCTCCAGGAATCTATTACTGGTTAAAATGAGAATACAATCGAAAGCGTAGAGCTTCTTATCTTTAAAATAAGTTGCTGCTGGATGATTTAAAGTGCCAGCACCAGGAAAGTCCCAGAAAACAACATTGGGAGCTTTAGTGTATGTGTAACGCTTTATTCCGTCAGTGGTTTGAGTAACCCCAACCTCAGCAACATCTAAACGAAAACTATCCTAATACGTGGTGAGCAAGTGTGTCCAACGAAAAGCAACAATTTATCTTAAGGACAGAAGGAAACTTACCAGAACCTTGAAGTTGAATGAAGTTGTTGATGAAAGTGGATTTACCAACTCCGGATGCTCCGCAGACGGCAAAGTTGAAGTGGTTGACGTGGTCAATACCAAGGTGCTTTCTTGCCTTTTCAAGAAGAACATCGTTTGGCTCGTCCGTCTCTGGAGGGTGGAGCTGCAGTGGCTTTTTAGGCTGCTTGCTCAACCAAATAATTAGACATTTGATGCATACTCCGATTCCAATACCAAGTAAGAAACCTCCCCCTGTTGCAATAGCAGTTGTTCCAACGCCAACAGCCACTGCTGGTGCTTTAACAAGTCCTGCTATCACAGCAGCCGCTTGTCCCAAGTCTCCTAGAGCCTTCACCACTGAGTATAGATCAAATTCCTGCTCAGTTGCCATAGCTTTAGTTCCTTTGCAAAAAGCAATCAAGCTACAAATATAAGAGCAACAGTATTTAGGACCCAACCGAATTAAAGATGTATGTACTATCGAGGAAATAACAATTTTTGACGACTCAAAATTACATTTGACGACGAAGTTACGTTTCAAAGATGTTCAGGGTCCTCTTCGCCCATCCACATTACTTTGCAGACGTTGGCATCTGCAGGATGGTTGGCCCACAAAAGCCACCAGCCAAAAATAAGAATGCCTCCTTTGACCTTTTTCACTTAGCCATGGTCCTTAATCAGGCCCTTTATAAGGTATGTTTCTTACCAATTCAACCTTGAAGAGGTAAGGTTTAAACAAGTTGCTAAGGCAACAAAGGCTTGCCGTCTATACCAAGTTAACACAACATTAAAAAGTACATATCAGCATTAAAGAAAACAAGTGCGCACAAACCTTGTATCTAATTGTATTTGAGAGCTTTAATTTGATGTCTAGTATTGTTCCCAGGGGATTCAAACCGAAGACCCATATAAATCAAGTAAGTTTCTGGAAGGTTTTTTTTTTTTTTTTTTTTTAATGTTTTGTACGTATACTAGGGCTTTAAATCCCCCTTTTACTGACATTCTTGTGTATCCACGAAAGAGGTGTTTTTAAAACACTTTTATGTATGTATATAGGGGTGTTTCTTCTCACCCAGGTGGCATATGCTCATATGATAAAGGTGAATCCTCTGGGATAATGACTTGGGTCACTCTTTATGTGTATTTTTGGATCATCGGATCCCACTTTAAGAAAGGCCTATCCTCCTACAATGTTGGTCATTAAAATATTTGACATGTTTGAATCCATTCAATTAAATGTAGTGTATATGCATATGAATTTCAGATGCATGCAAAACATGTTTATGGTTTAAATATTCAAAGTGACCAAGACAGTCATCAAAAGTGGACCCATGGTAGCACCCTGCATTAATTAGAGCCCAAAGATGATCAATACAAGGCCAACGCCAAAAGGTCCCCAGTACAATAGCAAGTGCTGGGCACCGACGACCGTACTATAATAATTAAAGAGACTATAATAAATGGAGTCATTCACTAGAACGACTTCAATAAATGCAGTCGTTCCTTTATTTCCTGCTTGATTACTTATAAAGTGAAGCTACTGATAGACTAAAGCATGATCTTGTGAAAACGCTTGAGGGTTTGTAAGATCTGCTATGAGTAAAGATGCAGAGCATGAGTTTGAGTTTACGAGCGAGGACGCCCGGAATAGTTATGTGTATTCTCTGCTCGATATAAATGTACGAAACTGGGTCGAGAAGGTTGCAGTAGGAGTGGCTATTACCACTGTTGGGCAAATTTCGGGGTAGAGAAGGGTTGTTCCGGTTGAAACTAAGAATTTCCGGTTCAGTTCGCACATTGCAGGAAAAATTCCGATAGATTTTTATGCATATTTGTATAAGAGTAATACAAATTTCCGATTGAGAACTGAAAATATCCGGCTATTTGATGAAAGAGTAGGAAAATTTCCGATTGGGTTTAAAAACTTTGCCCAAGACAGGCTATTACACCAGTAGCCGCTGCTGGAGTAGCTGTAGTAGCTGTTGTTGTGCCAGTAGCGGTCGCTGCTGGACTCTGGAGTGGTTGAAGGTCTTTGTGATAGCAGCGCTGGGCACCGTACTTTAATAATTAAAGAGATTTTAATAAATGGAGTCATTCACTAGAACGACTTCAATAAATGCAGTCCTTCCTTTATTTCCTGCTTGGTTTCTTATAAAGTGAAGCTACTGATAGACTAATAATGGAAGATTCACATGAGCTCCTAAATTAGCAGCAGCAAGGGCGGTGGGCGTGACCGGCGGTGCAGCAGAATCGATTTCTTTTCCAGCTGCTGCAGTTTCGCTGATGGGTATACGCGGGACTGCTAAACAATTTGCAGTGCTGCTATGAAATTCGCAGCGCTGCCCAGAATGTCACGCTCTGTTGCAGCCAGCGTTTTTTTGCTTAATATGGATTCATATGGAGAAGTATCGATGGGCCAGCTGAAAATTGGCTGGCCCAGTGCTGAAAACCAAATTCTCAGCCCAGTTTAGAAGCTTCAGCTGTCGCGCCGTGCACGGCGCGTTGAGGGGAAGAAAACAATCAGTAGCTGAAAATAGCACCAGCTGCTTCTCAGCGCAGGGGAAAAAATACTCTCATGTGAGTCGCCCATAAAGCATGATCTTGTGAAAACGATTGTGAGTTTGTAAGATCTGCTATGAGTAAAGATGTAGAGCATGAGTTTGAGTTTGTGAGCGAGGACGCCCGGAATAGTTATGTGTATGATCTGCTCGGTATAAATGTACCAAACTGGGTCGAGAAGGCTGCTGTAGGAGTGGCTATTACATCAGTAGCCGCTGCTGGAGTAGCTGTTGGAGTGGTTGTTGGGCCAGCAGTGGCAGCGGCTGTCGCAGGGGCTGTCGCAGGGGCAGCGGCTGTCGCAGGAGCACCACTGCTTATTGGAGCTGCTGCGGGAGCAGGGGTTGTAGGTCTTTGTGCTGGTGTTGGAGTTGCGCTGAATTGGCTGAGCAAGCAGCCTAAAAAGCCACTCCAGCTCCACCCTCCGGAGAGGGAGGAGCCAAGCGATGTTCTTCTTGAAAGGGCAAGAAAACACCTTGGTATTGACCACGTCAACCACTTCAACTTTGCCGTCTGCGGAGCTTCCGGAGTTGGTAAATCCACTTTCATCAACAGCTTCCTCCAACTTCAAGGTTCTGGTAAGTAAATTTCCTTCTGCCCTTAAGATTAATTGTTGCTTTTTCTTGCAAACTTGCTCACTCTTGTGCTAAATTTTGTTAGATGCTGCCAAGGTCGGGGTTACAGAAACCACTGATAAAATAAAGCGTTATACGAGTTCTAAATTTCCTTGCATTGTTTTCTGGGACATCCCCGGTGCTGGCACTTTAAATCATCCAGCAGCAACTTATTTTAAAGATAAGAAGCTCTACAGCTTTGATTGTATTCTCATTTTAACCAGTGATAGATTCTTAGAGGTAGACGTCCAAATCGCTACGGAAGCCACGAATTGGAAGCGAGATTTTGCGATGGTTCGGACCAAAGCAGATGAAAGCCTCAAGAACAAAGCCTGTGATATGAATTGGATGGGTACAATGGCAGAATTAGCTTCTATTTTCCGGAAAGAATTGCACAAAAGCCTTAAAGCCCAGAAGAACTTGCCAGAGAAGGCGATACTCTTCATTATATGCTCCCGCATGTACTGGGGCCGCAAAAATTGGTACGAGAATGAAACAGACCATAGCCTCAAAGGTATGGACGAAGAAGCTTTGTTGGCGCATATTCTTCAGTCTGCTAAAGATCGGTTAACTGACCAAAGCAAATCGGCTATAGGACACAAATCTGTTTAGGGTATGGGTAATCCGCTATAGGGCACAAATCTGTTTAAGGTATGGGTAACCAATTGCTTGATATTACGCTGTTAATTTTATGAAGCTTTTACACCACTTATTGTTTCAATTATTACCATTACAAAATCTGTTAAAACCAGTTTCACATGAAATTTGTTATGTTAACTACTAACAGAATCTCTTAAAGACTTTTTTACATAATAATTTGTTATGTCACTCATGGTACCTTCGCAGATAGCGTTCTGTTAAGGTTTTAGCAGGTTTTCCTTCACACCACGATTTAGGTTAGTTTTACATTAATAATTTTATTTAGTATTCCATTAAATTTTTTGATTTAAAAGCATTAACTCAAAATTCGTTCAGACCCATTTACCTTAAGTTAGAATATTAAACTCAAAGTTAACGCAATATTAAAATTACACTAAAAATTAAAGTGACCTTTCGAGGTCAATTTAAGTTTAACGGAGGCCGAAGTTGTCTGCTGTCGGGATGAAGCTGTCAAAATGGCAGACAAAGCTCGAGCTCCAAATGCTGGAGCGTATGTTAGAGGTCTAGGGCGTGTCCTGATAGGCCATGGTCGGGGGATAGGTGGTCGCAATAGGTCTGCCTCTTCACAACCTGCACCAGAATAAGAAGACTATGAGGATCCCTTGGAGCAGGTTAGCTTTCTTCAAAACTTAATTTCAAAAATCGGGAGGCTTTTAGACTGCTTTAGAACATTGCTTCAGGATGTGCGTTGAGTTGCCTTTCAACTAGACTTGTATTTCTTTAACGAGAACCTTTCAACCTGATCTTTATTTCATTAGGAATTTCCTGTCCAGATAATATTACAACCACTTTCTATAATCACTTCTAGAATCTGGATCTTTCCTTCAATCAAATGTTCCACTATCTTCAGCACAAAACATCAAATGGTCCTGGGTCTCTTCCTGCAAGTGCCTCGGATTCCTTATTCTGCTTGGTTCTATTGTCAATTTTGACAAAGTGATACTCATAAACATATTATCATTCACCAACCTAAAGAAGATTATAGTTGAATACATTATTTATTGATATTCCAACCTAAATTCTAACCTATTGGAGATAGCAAGCTGCGACATTGCCTCTTGTAATCATTCAACATTTCACATTGCCTTCTTGATATCTTCTTACGTATTCATTCAATGCTCACCATACAAAAATAAGCCATCCAAATTCAGGTGGAAATGCAAAGCAAGCAACTTTTTATAGGCATACAACACAAAAGAAATTGTGACGCTCCCTACAAATATACAACGCCCGGCCGTACACTTCGTAGGAAATCCCCCATCCCGTCCTTCGACTGCACGGGCCCTACGTCTATCCCGTAATCCAAGGTATCCCTAGTGGGGGAAGGGGACACGAAGGTGTCTTGCGCGCCCTTCCCTATGGGCTCCTATGGAAGCATAAACAATGTCAAAACTAGCAATAACAATACACAAGGCCCCCAAAAATTAATTGTTATCAGTTTTTCACAACAATTTTTGCATGAAACCACTATAGTAAAGTAATATTATTTTGTGGGTTAATATGTTGATTAACAATGAATAGTTATATAAGGTGGTTCATACTTATGATTTATTGTCTAGTTTCTTATAACAATTCACCATCATGGTTTAACTAGTAACGGTACCCAGCGTTGCTGGGCATAAGTTGGATGTTTGTAGTTATTTTAATCGCAATGAGAGAAGTGTGCACTGACCATTTATTATAACAAAAATATCCAAAGGTATTACGCTATCAAAAGGTATTTTTTGTGCTTTGGGTAGCTTGCAAGAGCTAAAAAGGGACCCCAAGTGAAGGTTAAAAAGGAAATTGCCTTTTTCTAAAATAGTTACCCTTTAGAAAGTATTGAAAAAGGACCTTTCCTTGTTAGTGTAAGTTGTGTTTATCCATAAGATAGATTTTTAAACACCATTGGTTTTGTTTCAAACATCTATTTACATGTCAGATTTTAACACCTCCAGGAGAAGCTTGTGCAGCCAAAAAATATAATCCAATTAAGAGAGGCATAAGGTGTAAATTTGCCACACATTTGGACAGACATTTTTGTTGCCTTTAAGAACATTACTTAAGAACATTACGCCCAAAATGCCCTCATACCCTCATTGTATCTGTGCTATGTTTTATGTTGACAATACATAAGACTTTTAATCACCTATGCTTTATGTTGACAATACATGAGTTTTAATCATGACCTATCTACACATGAACACAGGTACCCTAGCGTCTTGAATGATGCGCATAAAGAGCAGATGTTTGGCTTACGAAGAGTATGCTGCAGAAAATGTGTGAAAGAAGATGCTGTCCTTCAGCAGATATCTGTATGTTGTCTGGAACAGCATATTGCACACTCAATATACATATATCCATGCAGTTAGAATAAGCAGATAATTTGAACAGCTGGGCAAAAAGTTGTTCTCGTACCTCATAAGGTGCTAGACTTAGATCCCACAGATATGCATTTGGCTCCGCTTCCAGCATATTCTTAAATATGTTACAGCATATTCTTAAATGTGTTAAGCTGATGTAGTTCCATTGTTCTATAAAATATGGTTCTTGTCTACATGCAGCAGCACTTCATTGTCATCTTTGATTCAATCTATCACCAGATTATAGGATAACAACACCCTATAACATTATTATATAGGATATACGTTCCAGCATTTATATAACATACAGTGGAATGCAGGTGTAACAACCATCCATTTACTGTCATTCTGTTTTAGCAACATCCTTGTACCTGTGCACGCACTTCTAAAGATTAACTTGTAAAGATAAAACGAAAATAACAACGTACTAAACAAAGCAAATCTAGCAACATTAACAGATTTCCAATTGAGGGGCATTAACAGAAATGCTAAAAGGAATAGATTAATCTCTGGCAAGTCCAGATTTGTGCAATTCTCATGTAGTAACAAACTCTAAGCCATTTATATAATCTGAAACCTCTGCAATGCCATTTTATCATAGGCAAGCAAAGGTAGTAGCTTATCAATCAAAACACGGTAATAGTCATCATCGTAATTTGAAATAGACCATAAAATACAAAGATATTGCAGTAGATGCATTCAATTAGACTTTTTACTGATGTGATTACCCCCTCAAATAGAAAAGACTCATGACTCCACTGCAAAACCATGTATATTTTGGCTTCAGTTTCTAAATTTGCAGGCCCTGCAGTGTGACTAAAAGATACTAAAACCTTACCTTACTGCAGCTACAATGCCAGGGGGAAATAGTTTTGAAGTCGACAAATATCTTTTGCCCATCACATATGTCAAAGAAATTGATATAACTGCAATGCCATTTATATCAGTTATTATCATGACTATGTGAAGAAACAATACAATCCAGATGTATAGCATGCACATATCAAATTACAAAGCATCTGACACTTAACTACAGAACATACACATGATGGAAAAGTCAGAGCTTAGTTTTATGGATTACAATACACGTGATAGAAGGATGTTCCTCTCACAAAACATTTGTATAAGCTGAAAAAACAATAGACTGTCTCTAATAACCTAGACCTGACAGAAGTAAATGCTTTTTCTAAGAACAAAAAGCAGTACATATGATCTGGTACTAAAATGAACGAAGAAAAAGAGTTGAGGACTTACCAGTTTCAAGAAAAAGAGAGGAGAAAGAATTGCAGCATTTTTGGTAGGCTTTGAGGCTCCGATTTCCGCAAAAGAGCAACAAAGATCCGGATATGACTCCGCCGGCTAGAGAAGGAATGCTTCCTTTCAATAAATAGCCAGGATTCCGCCCAAAAATATTGCAATCCCATAGGGATATGTGAAACAGAAATCGTGCATAGCTGAATCAATCTGCTGCGAGCTCTCGACTCCTGAGTTTTACCCTTTGCAGTTCGCCTCCATTGCCAAAACAGTCTGCATAGGAGGATCAACAGAGTAATCAAGCCTTGGGAATATAGTCTCTGCACAATACCTTGGAACAGAAAACCCCCCACCATTGTTTGCATCACTCTGGGTTAGAGTTTTAGCAAAGGACGCTGGTTTTTCCACAGCAGGAAGAGATGGGGGCTCATCTTCTTCCTGCCCATTTCCAATGCCAAACGGATTCTCTGGCTGAAGCCTAATCTTTGCATAAACCTCATCTGTTTCTGCATCGGCCAAAAAATTTAAGGAAATAATCCGGCAAGGGATGCTTCCTGATGGCCCCAAGTTGCGAGGGTACTCCGGTGGGGATGCAGCTTGTTCTCCATGGCCTTGAGGAAAATATATTACTTTCGCACCCACGGGAGGTAGCTGCACCATACCTCCGGCACATGCATGCCATAGCTGAGAATCCAGACCTTTCTTATCCTTCATAGCATTAGGAATGTCCGCCGAAGCTCCACCACGGTCACGAACCCCTGCAAACCCTTTCCCAACTGCTGCCGGATCTGCCTTATCCATTCTCATTACGCCACCAACCAGCATACCAGGGCTTTGCCATCTCAGAAGCGACTGTTTAATAAGTGCTCATAAAAGAATATGGCCGTTTCTAGTCTGATGGCCGCCAGAGGAACAGAGGAGCAAAAGGTTTTGTGGTCGCCATAGCCAGAGATGCGGCCATACAGGAGTTGAAGCGGAGCTACATGAAAACCCTAAAGGTCGAAAATAGGGTTAGGGTTTGGTTGACGACATACTTACCCAATAACATTATAATATAGGATGGAAGCTAGTCTTTAATACTTGTTTTTAATAGCACTTTACTGCCATGTTTTAAACATGTGGTCTAACTGTCTAATAGTGATGATTTCTACATTAATTTTTTGTGCAACCCAATGAGGTTGTCTAATGAAGTCCTTCTCAGCTTTTTGTATGAGCCAATGTTGTTCCTTACAACAAAATATCCCATTTTTTCCTCAAAAAGTATCAAGATAGCCAAGCCTTGCAACTTTAACCTATTTAATGATAAGGACAAATCAATGGCATTTTGGATGATGCAATTGGTATTAGTTTCATAAATATAACAATACATGCACACCTTAGAAACCATTGCCATTTAAAGATAGAAGTGTCCAATGTTTTTTCCATGAACTTGTTACATGTTTTTTTTTATCATATTCTTGATGTTTATATTGTGTAATTGATCTTGCTTTATATAACAAGTAAGAAAGGTTCCTGAGACAAACCATTAAGGAAATTAATGCAAAAATCTTATATCAAAATATCAATATTTACAAACATATATATGGCCATAAACTAGCAAGAATTAGGATTTATTTGCACTATTGTGATGTCAAGCTGTATATGGACTTGAATATAAGCATATAGTAGCATACACCACAAGGGCCAGGGATTTGAACCCTAGTATTTCCATTTGGTCCATCCAAATGACAAAAACTTTGAAACTTCTAAAAAAATTATTGTTAATTCATTATAGAAACTTCTGTATCCTATTTTGTATTTTCTAATCCAGGTTGACTAAAAAGACACACAAATTTAAAAAACATCATTGAACAAGAATATCTGAGCAATCTATATATGCAAATTTTTGGAAACGAAGCCGCAGTTCAGCATTATACACCATCTTGCTTAAATAAAGACAAGCTGCACAGATTTCTACCTTTACATGTCTGCAAATCTCAAGAGTTTTCTAGTTTTTGTGTCGGCCTTATCACAATAAATAAATGACATAAAAAAAAAATACTCACCTCATTCATAGCAGCTTGCAGAGAGGCGAGTGCAATTACTCCATAAAGAACATATCTTGATCCTCTTAAGTATCGGTTGCCAATAGATCATGTATACCAAATCAGCAAGGACATAAATCATGCCACATCAACCAAATCCCCCGTGGCAAGAACACAAGAATGCACATGCCACCACATAAACCTTTTAGGCAAAAGATGCAAACAGATTATGCAAAGAAAGTAAACGATTCTAGAATTAAGGTGTAACAGACCAAAAAGCAATTAACAATTTGCAAAAACTATATTCTGCCACAAGCTAATCCTTTTAAGCAAAAGTTGCAGAATAAATCATGCCAAGAAGTAAGATATTCCAGGTGCAGCAGAACATACGAAAAAACTACTAAAGGTTTGTAAAAACCATACCAAATGATATAGAAACAACAATCTTGTTGAATGTCTTATAATGCCTTATAATGCCGGTGAAGCACAAGCCCAGTATGATCAAATCAAATATTCTGCAAAATAGTTCAGAAATTGTTGATGTTAAATCTTTAGCCCACACTGATATAATCAATTTAATGTTCTTTAACAAATATATAGCACAACTTTGCATTGCCGAGGCATGCAAAATCGAAAACATTGAACAAAATAAACATTGAACTCGTGAAAACCACACCTGCATGAAGCGTCCAAGGTTGAGCGCAAAAAAACTGCAAGAAAGGCCTACATGGCAAACGAATATGAAAGCCCTCAAGCTATAGTCCAGAGGCCGAATTGATTGAATCTGTTCTAAAATAAAAACCATGCAAGAGATTAAAGAACTCGAACAAAGGGGCAAGAATGAAATAAATCAAAAGGAGCCAAACGATCCCATCAAAGGCTAAAGAAACCTCAATAGAAAACTACAAACAGGTAACGATTCAAGGCCGGAACGCCAAGCTGAACCCACACAAAGAGGCAACCCACACAAAGACGCAAATGCGGGAAACGGAGCAAGCGGGAAACGAAGCAATAATAATAAAAAAGAAAAAAAAATGCCGGGGCCCTTTGAATGTTGGCACCTCCATTAATGATGATGCTAAACATTTTAAAATTTCAAATGCCCCCAACGTAGAATTTTGCCTAGGTGCATCCCATCTCTCAAAAATATATATATAATATAAATTAAGCCACAAGGCACCTTTTCCCCAACATGAGATATAAAAATAGAAACACTTGCACACACATCCCCTTCCCCACCCCACAAATTCAAAGCCATAAACTATACCCAAAATGCATTCCCATCACAATAGAGATGATGAAGAACAAGATACCAAATATATCAAAGGTACAAAAGACTAAAAAAAGACAAGCCTAGCAGGCATTATAGAGAACCACTTCCCCAAGGCCAAATATGACATTTCTAGAAAGAATAGTAAGGTTTGCAAGCTGGATGACTTAAATGTCTGCACAAATCCAACAGGAACTTGTAATTACTTAAATGTCTACTTAAATGATTTCAGGAAGGGTGTCGTTCTGCAATCAAATCAATTTCCCCTAGGATCTCCAAGTTATTTTATTACATAAGGAAAGATATAAAACGACCAAGAGCATCATTATCTAGTCCATACTTGAAGTAGTCATCCCTCTCCAATATAAGAATTACTCAAAAACATTCCTTCATGGTAAATCCTAGAATACATATTAAAACATTCTCTAAGCCCATCTAAAATGCTGAGACTTTTCACAAGGGACATTCCAATAATTGATTTATATCTGCAAGTTAGCTAAAAGTTCTAATTTAATCTTAAGACTCCCATACAAGAGCTTTTGGTGCAGTGGCCTTAAGGTGGCATCGGGACAATATTTCTTATTAATCCAAACCATGTCACAGTTTAGGATAGTTTTAAGATGTCATTACTAGATTAAAAAAGCCACTATTGAAGCAGATTGATGTTCTGGACTTGTGTGGGAGAAGCCTCATCTAAAGAGGTAAAATCTTGCAGTTTTGTAGAGCATTATGGTTCTTGCTGGCGGAAAGGCAAACTGTGTTTTGAAGAAAGAATCAGGTACCCAGGCACTTTTGGAGCTTCTTAGTTTGTATGCAGATAGACTGTTGGGATTGTTTCATTTTGAATAGCCGAGCTAGGGATATGATGTAGGCAGGAAATTTTACACCGGGCTTTTGAGGGAGTAGTCTGGTGGCTCGGCATATATTTTGTCTAGCTAGGTTTCAGATGGGCTGCTTATCCCGACAATGCAGCATTTGATTTGATTCAGTTCATAGGGATCTGTTTGTTTATAAACCGAGAGACCAGAATCCATGAAGCGGTGGCAGCTTCTATGAGCAGAGTGGCAGGCTGCTCGTCTTACACTGATTTGTTTTCTTTCTTTCACTTTTTGTTTTATGGTAAGAGTAGTATATGCAGTGGCAGCTTGGTTGTATAGCTCGTCTTCTATTCTACTCCAAAAGTAGTGCACAGGTAGAAATGGTGATTTGCTCCGATTATCAAGATGGATGTGCTTATTTATATCAAGGATATATGGGCTCCTTGATGTGAAAATGGAAGTGGAAGACGCTCTCATGGGGTGACCCTTTCAATGGAGTTTGCCAAGCTAGGGGAAGGCGACCCGGAACAATGCAAAGACTCCATTCGTATTTCAATCACAACATTTTGAGAATCGGGTTTAATTATTAGCATCTATCTTATACTCTTTTGATCTGCTACTACTCATCTGAATAAGTTTCAATTCATGGAGGATGAAGATGTTGAGTTTACTCCTGTAGTACTCCTCCTTGAAGATTGAAGCATTGTACTCTGTACTTTTTATATATAATACAAAAATTCTCCTTGCCTTCAAAAAGAAAAAAAAAAAGCCACTATTATATGCACGAAATTATCTCATAAACCATGATTAGTGAAGAAACCACTATAGCATTGATAACCACCATTGATAACCATATCACAAACCACTAATAGTCTTTATAAACCACGATTAGTGAACAAACCACTACGCTACTGAGGATCACCATTGATAACCATGTCACAAACCAATATTAGTATTGACAAACCACTACGCCATGTGGTTTTCTTCTATCAAATAAATTCATGCATAAAACACCACATATATCATGGTTTTTAGATGATTCAGTACTACTTAAACATAGTAGTTCATTTTTGGGGGCCTTGTGATACATCGAACTACCTCGAGGGGTAGCACATCCCTACATCCATAGATACAATAGAGATAAACACATGTCGTAAAACATGAGAGCTCCTACCCAAGGCTCAGACTCATGGGGAGGTAGATTGATGGCTAGGCCTCAAGATAGAGCAGACCGAGTCATAACAATGGGGGGGGGGGGGGCTGGCTATATACAATGGCTAGGGTTGACCACTCCATCCGCCCCTCCTGTGCATACTTTGCAGATGGGCGAGGTCGGGCTCTGGTACGACTTTAGCCTTCCGGATATACAATCTCATGGTATCACCCATCGAGACTACTCCAGGTTGCCTCTCCCCGGTCCGTCGACGCAGGAAGGGTTCCATCTCCCCTTCCCGGGCTCTAGAGGTTCCACGGGCGGCTAGAGAATCGTGACGACACAGGATCCTTCCCCGACTTAACCTCCCAAAACAAGAGCCGGCCGACACTGCGGCTCTTGAGGAGGCTGGCGACACCATTGCCCCGGGAGGTGTCGGACCCATGCCGCCCCTTTCGAAATGGTGGCCATAAGCCTAGCCCGCTATGGGGTCCCCGTAGCGCTTTCGGCGGGGACCCTCTTTCCATCTCGCCTCTAGCTCCGTTATGTAATCTTTGAGTCATATCATAGCCCGTGAGTCGGTGGGTTCCTTGCACAGGCCACATAATAATAGGAACTAAAAGGTCTAAACCCAGTCTAAACTAGGAGCATCGCTAAGTAATGGCTATTAGGTCTCTACTCCCCTTCCCAATACAAGAGGAGCAAACATGATCAACCAACATCACATATAACGTAACATAATAATAATCAGAATAATATCTAAACCTAATCATATGTATCTAAACTTATAGTTAGGGTTCATTGATTTAAGCACAATTTCGTTAATTATGGACAATACCTGAATTTATGGACCATTTTTTACTACACTTGCATGAATGACTCTTTTTCATACACTAGTTGACATCCCCTGCGAGTGCTGCATATGCCTCAGCAGCATGCACGGGTATCTTAATAGTATTAGGTATCTTCTTCTTGTTTGATGGCTCTCAAGCGTAGTCGATAGTCTCCAGTTCTATGCGGTCACTTGCAGTCGTTGGCCTCCATCTCTTCTTCCAACATTTGGTATAATTAGCTGGGTAGACTTGGTTCCTCACCGGGATTGGCTCCCACCAAGTCACCAGAATAGTCTCAAAGTTCTCCTTCTTATCATCCATTTGTGGCTCCTCAGTAGCTAGGCCCACCCAAGTTGGGCACAGCACATCATCAGGGCGTGCCATAATAAACATACCTTTCTTCAAATCTTTGTATGGATTGAATTCCAGTACAGGTTTGTCCTTCCAGGGGCCGACATAAGGAGGAGTGATAGTAGCAATTGGCTCCACCACTACAGCTACATCAGGTGGTGCTCGCGCTTGCCTAGTACGTGGCCAGAAGTCATTATAAGTGCCCTCGTCACTGCTGATGTTCCCCAGTTCTTGCAAGAGTTTCATCCAATATTCAATCGTGGACGTGAACTGTGCCGAGTACTTGGCTGTTTCTGGAGCACCCTTGTTACTAGTTGAACAAGCAACCCAATGCAATATATGCTTGTGGATATTGTTTCGCAGCAGGCCAAGGTCCTTCACCGATTTGTTGGGAGGAAGAAGCTTAGCACAACAACCCCAATACTGGGTCCACATGTTGTTTTTCAGTGTGGTTTTTGCTAGAAAACAACATCAAAAAACCACGTGTTGTTTTTTGTCCGGATTTGCTCGAAACTACGTGTAGTTTTTAGCCAAACTTTTAGATACGCATAGACTATTGCCAAAATTATCTACACGTAGGAATTATATGTGTTTCTACATGTTGTTTTTTAAGCATAGCTGTAGTTTTCAAGTGTTTCTTTCCTAAAAAATAGACATGTGGTTCTTCATAAAACTTAAAGGTCCACATGTTGTTTTTAACTGTTGTTTTGCAAAAGACAACAATGAAAAACCACGTATAGAATTTTGTCCGATTTTGCTAGAAACAACGCGTAGTTTTCTGTAAATAAGATTGCGTATTAAACGGGAGCAAATCATCGAAACGAGAGCAAAAGGAATATTCCTCAAAGATTCCCCTTTTTTTTACAAAAAAGGGGGTAAAACGGGATAAAATTTTTATTTTTGGCATAAAAATGAATTTTGACCCCCCCAAAATCACTCATTTTTTTGTGCAAAGATAAAGTTGACTATGTCAAAGTGACACTTTTCCTAACAGTTAGAATCTACCTGAAGTGTGTTGTTAGAGAAAACCTCTAATTTAAGAGTACGTCCTACACAACATTTTGTTAGCTTGGATCATTTTCCAGAAAACGTACTTTTAGGTTACAATGAGACATTTTTTAATGATATAATATTTTAAAGTACCAAAATTGTATTCCGGAATACACTTTTACTATTCGAGAATAACAGAAGTGTATTCCGGAATACACTTTTGCTTTTTTTGAAAGTCAAAGTGTATTCCAGAATACACTTTTGGTCTTGCTCGAAATTCGAAGTGTATTCCGGAATACATATTTGCTGTACAAGTTTTTGAGACTCAACAGTGATCTTGCAATTTTTCGAATTTTCCGGATTTGCAATGATCTTGCAATCTTTTTGTTGCAATTAAAACATGAGCATAGTTCTAAATAATGAAGGGATTAGCGAAAGAGAAAAACAAACCAACAACCTTGGGATTTTTTTTTTTTGTGGGATACAGGATCGTGGTATAAAATAAAAAAGGATTTTTTGTTTTGTTTTGTGGGGACCAGGGATTCAGGACATTGGTTCAAAAAGAAATAGGAAATCTTATTCTGGAATACACTTTGTATTCCGGAATAGGATTTGGTTTTCAAAAAACCTGGCAGTTCTTGTTTTTTTTGGCGATTTCTTTATGGGGAGTTAGCGCCTCCAATTTGAGTTTGGCGCTTGATTGTATTTAGGTTTCTCCTACAAGAAACCCAATCATTTTGGTACATCGTCTCCTTTTTGGGCGATCCAGAAAATTTTTTCAACAAAAGTCTTTGGTCTTGGCCGTTATTTTTCTTTGGGCGTTTTTTGCTGGTCGGTTAGGGCACGAGCTCTGCAGATTGCGAGAAGATGAGAGCATGCAACAAGATTTCTGACTTTGGGGCAGTTTCTGCTCCGGATTACGCAAAAGATGAGATCAAGCCCATTCAGGGAAGCCGGATTTCTGAGCTGTGACTTCATCCCGCTGCAAGTCTGTGATTTCTGAGCCCAGGTATTGTTGCAAGTCTTTGGCCCAGCATCGGAAGAGGTATTTCTTTGTTTGATTTCATTGTTACTACTCTTTGTTAGATTTTGCCATTTGGACAAGGTAAACAGTTTATTTTCAGACTTTAGTTTGCACATGAAAAATAGTTGAAACTTTGAAGATTACAGGGCAGTAAAACACATTGAGTAAGGTGCTGCCACACTGCTTTGGGAATGGTTCTTTAATCTCAATTAACAGGAAGCTTTAGTACATGGTTATGATCTTGTCATACTTTTTGGTTTACTTCAAAATAATAGATATTGCTGTAAGGAAATGTTTCTGGCTTTCTGTAAAACAACCTATGGCAGACTTTGGTTTGGTTTGTAAACTCCAAACATGATCCAAACTTTAAAGAGTAGGAGATTAAGCCAAATATCTGGTAATTCTCTGTTATACGGACCCCCCAGAATATATATGGAGCATCTAGACTTTTTATTACAATATTTCGTACACTCTCATGTTCATTTATATGGATCTCTTAGACAGTCTAGAAGGCCTGCTACAGATTTACTTCTTGGTTTTTATAGGGTCTCTAATTAAGGAAATAATAATGGTGTATCATATCTGGATATTACATGATGATGTACACTGCTGGAATTATTCTGTGGGCTTCAAAAGCGTGGGCTGCTTATTGTCAGATGCAATTGTTGAATCTATATTTGTTCTATCTGTAGTGCCTGCATTGAAGCTTGATTTGTACAATGAAATAGATTCCAGTGTCTGCATCATTTCTTAAAAGGTAAAAGATAGAACATATTGTCCTATTTTGTTAACTTTTGCATGTCAGGACTAATGTTTTTGTGCTAACCAGGCTGGTACTTCGGTCAAAACGCATTTGATGGTCACAAACTTCTAGAAGGCTTAAGGGCATATTCAGTGTCTATATCATGGTATTTTTGCAAGAATATGCACATTAAACCCGTTTATTTATGATGTCTCCATCTTGATCATTGAAACATTTGAATTACATGTTGCAATTTCGTGATTTGTCACATCAAGGTATCTAACATGGAAGTTTTTTGCAACTACATTGTTTTGTAAGGTGTGGATGCTACGTACGATGCATCCCTATTGCTTTTATCTCATGATGCTCGTCTATGCATCTCAATGAACTTTGCTTTGTCATACAAAACTAGGTAATTACACAGTTATGACTTTTATGAAATAATGCCATCATTTGAGCTGCTCTCTTTGTGCATGGAAAAAGCACGCATGGAAGTGTAGAAGTGTACACCCTTACACAAAATTGTTTGTGGCTTAAGATTTGTCTGGAAAAAATATAGAATACATTTGCATTATTTATGCATGCTGTAGCATCTCAGACCAGTACCGTCTAAAATTTTTGTAATGGGAAGGCCTCCTATAATTGGGTTGCACATTAACTAGCTGCTGCTTAAAAATGGCCAAGCATGTGAACATATGTTTGCAAATAAAAGAATCTACTGTAAGTGGAATTTTTCCTCTATATTTTCTTCTAAACTACCCAGATACGTGACGCAGTTGATGCATCTATTTCTTTTTTGCTAAGAATTTAGCCTATTCTTGCTTATTTAACACATTAAGGCATTTAGATTGTCATGCATAGAAAGAAGTATGAAAATTAAGTTTCGTCATGCATAACTGGCTGGTTACATAATAAAACAGTTTTTGGAATCAATCCCATTTGCATGTGCACATTCTGGTGGCACATCTGCCCCTCATTTTTCTAGTTAATATGCACGTATATCCATAACGGTGTACGCATTAAACACTTTTGATTGCTCATTTGCTGAACATCTGTTGGTGCTAGTATGTTTAACTTGCATTAGAATAATTGAAGGAACGATTCCATAAATGTCTGATGGATGCATCTTCTACATACTATTCAATTTACATACTAATCAGACATGTACAAAAGCGCTGTCATACGTGAAGTTCTGATAGGTCCATAAAAGCTCTATTTTTACCATATTAAACTATTGTAATGAACTATCTAGACCGATATGTATTTTTCATGTCCGTTGATGTGTTTAAACATACTGCCTCTGTTGGTAATGGGTATGATTAGCCTTAGCCTCCGGGAGGTTAAGGCTCACCGACAAGTGATTCGAAAAAAGGCATTTTATGGAAAACAAAAGTGTATTCCGGAATACACTTTTGGTTTTCCTGAAGAGCAAAGTGTATTCCGGAATACACTTTGTCCTTAAGACATAAGCCAAAGTGTATTCCGGAATACACTTTTGGTTTTCGTAAAAACCAAATTGTATTCCGGAATACGTTTTGGTTTTACCGTTGTGTGCAAAGTGTATTCGGAAATACATTTCTCCTTTCTTTGGAAGGTAAACTGTATTACGGAATACGTTTTTGTCCTTGTTTAGCCAAAAATGATGTACTGAAAATTATTATTGAAATATTTATTATTTTTATATCTCTATTTTGATGTTTTTGAAATCTTACTTTCAGAGATTGTACATTCATGTCTAGATTTTGCCAGTTTTGAGTTGTGGCATTTCAAAAATACAAACTTGACACTTAATGGGGTGTCAAAATGCAGAAAAAAAAAAACTGAACCTCAAGAAAATTTTCAGTTACTCTAAAAATGGTCATTTTTTAAAGCATGGTGTTTTTTTGAAGGGAATCTTTGAAACGAGAGTTCTGCAACACTCCCGTTTAATTTGCAACAGTGTTTGTAGCTTTTTTTTACTATGTTGTTTTCAAGTGTTGTTTTACATAAAATTCATATGTGGTTTTATAAAAATAAATACTTTCAGGTGTAGTTATAAAAAAAACTAACACGTCATTTTTTAAAAGTAGCGGTTGTTTTATGCGTTGCTTTTGAAAACTAACTATAGGTTTCAAGTGTTGCTTTCTTCAAAAATAGACATGTAGTTCTTAATAAAACTTAAAAGGTCTACATGTAGTCTTTTGAAAATTAGTTGTCGTTTCCCAGTGTTGATATATAGTTAACAGAAAACTGACGTGTCGTTTTTTAAAAGTAGCAGTTGTTTCAAGTGTTATTTTTGCAAATAAATGGAAAAAACAACCCACTGCCTTCTCTTAAAATTTACAAGAACTACACGGCATTCCTTCCTTCCTTCCTTCTAAAAAAAGATGATATTAAATAACCATAGTTGAATTCTTATTCCTCTTGTTTATTTTAAAAAAGCCATTTAGGAATAGAACCCAACTAAGCCCATTCTTGGCATAATGTATTCAATCTTAAGAAAATTTCTTAAACTAAAGAAAACAAGGTGTCCACCAACATTATTTGCAGAATACTATTCCAAGACAATTTGGAATTACTGCAAGACCAGTAAACAATTGGAGCAATACAATTTATAATCAATAATCTATTGGACAATTTATAAGCAATACATTGCTCTTACAAAAACTGGACATCATTTGTTTCAGCCTGGTCTCAAATGCTTGAAAACATGGGACATTAGTATCCCAATTCAACAGGGAGAGTAGTTTGCTGATGATTTTTCAAGATGACTTAAAATGGATTCAATTGGCTGTTTAGGTAGCTGCAACTGCCATTGTTTCCACTGTCTTATCCATAGAAAAAGGGGGGAAAATGCTTTGTTTTGATACTCAATACAAAAAAGAAGATAATGGTCTCGACCTTTAGTTTTCTCAAATGATGGGCCCTTCACCACACATTAATTTGTTTCCTATAGTTAAGCTATCTTAAACCATAGTGATATTTTTTGTAAGGCAATGCACTCGCCCTAGTTCTGCAATAAGACAACCGTAATGAGCGTTTGGCCAAAATTACTGCATTATTCCTTTGAAATTATATGATGTAATCGTGCTCCGGCTTTTGCGGAGCGGCGTCACTACTTCCTCTCTATGCTCTGCCGCCTGCGACTTGCGGCTCATTTCTTTGCTATGATCTTCTCTGCTATGATCTTGGCTACGATTCTTCAACTTCTCGGGAGCTATGGAGTGGCGAGCTCCGTTTTTGAAGCCCTATTTCGGTCCTCAACTCCATTAGCAGCCCATTTCTTTTGCAGAGGCGAGTTTCGGTCCAATCTGTTCTAAATCTATGGATTCGCCCCCTTCGACCTTCAGCATCTCTAAGAATTTAGAGCCGTCCATCCCGTTGTCTTGCATTTTTCTGACTGCCATCATCGGCGACCTCCTTCAAAAAAACATGAGAGTTTGAGGCTATGAAAGATCTTTGACGCGGGAAAAAACTTCCACCATATCTTCAATCTTCAACCTCCGGCATAGCCTACATATGTGGCATCTTCGACCTAATAGACCTAATACAATTGAGACATATATCATAACATATATATGTTCTTATATTTGTAACGCTCAATCCGACCGTTGATCCGAGATCCTACGGCTCACTTGGCTTTGCGACGTATCCTACGGCCCAGATGGCTTGCGAGTTTGTTTGTAGCTTATACGTAAGCGATCCTACGGTCCAAGTTGATTTGATCCTGGTCGTCGGTCCGAGATCCTACAGCTCACGTTGCTTTGGAACACATCCTACGGTGCACATGGCTTTGGGAATTATATGTAATCGATCCTATGATCCAGGTTGATTCGATCCTGGTCGGATCTTACGGCTCACGTGGCTTGGCACATATCCTACAGTGCACATGACTTTGGGAATCATATGTAATAGATCATATGGCTCATGTTGCTTTAATTATTGTCACGTGGTGAGATCTCGACCCTTGATCAGGTCCAAGATTTACGGTCCATTTGAATGCTCATCCCTTAGGAAAAGGCTTTTAAATTTTTTATGTTGTATGGGGGATTCGAACCTTGGTCATTAGCCCCCCAGCCCCCCATTCTAACCACTAGACCAAGCAATAATTCCATGAATATTTATGTTTCAAATATACTTAAGGGTAATGTTCCCAGAAAAGCCTTTTAAAATTTTTATGGTATGTGGGGGATTCGAACCCTAGTCATTAGTGCCCCAGCCCCCCATTCTAGCCACTAGATCAGGCATTAATTCCATATATAATTTATGTTTTAAGTATACTTAAGGGTAATGTTCCCATGAAAATAAAATAGACTATAACATTCCAGCTAGTCCAAGAAAGCTCTAGAATGTTCTGGAAGGCTCTAGAAAGTTCTAGAATCTTCTAAAAAGAACCTAAGAGAATCTAGGGGGATCTAAGAAAATTCTTCCAGAAAGTTCCAAATCGTTCTAATAAGTTCTAGAATGTTCTAGAATGTAGGGCGGGAATTTAAGGAAATCTAGGGAAATACCTTCAGAAAGTTCTAGAATATTTGAAAGTCTTAGAATGTTCCAGAAAGTCTTAGAATATTCTAAAAAGTTCTAGAATGTAAAGGAATCCGGAAGAATCTAATAGAATCAAAGAAAATTTTATAAAATAGAGAATCTAGGAAAATATTTACAAGGCTAAGGGAATCCCTTAAAATCTGGGGGATCTAAAGGAATCTTCATAAAATCTAAAGGAATCTAAGAAAATGTTGATGAAATCTTAGAGTATCTAAGGGAATCTTTATAGAATCTCTTTGAATCTCATGTAATGTAAGGGAACCTAGGGCAATCTCATAAAATCTAAAGGAATCTAAGGGAATCTTCATAGAATCCTAGAGAATCTAGGGAAATCTAATGGAATCTAGAGGGAATCTTATAAAATTTAGAGAAATGCTCACGAAACCTCTAAGAGAACCCTGGTAGAATCTTAGAGAATCTATGAATTTAGAGTATTCTCAAGAGATTCTTTTAGAATGTAGGGCACGACAAGAACTTGCACGTAGGAACATGCTAAAACTCGAACATGCACCGTAGGACGCATTAAATTTCTTGTATATATATATTTTCGTTTCTAGACACACAAAACCTTCAAATATGTTAGAAGTTATGCAATTTCATTGTGAGGCATTCTTATGAGATCTTCAAAATGCATAATAATAGCATTTTTTAATTGTACCCCTCTTTTAATCTAGGTACACATGCAAATGCAACCCACCTCATGTAGTTGCTTGCTGGCAGGAGCACATTCCATCAATTTGACAAACCCAAGTCAAAAGTAGATTCTAAGCATGCAATTGGACAAGCATAACACGCATTCTAATTCTTCAATGAGTTGAATGCACATTGCATATTCCTCTGTAAATCATTTAGTGCAGCATAAGCTACATATAGGATTAGCATGGTTTTAGAAGCTCAAAGGACAAAAGGTGATTGTCTTACCTTTGTCATAATATTCGGCACATCACATATTGACACCCCTTATGCTAGGCAAATTTTGGCTTTTCCTATTCCTTCATGTTTTGCCATGTCATCACTAATATTTGCCACCTCACATGCTCATGCCATATCATCACCAATATTTTTTGCAAATAGTCACCTTTTCATAAAGGAAGAAGTTTGGTTTCTCTTTTTTATGACACCTCATCATTTTCGAGTGCCACGTCACAGTGCTTGCACTATTACCTGCTTATTTCACTCAAGAATCCCTTTTTTCAAAATATTGACCTAGTCAGTTTCTACCTAAAGTGCATAAAATGCTTAGTCATCATGTGACTTGCAAAATTGTCTAGGCAAATTCTTCACTCAAATTCTAAAGGTTGCAAAATTGTCTAGGCAAATTCTTCATTTTTTCACCCCTCATAATTTGCCACCTCACCACTCATTCCATGTCATCTTCCATATTTTTTGCAAATAGTCACTTCTCAAAAAGGAAGAAGTTTTCTTGCTCTTTTATGCCACCTCATCATTTCTAGTGCCATATCATTGCCATGTCACCTTATGTGCCACTATTCCACTCTGCATCGCCACTCTCCTCCAACAAAGTAGATTTCGACCACAACCTGCAGAAACTCAAGGCAGTTTGAGCTTGGCAGATTTCTTTGTAGATGGAACATCTCTCATTCGCAGACCTTGGCCTTGTCGTTAATGGATGAAATGTTTGAGAAAATGATGAAGAGCGTAAAGAGAGTTGCACCTCTTACCTTCTATATTATTGCTTAGTAGCACCTAGCAGCACACAAGGTTTAGTTTCAGAGGCTATATCCCAGTCAGATTCGACCAGGATCTTGCACCGTGTCATCACGTAGAGGGAGGGTCTTTACTCTGAAAGATGGATTCTTAAAAACCTTCCAAAGCAGATAGCCCCAGAAGTGCTCTCCTGAAGGCCCTGACGATGGACAGGAAACTCCCCCAATCCAAAACTATGAAATTGGCTCTGCCAATGGATTCAGAATGTTGACATTACCTTGTGGACCAAGTTTTGTAAGTAGAAGACCACCCCTTCCCCAGGAACCACCAAAATAGCTCATGTTCAACACACTCGTAGTCAATTGGCCTAGGTGTTTTATTGTTCGTGCAGCATGGAGGTGTCGAAATGGTGATTCGACTTTGCCATGTCGTCCGGAATAACGACATTACCCTAATGACCAAGTTACACGGTCAATTTTAGCAAAGAAAAACACAGGAACACCATTCATGGCATTATTTCGCAGGCACGACCCAGGCCAATTGACTACGAGTGTGTTGGACATGAGCTATTTTGGCGCTACTTCGAGAAGGAGTGATCTTCTGCCCATGAAACTTGGTCCCCATGGTAATGTCAATGTTCTGAGTCCATTGGCATAGCCAATTCAACAAAGTTTAAAATGAAACGCACTAATTTGCTCAAAACGCACTTCAAAAGGAATCTTTGAAAGATTCCCTAAAATCCCCCCAAAAAGGTCCCTTTTGTGGTATATTTGTGACAAGTGTGACAATTTGAAAATTTTAGGCATCATTTTGGAGGGGGGTGTGAACTTACCTTCCATTCAAAATTGTTTGACATCCTTTTTGGCCCCCCTAGTTTGGTTTGCGAAATAGTAATATTTTCAAAAACTAAACAAAATAGACATTGAAAAAAAAGCAAAGCACACTAAAGTGCCAAAAAAGGTATTTTATTCAAAGTTTTCCAAATCAGTACAAAATTATGATCAAACCGTAAAAAATGCAACACATTTTGACATTGCCTCATTGAAGCAAACATTTTCACATGAAAGTATGCTTCATTGAACAAACTTACACTTTGAAGCGCAAGTTGGAGTCAAGAGGCCTTCGCTCTTAAATCTTATATACTTGCTCTTATTTGCTCATCCGTCTTGCTATAGACTTATGTATCTGCGATGATGACAATGCGTGGACATAACGTCTTCAAAATAAATTTCGGGTGGTATAGATTTATACCACAATAGGTAGTCTTTGTCGCGGATATGACATGCCGGAGAGTTAGCATGGTATAAATTTATACCATAAGTGGACTCGGCGGTATAAATTTATCTGACAAGAGGACTCGAGCGGTATAAATTTATACCGCGAGAGCTCTCTCGATTCACTGCGAGAGCTCTCACGGTATAAATTTATAGCGTGAGAGCTCCCTCGTTATACCACGAGAGCTCTCTCGGTATAAATTTATACCGCGACAGCCCTCTCGGTATAAATTTATACCGCAGAAAACCTTCAGACAACCAATTTATACACATATATATGTATATATATAATATATATACACATAATTACATATATATATCCGACAAGAAAAGAGAACTCTTGCGGTATAAATCTATACGGAGAAACGGTATAAATTTATACCGAATTCCATATATATATAAGACTTTTATTTTATATATATATGTATATATATGCAGTCCAGAGATAAAGTATATATCGTGTAAAATCTTTTGGGGTCTTTCTTGCTCGCCAAAGGGTTTGGCAATTGAAAACTACCAAAGTAACACACATAAGGGATAATTTTACACACTGTTCTTAGTTTTTTTAGTCTAAAAAGTTCTAAAACGGTTCTAAATTTTCTGAGCTTGTAATGCAATGTTAGAGCATAAAGTAGTCGAATCATATTGTTATTTCTCGTTTTTTCTCTACATACTGGTGAACTTCACTCCGTGACTAAAAAATTGCTACTAAAGGCAAAGAACTCCAAAATATTATGGTGACACGGTGTTTGACTAGAAGGAAACCACATGGTTTATCCGGAGGAGCGAGGAGTAGCAACCCCTCGAGAAGTTTACCTATTTATTTACAAAATATATAGGAAAGGGGTATGACGAATACTTCAACGCCCAGAGAAATGTGCATGGTGCCCATCGCTACTGAGGATGACGTAATTGTGATGAATATGCTCAACATTGCTAAGGAGGTTGACTATCTTTTGAGCATCACCATGTTGTAGATTGGTATGTGCGTTCAGAAATATATCTCCGAGAATAAAAAGGAGGGCATGTAATCACATGGCTTCATTACTTCAACTTTTGTATCCTCGGTATAAATTTATACTGCATCATCAACTAAAACTTCAGCTTAACTACAAGACATCGTGGATGTATTGGTATTTGTAATACTATGTGATGCAAAAACAATGGTTTGTCATTCAAGAAGTTTGTTCAACTGCCTCCCAATGTGTTTTAAGGTCCATTAGGATGTTCAGCCAAAATGGTTGTGAAATAACAAATTTCCTGTCTTCTAAAACAGCTAATATAAAAACTTTCAGGGACAAGGTACAAAAGCATCTAATTTCTTCATACGAATTTGCCCCATAGTCAATCTTTGAATTTCATTGTAGTTCTTTCCCCCTCTACAATGGGATTTTTTTTTTGTGTGTGTTTTTCCTTAATACTAAATCTTCTTAAAATGTCTGTTTTCACGAGCAGTTTTATAAATCTTTGGACTAAAGGTAATAAAAGGGCCCTTTTTAGAGGGATTTTAGAATTTTATAAATTTTCAGAAGGAATCTTCCAAACGCACTTCTTAAATAAGTGCGTTTCATTTTAAACCTTGTTATTCACAGTTCTGGAGTAGAGGAGATTCTCGTCCGTTGCTAGGGCTATCAAAGAGAACTTTTGGGGCAAGCTGCTTCCGGGGGGGTTAAGAAACCCTCTTCTAACGTCCACACCCTCCCTTTATGTCATGACACGGTGCAAGGACCTGGTCGAATCTGACTAGGATATGGCCTCCATAACGTAAACCCTGTGTGTTGCTAGGTTCTTGAAGGGTTTACGTTTTGGAGGTCGAGTTTTGGTCGTTTGCATTGAGGACATGGCTGAGAAGTTGCTGTTGAAAACGCGAAGCAGCGTGAACTGACGGAATGGAGTTTGAATCTATCATCCTCCCGATGTGGCAATTAGAAGTCAAGAGCCGCTTCCTGAGGTCCGTCTCCTGGGGTCTGGCCTCTCCCCTCTGATGAGGAAGCCGCGCAAAGTCCTGGCCTGGTTCGACTTGGGGAAGGGTGTTAGCTCTTTAAGTTCTTAAAGATCCCTCTATTCTATCCCTTGCCAAACTTCTCTACCAAAAATTCCACTTGGAGTGCCTAGGTTTGCATGGTTGAGCCTAGGTGGCACCTTGGCATGTTGTCCAGAGCCTAGGTGGCATGTTGGAGCCCACATGGCATGTTTGAGCCACCTTGGCATATTTGAGCCTAGGTGGCATGTTGGAGCTTAGGTGGCATGTTTGAGCCACCTTGGCATGTTGGAGCCACCTTGGCATGTTTGTGGCATGTTGGAGCCTACGTGGCATGTTGGAGACACCTTGGCATGTTTGAGCCACCTTGGAGCCTAGGTGCCATGTTGGAGCACGTGTGGCATATTTGAGCCACCTTGGCATGTTGGAGCCTAGGTGGCATGTTGGAGCCCACCCACGTGGCATGTTTGAGCCAGCTTGGCATGTTTGAGCCATCGTGGCATGTAGGAGCCCGTGTGGCATGTTTGAGCCACCTTGGCATGTTGGAGCCTAGGTGGCATGTTGGAGCCGTAGCGGCATGTTTGAGCCACCTTGGCATGTTTGAGCCTAAGTGGCATGTTTGAGCCACCTTGGCATGTTTGAGCCTAGGGTGGCATGTTGAAAGCCCGCGTGGCATGTTTGAGCCACCTTGGCATGCTTGAGCCACCTTGTCATGTTGGAGCCTAGGTGGCATGTTGGAGCCTATGTGACATGTTTGAGCCACCTTTGGCATGTTGGAGCCTAGGTGGCATGTTGGAGCCCACATGGCATGTTTGAGCCATGTTTGAGCCACCTTGGCATGTTGTAGCCTAGGTGGTATGTTGGAGCCTGCATGGCATGTTTGAGCCACCTTGGCATGTTGGAGCCTAGGTGGCCTGTTGTAGCCCACGTGGCGTGTTTGAGCCACCTTGGCATGTTGGAGCCTAGATGGCATGTTGGAGCCCGCGTGGCATGTTTGAGCCACCTTGGCATGTTTGAGCCTAGGTCGCATGTTTGAGCCACCTTGGCATGTTGGAGCCCACGTGGCATGTTTGAGCCACCTTGGCATGTTGGAGCCTAGGTGGCATGTAGGAGCCCGCATGGCATGTTTGAGCCTAGGTGGCATGTTTGAGCCTAGGTGGCATGTTGGAGCCCACGTGGCATGTTTGAGCCACCTTGTCATGTTGCAGCCGAGGCATGCAAAATCGAAAACATTGAACAAAATAAACATTGAACTCGTGAAAACCACACCTGCATGAAGCGTCCAAGGTTGAGCGCAAAAAAACTGCAAGAAAGGCCTACATGGCAAACGAATATGAAAGCCCTCAAGCTATAGTCCAGAGGCCGAATTGATTGAATCTGTTCTAAAATAAAAACCATGCAAGAGATTAAAGAACTCCAACAAAGGGGCAAGAATGAAATAAATCAAAAGGAGCCAAACGATCCCATCAAAGGCTAAAGAAACCTCAATAGAAAACTACAAAAAGGTAACGATTCAAGGCCGGAACGCCAAGCTGAACCCACACAAAGAGGCACCCCCACACAAAGACGCAAATGCGGGAAAGAAGAGCAAGCGGAAAGCGGAGCAATAATAATAAAAAAAAAAAAAATGCCGGGGCCCTTTGAATGTTGGCACCTCCATTAATGATGATGCTAAACATTTTAAAATTTCAAATGCCCCCAACGTAGAATTTTGCCTAGGTGCATCCCATCTCTCAAAAATATATATATAATATAAATTAAGCCACAAGGCACCTTTTCCCCAACATGAGATATGAAAATAGAAACACTTGCACACACATCCCCTTCCCCACCCCACAAATTCAAAGCCATAAACTATACCCAAAATGCATTCCCATCACAATAGAGATGATGAAGAACAAGATACCAAATATATCAAAGGTACAAAAGACTAAAAAAAGACAAGCCTAGCAGGCATTATAGAGAACCACTTCCCCAAGGCCAAATATGACATTTCTAGAAAGAATAGTAAGGTTTGCAAGCTGGATGACTTAAATGTCTGCACAAATCCAACAGGAACTTGTAATTACTTAAATGTCTACTTAAATGATTTCAGGAAGGGTGTCGTTCTGCAATCAAATCAATTTCCCCTAGGATCTCCAAGTTATTTTATTACATAAGGAAAGATAGAAAACGACCAAGAGCATCATTATCTAGTCCATACTTGAAGTAGTCATCCCTCTCCAATATAAGAATTACTCAAAAACATTCCTTCATGGTAAATCCTAGAATACATATTAAAACATTCTCTAAGCCCATCTAAAATGCTGAGACTTTTCACAAGGGACATTCCAATAATTGATTTATATCTGCAAGTTAGCTAAAAGTTCTAATTTAATCTTAAGACTCCCATACAAGAGCTTTTGGTGCAGTGGCCTTAAGGTGGCATCGGGACAATATTTCTTATTAATCCAAACCATGTCACAGTTTAGGATAGTTTTAAGATGTCATTACTAGATTAAAAAAGCCACTATTGAAGCAGATTGATGTTCTGGACTTGTGTGGGAGAAGCCTCATCTAAAGAGGTAAAATCTTGCAGTTTTGTAGAGCATTATGGTTCTTGCTGGTGGAAAGGCAAACTGTGTTTTGAAGAAAGAATCAGGTACTCAGGCACTTTTGGAGCTTCTTAGTTTGTATGCAGATAGACTGTTGGGATTGTTTCATTTTGAATAGCCGAGCTAGGGATATGATGTAGGCAGGAAATTTTACACCGGGCTTTTGAGGGAGTAGTCTGGTGGCTCGGCATATATTTTGTCTAGCTAGGTTTCAGATGGGCTGCTTATCCCGACAATGCAGCATTTGATTTGATTCAGTTCATAGGGATCTGTTTGTTTATAAACCGAGAGACCAGAATCCATGAAGCGGTGGCAGCTTCTATGAGCAGAGTGGCAGGCTGCTCGTCTTACACTGATTTGTTTTCTTTCTTTCACTTTTTGTTTTATGGTAAGAGTAGTATATGCAGTGGCAGCTTGGTTGTATAGCTCGTCTTCTATTCTACTCCAAAATAGTGCACAGGTAGAAATGGTGATTTGCTCCGATTATCAAGATGGATGTGCTTATTTATATCAAGGATATATGGGCTCCTTGATGTGAAAATGGAAGTGGAAGACGCTCTCATGGGGTGACCCTTTCAATGGAGTTTGCCGAGCTAGGGGAAGCTGACCCCGACAATGCAGCACTCCATTACGTATTTCAATCACAACATTTTGAGAATCAGGTTTAATTATTAGCATCTATCTTATACTCTTTTGATCTGCTACTACTCATCTGAATAAGTTTCAATTCATGGAGGATGAAGATGTTGAGTTTACTCCTGTAGTACTCCTCCTTGAAGATTGAAGCATTGTACTCTGTACTTTTTATATATAATACAAAAATTATCCTTGCCTTCAAAAAGAAAAAAAAAAAGCCATTATTATATGCACGAAATTATCTCATAAACCATGATTAGTGAAGAAACCACTATAGCATTGATAACCACCATTGATAACCATATCACAAACCACTAATAGTCTTTATAAACCACGATTAGTGAACAAACCACTACGCTACTGAGGATCACCATTGATAACCATGTCACAAACCAATATTAGTATTGACAAACCACTACGCCATGTGGTTTTCTTCTATCAAATAACTTCATGCATAAAACACCACATATATCATGGTTTTTAGATGATTCAGTACTACTTAAACATAGTAGTTCATTTTTGGGGGCCTTGTGATACATCGAACTACCTCGAGGGGTAGCACATCCCTACATCCATAGATACAATAGAGATAAACACATGTCGTAAAACATGAGAGCTCCTACCCAAGGCTCAGACTCATGGGGAGGTAGACCGATGGCTAGGCCTCAAGATAGAGCCATCGAGTCATAACAATGGGGGCTGGCTATATACAATGGCTAGGGTTGACCACTCCATCCGCCCCCCCCATTGCATACTTTGCGGATGGGCAGAGGTCGGGGCTGGGTGCGACTTTAGCCTTCCGGATACGCAATCTCTTGGTATCACCCATCGAGACTACTCCAGGTTGCCTCTCCCCGGTCCGTCGACGCAGGAAGGGTTCCATCTCCCCTTCCCGGGGTCTAGAGGTTCCACGGGCAGCTAGAGAATCGTGACGACACACGATTCTTCCCCGACTTAAGCTCCCAAAACAAGAGCCAGGCCGACACCTGCAGCTCTTGAGAGGCAGGGCGACACCATTGCCCCAGGAGGTGTCGGACCCATGCCCGGCCCACTCGAAATGACTGGCCATAAGCCTAGCCCGCTATGGGGTCCCCAGTAGCCGCGCTCAGCAGGGACCCTCTTTCCATCTCGCCTCTAGCCCGTTATGTAATGCTGAGTCATATCATAGCCCCCGTAGCCCAGTGGGTTCCTTGCACAGGCCACATAATAATAGGAACTAAAAGGTCTAAACCCAGTCTAAACTAGGAGCATCGCTAAGTAATGGCTATTAGGTCTCTACTCCCCTTCCCAATACAAGAGGAGCAAACATGATCAACCAACATCACATATAACGTAACATAATAATAATCAGAATAATATCTAAACCTAATCATATGTATCTAAACTTATAGTTAGGGTTCATTGATTTAAGCACAATTTCGTTAATTATGGACAATACCTGAATTTATGGACCATTTTTTACTACACTTGCATGAATGACTCTTTTTCATACACTAGTTGACATCCCTCGCGAAAGTGCGTGATATGCCTCAAAGAAAGATGCACGGGTATCTTAATAGTATTAGGTATCTTCTTCTTGTTTGATGGCTCTCAAGCGTAGTCGATAGTCTCCAGTTCTATGCGGTCACTTGCAGTCGTTGGCCTCCATCTCTTCTTCCAACATTTGGTATAATTAGCTGGGTAGACTTGGTTCCTCACCGGGATTGGCTCCCACCAAGTCACCGAGAATAGTCTCAAAGTTCTCCTTCTTATCATCCATTTGTGGCTCCTCAAGAGCTAGGCCCACCCAAGTTGGGCACAAAGACATCATCGTAGGCGTGCCATAATAAACATACCTTTCTTCAAATCTTTGTATGGATTGAATTCCCAAGAGTTTGTCCTTCGTGGGGCCGACATAAGGAGGAGTGATAGTAGCAATTGGCTCCACCACTACGGACTACATCGGGTGGTGCTTTCGCGCTTGCCTAGAAATGCGTGTGGGAAGTCATTATAAGTGCCCTCGTCCATCGCCTGATGTTCCCCAGTCCTTGCAAGAGTTTCATCCAATATTCAATCGTGGACGTGAACTGTGCCGAGTACTTGGCTGTTTCTGGAGCACCCTTGTTACTAGTTGAACGAGCAACCCAATGCAATATATGCTTGTGGATACTGTTTCGCAGCAGGCCAAGGTCCTTCACCGATTTCTTGGGAGGAAGAAGCTTAGCACAACAACCCCAATACTGGGTCCACATGTTGTTTTTCAGTGTGGTTTTTGCTAGAAAACAACATCAAAAAACCACGTGTTGTTTTTTGTCCGGATTTGCTAGAAACTACGTGTAGTTTTTAGCCAAACTTTTAGATACGTAGTTTTTTTTTTAAAAGTCTACGCATAGACTATTGCCAAAATTATCTACACGTAGGAATTATATGTGTTTCTACATGTTGTTTTTTAAGCATAGCTGTAGTTTTCAAGTGTTTCTTTCCTAAAAAATAGACATGTGGTTCTTCATAAAACTTAAAGGTCCACATGTTGTTTTTAACTGTTGTTTTGCAAAAGACAACAATGAAAAACCACGTATAGAATTTTGTCCGATTTTGCTAGAAACAACGCGTAGTTTTCTGTAGTTTTTTTTTACTATGTTGTTTTCAAGTGTTGTTTTACATAAAATTCATATGTGGTTTTATAAAAATAAATACTTTCAGGTGTAGTTATAAAAAAAACTAACACGTCATTTTTTAAAAGTAGCGGTTGTTTTATGCGTTGCTTTTGAAAACTAACTATAGGTTTCAAGTGTTGCTTTATTCAAAAATAGACATGTAGTTCTTAATAAAACTTAAAAGGTCTACATGTAGTCTTTTGAAAATTAGTTGTCGTTTCCCAGTGTTGATTTTTCCTCAGTATGATATATAGTTAACAGAAAACTGACGTGTCGTTTTTTAAAAGTAGCAGTTGTTTCAAGTGTTGTTTTTGCAAATAAATGGAAAAAACAACCCACTGCCTTCTCTTAAAATTTACAAGAACTACACGTCATTCCTTCCTTCCTTCCTTCTAAAAAAAGATGATATTAAATAACCATAGTTGAATTCTTATTCCTCTTGTTTATTTTAAAAAAGCCATTTGGGAATCGAACCCAACTAAGCCCATTCTTGGCATAATGTAACAGGGTCAAAGCATGGAGCTGGAGGGCATTTTTGCGCCAGCCAAGCACCCCCTAAGCACCTAATGTGGGAAATTTTACTTATTTTTATATTTTTTTCTATAACTCCGATGAAGCTGAAATTTTGTATTCCAAGGCGTAATATGAATGCGTTTCAGGGAAAAATATAAAAAAAATAAAAGAAAAATATTTTTTAAAAATACAAAGAAAATAACTTCGGAAAGCACCCCCTAAGCACCATGTGTCGCTGACACAAAAAGTGTCCCCCACCTCCATGCTTTGACCCAACAATCTTAAGAAAATTTCTTAAACTAAAGAAAACAAGGTGTCCACCAACATTATTTGCAGAATACTATTCCAAGACAATTTGGAATTACTGCAAGACCAATAATCAATTGGAGCAATACAATTTATAATCAATAATCTATTGGACAATTTATAAGCAATACATTGCTCTTACAAAAACTGGACATCATTTGTTTCAGCCTGGTCTCAAATGCTTGAAAACATGGGACATTAGTATCCCAATTCAACAGGGAGAGTAGTTTGCTGATGATTTTTCAAGATGACTTAAAATGGATTCAATTGGCTGTTTAGGTAGCTGCAACTACCATTGTTTCCACTGTTTTATCCATAGAAAAAGGGGGAAAATGCTTTGTTTTGATACTCAATACAAGAGCATTATATTTTAAATTTATTGGACACTTGACAGAAATCTCCGCTGCTGCAGATGCACAAATCGATGCAACACCTTCTGCCATTGCACAGACAAAAATTAGATACAAGGCAAACAGAGATGTAACAAATCTGTAACAAATCTGAAATGTATTAAAATAAAAACAAAAAGCTTTGAAATTTACCAAAATCCGATGAAGCAAGGAAGCAATCTAAAGCTGTAGCAGACAATGCATCGTTGCCTTAATCTGTTTTGAATCGGCAGTTGCTTTCCGCTCCTTCCCGCTGCCTTAATCTGTTTTTAATCTACCTTAAAATCCCAAAGCTCAAAACTTTTCTCTCAGCAACCATTCTTCAAGCTCCTCGCATGCTTCCGCAAATAGTAGCATAGAAAGAAAGGCTTGACTTAAAAGATGATTGCAGAAGAAGGGCCGATGCCAACAGACGTAGACGAATATGTGGACGGGATGGCCAGATCTGCTATGCTGCGCTATGCTCGGTGGGATGGCTGGATCTGCTATCGGATTACATCAGGACAAAGCTTCCTTAAGGCGCAAACAAGCAGCGAAGGCGGCAAATCGGCGAAAGCGGGAAGGCATGGAAATTTATAGAAACTGGCCCGAAAGAAGCACAACGCTCTTGACCAATAGGATCATAAGGTCGAGATCAAAATCTTGGCCATTGATCTCCGTTCATCTCAGCCATTCAAGAAGATATCTGCTTCACAAATAAATATTTAAATTGAGGGACCTTAAGATAATGGTCTCGACCTTTAGTTTTCTCAAATGATGGGCCCTTCACCACACATTAATTTGTTTCCTATAGTTAAGCTATCTTAAACCATAGTGATATTTTTTGTAAGGCAATGCACTCGCCCTAGTTCTGCAATAAGACAACCGTAATGAGCGTTTGGCCAAAATTACTGCATTATTCCTTTGAAATTATATGATGTAATCGTGCTCCGGCTTTTGCGGAGCGGCGTCACTACTTCCTCTCTATGCTCTGCCGCCTGCGACCTGTGGCTCATTTCTTTGCTATGATCCTCTCTGCTATGATCTTGGCTACGATTCTTCAACTTCTCGGGAGCTATGGAGTGGCGAGCTCCATTTTTGAAGCCCTATTTCGGTCCTCAACTCCATTAGCAGCCCATTTCTTTTGCAGAGGCGAGTTTCAGTCCAATCTGTTCTAAATCTATGGATTCGCCCCCTTCGGCCTTCAGCATCTCTAAGAATTTAGAGCCGTCCATCCCGTTGTCTTGCATTTTTCTGACTGCCATCATCGGCGACCTCCTTCAAAAAAACATGGGAGTTTGAGGCTATGAAAGATCTTTGACGCGGGAAAAAACTTCCACCATATCTTCAATCTTCAACCTCTGGCATAGCCTACATATGTGGCATCTTCGACCTAATAGACCTAATAGGTTTTCATGCATCAGCAAGGGGAAAAAATGATGGAGCTATATGCCAATTGAGACATATATCATAACATATATATGTTCTTATATTTGTAACGCTCAATCCGACCGTTGATCCGAGATCCTACGGCTCACGTGGCTTTGGGACGTATCCTACGGCCCAGATGGCTTGGGAGTTTGTTTGTAGCTTATATGTAAGCGACTCAATCCGACCGTTGATCCGAGATCCCACGGCTCACTTGGCTTTGCGACGTATCCTACGGCCCAGATGGCTTGCGAGTTTGTTTGTAGCTTATACGTAAGCGATCCTACGGTCCAAGTTGATTTGATCCTGATCGTCGGTCCGAGATCCTACAACTCACGTTGCTTTGGAACACATCCTACGGTGCACATGGCTTTGGGAATTATATGTAATCGGATTCGATCCTGATCGGATCTTACGGCTCACATGGCTTGGCACATATCCTACAGTGCACATGACTTTGGGAATGATATGTAATAGATCCTATGGCTCATGTTGCTTTAATTATTGTCACGTGGTGAGATCTCGACCCTTGATCAGGTCCAAGATTTACGGTCCATTTGAATGCTCATCCCTTAGGAAAAGGCTTTTAAATTTTTTATATTGTGTGGGGGATTCGAACCTTGGTCATTGGCCCCCCAGCACCCCATTCTAACCACTAGACCAAGCAATAATTCCATGAATAATTTATGTTTCAAATATACTTAAGGGTAATGTTCCCAGAAAAGCCTTTTAAAATTTTTATGGTATGTGGGGGATTCGAACCCTAGTCATTGGTGCCCCAGCCCCCCATTCTAGCCACTAGATCAGGCATTAATTCCATATATAATTTATGTTTTAAGTATACTTAAGGGTAATGTTCCCATGAAGATAAAATAGACTATAATATTCCAGCTAGTCCAAGAAAGCTCTAGAATGTTCTGGAAGGCTCTAGAAAGTTCTAGAATCTTCTAAAAAGAACCTAAGAGAATCTAGGGGGATCTAAGAAAATTCTTCCAGAAAGTTCCAAATCGTTCTAATAAGTTCTAGAATGTTCTAGAATGTAGGGCGGGAATGTAAGGAAATCTAGGGAAATACTTCCAGAAAGTTCTAGAATATATTGAAAGTCTTAGAATGTTCCAGAAAGTCTTAGAATATTCTAAAAATTTCTAGAATGTAAAGGAATCCGGAAGAATCTAATAGAATCAAAGAAAATCTTATAAAATATAAGAGAATCTAGGAAAATATTTACAAGGCTAAGGGAATCCCTTAAAATCTGGGGGATCTAAAGGAATCTTCATAAAATCTAAAGGAATCTAAGAAAATGTTGATGAAATCTTAGAGTATCTAAGGGAATCTTTATAGAATCTCTTTGAATCTCATGTAATGTAAGGGAACCTAGGGCAATCTCATAAAATCTAAAGGAATCTAAGGGAATCTTCATAGAATCCTAGAGAATCTAGGGAAATCTAATGGAATCTAGAGGGAATCTTATAAAATTTAGAGAAATGCTCACGAAACCTCTAAGAGAACCCTGGTAGAATCTTAGAGAATCTATGAATTTAGAGTATTCTCAAGAGATTCTTTTAGAATGTAGGGCACGACAAGAACTTGCACGTAGGAACATGCTAAAACTCGAACATGCACCGTAGGACGCATTAAATTTCTTGTATATATATATTTTCGTTTCTAGACACACAAAACCTTCAAATATGTTAGAAGTTATGCAATTTCATTGTGAGGCATTCTTATGAGATCTTCAAAATGCATAATAATAGCATTTTTTAATTGTACCCCTCTTTTAATCTAGGTACACATGCAAATGCAACCCACCTACATTCCATCAATTTGACAAACCCAAGTCAAAAGTAGATTCTAAGCATGCAATTGGACAAGCATAACACGCATTCTAATTCTTCAATGAGTTGAATGCACATTGCATATTCCTCTGTAAATCATTTAGTGCAGCATAAGCTACATATAGGATTAGCATGGTTTTAGAAGCTCAAAGGACAAAAGGTGATTGTCTTACCTTTGTCATAATATTCGGCACATCACATATTGACACCCCTTGACCTATTCAGTAATGTGTTAGTAGTAATGCGACTTGCGTGAAATATGCTTCCAAAAAGTTGCAAATTGGCTAGGCAAATTTTGGCTTTTCCTATTCCTTCATGTTTTGCCACGTCATCACTAATATTTGCCACCTCACATGCTCATGCCATATCATCACCAATATTTTTTGCAAATAGTCACCTTTTCATAAAGGAAGAAGTTTGGTTTCTCTTTTTTATGACACCTCATCATTTTCGAGTGCCACGTCACAGTGCTTGCACTATTACCTGCTTATTTCACTCAAGAATCCCTTTTTTCAAAATATTGACCTAGTCAGTTTCTACCTAAAGTGCATAAAATGCTTAGTCATCATGTGACTTGCAAAATTGTCTAGGCAAATTCTTCACTCAAATTCTAAAGGTTGCAAAATTGTCTAGGCAAATTCTTCATTTTTTCACCCCTCATATTTTGCCACCTCACCACTCATTCCATGTCATCTTCCATATTTTTTGCAAATAGTCACTTCTCAAAAAGGAAGAAGTTTTCTTGCTCTTTTATGCCACCTCATCATTTCTAGTGCCATATCATTGCCATGTCACCTTATGTGCCACTATTCCACTCTGCATCGCCACTCTCCTCCAACAAAGTAGATTTCGACCACAACCTGCAGAAACTCAAGGCAGTTTGAGCTTGGCAGATTTCTTTGTAGATGGAACATCTCTCATTCGCAGACCTTGGCCTTGTCGTTAATGGATGAAATGTTTGAGAAAATGATGAAGAGCGTAAAGAGAGTTGCACCTCTTACCTTCTATATTATTGCTTAGTAGCACCTAGCAGCACACAAGGTTTAGTTTCAGAGGCTATATCCCAGTCAGATTCGACCAGGATCTTGCACCGTGTCATCACGTAGAGGGAGGGTCTTTACTCTGAAAGATGGATTCTTAAAAACCTTCCAAAGCAGATATAGCCCCAGAAGTGCTCTCCTGAAGGCCCTGACGATAGACCAGAAACTCCCCAATCCAAAACTATAAAATTGGCTCTGCCAATGGACTCAGAATGTTGACATTACCTTGTGGACCAAGTTTTGTAAGTAGAAGACCACCCCTTCCCCAGGAACCACCAAAATAGCTCATGTTCAACACACTCGTAGTCAATTGGCCTAGGTGTTTTATTGTTCGTGCAGCATGGAGGTGTCGAAATGGTGATTCGACTTTGCCATGTCGTCCGGAATAGCGACATTACCCTAATGACCAAGTTACACGGTCAATTTTAGCAAAGAAAAACACAGGAACACCATTCATGGCATTATTTCGCAGGCACGACCCAGGCCAATTGACTACGAGTGTGTTGGACATGAGCTATTTTGGCGCTACTTCGAGAAGGAGTGATCTTCTGCCCATGAAACTTGGTCCCCATGGTAATGTCAATGTTCTGAGTCCATTGGCATAGCCAATTCACAGTTCTGGAGTAGAGGAGATTCTCGTCCGTTGCTAGGGCTATCAAAGAGAACTTTTGGGGCAAGCTGCTTCCGGGGGGGTTAAGAAACCTTCTTCTAACGTCCACACCCTCCCTTTATGTCATGACACGGTGCAAGGACCTGGTCGAATCTGACTAGGATATGGCCTCCATAACGTAAACCCTGTGTGTTGCGGACGTCCGTATTTAGAGTCCGGGATGTGGTATTTCCGGACTTTCTTGGTGGTATTTCTGGACATCCGTTATCAGCCAGGTGGTATTTCTGGCCAAAAAAATGGTATTTCTGGCCAAAAACCAAGCGCGAAACTGCGCGGCGGAGCTGAGATCTTTGGTCGGATCATTCTTGCAGCTCCGTGGACGGCTTGAACTGCTTCAAAAGCCCTTCTAATCACTTTATCTGCCTTTTTAACGTTAGTTTGATGAAGAGAGGAAGCGATTTGAGCCCAGATAGAGCCGGATTGATCCAAAAATGCCCCAAAACAGTTGATTCTAGGCTTGAAACTGTGAAGTTACAGTGGCTGATAACGGGTGGCCGGAAATACCACAAAAAAAGTCCAGAAATACCACATCCCGGACTCTAAATACGGCGGTCCGTGTGTTGCTAGGTTCTTGAAGGGTTTACATTTTGGAGGTCGAGTTTTGGTCGTTTGCATTGAGGACATGGCTGAGAAGTTGCTGTTGAAAACGCGAAGCAGGTGAACTGACGGAATGGAGTTTGAATCTATCATCCTCCCGATGTGGCAATTAGAAGTCAAGAGCCGCTTTCTGAGGTCCGTCTCCTGGGGTCTGGCCTCTCCCCTCTGGTGAGGAAGCCGCGCAAAGTCCTGGCCTGGTTCGACTTGGGGAAGGGTGTTAGTTCTTTAAGTTCTTAAAGATCCCTCTATTCTATCCCTTGCCAAACTTCTCTACCAAAAATTCCACTTGGAGTGCCTAGGTTTGCATGGTTGAGCCTAGGTGGCACCTTGGCATGTTGTCCAGAGCCTAGGTGGCATGTTGGAGCCCACATGGCATGTTTGAGCCACCTTGGCATATTTGAGCCTAGGTGGCATGTTGGAGCTTATAGGAGCCCGTGTGGCATGTTTGAGCCACCTTGGCATGTTGGAGCCTAGGTGGCATGTTGGAGCCCGTGCGGCATGTTTGAGCCACCTTGGCATGTTTGAGCCTAAGTGGCATGTTTGAGCCACCTTGGCATGTTGGAGCCTAGGTGGCATGTTGAGTGCCCACGTGGCATGTTTGAGCCACCTTGGCATGCTTGAGCCAACTTGTCATGTTGGAGCCTAGGTGGCATGTTGGAGCCTATGTGACATGTTTGAGCCACCTTGGCATGTTGGAGCCTAGGTGGCATGTTGGAGCCCACGTGGCATGTTTGAGCCACCTTGGCATGTTGGAGCCTAGGTGGCATGTTTGAGCCACCTTGGCATGTTGTAGCCTAGGTGGTATGTTGGAGCCTGCATGGCATGTTTGAGCCACCTTGGCATGTTGGAGCCTAGGTGGCTGTTGTAGCCCACGTGGCGTGTTTGAGCCACCTTGGCATGTTGGAGCCTAGATGGCATGTTGGAGCCGTGGCATGTTTGAGCCACCTTGGCATGTTTGAGCCTAGGTCGCATGTTTGAGCCACCTTGGCATGTTGGAGCCCACGTGGCATGTTGGAGCCTAGGTGGCATGTAGGAGCCCGCATGAAATGTTTGAGCCTAGGTGGCATGTTTGAGCCACCTTGGCATGTTGGAGCCTAGGTGGCATGTTGGAGCCCACGTGGCATGTTTGAGCCATCTTGTCATGTTGGAGCCTAGGTGGCATGTTGGAGCTTGCGTGGCATGTTTGAGCCTAGGTGGCATGTTTGAGCCACCTTTGCATGTAGGAGCCTAGGTGGCATGTAGGAGCCTGCATGGCATGTTTGAGTCTAGATGGCATGTTGGAGCCCACGTGGCATGTTTGAGCCACCTTGGCATGTTGGAGCCCGCGTGGCATGTTTGAGCCACACTTCAAAAAAAACCACCTCAATTAAAAAAATCCCACCACTTCAGAAAACCATACTTCCTTAAAAAACAACCACTTAAAAACTACACCTCCTTATAAACCACACCTCAAAAAACTATACTTCAATAAAAAATAACTCTTAGAAACTACACCCAGTTATAAACCACACCTCAAAAAACAACACCTTCTTAAAAACAACAACCCCTAAAAAAAAATGACAGTTCATTTAACCATACCTCCACATAACCACATGTAGATTTTTCTGAACAACGACATGTCTCATTTTTCTAACTCATCCTAGATCCAAATTGAGCCAAAAAACATTTTACATCTCACTCCAAGTTTTCTCTAATTCCTCCTTCAAGAATCATTTTAAAAAGAACAGTACAACTCTGAGTGCGACTGTCTCATTTTGCTTTAAGGATCCTAAAGTGATTCATATTTTTTTGCAGATTTTGCACAAAGATTGGTTGTCTTAAGAACCTGAGATTCTAAACCACTGAGGTTGAAGGTTTGCAAGGAGCACCTTCAACATGTGATGCCAAGAAACATATCCCGTCGCAAAAAACAAGGAAATCCACCCGGATTTAGCGAGAACCAAATGAAATAAGGGGTTTTAAGAGTTTCTTTTTTCTTTTTTCTTGTTTATCTCAGCGATTTTTCAAAGGCTTCAGCATGATTGTCAACGTATTGTGATCAAATATTGACTTGGTCAGGATTGCGAATTTGAAGGGATTTTGAAGGGATCTGCACTAATGAAGATCACGTTAAGGGGTTTATTGCTATTTCTTTCTTGAATCCTAACTTGCAATCAGAGAATGCTTTTCCTTATGGTCCTTCTTCTAGAGACTTTAAATTTGCTGGAACTGGTAGTTCTCTTGGATTTCACGCGCCATTTGAGATATTTTCGAATGCTTCAAAAATATAGATAAGTCGTATTTAATTAAAGTGGGACAAATCTTGAATTTTGGGACTCGGACTGAAAATGGGACTCACACACCATAAAAGAAATTTCTGAATTGATTGCTTGAATAGAATTACACATGACACACATAGAATTGGGTTACTTGTTTTCCTCATAAATTTTACAAACCACTAGTTGAGAAAGTTTTCAAACTTCTCAATATTATGTACCCTCATACAATGATATAGCATGGAGGTTGCTCATGGCCTTGTCCATCTCCTTTCTTGGGATCTTGTGTGTGTTGTCTTTTGCAATGTGAGAACTTGGATATGACCATACCACACACTCCACCAATTCCCTCCTTTGAGGGTCAGCATAATTTGCCCTCCACTTCTTCTCCCGGTCGATCGGTGTATTGCTCCTTCAAGTTGCCCTTCTTGTGCCTCCCAATGAGCTCCCAATATTGAATTTGGAATCCGGGATGCAACTCCTCTCCATCGGGCATAGTGGTGGTCACATCGAGGAGAGTGCCACCCCTAACCATATTGGGACAGTCCTCATCATCGGGGCCTTACTAGCACAAAGTATCCTTCCTTGATGTCCTCAAAGGGATCCCACTCGGGAAGATCAAACCACTTGGCTTTGAGGCCTTACTTCCCACAAACCACTTGGAACCCTTGTTGGGACCCAAGTGAGCATTCTTAGACGTGCTTGCACCTTGAGAACCCTCCCATCTTGACTCGGGCAGAACCCGTCTCTTAGCTCCCTCCCACATGGTCGTTTGGTTTCTAAGCATGTCACAACTTTCTCCCATACTTGATTAGGGAGTCCATTTGATTTTTCTTAAGAGTGGAGGTGTGCTTTCCATTTCGAACATCATCCCGGTCGTTATGTAATCCTTGATGCCCTTCACCAGTTGGCTAGAGTCTTTTTGACTGTCTTGAAGGGAGGTAGTGGTCTTGGCTGCCCTTTAGGAATGAGAACTTCACCAGCAAAGCACCCTTTGCCACAACTCGATACCTTGTACGGGCATCCACAACTTGTCACCTGGTCTCCACTTATATTGCATGATTGGTATTCCATCCCTAACCCAAAGCTTGAATTGAAGTGGCTTTGTGTGTCTGTCAACTGGTCCTTGCCATCTAGCAAGTATCCTTCTACAAATGATTTCCAATCTGCAACCTCATCCATCAAGAAAGCCATTTGGTTGGGGTCAATGCAGCTCTCAAAACACATCCATTAGTTCGGGAGAGTGGTCACGTTTTCTCTCTTGAGCTTGGTGGAGAAAGTTCCAAAGAATCCATCTATATCATCATGCGTATGCCCAACCATCATGAATCCCACTTTCACAACTTTGAATACTCCCCTTTATCCTTTGTCCAAGTATGACATTGCCCCAAACATCCATCTATTCTTGTTTTCTTTTCCAACGGTTGTCCAACTGAACACATAGCTCCTCGGGCGGTGATTTCTCAAGTAAGGGAAATCATCCCAAGTCCTCCTTGATTCACTAGACACCTTGGATGTGAGCTTTTTTATATCGCCTTTGGTAACAAAGCGGTTGATCATCCATCAAAGCCTCAAAAATGGGTGTCAAGGGGAATACCTCCTCCCTTCTATCGATCCTTTCTCTAGTGTTCTCGAGGCACTTGAAACTAGAGCTCACATGGAAGTTTGGATCATCTCTCCATAGATCAAGCACAAAATGACCATATGTTCCAGTTCCATGACCATGTGTTAATACACCGCCGGGACTTACTTTCATCAAAGCGTTTTGACAATGCTTGGGTAAAGGATCTAGCTTTGGCAAAGAAAGTCTTGTGTTGGTCCATCTTATCATGAATTATACACAAAAATTTGTCCTTTGCATCTCGAGAAAATGTTCTCCTTGCCAATACTTGTCTACATGATATTTGGTCCCTTTGGTGATCTGCAAATTGCTCCCTAATTGCCATTCTTTCTTTCTCTATTGCAGTTGATGCAAGTGTATCCTTGAGTTGAATGCAAGTGTTGCACTTTGAGAATGGCATGTGTTGTAGGACACTCACGTCCAGGAAGTGAGTGCTCCATAACTTGCTGAAATGTGATTGAGAAAGAGGCCTACCTCCCGGTAGTTTCTAGGATGGAGTTGACCTCCTTAAGGCACTCCTTTTGGATATAGTGTTGTGGCAACACTCTTTTGCACCACTCGCCCACCGTGCTCGTTCACCCTCGACTTGTGGGGCATAGATTGAGACATGTATCTCACAAAGCTCTGAAAGACTGCAATGGCCTTTAGAGTATTTGCTCTAGGTTTCAAAGTGAGTGCATTACCATGTTGGAACAAAGTGTGCCCTTTTCTAACCTGCTCCCGATGTCGCAAAATGAAGACTTGCTCACCCCAAGAATCCATCTCAATGCTCTCTCATACATACCTTCATGCCCCTCAATTGATATAGCAGTAGATCCCTGTGTTTTCATCATATTTGGAATTCCTACACAAGGAGTAAATGAAATTAATCCTATCTTTTGAATTTGTCCAATGTATTGGGACCTTATCACGCACGAGGTCATCCACATTGTAATGCCTTTGTGCAATCTAGGTTGCAACACTCTTGTCCCCTAATTGCCTCGGGTTTTCTTTGGTTGGTGCCATACTTTCCATCCTTTCTAAATATTTGTCACTTCTAGGCCTCTTGGGCACCTTTGGCTGCCTTTTATGAAAGACATAGCGTCTCTTCCTTGTGATCAAAGGATGCTCATCGACCACCAAATCTTCCACATGGCCTTGGGTGGGCCTTGGGGTGTGTAGTTGAAGGGGGCATTCTAGAGTATCACCATTCTTGTGTGTAATAAATCTAATTGGCCATCTCAACTGAAGCTTGGGACTCGGCGAGCCCGAGGCACACAATGCAATCACTAGAGCTTCCACAGGACATGATAGTATCAACTTCGAGCAAGAAGCTTCACAATGCCAACTCCAAGATGTTCATCTCCCGACCTCTCATCATTCACACTATCAAATGGATCAACTGGCGGTTATTATGCCCTCTTGCAAATACCCGTGCGGTTTGCAAGGGTGCAACAAAAAGGCAACCCATCTTCCTCCATTGGAGCCTAGGGCAATGGCCTCCTTTGGAATTCCCCGGCTCCATTTTACTCATCTCACATGCTCCCCGAATGAAAAAAGCTCACATTAAAACCATATAGCCCCAAACACCACAAATATGACCATATGAACCATATAAAACCATACAAACATATTTAAATATAATCATATTAAATCATACAACCATATTAACTAAAATCATACAACCATATTAACTAAAATCATATAACCATATTAAAGCATACAACCACACTCATTCTAAACCATATGTAAACATTGTAACCATTGAAACCATATTAAATACAACCATTGAAACCATATTAAATACAACCATTGAAACCTTATTAAATACATAAGATAACATATATAAACATTTAACCTACCCTTTCATATTTTGTCATGGCCAATGGCCTCTTGAGAGGCTGAAACCGTGGCCATGTCGCTAATCCGCGACCGCTATCGTCATGGAGGGCATGGCCCACACGTGACAATGGTTTTTATTATTGCACTTTTACGAGGTTCGAGGGTGCAGCCAGAATTAACTGCACCCTCTTCCTCTCCCCCCGACCATTCTTCCTCCCCTGTTTTCTCGATCACTCTTCCTCCCACGTTTCCTTAGGCGACCGCTTTTTGCGATCGAGGCGATCGGTCGAGGCAAAGCGATTCAAAAGGCCATCTTATGCCAGCGGCTTGGTGACGGATCGGGGCGCTTCAGCGCCCGAAGTTCTCGCAGATTCATTGTTAACGGGCGTTACCGCCGAGAAGAAAGTGAGGCCCTTTTTAGTCTTTGCTTTTTAGTTTTTACGTAAGTCCTTTAGTGCATTTTTACTTATATTACGTTGTTAGAGGCTCTTATTAATCCACGATACAATTTACGGCTGAGCAAATCCTTATTCACGCTTTGCCAACGACTATACCCACATGGAAGCGAACTCCGGAAGCCTCCTCCTCATCCAACAAATCTTCCAGGTATATTTTTGTAATATCATACCCTTTTTTAATCTCATTTTTCTGTCTTTTGTTCTCCCTTTTTTCTCATGTCTTTGTTCTCCTCCTGTTCTCTGTTTTCTCATTAATCCTATTAATCTTTTGTATTGTTTTTGTTTTTGTTATCTTTTTCTTGCTTGTGGTTGAATTGAATACATTATGCGGGCACAAGTGGAGAATAGTGGTTAGAGTAGTAAGCAAAACCAGATAGAAATCATCGAGACCGGTGTTAGGGAAGTAAGATATTGCAGAGCATTAACAGGAAAATAACTAGGAATGTCTTTCTCCCAAAGAAGAACTGAATAGGAATTGCTTCACGTAATCTCCATTTCTAACTCACAAAAGAAATCCAATCGGGCAGGAGACATGCAGATGGGAGGGCGAAGTTGAGAATATTTCAGCTGCCAACGGTCCGAAAATTTAGACCTTCTCGACTCGCCAGTCGAGAACTTCGACTTTCGCGAGGCGAAAGAGGGAGTGTACACGGGCTGATAAGTAAGGTTGGAGGGATTCTCGACTTCCATGATTCGGGATTGCACATTTACCCAATGTCTTCACATTCTTTAGAACCCTCACTGCGACCTTCTCGACTTCGTGAGTCGAGAATATGACGCAATGGCCCTTTAATGCGTCGCGGTGCCTCCACCCGATCGAGCCACTCTCCTTACAGACCGTACTCGCCAGAATATTGCGAAGGCGTCGGCCCAGGTGGGCCTCGGCTCAACGCTGAGTGCTGGCCGCTTTCTCGACTCGTGAGTGGGAAAGCGAAACTCTAGTGCACTCTAGAGGCTGGCACAGAGGCAGTCTTAACCACTCTCCTTCTACTCTTCCGGACATTTACGAGAGGGCTGTCTGCAGCTCTTGTAACCCGATTCTCACATGTGGCAGCGCTTGGCCTCACCGCAATCAAGGGCCGTCTCCTTGAGACCATCTTCCCTCGAATATTACGAAGGGATGGGCTCTGATTGGGTGGAGGCCTGGGCGACTGTTTCCACCTGAGAGGTCTTCCAGCCGCTTTCTGAGCTGGTGAGTCGAGAGGCCAGCCAGCTATGATCTACTCTAAACTGGCACATGAGACGGTCTTAACAACTCTCCTTCTATCTTCACGGACATTGCAGAAGGGAGTTGTTTTGGTATGCACCAGGCCAACTCCTGCATTCTCGGCTCACCAGAGTGGGAATGCCTCACTTAGGCACTCCATGTACCATCCGGGTCTCGATGGCTAAGGCATTCTCGACTTGCGAGGTCGGGAATATGAACAACGAAAATAACTCTGCGGAAACCATAGAGCTTGTGCATTCTGCGCCTCGCGGTCGGGGAATGCCTTAATAACGAGCACTCCGTGTGTACTAACGGAGTTAGGATGGCCAAGGCATTCTGGGCTTGCGGTGAAAACAAACAAGCGACCAGCGATCGCATTCGACTCGCAGAGTGAGAATCCCTTAGCCGACCAATTCTCCATTGTATGGTCCAAAGGGCCCTGGACCCGGTCGAGCCACTCCTTCAACCATCTTCGATCTAATATTGCGAAGGGGGAGGCCTTACTGGGTGGAGGCCTCTACAACCAACCACGTGGAAACTTTGTATTCCCTGCCTTTAGTCCCAAGTGCCTCTAGCCTGCTCCGAGCCACTCTCCTTCGAACCATCTTCCTCGAATATTGCGAAGAGGAGTGGTTCCCGATGGGGTAAAACCTCTCCGACTCAACCAGGGGGAGGCATCTCGGCCTTAGACCTAGCCTGATCTATATACAACATTCCAAGAAAAAAAAATACACCTAAAAGCGGACATTCCATGACCACAACATAAACCGTTTCACGTTTACCCCCGATCCATTGTTTCCGTGCGAGCATCTCTCAACCCGGAGAGTAATTCATCTCTCCGAGGAAATGCTCGACAAGAAAAACAATAAAATCCGTCGAGCTTATGAGCGGTTCCATGATCTAAACACGGGCGGCATGTTCTATACAAAATAACATAGGCATCTCTCGAAACTCACCTCTTCACGTAATTCCTTGGGCCATCAGTATCACGGATCCCTTTGACCTCACCTAGAGTCTTTGCTTCATCCGGTCTCTTCAAGAGTGTATTCATCTAATACTTGTATCAACTGCGATTCCATTATCCCGTTCCATGGTTGTAGTAGAGTTCCCGCACCGGCGGCTCCTCCGCCGCCTCCTACCTTAGGTGCTCATCGACAAATCAACGCTGCAATAGGATGATGCGCGTCGAAAAACACATGCTTATGCCCTAGCCCGGCGTCAGTCGGGCGCCATTAGGAAGTCGCCTAACGATCGATGCTCCCCTCCTCAACTTCGAGGTCCCCCAATGCGCGGGGAAGATAAACTCCGCCTTGTGGTCCCTTGATGTGATTAAATTTGAAATAGTGTTTGGCTAAAGATAACCGTGTTGCACCTTTAGCCCTTTCTTTTTCATAAATGATTGCATGTCCTTAACTTCAAATTAAAAACACGCCCATCTTTTTTTACACGGTCTAAACTCACAACGCGGAGGAGACTTAATTTTGGAGAGGGGTCCCAAGAGGATGAGAGGGCATCTCGACATGACTCCGCCCAAGAAGGTAGCCGGAGGGGATGCTTCTACCGGCGAGAAGAAGAAGAAGACAAACACCCGGGTGAGCTCACGAGGTTTTTCTTTTTTGTCGAATACCTTAGCCCGATCCATCCTCTCATCTTGCGGCATTCACCGCGGACTCACGCGGTGATCAGCGGCGAACTCCATTCTTCGTCATCGAGGGATGGAGACGAGCTTCTTGAAACAAGCAGCCAGATTCTTGGTGGTATGTCGAGGTATCGACAAGTGGGAAGGAGAAAGATCTGTTTCTACACCAAAGGGACAAGAAGAGCTCAGGAGACAAGTACAAGAAAATCGGTGTTGTGCTCTCCGCCTCTGCTTGATTCAAGGCATTTAACACTACATGTCGAGGGCCCGGAAGAGTAAGTTCTATCACACCAAAAAAATTAGGAGTTTCAAATTATTCTCACTCTTCCATGAGCAAGGCTAAGGGCACCGAAAAAGGCCGGCGCCTTTAAATTGTCGAGAACCTTGGGTGGAAGGATCGGAAGGAATGAAGGAGGCCGAACCCTAACATCGGGGAGCTTGGTATGGAGATTTCCAGTCGGGGAAAAACTGTTCAATACGGGAGCTTCACTTCTCATCAGGTGAAGACTCTACAACACTCTGATTGGGGAATGAAGTTGTGGTTCATACACAAAAAAGTCCACCAAAAAAAAACAAAGATGGGGATGATGACACCACCTGCGGGAGGAATCGGATGGCGGTAAGGAGGCGAAGATATGGTCGAAGTCCCCAAACCTCGATCCGGATGATCGGATCAGGATTTCCGAGAGAGGGGCACAGAAAATGGGCGTCTAGCTCGGTATTATCCGTTAAGGGAATATCACACAAAGCCGCTGCCGGACATTAGACGGTGAAGGTTTGCAGGAGATGCCGTCTTGTTCAACCATTGGGGAATTTAATCCAGCACACATTTGGAGATTCTCAACCTCGATGGTGCGACATCCCGCTGCAGATCCAATGCCTGCGGATGTCATACCTTTTAGCAGATCGGCAATGTGAGTTGTTCGGTGGAAGTCTAAGGAAGATCTGAAGGAAAAGACGTCCGTTCTCGGGTTGTAGACGATTCAAGATTCAGTGAGGGCGGCTCTGGGTATTGCAGACGGAGAAGGAGGTGCCGCAAAGGATCAAGGATAGATATGCCAGCGAGAGTGCAGGAGTTCTTTCTACGAGACGCCAAAGAACCGAACAGCCAAACATTAGCCACCGCCGTAACACAATGGTGCAGTGCCCGGCCACGTGAAGGTAAATAACCGAATCTTTTCCATTCTCGACTCAGCGAAGTCGAAAGCCCCCGCCATCCTAACATTTGCTCGATTATCATCGGGGTTTCACTTCGCGAATGAAAGCCGTGGTAACACGAAAATCAAAGGATGCGAGCTTTTCGACTTCGCTAGTCGAGAAAACCCCAGAGAAGTAAAAGAAAATTAGACATTCAGGACTTTTTCGACCGCGAAGGTCGAAAACCCGGGCCCTATTTCATCGTTTATTCAGGGTGTTTGTAGATACTTTCATGCTCGACATTGGTACATTGTCCGAATGCACCCTTATCTGACCAGATCATACACGCTAGGCAACAAGTGGAAAGCATTGGGTTGTCCTCCGGGCCCCAAAGGAAACAGGGCTCCCCTGGGATAAGTGGAAGACCTTTGAGAAACTATGGAGATATGTTCTGCTGGAGGGACAGGAAGATGACGAGGGAGGGAAGAAGAGGAGAAGAAGAAGAGAACACCAAGGAAAGGCGGGGGAGTCTCTCTCAGACCAATATGACCTCATTCTTAGCACCGAGGCTGTCTGGGGAGAAATGGACCGACATATGGGGCTCAATGGACAAGAGGCAAGTCTGAAGGGACAGCAATGGAGAATTTCCCAGGCGGACCCCAAGTTGTTTGACAAGCGGTTCATGAAGAGGATACAAGGCCTCACGGACAAAGAAACGCTTGACCTACAAAGGCAAAATCTTGAGGGAACAATCCTCGCTAAGGAAGACCAGAGTTCTAAAATGCGGGACGCAAAGGATTATGCCACGGCCCTAAGCGGCGGCAGTCGCGTTAGAAGGCATCCGCGGAGTTACGCAGCGTTGCATCTAATGAATACCATGATTTTGATTATTACAAGGAAAAGGCTGCCCTTGATGAGGAAGACATGAAGGAATTGAACCGTCTATGTCAACCCTACATCAACACCAAGCTGGCGTAACGTCAAAACCCTTCCTTTCCCCGAGCGTGCTATGGCAATTTCGAAAAGGAAGCTTGGATTCGGGGGTGGTCCCATTTAAAGCGCAGGGCGATAGCTCCCCATTTCGGTTACTTTGGGACAAGGGATTTGGTGGTGCGAGGCGGCACTGGACCCGTGGCACTATTTGCCATCAATATGATCAAGACCCCACCCTTTTTATGACAAAGCTGACATAGAGCGATTGGTACAAGGCGTGTCTGGACATGACCGACACGGATACTTTCGGTTTCCTTGTCTTTTGCATGCCGGGCAATCAAACAAGCTCTTTGTCTCCCAATGGGCAGGTGATATTAACTTCACCAACAAGATCATGCACTCCATATCCGAACTTGATCATGAGTGCGGACTTGGCTTGCCAAGGCACCAAGCTTTGCCAACATAGTTTTGGTTTTGATTTCAAGATCGGCGGTCGACCTGGATAAGTGGTGGTCTAGCGAGCATCATTATCTCGACAAGTTCATGATCTCTCAAGAGCAGATGGAACCCTGGAAGGGGGGCAGATTTATGGAGGATGTTCCATCGATGGACAAGGTCAGCAAAGATGGTGCGACAGGCCCTATACATAGAATTCCTATACGGCCAAGAGTTATCAAGTACTTCATAACCAGCTTGGTCGAGGAAGATCAAATTGTATGCGAGTGGTACATGAATGGCCTGTTCTCTCAAGGGGACTATGCTGTTTGGAATGAAACCTATATCCGTGGTTGGAAATAAGGACATGGTTGAAACCATTCGGTCATACCCGGATGCGCTTCATGAGCATTTCAAGGGGAGGAAGACAAATGGAAGCGAAAAAGACGAGAGACGAGGGAGACAAAGCCGACGGAGGCGAGAATGTCGAAGGTTTGGACCCGAATCTTTGCCGAACACATTCTTGAAAACACGAGATTGAGGTGAGTTTACTTTGCTCTATCGGTGTTTCTCGACTTCATGAGTCGAAAACTCGTTTCCTTTCAATACCTTTTCTTTTTCATTTTCGACTTCGCGAGTCGAGAAAACTCGTTCCTTTCGGCCGAGATGTCATCATTTTGGAATTCGAGCTCAACGACATTGTCATTGGGCAGCGGTTCACGTCGCGAGAGGAGAATGAAAATGACAAAGACAATCGAGCAAGACACCGCTCCGCGCCGAGAAAAGGACCTAAAAAGATAATGATCCCGCATTTGGATCCCGATGAACCGGAAATATGGTCGAGCCAAACTCCAAGCGGGATCCGGTGGTCCCACCAAGCTTGTAATATTTGACGTCAATGGAGTATTAGCTGCGGTATACCACGACAAAGGCGTCCCGAGATTAACACCTCGCAGATCCCAATCAAAACGAGCATAAAATAGTGTATCAGAGGCCTAGAGCTAAGGAAATTATTGAATGGTGCCTGGAGGCGGGGGATTCGGTGGGCATATGGTCTTGTATGGCAAAGAAAAATATTGTCAATGTTCTTGGTGTTCTCGGCATTTCAGTTTTGAAGTTCAAGTTCGTTTGGGGAAGCGAAAGGGTCGAAAGCATGTGAAGGACCTCGATCCAGCCATCACAAAGGGGAAGCCTATAATGGTGAAAAGGTCGGGCGGGGTTTATGAGCAATTCGGGACTATGGCAAACACAACACACCGATCATAGGCGACTCGCCTACAAGTGCTATCATAACGCGCAAAAATACAATCATTGCTAAGCCATATCGACCTGAAGAATATAGAGACGGATAGGTGGTTGTCCTTCCGGACGGCATCCTGTCTTGGCGGAATCCCTCTTTGCCATTCTTGTCGCCGATGTGCTTACGAACTATCCGAGCCTCACGGAACCCGATCCAGAGAGCAAGCCGATCATGAAAGCTATGGACGACAAATACTTTGGTGAACAAGAAGAGTGACCCCTGCTTTCAGATAGTCAAATTGTGTGAATATTGTAATCGAACGTGAACACATGTATTGACCATTTTGTAATGAATATACTTGTATATTGAGTTTTCGATGCCTTTCTCGACTCACGAGTCGAGAAAGGCATGCTTGTCGTGTTGATGAAACCATTTGTATGTTTGATTGTGTGACTGGATGCAGCCACAATCTATTATGATAATGCTTGTACATTGGGTTTCCTGGGCCTTTCTCGACTCGCGAGTCGAGAAAGGCATGCTGGTTCACTACCACCCCAAAACTGGGTCCACATGTTGTTTTTCAGTGTCTTTTTTGCAAAAAAACAACACCAAAAAACTACGTATTGTTTTTTGTCCGGATTTGCTAGAAATGACGTGTAGTTTTTAGCAAAATTTTTATACATGTAGTTTTTGTTGCCAAAAGTCTACGCATAGAGTTTTGTCAAAATTATCTACACGTAGGAATTACATATGTTTCTACATGTTGTTTTTGTAGAGTAGCTGTAGTTTTCAGGTGTTGCTTTCCTGAAGAATATACATGTGGTTCTTAATAGAACCTAAAATACACATGTTGTTTTTAACTGTTATTTTGCAGAAAAACAACACTAAAAAACTATGTATAGAATTTTGTCCGACTTTGCTAGAAACTACACGTAGTTTTCTAGTTTTTATTTTTAACTATATTGTTTTCAAGTGTTGGGTTCTTGAAGAATATACATGTGGTTCTTAATAAAACCTAAAAATACACATGTTGTTTTAAACTATTATTTTGCAGAAAAAACAACACTGAAAAACTACGTATAGAATTTTGTCCGACTTTGCTATAAACTACACGTAGTTTTTTTTTTTTTTTTAACTATATTGTTTTCAAGTGTTGGTTTCCTTGAAAAATGATATGTGGTTTTAAGAAGAAAAATGTGATTTTCAATAATAGGTGTTGTTTTCGAGTATTGTTTTACATAAAATCCACATGTGGTTTTTAGAAAAAAAAATATTTTCAAAGTGTTGTTTTTTCAATAAAAGACATCGTTAATAGAAAAAAAAACATGTTGAGAAATTATTATTTTAATCGATGAATTATTATTTTAATTATTATTATTCTTGGAAACATCTGGAAGCTTTACAGCAAATGCACTATCACTTAAACTCAAACATTGAAATAAATCACAATCGATGGTTGCTGTAGCAATGGGAATAGACTAGAAAAATTCCAAGTTCAAATTGGAAGTTTTACAGCAAACGCACTATTACTTAATCTCAAACATTCAAATAAAACACAATCCGGATGCCCATCAGCTGTGTGTCTTCAAGATCTGTGCTCTACTTATCTGCTTCTGGATCCGATCGTCGCGAGAGTCAGTCACCATGTTTCTATCAATAGTTTCAATTGGGGCACCCACTGATTCGACCAACTGGTTCGGTTTCCATATAGGGGTATTGGCCGATAATCGCTCCTGTTAACACCTGCATTAATATCTCGGCCTCCCTTATTTGCAAATAGAAACCTAAGGTTGCATTACGACAAAGGCAAGAAATGTAAGCAGAAGCAGATGACAAAGGCAAGAAATGTAAGCAGAAGCAGATGAAATTGGATATCAGGAAAAGGGTAAGAAATGTAAGCAGAAGCAGATGAAATCGGATATCAGGAAAAGGGTTGTCAGGTGATTTTGGTGATGCCGCCAACAGAGTGTTTCTTTGTTCTGTTTTATGGTGAAAATCTTCATCTCTTAAGAACCGTAGCTATGGCCATAACTTTCTTGAGCATCCTAGCCTTGCCAGAAAGCATAGCCATAGCAGAACGAAATGGGTCTAGATATGGCAGCTATAGCTTCAACCGACCGAGCTATGGCGGAAAAGAGGCAGATGTCAAAGTTTTGTCTTGATTCACCATCTGCAGTGGTCCTGTTTGCATCTCACAAATTACCTGTGGGAGCCCATACATGCCATGCTTTTCTACAGCAGCAGGATTATGTAAATTCGGCCTCTCCAGGCAAACCATAAGACCCAGTGAGTATCCATAGTACAGGCAACTAACCCTGCACGAATCTAAAACTTCAAGCAATTAAAATATTACCCAACTCTTTTGCAAGAGCTCGAATTAGAGATAACAAGAATTAGATAGAGCATGATTATAGAACCTCTTTTTGTGAAATGCTAGGAACACAGCAGATACGCACTTGAATCAAACAAAAGAATTCCACGATCCATTCAAACGCCGTGTATTTCGCTTCTATGCATACCCGCCACATAGCTACTCCGACCATATAGCTGTAAATCCGGTCTGCATATCCACAAATCCGTCACTACTCCACCGCCCTTGCTCTGTTGTAGACAAAAACTTACCCAAAAATGCTGCCGCCATAGCCACTCACGAAGATCAAGAATATGAAGGAGGAGAATCGAGAAACAGAAGGGAAAGAGGAGGGGAGAGAAGGCAGAGAACATGGTGGCAAAGAGGAGGGGAGAGAAGGCAGAGCACATGGCGGCAAGGCAAAAACAAAATGGCGGGGATTTTGATCTTGCCCCCTATTCTCGCCGTGCAAAATCAAAATGGTGCGGATCACGATTTGCCCCTTTAATCTCAGCCGTTACTTTCAGAGCCAATAAGGTGAAAGGATGAGGATCGCAATCTGAGCCATTTATCCCATATTCACCCCAGCCGTTGAATACAATATTGCTTTATCACAAGTGAAAATTATTATTTTCAATTCCTCACCATATATTTTATTTATCTGCTCTTTTTTACTCAATATATACTGATAGGCTTTGAAATATTGGCAATGCTTTGTTGTTGCGACATCACCATCTATCTACAGCCTATAGGTCATTAGCAAGGTCTATCTAAAGACCCCAACCAAAGGTCGAATGACCCACCCAACTGGGAAAGATGTCGCCCTTCGTTTGCAGTTACCGGAAATAGACATGATTAGAAGGGATGCAGGGAGATAGAAGCGACCCAAAACAACACAATGCGGGGATCAATCTTGGATGTTAATAGCGGTCGTTAAACTAAGGCCAAATGGATCGTAAGACTTGGGCCACAATCTCAGCCACTCATCTCGGTCGTTGGAAGCGATACACATGACAAAGCTCTACAATTTTTTCGCTCTAAATCATATTGTATAAATATCGAGCGCCGTATATATAAGCCACCATCACATCATCCAATGCCCCCATCCCATGATGCCCCTTTTTTCCATGGAGCATCAACCCATGCCCCTAATCCCGTGAAGAAGCTTCAAACTAAAACATAAAGATTCCAACTGAATGGTAAGAAGACTAACACCCTATTTTGTTATGTCTCTAAGGAAAATCTGGCAGTGCGTTTATTGAAACTTCAATGTCATAGCCAAAAGGAACTAAAATGCAGGGCCAAAAGAAGGCTGCACTTGGGAAAGTCAACCAATCCATCTGAATCCCAGAGCGACCAAATGGCCCAAACAATAAGTATGATGCTCAAGCAAGATACCATTCTTTTCTACTATGAATTCATGTGTTGGTGATGGCAAGCACACAAAGCATGTTGCCAATCCCGGATGGCGCTAATTCGAGATTTTTGCAAGTAATACAAACAATTAGCTGACTTCTCGGAGCTGTAAGTTTTGGTATTCAAGTTTTTTATATTCTAGCAATCGTGGCCCATGTTTACACCATATTCTCCACGAAATTTGACAAGATTTTTCAAGACATGGAGGCATTTCATAGATGTTTTTACCCACATCGTAATAATCTATCATATCATTGAATAGTGTAACATGTAGACATTATTGGGTGCCTAAAAGTATCTTCTTAGTCTTCTCGAAAGATCCTACATAGTGGTTGTTAAGATTACCTATGCAGTACTAACTAACAATGCCTCGTTGAGGTACAAAACTTTCTATTTGGGTTATTACAAAACACATTCAATATGATTTGAAAAGTTTCCAATGAAACAACCATCTCTGTCATGTTAGAATTTTTCCCAAGACCTCAAAATTATTGGCGCCATGGTTTTAACGTTGTCAAAATATGCCAATTAGTATACCTATGGTTCCAACATGACACTGGCCAATATTTACAACGCTCGTGAAACACATCACTCATGAGTGGATGAAACTGGGTGTTATATAAGTTAGTACAAAGAAATCGAATATGGTTGTTTAAGTGAACAATTGATAGGTGCCTAATAGGTGTGATTGTGTAGTCGAGAACACATGAACCATTGATAGGTGCCTAATAAGGGTGATTGTGTAGTCGAGAATTAGACTAGATTTCTTTGTCATTGCAGACAAGGGTGGCCTATTGATCAAGTAATACATCCCTTTCATGGCAAAATGTTTTGCATTCGTGCAACCACCCGATGTGGTTTAGCTTGGTTGATGGGCATAAGATGACATAAGTAATTTTTGTAAGATATCCTTTGGACATGGTTATCTCAAGCCTTTTTTTGAAACTTCTTTCTCTTATCTTGGTTGATAGGCCATCATTCTTAGAAAAGAAAGAATAAAATGTCTTTTTTTTAGTGACACATCCTATCAAGTAGGTTCCCCACTGACCCATCTTTTCAAACGCTTCTGATGGTATTTTTTGTGAAAAATTACAAGTGTCATCCGATAGGGCCTTTTTCTCAAAGGTTTGTCTTCAATGGTTGTAGATGGCCCAATTTGGAGCAACGGGATTGAGATGCCGAAAAGCAAGGAGCTTTGCGTGTGGAACCTTAATTGATTAGACCTTAATTGATTAGAGTTGAATTAACTGATTCTTGGATTCTTCTAATTTTCACGCGTGCAAGCTTCTTGCTTTTCGGACATCTCCAATTTCAGCTGGATTAGAGTTGAATTAATCGATTCTTGGGTTCTTCTAGTTTTCTTTGCATGATTCTTGTTGCTCACAGATTCTGGTCAACCAGCTTCTCTCCGAATCCACCCAAGATTAGAGTTGAAATAATCCAATTCTTTCGTTCTCCTATTTATTTTGCATCCATTCTTGTTGCCCACTGTTTCTTATTAGCAACTCATTGAATCTGCCCTACTTGTTTCTTCACTTGATTGTGTACGGTCTAGATTATTTCTTTGAAATTGAATTATTCAGTTCAATAGCTGGGTGTTTTTTGTACTTGTTAATAAACAAGTGACTAGAATAGCGATTTGGCTCAATTCCACGTGTTGGGTCGAGCTACAACAGATGAGAGTTCTTGAATTATAAAGCAAAGTTCCACTTTTTGTTGTGCATGAAGAAGATATCCTTGGAGAGGTGGGTTTTTTTTTGGGAGGGGGGAGGGGTGGGGGTTGGGAATATGCCATGTAATATCTATATTGCGGGCTTAGATACGATGCTTCATAGAGGCGGTAATAACAACCTTGCATGCATCATCTCGACCAAATGCATGTCCATGCACTAGGCTAATTGATGGCCCATGTATGATCAGTTTGATCTTGAGCATAGTTAAACTCTTGACATCCACTTTATGGTCTGATAAACCTTTTCTACGGGTTATCTGATTTTAGAGTTTGAAGGTCTACTCATCATAATCCATAGGGATCCATATTGCAAGGTAAGGGAAAGCGCGACTTTTTCTTGAGCTTTGTCTCCACAAATTTAAAACCAAGGTTACTATACCAATGGGAGACTTGACATGAGTTTTATGAACATGTACATCATACGTGCTATTTTAGTTTGTTGTTGGACAACCAAAAAATTTCGCATTCTACATGACAAGTATTTCAGTAGCCACCTCTTAGGCCAATCGACTACGATTTGCTTCTTGGAGAAAGGGTGGTCTTACGCCCTGAAATTTGGTCATCAGGGTAATGTCGATGTTCTCGATTTCATTGGCGAGAGGCAATTTATAGTTCCGCACCGGGAGAGTTGCTTGTTTGTGACCAGGGGGTTGCTTGTCCATGCTAGGCAGTCAATGATGAATAATGTAGGGTCAAAAATTGCATGTGTTCAAGGCGGTAACAACCTTAATGTAGATGGGATTTACATATAGTGTGTGTGATATGGACTTTTGACTTATGTTGAGGCACGCGCCAATGCCTCAACCATTAAAGATGGCTTCATTTCAAACCATATTTCCATTTATGTCAATCGTACATGCAATTTACGTAGGGTGTGTCGCGATATGGACATTTGATTTATGTCGAGGCATGTGCCAATTGCCTCGACCATTAAAGATGGCTTTATTTCAAATCATATTTCTATTGTTTCAGTATTCTTATGTTGGGTAATATGTTTTCTAGATAATAATGATGGTAGACATGTAGTAGTTTGTGTTGATTGGGAAATTTATATCACAACCTTGAAAGCATGAGTGAGCAAAGTGAAAGGGAAATTTACATCCTAAAGACTGGAAAACTAATATGTATAGAACTAAAGTGGTTACATGATTGTTTGAATTGGAAATAACATGCAGAGAACTACATAAAAATATTTTTACGTCTAAGCCGGATAGTAATTAGAATCTTTGAAGGAACCGGCTCGTCTTTTGTTTCATAATAGGAAAGGGAACTTCTGGCCGAAGAGAACTCAAAGCGTAAAGAAATCAAAAGGGAATTCTAAAGCGAAGAGACCATGGACCGAGCTATTGCGGGGATTTTGTTTCTTGGAACCTTTGTCATCATGGTCATTTTGATTGAATAACTTATGAATGCTATTTTACCTTATGTAATCAGGTGAAATCACCGGAAAGAGATCTTGCCCAGTTGCCCAACAAAAACCACGGTGTGTAACCTGCAATATAAGCGAGGACTAATGCTTAAGCTCTGTTGCTACACGTAGCAAAGCAAAGAAACACTTTCGATAGCCCGAATATATACATGAACCCAAATCCATAGGCAAGTCAACTAATTCATAGGTAGATGTCTGTTAAAGGAATTAATCTCTTCATTCATGGCTTCCCTCCATCTATTTGCCTCTATCTTTGTTCACGGCTTCATCAAAGGTTTCGGGAACACCGTCGCATAATTATGAGTGCTTGAGGATCCTTCTCATGTAGCTGCAACCTAGAACTCCCGCCATTTTTTTTTTCTCGCCATAAAGTCACGGTGTCAAAGTTTGCATCTTCCATTAATCTTTCACCTTCAGACCTTCTTTTCTGTTTTTCCATTTCATGCTCCACCATTTCATGATTTTCTCGCATTATTATTATTGTCTTCAACATTGTCAATTTTTGGTCATCATTGCATGCATCTTTAAGATTTGTTTCCAAGCTTTGTGCATTCTTATCCACCTTGTCATCCAAATCTGCCATATCATTTACATTTGTATTGCAGGGGCTCTACTATTTTTACTTAATCTCCACTTTGCTTATAGACCTTGGCCTGTATAATTCTTCTTCTACAAAAGTCACATCTCTCGCTCACTATGATGTTTTTCTTTTTACGGATTGTACATTTCGTAACCTTTCGAATGCTCATCATATCCTACCTAAATAGGTTATGATGCATCTGTCATCTAATTTTAATCTATTTTCCTTGGGAATATGAGTATATCCCAGGCAGCCATATGCTTTATAATTTTCAAAGTTAGGCATACTTCCTCCATAAGAATTCGGGCACATACCTTCTAGACTTTTTTGGTTGGCAAAGCATTTTGCACTAGCTGTGATCTTCTTTGCTTCTTCCCAAAGGAAGTTTGGCAAACCTCCGCATGCTTTGCTTTTTTTGTGTTGATTGCCCGAAGAAAGAAGATGCTAACTTTGCAAGGAAAAATGCGAGAATCTATATGAAAGCTTGCCTTCATCAAAGCGAGGGACCTTTTGAGTTTGATCCGGGTTTGGCGCTTCCTTCCATTAGCATATTAGAGTATGTATAACAATTGAGTATTTCCCATAACCCATTTAAACACCGGCCCGAACCCCATCACGCCACGAGAGAAAGAGAAATTGTGGCATTCAAAAGCATTTGAGCTTGAATCCGGTAAGCCAACTCTTATTTTGTGTCAGTCAACTTTTGTTCTATTTGAGGCCCGTTGAAGAAATCAATCGGGCCCTGTTTTGGGCCGGATGTTGTGTTTGAGTTATGCACCTTTACCTCTCTTGTATGTACATGCTCTTGTGTTGTATACTTGATGAAGCCATGGTGTTGTGGCGTTTTATTTAATGGGGTCAATTTGACCCCATGCCGACTAAACCGGTGCTTGAATCTTGCCGCCCAACATATTCTACGAAGGTGCCCCATCGGCGGCCAATAAAGGACAATACTAGCTAGGGATGGAAATTAATTCCCCCCCCTCCCTCCGGAACTAAATCAAGCTTAATTAAATAATAGATCATTAGACGGATCAAGGAGCTTTGTGAAACATCAAATTTCATCTAAAATATACTATTCAATCAAATGTTATAACTAAAATTGTAATAAGCCTAGAAAAGCACCATCGGCGATTAGTGCGATGCAATATCTGACGAATAGTCGGACAAGAAAATCGATGATATATCGACGTTATATCCGACGCATTTTACCAAGATTATTTCGACGCAAGAATCGTAATGCTTTTTTTCGACACAAATTTCGAGGTGAACTCGACGCAAATCAGCGCGCAAATTTCGACGCTTAACCCCGATGGACGCCCGGCGATTTATGTGACGATATGTCCGACGTAGTATCGCCGGGAAAAGCATCAAAATAGTAATGTCCAAGATGCGTTCACGCCACCGTATATATCGAGCAAAAATCTCTCTAGGACAGTCGACGATTTTTCCGACAAAAATGCTCATTCTCTTGTAGTGGTTGGATCTAACCATTGAAGTTATTTTTCGCAGAATGTAAAACAATACAATACATTCCCAAAGTTGAGCAACAAACAATATTCCGTGGTGGTGCTTTTTAAGAAATAGCCTCAAAAACCATACTTCCTTAAGAAATAGCTGCGTAAAACTTCGCCGCCACTCAGAAACCACACTACGTAAAAACGACCACTTAAAAACTACACCTACTTAAAACCACACCTCAAAAAAACCATACTTACTTTAAAAAATAGCTCACGTAAAAAACTATACCTAGTTGTATAAACCACACCAAAAAAAATCATATTTCCTTAAAAATAGCTTCTTAAACACTACATCTAGTTATAAACTACACCACTTCAGAAAACCATACTTCATTAAAAAACAGCCACTTAAAAACTACACCCGCTTATAAACCACACTTCAAAAAAACCATACTTTTAAAAAACAACTATTTAAAACTACACCCACTTATAAACGACACCTCAAAAAACAACACCTCGATTAAAAAAATCATACCACTTCGGAAAACAATACTTCCTTAAAAAACAGCCACTTAAAAAACTACACCGCTTATAAACCACACTTCAAAAACCATGCTTCTTTAAAAAACAGCTATTTTTAAAACTACACCCACTTATAAACGACACCTCAAAAACAACACCTCGATATAAAAAATCATACCACTTCAGAAAACTACACTTCCTTAAAAAACAACCACTTAAAAACTATACCTCCTTATAAACCACACTTCAAAAAACTATACTTCCATAAAAAACGACCACTTAAAAACTACACCTAGTTATAAACTACACCTCAAAAAACAACACCTTCTTAAAAACAACACCCCCTCAAAAAAATAAGCAACACTTCTTTTAAAAAAACGACACCTCAAAAAGACCACACCTTCCAAAAAAAACTATAGCTCCATAAAAAAAACTACACCGCCTCCTTAATAAACCACACCTCCACATAACCACATGTAGATTTTTTGGAACAACGACATGTGGTCTTTTTGTTACTGTTGTTTTTAGGTGTGGTCCCAGAATTGGGGTGGTAGTGTCATCATTCCCCGGGGGATTCACCTTTGATCAGCGTATAACCCATGAGAGTTCAACGGAGGGGTGTTTTTTGGACCATTTGCGTACGTATACTTAGGGGTTAGGGGTGTTTTTAGGCACTGATTTGGAGCAATATCTATACACAGAGGGGTCAAATTGCCTTTTAAAATTGTGTATACAAGGGGGGTTTTTTGCTACCCTCCGAACGCAGATGCCATACCCCCCTTATGTATAAGTGCATCCCCCGGGCATCACTCACGCCTTTACAAATTTTTGGCTTGTAACGAAGAAGAACTGGGGTGGTAGTTCGGTCACAGTTATGAAGTTTGGACTTTGACAGCTACTGTCACATTTACATATACTCTAAGTTTCGATGCAGTCCTTCCTTTTCCTGAAATTGGTGTGCAGGGAATGTGTGTTTGCTATTTTCTCCATGCTTGTTTGTTTGTCCCCAAGAACCTCCCTAATAAGTCCACCCTTGTTTGCAGTCAGGCCCTTCCAATGCTCGATTGTTTTTGTTCTAGTAGCTCAATGATAATTCCACTGAGGTGTGCAGTCCAACCCTCCCCCCTTCAATCGAAGGGGGTTCTTTTAGTGTCCGCCTCGTTGGGTTCATCTACAGAGGGACAAATTGGTGACGCCCGGTTTGTTCCCATGAAAGCCCGAGATAGGTCATAGGTGAAATTGGCCGGGTGGGCAAACTGTATCTCAAGTTGTGCCTATTGTGCCTTTTCCGACATTGGAACAAGCTCCCAACGTGGCCAAATTGGGCGGGTCCCCAACTCGTTTTACTAGTCTCTGTCACTCGAATGTGCTTTTCTCGTGATGTGCTAAATCCAGGGGAGCTCGAACATGACCTTCCAAGTCTCTACCCTCTTTAAAGTTCTCCTACAACCACGGCCAAATTGGGAGGGCGCCCAATTTGTCCGCGATCATGGCATGTTCAGAGCGAGAACTTTTCGTTGCCACCCGGTGACACCTTTTGCATCAATACTAACGTTATACAAGAGCCTCATTCGGTTCAAATTGGGCGTCCGCCCATTTGCAACAAGGGGAATCTAAGGACCTCATATGTAAAAATGGGCACCCGCCCAATTTCATTGTCCGTGTAACCATTGAATGGCCCTCCCCCCATGTCCTTTGCATTGCTTTCTCGTCTTCCTTACTCGATTTTAACACTACTGAAATCCTTGTGTAGGTTGTGTATCTCTTCCTTAATGAACATCTAGTAGCAAAAGCAGTTGTGGGGCAAATGACACAATGCCACTTCAAAGAAATACCGAATGGAGTAGTGAGCGTAGGTGTGGAGGAAGTGATCGAAGGCCACCATACCCTTCCTTGGCCAACTCGGATGCAAAACACGATGCTTGCGAAGCGGGGGCTCATTCGTTCTCTGGAGAAGTGAAGATGCTCGTGAGTCGTCTGCTAATGACGTCCCCAGCAAAAGACAGCGGACAGAGGTGGGAAAGAAGACACAACCGCTGACAAGATATACCCTTCTTGAAAAGGATTGTGAGATATGGCACTCTTGCGACTTCATTATCGCCGGAAAGGGATTCATATCATTCACTGGCCCCGATGATGCAGTTTGTGACCAGTTTATGGGTTTCAAGTTTGTGGGAGTATCTGTAACTGAAGGTTTCCCTCCCGTTTCTGAAGTGAACATCCGTTGCCAGGGTTGCTTGCAGTTGTCGAAACCGGGGATGCTCGTGAGATGGAACAATGACCTCGTCTGTGTTGATGGAATGAAGGTCTCGGAGATATTGACTGCAGCACCGCAACAGAATGCAGATATAGTGTCCAGCCAGGGCAGCTCAGAGCATCAGAAGCATCCAAATTATGAGAAACGACATTACACTTTTCATTCCCGACAGCCCAGGAAGGTTGTAAGGCCACCAAAGCTTGCTCGTCTCACCACTCAGAATGCTATCCTCAGTTACAGGAGGACCTTGTGCTGCAAGAATGGGTGTTGCGTCAAGTTCTCTATGAATCAAGTTAACATGCGAAAGGAATTCCTTGCCATGAAATCTAGTGATAGGGTTACTTTTGTTTATGACATGTTCGGCAACAACATGAAAGGTCGAAGAGTGGGATGACTAGTGCTGCAAGGGAATCTCGTTTGCGAAAGTGCGTGGTACCTTGGTCTCGGGATCTCAAAGTCGGCATATCTGAAATGGAAGGCCCAATTCCTTGAGGGTGCACGCAAGGCCGAACATGGTAACTGTGGCACCTTGAAGCATCGCTCCTCGACATTGGCATGTGAGGCCGTGCTTTCCATGTTTGTAAGGGAAAACTGTGAATCTTTGCCCCACCGCAGCAGGAGAAACGAGGAGGGGATAAGAGAGAACGTCAGGAAGTTGCCTGCAATGTTTACAAAGTCCAGCATTCTAGAAGTTTCATAGAACGTGGAGGCGTAGCTTCCGGGATGTCAGTATGGCAAAGAAAATTGCATTCTCCAAATGCGATACGTGCGAGGTGATCCGTACAAAGTTACTGAAGACCAAAGATGAAGGAGAGAGGAAGATGCTACATGATGAAAGAAGAGCGCATAGACTAGAGCAGGCCTCGTGTCGCACACAGTACTGGTCATGGAGATTATACTCCCACAGGTATCTCGACCAATATCTTTGTATTATTCACGACAAAATGGATCAAGCGAAAACAATGATTTCGAAATTGCAACAATCTGTGAAGTCTCTCTAGAGACTTGACAAGCTCAAAATGTCATTGACTGGTGCACTGACTCATGGTCATGGAAATGGAAGCTATGGAAACTTTGCCCTGGACTTATGGCCAGATGACTCTAACTTCCATGTAGGTTCCTTGAATAGCATCTTGAAGAGATTAGAGATGGGGCACGAGTATGCAGGAGGCCACCTGTTAGTGCCTGAATCATCTGCTCCAAAATGGGTGTCCTCCTTGCGACACCACGGCCTTGGAGTCAAAGTTGTCACTATCCAATAGTAGCATACCTACTAATTTGCCACAGGTAGAGGGACCATCATTGAAGCCTCTGCCCAAGATACTTTATTTGCAGCTGGACAACGCATCTGGACAGAACAAGAATAGGTATGTCTTCTCCTATCTTTCTTACCTAGTATATCTTGGTGTGTTTGAAGAGATTGAGCTAGGGTTCATGATGCCCGGTCATACACATGATGATATCGATGCCTTGTTTGGTAACTTCTCCACATATTTAAAGAAGGCTGAGGTGCTCACAATGCCAGAACTACTATATGAATTCCACAAATGCAACTTGAATACACATGTGCCCTATGTTGTTGACAAAGTTCTGGATTAGAAGGGTTTTGTGGGGCTGATAGATTGACAGGTCATACCACCCCTCTAACTTTCAGATTCGCTATGAATGGTGATTGGCCAGTCATGTATTACAAAACTCGACCCACTTACTTGGATTGGTTGCCTGCTGGTGGAATAAAGATGTGGAAAGAAAAAGAGGACGGGAAGCCCATGATGCCAGTTGGATATCCTAGTGAATCAACAGGTGCCATTGAAAAGGCGTGAATGAAGAGGTGTGAATGAAAAGGCGTGAATGAAGAGGACACACACATCCTTTCAAATTAGTTTCATGGCAATTACACATCGAGCTATGGCGAGTACAAACTGTGGAGCAGCACAAACCTTTGGAGATTTTGTCGCCATGAGTATGAAGCGCTGAAGATGTTTGCGTCTTGAAGAAAAGAGAGTAGCCGAACAGAGCAGTGCTAAAAAATCAAAAGGTTTGATGCGCATTTACATTTAAACACAAATTCCCCCCAAAATTTGAATGTACTTTTCTGCCTATTTTTGAAGTTATATGTCCCCCCTAATTTCGAAGTAATATGTCCCGCCCCGAACTTTTAAACATATATTCCTGCCTAAAATGCGTGCGACACGTGCATGATTAAAATTAAAGTTGGGCGGGCTTTAAATGACGGATTTGAAATTCAAAATCTCTGTGCATTTAATAATGAGGTCCACATTTACTTCCTCACACTCGAACCCTTCAACGGTCCATTTTTATTTGAAAAGGACTTGTCTTGCGTGCATGAACGGTCCATACCCCTTTAAAAGCCCTTCATTCTCCTCGACTGCAGTTTTAGAAAATTCTGTGCTTCCTTGGCGTTTTCTGCTCCACTTAACACTGTCGCCTTCATATTTTTTATCCACCAAACTCATTCTCGTCCCTATCTTGTCGGCGCCCTATACTCCCGAACCAGCTGTCGGCTTCGGATCGAGCTCTTGGCGCCTGGTATTTCTCAGCCGCTTGTCGCCTTGCTGTTGGCGCCTTCCTCTGTTGATTGTCCTATCGCCTTGGAACCCCTGTACACCAAGGAATCTTACCAGTTGATGGCATCTCGCCCCACCACAGGAGGCAAAGGTAAGCTGCACTACTATCTTAATATAAACTTGGCAGTATCTCTGAGCGCCTGCCTGATTGAGTATGCCATATCATAAACCTCAGGGTATCCCACCCTTGCTTTGAGGAAATTGGGATGTGGCTGACAAATTAACCTCTTCTAGATGCCTCACTGGTCCAGACAAATGCATATCTGTGTGCAAAACTTCATTGGGCACCCAATTGCTTCCCTGAGGGGCCTGATTTTGCACAACATTGGCCTTTTTCTCCAGAAGGCTACCCTTCCAATAAATTGGGCGCCCGCCCAATTTATTCGAGGGGTATCCTTACTACTTTCAACTTCACTCATGGGCCATTGAACGAACTTCTCCCTCGCACTAAATTGGGGACGCCCAATTTATTCAAAGGAGACCACGACTTCCTTCGACTGAAGACTTGGGCAGGAGCAAATTGGGCGGGCGCCCAATTTGGTGTGTAAAGGGATCCCTTCCGTCCCAATTGGGCGGGCGTCCAATTTGGCCTCTATGATGCAACCATCTCTTCAGCCCCAAGTCTCACCATGAGTGTTAATAGTTTCACCATGGCCCAGCGAGGGAAATTGGGCGGACGCCCAATTTCACCTCGGCAGAGTCTAAATTCCCTGGGAAATTTTGCTGGGTCCGTGTTCTAACACTACTTTCCGTTGTGTAGGAATTATGGCACGAACAAAGCAGACTGCTCGAGTTCCTGGTCCCGCACCCAGATTTGCAGAGGCTGTAGCAAGAGAGGAAGCAAGAACAGAAGATGAGAAAGAACTGTTTGCTGGCATCACTGTAGTGCCCCATGAAGTTTTGACGGTTGCTGAGGAATGGAACTGGTGCATAGAGATAGGGAATATTCACCCTCGGTCCCAGACAAACCACCTCAAGGATCCTTTGTTTTTTTTTGGCAAGAAAGGGACACGAAAAATGAACTCGGCGGGTATCGTCATCGACATGGAGGTCTCGCCTGATAACAATGATGACTTCCAGATCGATGTTGAAGACACCATAGATCGGGCTTTCGTCCGTTATAAGGTTCCACTTTCTAGCTACGAGCCATGTATGATGCAGGCAAGTATAAATGAAAGCCCACAATCTTGCACTCATAGAGGATGGGTGCTAGACTCATATGAAAGTTAGAGCGCTCGAGCATCAAATACTGATATCTTGGATGGCTACTACGCTGTCAGGCAGTGGATATTAGAACACAAACAGAACAGGTCGAAAGCACTGTTTACGGAGTATCAAGGCAAAAACCAACCCAAAGTATACGATACTAAGTGGCTTAAGTCTAGATACGGTCCAAAGAAGGGTGAGACAGCACAAGCGCAAGCGCAAGCGCCCATGGAAACACCGACAACAGCAAAGAAGGCGAGGACACCTGCTCCTGCTATTCCCAGTAAAGCTGCCCCTAAACTTGTATTGGGTGGAATGTCGAGAACAACAAGGTCGCCCCAGGTCAGTGCAGAAGGGGAACAATCGTCTGAATAAGCGCAGAGGACAACATGTAGCTGGTCCGTCCTCCAAGAGGCACAAGCGGGACATCTCACCAGAGAGCCCAAATAGTTCGGTGAGGGAGTCTTTGTCTGCTTCTTCAACTGAAGAACGGGAGACTAGCCGGCAGATCGTGAAATACACTCCATCTGGTGGCGACGTCACACAGGAGAGCAGACATGAGTTGTCACAGAGCGCCATTGCAAGCATCAAGCACAGGGAGAGAATCTACCCTCTGGGGGTGGGCTTCGAGATTGAAATCAATGTGTTCAAGATGCACAAAGCCCCGGCAAATATGACTTGTAGGGTCATAAGTCCAGAGCACTTGGACATTCTGTATGAATCGTTTATCAGCCATCAGATGCACCCTCCCTGTGCTGATGTCGTACCATTCGATCCACAGACAGGGTGAGCAATTAAGTGGAAGGAGGCAGAAGAGCTGCAAAATGCAGAATTTTGGATTGTCAATGGCAACCATACGACCACGGTTGCTCAACTGCTTGTCACACAAGCTTTGGCATGGCCTCCTGAAAGAATGCACTTGGCAGAACTAATATTCTTTTTCTATGCCAAAAGAAAATGCCGAAAGGCTTTGGCAGGAAATCTCACAAAGAATTGAGTAACGCTAATGTCACCCGGAGAATAATGACATAACAAGAAGACTATTCAAGAAGTATTCTTTGAAGAAATTGGCCAGCCTTTGAAACCAAGTGGGCATTCTACCGGGAAGCCTAAGAAGGGGAAACGCGGGCACCGGCCGATGGAGCTTTATTCGTGAGTGCTCTTCAACCATTATTTTTGATACCGTGCTATCCAAAGAAGGTTGCCAAATTGGGCGCCAATTTCGTATCGTTAATCAACTCAAATTATGGGTACCAATTTGCTCAACGCTTAAAGGAGCCAACACTGAACTCAAATTGGGCGCCCGCCCAATTTGAGTTCAGTGTCGGACAGTCTGAAATTGGGCGGGCGCCCAATTTGGCACTGCTCGTTCAGGCAAATTTGGCTAATGTGTATGGGCCTTATCTAATGCCTTCTGTGTCATGTAGGATTGGGTGGCTGTGGCGCTGCAAACAATTAAAAAGGCAACTATGCGTGACTACGACTACTTTGTATATCTGGATGACGAAACGTGGTCAATGTGCACCAAAATTGCCCAGTTATTTTACGAAGACCGTTTGAAGGATGAGAAGGGAGAAAAAATTGAAATGAAAGATAGGCTCAGACTTTTCACCAACAATTCATGTCGCCCATTGAAGTCCATGCATCCTCTAGATCTGCAGAGGCTGATGAAGGAGATCAAGGCCTGAAAGGAAGCAAGGATTATACTGGAAGACGTACCATGAAAGTCAGAGCCCTAGAGCTGATGAAGATTGGAACAATGGAGCGGGCGCTTGTCAGATACATGAAGGAAATGAAAAAACTACCATTTCAAGACATGGCTACCTTGAGGCAAGCTCATCCCATATTCACAGAGAATTTAATGCTTATGTTCGCCAGTAGTATCAAGGGATGGGCAGAAGGACGCAAAGAGATGGAGAAGGAAAGCTTTTGTCCCTCTACGACAAAGTAGACAAATATCGTCTTGGGCCAGTTGAGGAGGGGGGCAAACCGTTCAAGTGTTTCCACGTCAGTCCATTAGGTTTGTGCGTAGACGTGGTGAACACTTCTGCCTGCTTCATTGGTTGCGACTTCAGATATACAAAGAAATGGGCAAAGGAAGATTATCAAAAATTCCTTGACCAGCTTAGCACGATGACGGACCAGCAGCTTTACTGGATATCTATATTTATTACGCCGGACCGCCTCAATGAGTGCCTATCCGCCATGAAGACAATAGACGGTGGCAGCCGTGTTTGGGTTGGTTCCTACCAGGACCCCCCGGCCAGAAATGCTTCTACCTCTAGAGTCCGAGAGTTGCAATGTCTTGCACTACCACCCCAATTCTGGGTCCACACTTAAAAACAACAGTAAAAGAAAAACCACATGTTGTTGTTCAAAAAACTCTACATGTGGTTATGTGGAGGTGTGGTTTATTAAGAAGACGATGTAGATTTTTTTTAAGGAGCTATAGCTTTTTTGTTTTAAGGTGTGGTTTTTTTTTAGGTGTGGTTTCATTTTGCGGAAGTGTAGTTTTTTTTTCAAAGATGAGTAGTTTTTAAGAGGACGTTGTTTTCTGAGGTGTGGTTTATAATAAGGTGTTGTTTTTAAGTAGCTATTTTTTAAGAAAATATGGTTTTTTAAGGTGTCGTTTATAAGTAGGTGTAGTTTTTAAGTAGCTGTTTTCTAAGGAAGTATAGTTTTCTGAAGTGATATGATTTTTTAAGTCTAGGTGTTGTTTTTTGAGGTGTGGTTTATAAGTGAGTATAGTTTTTAAGCAGCTGTTTTAGAAAGAAGCATGGGTTTTTGAGGTGTGGTTTATAAGTGGGTGTAGTTCTTAAGTGGTTGTTTTCTAATGAAGTATAGTTTTCTGAAGTGGTGTAGTTTATAACTAGGTGTAGTTTTTAAGAAGCTATTTTTAAGGAAATATGGTTTTTTGGAGGTGTGGTTTATATAATTAGGTGTAAAGAAATATGGTTTTCTAAAGTGGTGTGGTTTACGACTAGACATGGTTTTCAAGTAGCTATTTCTTAAGTAAGTATAGTTTTTTTTGAGTTGTAATTTATAACTATGTGTAGTTTCTAGTAACTGTTTTTTATTAAAGAAGTATGGTTTTTTTGAGATGTGAATAATAAGCAGATGTAGTCTTTAAGTAGCTGTTTTTTAGGAAAGTATATAGTTTTTTGAGGCGTGGTTTATAAGTAAGTGTAGTTTCTAAATGGTTGTTTTTTAAGGAAGTATAGTTTTTGGAACTGGTGTGAGGTTTTTTTTAAGCTAATATTGCATGCACAACTATATCACCACGCCACACTTATCCATAAGACTTACTACAGTGTCATTACATGCTATGTGTCAAAATGTCATTAGTGTAAGGAAATGAGGTCAAGTTAAAAAGGCCAGCAATGGTTGTTTTTTCAAGGCAGTCTTTCTTGGCAACCCTCCTCCAAGGGGTCCTACGCTAATGCCCACCCTCTCGAAGCTCAGTTCTTCTATCTGATCGTTGAATCCTATGTTGAAGTACCCTACTTCGAGTATAGGTCTCGTTATATAACGACTAATCAAGGGATATTGAGATATGAGTGCAACTGTCTCATTTTGCTTTAGGCATCCTAATGTGATTTATACTTTTTTGCAAATTTTGCATAAGGGTTGGTTGCCTTAAGCAACCTGAAGGTTCTAACCATAAAATCCACTGAGGTTTGATCTACATGCCAGGTTTAGGATCAACATGTTCCATAATATGAAGCTGCCACTGGTGGTTAGATATACGTCGGTCGGTTGCTATAGAAAAAGTAAGATTGATAAAGCAAACAAAAGAGTGAAATGACCTCTACCACAAGAAGAGCAAGCGGCAACAAGGTAACATGACGACCAGGTAATATCCCGCAGCCACCACCTAGACCAATTGACTACGAACGTACTAGACATGAGCTCTTTTGGCTCTTCTTGGAGAAGGGCTGGTCTTCTGCCTACGAAACTTGTACCCAAGGTATAATATTGCCATTATGAGACCATTGTCAGAGCCTTGCTGTTCTGGAGTGAGGGATTTGCTCATTCTTCTCCCTTTTTGGAGCATATTTATTAGCTTGCAAAACATCTATATTTTTTAAGCATACGAAAATGTCTCAAATGGCGCGTGAAATCCAAGAGAACTACTAGTTCCAGCAATTTTGAAGTCTCCAGAAGAAGGACCATATTATAGACTAGGAAAAGCATTCTCTGATTGCATTTAAAGTTATGATTCAAGAAAGAATAGCAATAAACCCCTTAGCCTGATCTTCATTAGTGCATATTTTAATGGAGACATACTCCACGTATTTGTTTAGCAATTAGTGCAAGATATAGAACAGAACTATCAGAGTTATTGGCTTTCCAGTCTAGTTATTGCCAAATGGGACAAAGTATCATTAGGTTGAGACATGATGCCCTCGTTGGAGCATATTTTTTAACTTCCAAACATGTGTTTTTAAACTGTTCAAAAATGTCTCAAATGGCCATATGGAATCCAAGAGATTTACCAGTTCCAACAGTTTTGAAGTGTCCAAAAACAGAAGCATTATGGATTGGGAGACAAACTTTCAGCATGACACTTTCCCTCTTACATTTAGTGGAGATTTTAATGATGGCATATTCCACGTATATTGTTGCACAATCACTGCAAGCTATAAGGCAGAGGTATCAGAGTTATTGACTTCATAGATCTAGTTTAGTGATTTCCAAATGGGAAAGTATCATTAGTTTGATGTATGATACCCTCTCTTTGGAACATATTTGTTAACTTCCAAACATGTATTTTTTTACTGTTTAGAAATGCCCCAAATGGCCATGTGTAAGAGAACTGTCGGTTCCAGCAATTTTGAAGTCTCCAAAAGGAGGATGGTTATAGACTGTTGATTGCATTTAAAAATAGGATTCCAGCAATAAACCCCTTAGTATGGTCTCCATTTAGTGCAGATTTTAATAAGACACACTCCATATATTTTTTTTGCAACCAATGCAAGCTGGAGCAGAAGTATAAGATTCATTGGCTTTAGAGAAGTACCAATCTAATGGTTCCTAGATCGGATGAAGCATCATTACTTTGACACATGATGCTCTTGTTGAAATATATTTCTAAGAGAATTATCAGTTCCAGTAATTTTAAAATGTCCAAATGTAGAAGTGTTTGGACAAGGTTTTAGCATGATACTTCACATGGCATTGCATCATTTTATTATGTGGATGGAGAGATTTTATTATGGCATTTCATAATGTTCTCTAGCTACTGAAGAATCTTCTAATTGGCTGAGAAAAAACATAATTAGTGTTTTAAGAAGGGAATTAAGAATAGAATCTGTAATGGAATTCATATTCCAAAACGATCATTAAATGGCTATCAGGCAATGGATTTTGCTCAAACCTTAACTTTGGTTTGAATGCATACTTCCATTTATGCGATAAGATGATTGAAAAGGTAAAATGTCAAACAAAGGGTGGATATGCATTTGGTCGAGGATTGGTGCAAATTTTACCGACGAATCTTGAGGAATCTAAGGGGGAGATTAGGGAATCTAGGGGGATCTTTGTTGAAGGTGTTCCTGGCAAACCTTCAACCTTAGTGGTTAGAACCTCATCAAGGTAACCAATATATGCAAGAAAATTGCAAAGATTATGGAAAAAATCCAAGTTTCAAGTAATTTTCCAAAACAAAAAAAAGACAGTCTGAGCAAAACTTATGCCATGCACAATAAATCCCAATTTTTAATGCCATTCCAATTCAAGAAGATGCTCTAACATGCTATGATAAAAAAGTATGGCCCAAAACAATTTGCAAAATCCCTTCAAATTTGCAATCCTGACCAAGCCAATATTTGGTCACAATAGGTTGACAATCACGCTGAAGCTTTTGAAAAATCTCTGGCAACGGATGGGCAACTCCTACACTCTGGAACTATGAATTGGCTCTTCCAATGGACTTAGAATGTCGATATTACGGTGAGTACCAAGTATCATGGGCAGAAAACCACCCCTTCTCCAAGAAGCGCTGAAGTAGCTCATGTCCAACACATTCGTAGTCAATATTGGCCTAAAAGATGGCTACGGAATACTGCCATGTAGAGTGTTCATGTGTCTTTCGTTGCCAAAACTGACCGTGTAGTTTGGTCCCCTATGGTAATTTGCCATTCCGGATGATATGGCAAAGTCAAATCGCCATTCCAGACCTCTGCACTACCCCAACGAGAAGTTTCTACATGGTCGCCGACAGGGTGTTTCACGGTTTGATAAGTTCCCCCAGACCGATCTTGGAATTTTTTGAACCTGCTCGAAGCAAGGTCCTTGAACAAAGGATTCAACAGTTGGATAGGGAAATCGAGCTCAGGGAGTGAAGCATTAGTATATGGCTCTACTTCGGCGCTGCCAGGAAAGGCTGCCTCTAGAACGTTTTTGAGGTCCATCTTCTAGGGCTCAGCCTCTCCCCTCTGGTAAGGTAGCCGCAAAAAGTCCTGGCCTTGTTCGACTTGTGGAAGACAGCTAGCTCTTTAAGTTCTTAAATTTCCCTCTATTCTATCCCTTGCCAAACTCATCTACCAAAAATTTCGTGACTGTAGCTTATTTATCCCGCGGCCGTGGCTTATCTATCCCACGACCGTGGCTTATTTATATGGTGCTCGATATTGCGATTCTTGCTTTCAACCAGATCCCATGCTTGTATCGCGATCACAGATTCTATTTTGTGTTTTTTCCCTTTCTTGAGACTACTCAGAAGGAAATAGTTTGGGGGACGTTCATCAAACTCTAGGTGGATCATCAATACAACGTATAAGTTAGAAGGTTGACTCTGTAGCTACCCCGTCTTCAAATCTGTACAGGAGGGTGTCAACTTGCTATATAGTCATATAATTTTTACTCAATATATTCCTTATCCATAAAAAAAAAAAAAAAACCATCCTAAATTTGTATGAGATTTATTGGGTGGGATTTTGCTTTTTCTTATAATATACTTTTTCTTTTGCTATCATGCTTCAAATAAAGGCTCAAGGAAGTAAACTTGCTAGAGGCCCATTTTTTATTTATACAGTTACCAACAAATCATTTTCATGACATGCATAGACGTGTTGCAAACTAAAAACTACCGAAGATGTTTTGGCAGAGCAAAAAATAAACCCAACATGAACAATCCTTGACATACATATATTTACCAAAGCATTGTGCATAAGGAGTTGTTAAAAGTCAAACCCATGACACAACACAACCATTGAATCCTTCTTTGAAAAGGAGAAGCTTATAAGCCAAATATTTGGATTCTACCAATGATCTTTACCTTCACAAAATGTAGGCATGCGAGAATCTTATATTCTTGTTATGAAATATCCTAACGACTTGTATAGATCAAACTTCTAACCAACCTTTACACCTCTACGTATGCAAATCTACACACGTTTGCTCTTGGACGCCAACTTGTTCCAGAGCACGTGAACATTTTCACGGGTTCTTCTTCCCCATTGCATCCTTTGTGTCTTCTCTCCTCTTCAACTTTCTATTCTTTTCCATTCCCTTTTCCTAAAAAATATGACTGAGACACTTCAAATCCTTCTCCACGCTTGCTCTACTGCTGGTTTTTTTAAGGTTGAAATGTTGTGCCCCTATGCTCTAGCATGCCCCTAGGCTTAAGCATGCCCCTAGGCTCGAACCAGATTGGCTCAAACGTGCCACATTGGCTCAAACATGCCACATAGGCCAAACATGCCACCTAGGCCCAATGCCCCTAGGCTCAAACATGCCACTAGGGTCATAAAAATGCTATTTCAGATGATGTATTTTTTTTAAGGATGAAATATGAATTCATACATTTTTTTGATGCTTGAAATGTTGTGCCCCTAGGCTCAAACATGCCCCTAGGCTAGCCACCTTGGCTCAAGCAGGACATGCTCAAACATGCCACATAGGCTCAAATGTGACATGTGGTCAAGCATGCCCTAGACCCAAACATGACATGTGGCTCAAACATGCCACATAGACACGTGGCATAAGAAACAGGGGTTAGATTCCTTGATTTCTGGTTGGAATCTTTATTTCGAGTTTTTGCTTGTTGGCCAAAAAACTATATGAATTTTGGAGTTTCCAGACGAAATCTCGCAAATACTCATTAGCTTTTATCCAAAATCTGGTCGAGTATGACATACAATTCGTCTCGCAAATACTCATTAGCTTTTATCCAAAATCTGGTCGAGTATGACATACAATGGCAAATTATATAGATGGAGGTACTGAGGATTTCGAAGTGTGACCACTAGAGTCATAAAAATGCATGATTTATTTGTTTTAAGGATAAAATATGATCTCGAAATATAACCGAGTCTGAATGGAGTCATTGTTGATACTCATGGAAAAAAACAGGCATCATGGGATGGGGGCATGGGAGAGTAGAGTTGTGTCAATGGTGAAATTATTAAAAATAGGCATTGATATAATTGAATTGCATTCAATGGCCAAGATGAGCGGCTGAGATTGTGATCCAAGTCATTGGATTCTATTGGCCCTAGTTTAACGGCTTAGATTAAAAGCTAAGATTTGATCCTGGATCGTGCTTTTTTTGCCGCTTCTATCTCCCTTCCTTCCCGCTTTTTCTTTTCCGCTTTTGATCTCCACTTTCTCTTCAGCAAATCTCATTCCTTCGCTTTTGATCTTCAGCTTTCTCTTCGCTTCCACAAATTTCCCTTGTTTTCTGCCTCTGATCTGGTTGCAAAGCCCATGATCCCACAAAGGCTCTGCTTACAAATGGAGTTCGTGCTGCTATATTTCTGGAATCCGGCCACTATAGAAATATCCGAACCTCTCTCCTTATTCTTCCTTGTCCTTTGAGGTTTAAAATAGAAGAATTCTCGATTTTCATCTCGAACGGCAGCCTTTTCTCAGGAATATCTCCTCGACACGGTTTAAACGGTGGGATTTGTTTCAAACTTGGTCGGAACTGCAAGATACAGATTTGTTCACTTCAGGCTTGGGCGGAACTGCAAGACACAGTTTTGTCCACTATACTCTTTACTGCATGTACCCTGATTTATTGTGCTATCTCTGTTTTGGTTCTACAGCTATGATTGAATCTATGTGAGAACGTTTGGTGTTTTATCCTTTGTATTTTTGTGAAGGACAGGAGAATCCATTGTGGATTTTATACGAAGGGCAGGAGATAACAGGGAAGGAGGTTGACCTTGTTTCCTTTTTTTTTTTAATTCTGATTTCAAGTTCTGGACCCAATAAGCTTCTGGTTTTTACAGAAGGAGCATAGTATTAGCAAGATCAAGTTTTTTAGGTAGGAGCAAGGGCAGCAGTTTTGGGTCCAAACACATTAGGCAAAGCAAACTTCTTGTTGTTTTTGCTCCAAGCCATGATGCCAAGTTCTGCTGGCCCTGCAAGGGGTTTCTTATCAAACCCAAAGAGTCTGGAGGTTGCAAATCAGATCAAATGCAAAAAATAAGTTCCTTGCATCAGGTTTTTAAAAACTTCAGATGACATCAATCAAATGTGCATCTGAGTATTTTTGTGGCACATAAAAGAACTCTGAAGGTAAATCATTGCAACCTTCCTGAAAATTCATGTATTAGGCTTTGACCAATGCTCTTACCTGATAGCATAATAATACCTTTATTTATATGGTGCTTAAAATAATCGCAGTTTTTATATTTTTGTAGCAAGTTTGTTCTTAAAATCATAAAATATACTCAGTGAATGTCCACTTCACAGTATTGAATAGACTCACATGCCTGCCATTCAAAGTTTATGCAGGCACTGCAAAAACAAGATAGTGGTCTAACCATCCGTAAGGTTGGGTCCCCCAGATTTATGGAAGATACACAGTGCCAGCTTTGGACACTAGGAAGGGGTTGCACATCAAATAGCTTTGACCTGTCAATTTCAGCCTCCTTCACTTTCCAATACACTCTACGAAACTTGAGATTTCTTGTTTCTCAAAACAACACAGGCATCATGAGCACCCTTTATTTCAATCCCATGCTCTCTTCTTTGCTCACTGGCCAAGAGTTGCTTGGCCTTGGCGACCTCTCCATCATGTTCCCCTTCCCATGCCCCGATCCAAGAAATTCCATTGTACACCTAATGCCATGTTGACAATGGTACCACGCGATATGAAGTAGAATGATCTTACGGATTTGAACCGAAAGCAAAGACAACCATCCGACCACACAAGATGATACCGCATGTGAGATCCTCCATTCTCTTTCAACCACTAAAGATGAAGTTGAAATGCATCTTGTACAAAATGTGTGTCATGACTTATATCATCGAAACATATAAGTGAGCGGTCTTACGCAACTTACCATTTACCTTGAAGAGAGTGATGTGTACCAAAATAGTGATGCAGTGCAGATTCCAATGTTGGTGCACTTCTTTGAAGGGCTGCAATGTGTAATTTTCTGCAAAGTCTACTACCGATATCACGTAATCATCTCTTAGACTCAATGCTTCTCCTAAATTCCTTGCTCTGCCAATGAGCTGCAAAGTTGTGATGCACAAACTTTTTCATGTGATCAAACATGGCAGATAGCATGAAAGGAGCATCTGTTTGCTTCTCCACCAATCTTAGTCTTCTAGAAGTATCATTCCTTGACTTCTCGTCCATATAACAGTAAGCCTGCCATTTAACATCATCTTCATTATTCTGATCAGTCTCTTTTGGACAAAAGGGAATCTTTTGCTTACCACATTTTTGACAATCCCCCCTTATGCACTTCAGATTGTGCCACTCTTCCCTTTCCTCTTTTTGGCAAACCATTTCTCTCCAAAGAGTGCTAACATTACAAAATGTAAGCTTTTGTGCCTGACAAACCCCATCATATGTACCAACAGCACATACATCACAATTGCAACTGCAATTTATGTGAAACTTCAGCCTCATAGAGGTATGATTTATCTGCGTTTGAAGATTAGCAGATAAACTGCTTCTTGAGGCTAGTTGAGGGAGTTCCCTTAGAGTATTTATAGCCTTTTCCAGCTCTTTCCTTTTCATCAGCCGTCTTTGAGCCTCTCCCTTTATGGTCGCCTACCCTACCCCCTCCCCTGCCCATTATCCGTTCGATCTAGTTTATTGATGTCTTTATGCACTTCCCTTTATGGCGGTCTCTCTGCCTATAGAGTTCCGGCCGAAGGGCTTAATGGTGTTATGTCGGTTATTTTATCTCCAGCAATCTAGTTTCGACCGAGGGGTTATTTCTTTATTTTGTTTTATTGTGTTGCATGTTTTCTTCTCGGTTTTCTCTGTTTCTAGGTTAACCTCTGATGCCTTTTTGGATGAGAAGTCTGGAACTCAAGGGTTCGCTTGCTGGATAGGGCTAACTGTGCCACGCTCTGTTGCTGGATGGGTTTCTCTCGGATGCCTTTTTGGATGTCTTCTGGATGGTTTCCAATATTCGGGGCTGTGATTGTGGCGTAGAGTTTAGAGCTTTGTAGCCATTTGATGTTTTTCCAGACTGAATGCTTGTTGGATGGAGTATTAGATTGGGCTGTAAATTTCGCTTTTTTGGACCATGATTCGCTTCAGGGTTTTCCCCATTCGGTGTGCCTGCAGTAGTGATGCAGATTGGATGTTCTAGAATGTGTAGTTATTTACAGAAGCGGGTGCATGGCAGCCTATATTGATTGCAGAGTTCGTGCTAGCATTTTTGGGCGGTTGATTTTCTCGGGCGTTCTGCACAGTTCGTGGCCAGCATATGGTGCTACAGTTTTGGAAGCGAGAGTATGCTTGTCGCCAGTGTATCGTAGGATTGCAGCTGGTTCTTGTTGTTGGTGAGCTTTTTCCCTTCCTTGTTGTGTAGATCTGAGTTCGACTGCGTTTCGGTCCTTAGAATTTCATGTGGGCACGGTCTGTGCACTGCAAGCCCGCAATTTTAACGTGATGTTTGTAGAATCGGTATCAAGGGCTTAACGATCGGGCATGTTCTTCCCAGGGAAGCATCTTGACCACCTGTTTGCCATGTGACTGCCTCCATTCAACCACAGTTATGCTTTTATCCAAGAGATGCGTTGTTGCTTGCTACTTTGATACTTTAGTGCAGTTTTGATTTCCTTATTCTTGTTCATCCGCTTGTGACCTATGACTTGTAAATTAGTTTTTTGTATTTTATGTTGGTAGACCCAAGTTTAAATCCTAGCTTTGCCAAATCTTGGCTTTGTCTTGCTCTCCACTATGTCATCCTTTGGATTCAAATGATAGCTCTGTCAAATTTTGGCTTTATTTTGGTTTTTGACTATATCGTTTAGGGTTCCCACTCTAGCTCTATTTAGTTTTCTATATTTTTCTCATAGTTTTTAGTCAATAACATCTCTGTCAAGCCCTGGCTTTGTTTGGACTCTGCTATCCTGTTTTCCAAGTTCAAATTTTAGCACTATGCAATTGCAATTACCTTTTTCGCTCTTGTGCAGTTACAAGTCCTTATTTTTTCTCATGATAGTTGGTCGGGGGCTCTTGTTTTCCTCAGTCATGGTAGTCCTAGATTAGCCATGGCCTTACGTCTAAAGCCTTTGAGAAACCGTGTTTCTTTGTGAACTTGGTGGAGATTGCCTGTTGTATTGTTTACGACTTATCTTGGAACTTCCTTGAAAGGCATAGGATTTGGATGCTATATATTTGAGCTCCGTTCTACTCATTTCTGAAGCTAATGCGAGGTGCACATGCAGAGGATCGCGATTCATAGTGCAGTGACAGGGATTTGACCGTTTGAAGGTATTGGTAATAAGGTTTCTGTTTGGAAGTTTACCTTTGTGTGATTCTATGCTTGACCTTCCAGTTTACTGCTGTGTATGCTAGCCAATCTTTACCAACTTTCTATAGTTCGTTCTTTGCCTAATCGTCTTGTGATCTTGTTTTGACAGCTGGTCTCCCTCAAAATCATTTGCTTGTTGACAATTTTCTGGTATTTTCTTACTACATTTTCTCTTATACAGCCGTTTGGTGCAGCAACTAGCCTTTTGCATGGTCTCTAGTTGTCTTGTAAGCTCCTATGTCTGGTTGATTCTATTCCTGCGCGATGTCTTGTGATGTAGTATCCATTGTATGTCTAAAGCCTTTGGGCCTGTTTTGCTTGTGGACTTGGTGGGTGGAGCCTTTGGGCCTGTTTTGCTTGTGGACTTGGTGGGTGGTTCCTGTTGTATTGGTTGTACCATTTACTACTTAGATGGGTGATTCTATACAAGTCGATCGTATATGAGTCTAATCAATTATGGAGGTAAGTCTAATCAAATCTTGAAGCATCCTTTATTTCGTATTTCGATTTTGGTTCTCACTTTGCGGATTGCAAATCATGTATTAACAAGAGTGGATCTAACTAGTCTAACTGTAAACCTAGATGGTTGTTAAAGACTTTTCAACATGTTATTTGAGGGAGGTCGGAGGTCTTCATTATTTGGTCTTGATCATTCATTTGCCACTATACGCTACCAGACTGCCAGATAGTGGATATAGTTGCAGCATATAGGTGTTGCAGCTGAGGTGTTGCAGCTCTTAGTTCTATGGGTATAACGCAAGTCTTTACATGTTCAGCCACTATACTAATCAATTGTCTGGACCTGTTACAAAAGTTTCTAAAAGAGGTTTTAGGCTTTTAATTCGATGGTCTTGTTGCTGCTGGCAATTCAGATAACAATTAAAATGGCTGGTCATCATATTGCTCATGAAATTATTGAACATCTTTCTAGCATTTAGTTAACTATTCAAACAGTTGCACATCTTTCTAGTTGCACATCCTTCTGCTCATGAAATGGTTGGAAATCTGTTTGCTCGTGAGTCCACGCAGGGGTATGACTTCTAAGTCCTTGGACAGCTTTAAGGAAAATCGGTGCCATTTGGTGCCATTTGGTGTCATTTTGTCGTGAACCAGTTTTTTGTTTTCTTGCTACCTTTATGGACATCTTTATGGAAGCCCGGTCTATTGTCGTGAACCAGGCTTTGCCTTCTTGCTACCTTAAGATGTTGACGGTGGGTAGCTGGAGAGTAGCTGGAGAGTAGCTGGTAGTGTTTCTTGCTTTTGGCAATTTCATTTTCAGCATTTAAAGTTTTAGATGTTCTTTCAAGAGCAGGGAGTACGCAGGACCCGAGTTGTATTCAATGTGTTTTCAAGAATGGTTAGTTGTTTAACGGCTTATGTTCCTAGACATTAGGCTTGCTTATGGATAAAGATTGATAAGCAACATACATTTTAAGGTGGTTGGGTCTCCTTGGTCAATTTTTGTCCTTTTCCTTTTGACCATTCCAGGTCTTGCTTTTCTAGTCGATTCCTTTTCTTACATTTTAGTCTCTTTCTTAAATCTCCTTTAGGTTGTCATGTGAGTTATTTTAGTATTGCTCATTCAAGTCGTTTTCCACTTAAGTTAGGCCCTTGTCTTCGAATGTGCATCTTATTGCAACGTTTGCATCTTATTGCAATGTTAGTTGTTTTATTTGCACCAGGTTTGTGTAATTTTGGAGACTTTTTTACCCTTATAGGTGGCTTGCACCCCAAGTTTATGTTTTTGTCTATGGGAGAGCCGTCCCCAAGTTGAGCTTCCTTCCTTTGGTCACTTGGTCTACCGCTTTCTATCATGGGTAGTTGCACCCAGTTAGGACCATTTTATAGGCATACTAGATGTGGTCTAAGGTTATGGCATTTTCTTGACCACGTTAAAAGCTGGTTCAAGTTGCTACATCGTATCGCCCTCAAGTGTCCACATTGTAAGAGTGTGAGTATGTGTATAGTAACACAATCTACTGCATGTGTGTGGTCTTAATGGGCAGGGCAACAAGTTAGGGAGCCTATTTATTTTAGGTTGACAAGATTTTAACCCTTTTAATTCAGATTCCACTCTAGTTGATCAAGTAACCATTTTGGGATGGGAGTTGCTTTCCTTGAAAGCCGTCTTTGGAAGCTTTGGTAATTTGGTGTGGTATGCCCTTTTTTCGTTCTTGTGTGTTTCTCACGTTGGTTTGCAATGTTTTTAATTGTTAGCTCACTGTTTATTGACCTTTCCAGCTTGCTCGTCTGTTTCTTTGGGAGTTGATAGTTACACGCTACAGGAGGCATCTTCATTTGGGTTAGTTTGTTGGGCTTTGGGGGAATGATTTGCATCTTGTCATGCATTTTTAGATGGTGTTTTATGACAGTAGGAGCTTCATCTATGCGTCACATTTTATTTTGATACTATAGCCTAGCTTTTTCCAATATCTGCTAATGGTAATATGGTCTAAGCTTACGTTGCTAACATAGTATGTGGCCTTGTGCTTGTTAATTACGAGTTGCGTCGATGTTCCCTCGTGCGGTTTAGGAGGCCAGTTCGCCTTGGTCGACTCTTGTGCCAATCTTGTGGTGGTTCATGCAAGATTGTTCAAACTAGTTGTCTTTTGAGCCTTATGTCTACCTTTAGCATAGTCACATGCCTTCATCCCTTTGTAGAGTTGTGTACATGTCATATCATGCCCATTTGAGTCAACTCTTATATTTTTGTTTTTTAGAGTTTGTAATTGTTAGTCCACTTCTTGTTAGTCCTTTCAACTCACGCTTCCTATTTTTGCTCTATGCTTGATGTGAGAGGCATCTTTAGTTGGTGGCCCGTCGGGCTTTGTTACGTGAATTGCATTTGGAGTGCTCCGTTGGAGGGTCTCTTACAGTTATTTGCGTGCTTGTGTTGGACCTTGTAGTTATGTAGTTATGCGGTTCGTCATTTTTTGTTGCCTCTTTTCTTTTTAAGCGTTGACATGATACCCTTAGCCATTCGATTTCCTAATTTTCTGCCTCTTTTTTCAGCTTGGTTGTTTGGTTGAGTGCAACTAGGCTCTAGAAGTATGATTTATCTGCGTTTCCAGATTAGCAGATAAATCCGCTTCTTGAGGCTAGTCGAGGGAGTTCCCTTAGAGTATTTATAGCCTTTTCCAGCTCTTTCCTTTTCATCACCGTCTTTGAGCCTCTCCCTTTGTGGTCGCCTACCCTACCCCCCCTCCCCTCCCCATTTAATTTGTTTAGCCCCTCAAGACTATTGAAGTTTCTCTTAGTCGATGTCTTAGTTTGCTCATGTTGAGTGTTTTGTTGTTGTCTTCTTGATCTTGTTATGCGATCTTGAAGCGGGTTTGGGGCTCTCATGCCAAGCGGCGTGGTTGTGGCAAGTCTCAAGTCTTGAGTCTTGGGTTTTAAGTGGATGGCGATGTTAATGGCCCTTGCGCCGTGGTGGTTGGCCCTCATGTGTTAAAGATGTGGTGGTCCTTGTGCCAAGATTGAGGTCCTCGTGCGGTGTGTTTCATTTCCTCGTGCGGGTGTTCCATTGTTTTCTTTTCTGCAGATGTGCTTTCGAGATGGATTTGGACTTCAGGATCGGTCTTTGGTGTTCATAAAGATTCCTTGTGGGCCAAGCATTGGAGGATTGGCCCTCGTGCCAGTGGTTGTTGGATTGGTGGTTTTTGCAGGTTACAGATTGAGGTTTATTAGCTTGGATGCACTTATTCCTCACTCTGGGTGTGGCCTCTTGTGCAAGGTTGGGGTCGTCGTTGCAAATGATGGAGATGAAGGTTTACAAATCTTCATTATAACTTTGTTGTATCAATTATTATACAAATTTGTCTAATGGTAGCTGATTATTCCTATACACCTGAAAAGCTTATTCTTGTACACCCAAAAAGGCTGGTGGGCATGCGGGTTTTTGTTGGAAGTATTTTAACAATATGTTGTATCTTTTTATTTGGAAATAAAGAGGAGGGCTCCTATGGCTCATTCATTTGGTTGAGTGCAACTAGGCTCTAGAATTGAAAGCTTTTCTGAAATTCTCTGCTTGTTCATGCTTGACACAACAGCAAGTGTTTCTCTCCTTCAATTTCCTTATGCAACTTGGTTTCAGGTATTCGAACATTCTAATACCAACATCTGCATCTGGATTCTCCTCCACAAAGTGCTCATACAGCTCAGCCTGCACATTGCAAAAGAAAATAGGTAAGTTGGAGAAGACTGTGCATTGAATACCTTACATATCCAGTACATAAGTAAGAAATACTATGTATACCAGTACATATCAGTTGTACATGTAAAAAGATTTGATTGAATCTATACATATTCAGTACATATGTACAGTAGATTATGTATAGTATCAATTTATAGCACATTTAATCCTACATCCTTACACTATGTACATATATATCACATAATATACATGAAATACTTCCAAGAGCAAGTAGATGACCCCATAAACCTCATTTACATGTATAATACATTAAGCAAAACAGACCGAAAAGGCTACATCAAAGCAAGTAAACTAAGATTGGCAAAGGAGTTCACTTCTGGCACATTTAATCTTACATCCTTACACTATGTACATACATATCACATAATATACATGAAATACTTCCAAGAGCAAGTAGATGACCCCATAAACCTCATTTACATGTATAATCTGATAAGCAAAAAGTAACCAAAAAGGCTACATCAAAGCAAGTAAACTAAGATTGGTAGAGGAGTTCACATATGTGCATGAAAATGTACATGAAAACAAAAAAGAAACTGAAATGTAATAGTTTCTTTGACAAAATGTCAAGATACTGGATTGCCTCGCTTCTTTTTTTCCTCACATCCCTGTACTTTGGTGAAACCTTGGTGTTGTTAAGCCAGAACTGGATGACTTTTAGCTTGGTTTCGTCATTCAAACGATCAGATCTAGCCTTCCTGCCTGCTAATGCCCAAATGTTTGAACCAGCAATTGCCATTCTCTTTCTTCTGCTAGCAGCATATGAAAGATTTCGGGGATGGCATTTGAGCATCTTGCAAGCAATTCCCTTTTGCTTCAAATCACGATTTTTCCCCACAACCATCGATAAAACTGAGTGCTTGGCAGCCAATTTATCACCACTGTTAGAGCATTTTACCTCTTCAATCCATCTTTAAGGTTTTCTAAAATTGCATGCTTGACCACTTTGCTTGTGAAGGCAACCCAATCACGGGTTCAAAAAGCTCCAATAGCACGTGATCTTGCAAGAATCTAGAACCAAATAAGTACCTTTGATTAGGAGCCGGAGATTGACTTCTTTTCTCATAACAAGATGCTGACATTTTGCACTGCTTGGTCCTTATTTTTTGGTAACATACCTTGAAGATGTACTACCCTTTTCAATTTCGCTATCATGCTCGCCATCTTCTTTTCCCTTTCTCATCTCTCCCACTTTCGAAATTGCGCATGCCACCTGTTGTTTACTCTTCACAATTTTGAATTCACCGGATGCCATCGATGTTTGCCACATTCGGTTTCAAAATCACCGGATTGCATGTTTTCCTCATCGCCACATTCGGTTTCAAAATCACCAGATTGTATGTTTTTCCCGACGCCACATTAGGTTTCAAAATCACCGATTTGCATGTTTTCGATCCGGAAAAAATTCAAATTGTCTTCTACTTTCTTGGTTCGATCTGGGGAATTTTTCTGGAAGGAAATTTTTTCGAGGGAATTTTCACGGAGGAAATGGAGGGAGGAATTTCCTCCGGGGAGTTTCGCGATCAACCGTAGGCCTCTACTCGTCATAATTACAAACAAAGCGGAAATTTTGCCCTTTTTAAATATATAAGACAAAATTTATACATGAAATAAGTACATTTAAAATTGACAGAACCCGTTCAAAAGTTTACATGAATTGCCCCCTAATATATGACACCCTAACATGCTTTAACCCTATATTTTTATAATATATATAAGATATCATTACATCCTTATATCATTACATCCTTATATCAGATTCACTCATCATCAACACCTTTGCGGTGATGGCATTCGACTCATAGATCTCTCGATCGGTGCTTGATTATGTGGATCACAACACGCGAGTTTGCCCGAGGAACGAATCTCGAGGACCATCCGCTTTGGATTGCGGATAGGGATCAAGTTTGACACCGTTCATCACGCATTCACAAAGATCGATGAGATCATGGAGCACTTGATGGTTCGCGACGCGTTCGACGGGCGAGGAGGCAAGGATGCCATGGGAGATGAATGACCTCACCGAAAGTGGAGCTCCTTTTATAGTGAGGTAAAATTATTGATGTGAATTATTGGTGTAGATTGTAGCGTGTACAAGTATCATGTAATGCGTATGCGTCATGTACACGCCATCAATCATTCCAACATAAAATTGGGGGCCAATTTCGGCGCCGAGGAATGGATATTAATATTGTTTCACGGGAGTCATATACAAGACAAGTCTAATAGTTTATCTCGAGAGGCGTGTATTACATAAAGAAGTGTGATTGCGTTGGATACTCACACAACTCGATTACAACAAGATGACAAGCATTGATTTAGGGGGACTCTTCTGAGTCATTGTCACCAGGCACCCCAGTGATCTTTTCTATCATGTATGCTCTCTATTCCATATCAGATGGATGATAACATCGAAGGGATCAGGATAATGGCGAGGATTGAGAGTGACGGTGGTCATCCGGTCTTCCATGGGTATCTCTCGCCATGCAAGATCGCTTGAAGTTTTAAGTGATTCATCTTGCGGATAATGGAATCACGTTCAGGACCAGAATGAGACCACATGGCTAGACGCAGGCCAAATTTGATGGACAAAATTGGTTTGATATATATTTATACCCACCATAATTATTGATGGTATTGTACAGAAAGATTATTGGATATACATACTACTCATATATGCACCCAATAATCTTGCTACAGTGGTCACCAATAATTCCATGCCTATAAATATAGCCGCATTCGAGTGCACAGCACATTCCTTTGCTATGTCTCGCCCTCCTGCTAGAGTTCTTCAGAGGTCAAATCTTGACACCCTCACTTGCCTTATGACTTTCAACGATCTTCATGCATGCATCTTCAAAGGGATCACCCTTGATCCTTGGCTGCATGGTATAGCTACTGGTCGAAAGAAAGACACCCCCGGCGAATACCATGTTACTATCCATATTGTTTGAGTTCCGGAGCGCGAGGCTTATGAGATTGATAAAATCACCAATAATTACAATCTTTGAGTCATGTATTTCATAACTTTATATGATACAAGAATTTAGCGCTGGCGGAGCCAGCGCTGCACTGCTAATCTATGATGTATGGCAGTTGAACCCAAATGCGATCTCCAGTTTGGATCTAGAACTTTTATTCTAATAGTTGTTGGTTATTCTAAAAGTGATTGTGCCTTAAGCCAAGAGAACAAAGCAAATACAAACTAGTGAACTTCATTGTCTCTAGTCAAATGTGCCTAAATGGCGATGCCTTTGTAGCAAGTGTATATGCTCTTTTATAGTTAGGACGTATTAACTATGGGCATGAATATTTTTTTAATCGTGGACATAGAAGAGAAGATTTATTTTGTTGGATGAGGTGCTTGGACAGAGTGACCATAAGACATTTCACAGTATGCTAATTGCGGCTCGAGCATGACGATAATCCCCACGCACATAGCAACTGGCACGATGCCTCCTGCCCAAAAACAAAATCAGGTTCCAAATGTAAACATTTTGTAATTTATTTGTTTAATTTTGGAAGCCGGAGCAATAATCATATATAAGAAGACAAAAATTTGGCACCCCTAGAGGTCGAACCCAAGTGCGCGACGTGCATCCCTCTACACATCGCACACTAATTACATATGCAACACCTCTTTCATGTCCTATGAACAACTCCAAACTCTGGAACACAATTTGCAATGCTCCTAATGTACATGGAGAGATTCTATGACACCATTTCCAACATACCTCCATCACCGACAACTAGCAATAGGGCATGCACTTCATGAGATGTCAAGTGTGAAGTGAAACACAAAAGCGTCCATATTTGGGCTTTGTCCATTCCTTAGCATGACGTAAAAATACTATCTATCTATCTATCGCCATGTGATATGAAAGGCATTGATTCTCTTTTCAAATGCTCCACGAAAAATATAGATTTATAAAATAAACAATGTGGCTGGCTAAGAATTTTGGAAAGGATGGTGCAAAACTTTGAAAGGAAATTTTCATTTGATGACTCGGGGATTTACCATGGATGCCATACAAACATTGTTGCTGGCTCATAGGGTATTTTACCTATTTCCACCTATGCACAAAGGCTTGTAACCACTATTTAGAACAATATATTTATATATGAAGTAAAAAGTACGCAAAGTAAGTTTAAGATTTCAAGCCAATAGAGTAGATGTTGGATGTCCACACCGCAAAGTAATCCTATGGTGGATAGCGTTGATTATCCCTGCCGTGTAGAATTGGATTTCCTGAACCGTACAATAGAAAGGAGATAATGCAAATAGATGGGAATGCAAAGAAGAAAGTTAGCTTGAGGATGGAGTAGATAACGCCCTGGGCCGAGGGTGTTACTGAAAAAAAAATTTGAGGGCCATCAAAATGGCGAGGGTGTGCGCGTAGCGCACGCCCGAGCCATTTTGATGGCCCGAAAATTTTTTTTGAAGTAACACCCGAGGGCCAGGGCGTTATCGCCCTTAACACACTGCCCCGAGAGTTTTGGGCCATCCGATCATTATCAAAATCGATCTGGATCCGTTCATTTCATAACATCCTAGGGTGTTATGGAGTAGCAGTGTGTTATAGCTCCAGTAACACACTGATCAAGATTGATCTGAACCGTTGGATCACTATAAACTTGAGGGGCAGTGTGTTAAGGAGGGAATATTCATCTAAAATAAGCTTAAAGTAGTCTTCCTACAATCATGGTTCAAAATTAGGGGATTCCTCCCTTAAAAATCCAGACATTTCTCAAAGTCCAGTTTCATGGTTCAAAATTAGGGGAATTCGGTCATTTTTTGAAATTTGGGAAATAGGGATTTCCTTCTTTAAAATAAGGTTTTTTTTAGAGAAATCCGGTATGACATTCTACTTCGTATAACTCCCAAAAGTATGTTGACACCTTCTAGAATATTCAATTCATACGTGTCGGCAAGCACTAAAACCCTGAACCCCGACTTTTGCATGGATTTTTTTCTTCCTCACTGCCGGATTCATCTGCAAATCTGAAAGCAATCCCGCTTGCAAAGAAAATGGGTTCCGAAGATTATAAAAGGGTCGAGAAGAAGCTGCAGGTGGCATTTTCCCCGTGATTGTTCTATATTTCTCACTCTTTTCTGCACAGATTCACTCTTTTTATTTTTTTTTTCTGTGCAGACCACTGTGATCAGGGCGCAGATTCACTGCTGCGGTTGCCTCAAAAAACTGAAGAAAACCCTGCTCAAGATCGAAGGTGAAATTTAACTACATGGGCTACAAAATTTTGGGTTTAATTTTGCTTGCTCTGTGCTTGGGATTTTCAGGGGTTGAGACCATTAGCATTGATTCAAAAGATTATACGATCACGGTTGTGGGGAAGGTGGACTCAAACATGGTTCTAAAAGAGCTGCAGAAAACAGGCAAATATGTGGAGCTTACTCCAGACACATTGTTTTCTTTAAGATGCTCTGGCAATATATAAGGCTCCGGCAAGGGAGCAGGTGTGCTAGCAATCCTCAAGGGCCGAGTTTCTGTGGTTGAAGCTACAGAAAATCCAGGAGCAAGGCTTCCAGGACGAATTTTCGAATGGAAATTTCCTGTTATGGGCATAGTATTCTCTGTGTTAAATGGGCTCGATCAGGCCTGGATTTTAAGCAACCGGAGCTTTCTCAAAGCAACATAGTTCCTCAACATAGTTCCTCAACAACAGGGCATTTGGGCAAGGAGAAGGCTGGCAATTTGTGGCAGAGCCGCACGAATCAGAGGGGTTCAAATTAAACAAAGGAAAGATCTTGATGTTTGTTAACAGGAAACGGGGCCGAGATTTCAAGGCACAAACCTTCTATTTATTTTGCCAATATTGATCCGGTTGGATTGTAAATTTAAGTCGGATGAGGTAGATTTCATTTTTCCAAGCATCTGTGGCTGCAGAAAGATAACAGAGGAAACTAATAGATTGAGGTTGAATCGGCCCTTGCTGATTTCACAGAAAGCACTATAGAGCCGGCAGGGTTGAAGCTTCGGAAGCAAATCAATACTATTTTAGAAGAGCTGGAAGTGAAAGAAATCATAGAGCAAGCAGATTAGAGAAATAGAGATAGAAAAAGCTTGGGACTCCATCACGCTCGGGTTCCCAAACAAACATAAGCGCCATAGCCACTGCATCGAGCCTAGCCGCATGTATTGCCGAAACCAGTAAATAAAACTCTAATCGATGCTTAAAATCAAACTCAACAAAAGAATTATCTACGCCAATCACTGTATTCTTGCTCAGAGTGTGTTTAAAAATGTAGAAACAACCAAAAAATGTGAAGCAGCGCTGCAAATGCCAGAAATAAATCTGAGGCCAAAGTGCCAAATTTCTCTTTACAAACTCGATAAATGCTGGAAATATTTTCTGATTCCAAATGTAATTTCTTAGCCTGAAAATATTTTTTTTTTGAATTTTTTTGGCCTGAAAAGTCCTTTTTATTTTGCTACTAATTTTATATATAGGAAGATAACTGTGTTGTGCATCTCTCAGTTGTTATCATTCAGCTGTTATCTTCGTTTCTGATCTAGTTTTTATCCTTTTTAATTGAAGGCTTCTATATATATACACTTAAATAAGAGATTTTACAAAAACTCCTTTTTCAAGGGAGAAGGAACCCTAAAAAAGAAAGGAGATCCAAAAAACCAAATTTAAAATCGGGGATCATCCTATAATTGTTCATAGGACAAGCTAATAATTACTTAGAAATATCTTGCTAAAAAAGTCTGTTGCTCCAAAGTAGATAGAGTGTTCAATGATAGGATCTCAGATGGTGATTCCTGATTTTCCTTGCCTTTCCCTTCGTCTTCTCATGAAAAGTGCAATAGATGCACATGCATGATTTTGCCTTGGCCATATTGAACCGCCCCCTGTTGTCCTTTGCTTGGCAGATTAACTCTCTTCTTATAATTCTGATCACAACAGCATCCACACTGGCATCTCTCCATGTGCTCCAGAACATTGGCTGCTCCAAATATTTTAATCCATTCATTGTTCGCATTCAGATCCATCTTCCTCCACTTGAGCTTGCGCACCAGCAGAAATAAAGTACCTGCAGTAATAAAGTCACCCATTAATCTCTTGAATCCACTTAACATCAAATTGGAACTGTTTGATTATTCCTTCGGGAGGAATAATTTCACAATTAAAAATGAAAGAGTTCCTGCCCTTCCATATCCTCCAGAGGAGAATAAAAATTCTCCAATCTTTGGGATTCTCTGGCGTAAAAAAGTCTTTCTCACTGAGATGGGTAAGATCATAACCCAGAATTTCTGAGGCAAGCTCTAAAATCCACTCAGACCAAAGGCACCCTCTAAAAAGATGGTTCTCATCCTCCTTTGCTTCAAGGCACCTTTCACAGATATCAGAATTGGCCATAGATAACTTGTATCTTTTCGAGTTAGTAGCCAAAGCTCTATGCCATAATTGCCACATAAATGACTTAATCTTCGGATTAATGGGACTTTTCCACATGAAATTCAGATTCTTGATGCACCTATCCGGTTGAACCTCCCACTTTGTATGAATAGTAACTCCTTCTCCCCTCATGAGATACTTATATGCTTTCCTAACAACATAACCTTCTTTTCCTCCATTTATCCAGGAGTTCTCTTCATGAGTCCAGTGTTTATGCATGATGGCATTAAGGACATTATCATAGAGGGTTCTGGTCTGCATTCCTTCATCAGCCAAAATTGATCTGTCAAAGGGTATAATACCATTAGTATCAAAGAGATCCCTGATAAATATAATTCCCTTACTCTTCCATAGCTTGGCTTGATCAGGAAAGTGGCAGGCCAGGCAGAGGTTGGGATTGTTGAGAAGGACTACTGGATTCCAGAAGATAGTTTGGTCCATGGACAGCCCTTCTTTCCAAGTGTACATCCCCTTAATTTGATCCCAAGCCTTGATCCACTTCTTGATAATACCTGGAGTGGAGATTGGGACAGTAAAGGGGAATAGAGTGGGGAAGCTCCATTTTCAGTGATCTCCACCCATAAGGATGGCATTTTCCAATATAATGCCTAATCAGGATGGATATAGGGTGCTTGATGGAATTATAACAGGCCTTATAAAAGTACTTGGCAGCCAAGGCCATCCCATGCTTCTCAATATTGATAGTTCCCAGTCCTCCATTACTCTTAGATTTGCAACACTCTTTCATTGAGACCGGGTGCCAGCATCTCCTGTTTTGCCCACAGGCAATGAATCTACCAATGATTCCCTGCAATTTGTTAGCAACCTTTTTTGGAGCAAGAATAACTGAAGATTGATACACATGAGAAGAAGAAATCATAAAATTAGCTATGACTGCCCTACCATTCTTGGAAAGATATTTAGAGTTCAGAGTGTCAACCTTTTTGTAGAACTTTTCAATAATACTTCCCCATAGATTTGAAGCATTACTTCTGATTGCATATGGGATTCCCAGGATCTTTGAACTAGTGTTAGGAGAGTTATACTTACATCCCATGGTTAAAGCCATCACCTCTCCCTTTTCTTGATCTCTTGCTTGAATAGCTGACTTGGCAGGGTTTATTTTACATCCTGAAGCTTCACCAAATTCTCCAAGGATTCTTTGAGCATTCGTTATGGAATTCTCATCCATTGATATTAAGATAAAGGTATCATCTGCAAAATGCCCATTTAGAATTTGATCTACCTGAGGATTCTCAGGGAGTCTTAGACCTTTAATAAGGTTAGTATTCTTTGCAACATCCAGCCTACAATGGAGGGCTTCCATAATGATTAGAAAAAGGAAAGGGGCAAGGGGGCAACCTTGTTTTACTCCTCTTTGAATTGTGAAGAACGGACTGCACTCACCATTAATCAGACACTACAAGAGAATGGGGGTTATAGTGTCTAGCATAGTAACAAAAAAGTTGACACTAAGTGAACCTTCAATATTCCTAAAATGGTCAAAATTTCGTCACTATACTAGACGTCATCATTGGTCACTGGGGTGACTACCATTGAGTCAAAATTGTGACCAAAATAATTCGACACTAAGAAAGTTTCCAACAAGCTTGCAACTCGTATTATGACAAATTTGCATCACCTATGATAGCAGTTTAGTGTCAAGAATATAAGAAGCATTGTGTTGAATTGTACTATGGTTCATGACAAACTTACAACAATGTTAAGTAATACGTTGTTTCAAAACTACAAATACATAGTGACAAGCTTTGGGTTATAGCTCGTCTCAAAATTACACCAAGTTTCCAACAAGCTTGCAACTCATATTATGACAAATGAGCAACAACTATGATAGCAATTTAGTGTCCATAATACCAAGCAGCAGTGTGTTGAGTTGTACTATAGTTTATGACAAACTTTTAATCAATGTTAAGTAATGATTTATGTCAAAACTACAAATACATAGTGACAAGATTTGGGTTATAGCTAGTGTCAAAATTACACCAGGCACCATTCATGAAATTTTATCAACCTAGCAACAAAACTTTGCAAAGAAATAACGGGCACCATTGACGAAATATTGACAATCTAACAACGAAGATTTGTCAAGACAATAACAATACAAGCACAAAAATATTTTGCTATACGGCTACAACTTTGCAACAAAAAAAATGAGAAAATTAATAACAAGCTTGGCAGTTTTATTAAAACAAAATAATCGATTTCATTACTGACTAGAAACGTGTGCCTGGCGATGCCGGGCATTAGTTGTGGTTGTGTAGAATGCTGTAATGAAGTTTGTAAGTGTGATAGAATATTCTAGATGTAGTATGTAGAGGAATGGAATGTGTATTTTCATACTTGTAATTGAAATGTGATGGGACCTGTCCCACCACTGTACATGGCTGAAGTCAACTCTGATGCGTGTCAACGATGTGTTTTGTCTCATGTTTGTATTTTTCGTGAAGTTTGTTTTAGATGGGTTCATTGTGTTAAATGGTTTAACATATGGTACAATTTATTATAAGGACCGTGCAAGAGAATGGCCATTCGTATTGGAAGTTATTTGCAGTGATCAACGTCGATGCATGTAAGAGTTGATAAGTTATGACTCTTTGTTTTCTTTTATCTTGTCAATTCATGGTGAACTTATTGCTTAAAAAATTTCATGAAACCCTCAACCTAACCCTAACCCTAACCCTAACCCTAACCTAAACCTATACACATAAACTCCCATAACAACTTGGGGATCATTGACCATTTTTTGGCGCATGTGAGAGTTAAAAGAAGGGTCATTATATTGAACGATTCATTAAACAAACAATGACACAAAATAATATAGATAGTTTAGAAGCTATCATAATGAACAAAGCGAACGATATGGATTCGTGTCAAAAATAAAGTGTAATAAGTAATCAGTAGTATTGATGATAAGATAAACTAAAAAAGTTGTAAATTCTAAGTTCTACTCTAAAACCAAAAGCCTAAACCCTAAACTAAATCCTAGTGGAAATTCTTGCTAATGCTGGACATTAACAGTTTAGGTGTAATAGACTTTCATCTATTCTATTCTATTCTTATAAAAAATTTGTTCTGTTTAGGTGTGACTTTCAGTCTTTAAAGCATTTTCGAGCACAAAAGTACCCAAGTTCATTTTCTAAAGCATTTGGTTTAACTTGTTTGAGCACAAAAATATCTTACAAAAATCCTAGTTGTTGTCAAACGCATAGTGGGAATAACGTGTTATAGCCAGTCTTGTCTGATGTGTATAGAACAATCTTGTCCATCCTAGTAAACGTGTGCCCGGTGTTGCCGCGCATAAGCAAGGGTGTGTGTTTTCGTAAACCTCCTGGTATTGTCGTGCATAATCGCGGATGATTTTGATTATCTCACGAAATCCTGTACTTCTTACCGATTGTGGCCTAATTAATATGATTTGTAACAATGCTAATGGATTGTTTTTCTTAAGCAAGGTTATTATCTCGCGTCTTTGTCATACATAAAATGCATAGGAGCCAAGTGCTTTGCTATTACATTTCATGTTATTTAGACAATAAAAAGACATTGAATCAACAGAATGTTGAAGAGAATGCGTGCAAGCAAGTGGAAAATTTGGCTATTGAAGCATACGCAAAAGTGTGCAATAAATCTGTGCCTTCTGAACAGGTGATCTTAAGGTTTGTTTATTTGTCTCCACTAACAATCTATGCATCTATAACGCACACATAATAAGATGGATGCCATTGCACAATGCATTATAACTTAGAAGTGGTGTCTAACATTGTCGGGCATGAGACCTCTATTCTATTCTATCTCTGCGTGTAGCTTACGTTGTTCAATGTCTCTAAAGAGGTATGTAAGAATGCACTATAGTAATACTTGCCCTACACAGCATTTATGATAGTTATCTTTTACCTCAATATTTTTTCATTTCATATAGGAGTTAAATAAGCAATAGAATATAGCAAAGGAAATTGTGTCAAATAACAGGAATCATCTTCATCAATCTGATTGCCATAATACAAATCATTGATCTTATAAAAACTATTATATAAGCCATTTGCATTCCATTCTTTAGTCTTGATTGTGGTGACATGCGATCAAGTGTAAGCCCATCAAAACACCAATATAGCAATATCACATGTTTTCTTATAGCTTATTATATTCTCTTCAGTAGCTTTGGTTTGTCTTAGTTCATTTCCTGTAAAATATCCAATCCTCATACCTATATAGTATTACCATGCATGCCAAGATAGATTGAACCTTCTATGCATACGTAATGCGTGCACTTTAGATCTGGAAAAAAATGTCGTTTCTTTGTCTAACTCTTAAGCCTGCCTGAGCAAGTTATACAACTGCCATGGAATAACAGATTGATGGAAAAGTATCTATTCATGTTCCATTAGCATGCATATATGTTTCAGACTACACCATGAGGGTAGTACTCTAACCCATGGGAGACTTCTAGCTTGATATTGTTGGAAAGCAAACACACACCGCTTTTAGAGTTTGAACATTTTCTTCTCACCATGATTTTGTGAATCCAATTTGCTTGCTGTTTCTGTTGTAGTTGCTACTTTGTGAAGAAGATTTGCGCAACTCTAAGCCCTTAAGTCCTGTAAGTTTCTGACTTTATTCTTCATCTCCTGCATAAAAAGCAAATGTTAGCAATGGTGCAATGCAATAAAAGATGGAGCAGAGAGAGAAGATTTACTTTCGTTCGCTGTAAGGTCGCTTTTATGAAGAAGATTTGTTTCCCAACACCAAGCTCCTAAGTCCTGCCCAGGAGGAGGGAGCGTAATGTGTGTCCCTTTGGGTGGAGGAACAAAGAGGTGGGTACCTAACCTGAAAAGGAAAATGGCCTTGAGCTCTTGTTAAATGGGTCCGGCTCAAGCTAAATCTGGAATGCAAAATCATCATTTCTTGTCTCATATCTTTTCCCTATAATACAGGACAAAATTCAACCAAAAATCAACGTACCTTCTGATTTTGCATACTCTATAGCCTCCAAGTAGAAGTTCCAGCTCCAAGCTGCAAGTGAAAGCTCCAACCCCTATAATTCAAGCACCACCAATTTACCCTAATGATGGAAAGCGGAGGAGATTGGGAATGACTGCTTACAGAAATTTAGAACTTACAATGATTTCAGTGCATACATGTGGTTGCAGAAAATTTTACCTGGAACTTTAGCCCGTTGAAGCTCCAGAGGTTGCTATGTGGGCTAATGCTCCAGAGAAACTCCAGACATTGAACCATTGCTACCTCTAATGCTAAACCCTTGCAAGACAAAGCAATAGGGAATAAATGAGCACCTTGATATAAACGGTTGTGCCAGTGTAGTGCATTGCAATAAGCATTTTGTTGTGTCAATGTAGTGCATTGCAAAACTTGCAACACTATGCAAAAAAAGAATGTATACATAAGCCAAACCTTGCATGCTTATACTTTGCATGCAGGACTTACATGAGTTCCAGCCAATACAAAATCTACATAAACAGGCCCAAGTGTTCAATGCAACACAGAGATACAATAAGGATCTACATGTATGAGCTGGTGCATTATTCTAGTGCTTCCCCAAACCAAATGCCATACCTCTTTCCTTCATGCTATGGCATATACCTTGGCGTTATTAATAACAGAGGTTGTCTAAACAACAAAGTCCCAAGGAGGATGGCCTTCTTTAACTGGAGTCAAAGCAAGAGAGGGAGCTATAGCTGGTGACTCCCCCTTAGATTTCTTGCCTTCTGTGAACTTCTTTCTTTATGTTTGAGCAGCTGGTAGCCAGCTTATAACTTCTAAGCAATCGGGAAAGCCAAGAATAAGCAGACATAAAAGTGGTATTAGAGTTGCAACCATGGTATAAAAAAACCTAATCGAATTTATGACATGGAACTCATTGCTTGTTGCTTTCTAAGAGTCCAATCATAAGCTGATAGTTTGCTCTCATCTGAGATCTATCTTCTTCACTTCCATACCATGGCTCACGATGGATAATTCCTTCCGTAAGGATCGATGTGGAGCAGGCATGGCGATTCATTTGGCGATTCATTTGCACACCAAGAAACTACGTGTTTTAGATTTCATTGCCGTTATCCACCTAGTTATTTAGGGAGCGGATCATTGCCAATGACCGCACATTCATGAGTGTGTGCTCGAGCCTGCACTTATCTCGCCCTTTAAGATGAGAGATGTCAAACAAAATCAGGATGATGTAACAATGAAGCAACAATAGCTGCCTTTGAAGCAAAAAAGCAAGCACCAGGTGTTCAATTAAGAAAAAAAGATCAGAATCATCCTTTTCCAAAAGATATTACCTTGTAAATATCATACGTAAATCAAAGGAGGTGATGCAAACTTTGCCTCAGAAGTTAAAAAATCGTGCTTTCCGGATCAACAAAGCCCTTTCAAACAAATCCAAAGAGTTGCAAAGCCTTGAACAAAGAAATTAATTTAGAGATGTATTACCTGCAAAATGGCTCGATGCTCCCTGAATCCGGCAGCAAGAATGTCGGCTACAATAACAATTGCCTCCAATTGAAGGAAACGTCTAAAGAAAAATGGAGCAACTTGAAATACTCTTGCACATGCAGCTAACCCAAATCAGAGCAAACCGAAATACTCTTGCACATGCGACTCCGGAATGACCTTTCTTGTTGTGTAAAATGGATGAATGTGTTAAAGATGAATGCAAGCTCGCGATTCTGTTCTCCGCTCTGAAAAAAAATGAGATGTTTAAGCAAATAGAAAAACAAAATCGTTACCTACAACAAAATGTGGAATTTGCTCAATCCTTCTATCTAAATCCGGCCAGTCTAAGAAAATCTAGCATTTGGAATCCACCGCTCTTCGTCTTTCTCATTTTGATTTTGCTTTTGCTTTTAGTTGATGCTTCCTTGCACCGGGCCGCAAAACCCTAAATCGAGCATCAAATCCGGGGAGATCTTGACCTTTCAATTTACAAGAAACCGAAAAGAGGTGAGTAATGCTTGTTTCAAGAAAGCATTTTGCGGAGAAGAGGTCGGATCAGAGAGAGAATACAAAGTAGCAGATATAGAGATGATATAGAAAGAAAGAATTAGAAATAGATCCTGCATCAACCGATGGCATCTCTGGAGCCGTTAGGGAAATAAGATTCATAGAAAAAACTGGACTGGTATGTAAAAATCGCCCTTGCTTGGTACTTCCCTCCTTCTTGCCGTTCTTGCCCACATGTTTGATTCTCCTAGAGCTGGCCGCCCGGCATCGAGAGAAAGAGGGAAACATAAACGAAGACCAAAACAAAAAGAAAGCAAAATTTTGAAAATTTGCGTTCCGCAAGAGGGGAAGGGAACGCCGCATGCGGCGTAAGATGCGGCGTTCCCTGGCACGGAACCCAACCACCTCACAAAATAAAAAAGAAGATAAGGGACATAAACAATTGAGTTCATGCTTCTAATGATACATTTCAAAATGTTAAATAAAAAACTGCCTTAAACTTCAAATCACTTAAAAGTGATAAAATTCAATCCTGTTGATTTGCAAAGTCGCTTTCAATGTAGCAAATGTTCTACATATAAAATATACAAGTACAGAATTAATTTAACTTCAAACAAACCATGAATATTGCATTAAATATACTTACTGGGTTCATAATCTCTTTCTCTTTCTTGGGTTTCATCTTAAAGATAATACCTGGGCTTGTCCCGTTCAGATAGTCCAAGGCTCTATGCTGCCATTACAAAAAAAAAACAAAACTCTTTTAAGACTAATTTAATAAGTATTTAAAAATATGCATCTGGCTACAACACTATCACTGATTAAGTTTGGATCCATTGCTATGTTTTCTACTTCCAAACATGGCTTCTTCGTCTCAGCTTCTGCTGGAAACAATGGACCAGCTCTTGGCACTGTCATCACAAGAGTTGCCCCTTGGACTACAACCGTAGAACCTAGCACCATAGACATAATTTTTTATGCAATATCTCAAGATAGAATAGAATAGAATAGAATAGTTTTTTTAACGTCCACGAAGACCAATAGGTCATGGGACCCATACAATGGGCTAGTACAATCATTACTACTAGGATTAAAAAACCCCTGCCTCGAAAGGTTTTCAAGGGAAAAACCTTTGCAGTAATGATGATACTAGACAAGCTTAGATAATGACTACTGAGGGCTCAGTAATTGCAGACGTTTATCTAGAACCCCAAGTATGTATAATGCCAAGTCATGCACAGATGGTGCGCTGAGATAGAAAATGGTAATTTCTGTCATCGTTCAGAAAAAAGACAATATAAGGAGGTTTTCAGAATGGAACATTTCCCTTTTATTATTTGGCCTCCTGGAAGGAGGACATCTTAGTTTTCGACTGCATAGAAAATGCACTCTGATTTCTAAAGAATTTGCTGTAACAATGGATGTTCTTGAACGTTGTCTTCCAAAATTATATTTGAGAAATTGTAAGCTGGACTGAACTGAATCTATATTCTATGAAGTTACTAGGGCTGCAGCGGAGGCTCTTTAAAATTATGGTAAAGCTAAAATTATGGTAAAGCTCAGAAAAATCCGAACCTGCAAGAGAATGAGGAGAGAAGAAGAGGAAGGAAGAAGCCGCCCAAATCATCCGCCGAAGCCGTGCTCTGCCATCGCCATCTTCTGCTGCTTGCTTGTTGCCATAGCTGCCGCTTACACCCTCAGCAAAGATCTGCTCCAATGCAGCTACTCCAGTTCCGTCCCTGTTCCTACAAGCAAGAGATGAGAAGATGAGAAGAAAGGAGAGAAGAGGAAGAAGGAAGTCTGCCATAGCCTCCTGTTCACTATCGCCCGTGCACAGAAAGAAGCACAGAAGAAAAAGAAAAACAAAATTTGTTTGCCCTTTCTTGGAACTATTGCCACGTCTATCTTTTTATTTTTTTACCACATCTCCTATCTTTGCAATTTTTTTTACCCACTTGCCCTGACGTTGCTTTTTCCTCTTATCCTTCTTGCCATTTATAGCCCACCCTCCTTTCGATTCTTTTTCTCACCACTTATCACGTTGCCACTTCCTTTTACCACTTGTTATTTTTCACCTACTTGTTATGCCTTGCCATACCTTGCACATATTATTGCCATTTTTGCACCTTCACGTATCTTATCTTGCCACTTCTGTATTGTGAAAAAAAATTATCATTTGCCTTATTGCACACTTTGTTGGACACCTTGGCTAGCAACGCGACATCTTTTTGTTTGTACGACTCTATCTCACCATTTCCCAATATCTTTATGACATACACCCCTTTGCATTTTTAAGCCCTACCCCAAGGCCAAATACTATCATCATTTTTTCAAAATTTTTCCTATGGCACAAGTTACATTTTGGTGTTGGAGTACACCTAAAAAACTCCAAAATATTATTTTTTTTAATAGGTTTGGAGGGTCCGTTAAAACCCCCATTTTCTTAACCCATAAAACCCCCAGTTAGCTCTTTTTGTGCCAAAGAAGACTAACTTATTGTACTTAAATGTGAAAAGTGTTGAAGTTGGTGGCCGAGGGGACCGGCCACATCTTTTTGTTTGTGCGAGATGTTGACCCGATTTTTGGCAAAATCGGGGTCAACATAGAAGAACACTCTCAAGATCTAAAGGGGAGGTGAAGATCAAGGGTCCAGATTCATTTGTGCTTGTTGTTAGAATCCAAGGGCCCATATTAAGTTGTGTTAGTTGTTAAACAAAAAGACAAATTTGGTTATGGAGAAGAAGAAGACAAAGAACAAAGGATTGGTGAGGTGTAAAAAAGGAGTGCCAAGATCATGCCAAGTGGATGGCCAAGATTTATCAAAAAAATTATAAATATCTTGAGGGGACTTGTTCTCCTCCTCTTTGGCTCATGGAAGTTCCATGGAGAGAGGGTAGTGGCAGGCCCTGGGAAGAGAGGTGAGAGACCTCTTCCCCCATGGTGATGACTTGAGTAACACTCCCTTGAGGAGTTTTTTGTATCTCTCACTCTTGAATAAAGATGGGTGCCCCATATCTATTGTTTAAATTTGGTTTTTCCGATTTGGAGAAAAACTTTTTTGATTTTTTTTAGGCTTGATTTCCTAAGGTTTCGAAGGCTTTATCTGCCGGAAAAAATTAATGATATACTAAAAATCGGGTTTGTGGTAAATCCTCAATTTTGGGTTTGCCGTATCCATGCCGAACTTTTTGCGGCCCTTCTTGCAGCTGTCAAGGCGGCATGCCGTTAAATTTGTTGGTAATTTGCGTTTCTTCTTCAAATGGGTAGATGGGCAGATACGAATTTGCATCGGCATGTATTTTAGTTCCATCAGACACCCGATGTCCCAAGCAATTTCATGAATTTGAGCATAGGTTTTCCTTGCTGTGATGAACGAGGCTAGGTTATTTATCCAGCTAAAGAATTTTGTTTCCTTTGCTAGGTTATTCTTCCAGGTGAGGAGGTTTTTGTTTTTCTTGCTATGTTTGCTTTATGTAACAGGTATTCCATATTCAAAGACAGGCGTTTGCACTGCAGTATAGAGCTCGGTGGATTTGCAGAGCCAGCCTTTCCAGTCTTTGTAGTTACGTTTCCTACTCTTAGCCAAGGTATTTTGAGGTTTTCACATCTGTCTTTGTGATTCTTAGGATTGCAAAAAATGCAGCGGCTCCCAACTTTCGTTTTCTTTTGATGTAGTTTATTTACATCTGATAATCTCTATGATTGATGTGCAGGTTTCTCTGTACCTTCAAACTAGGAAAGAAGGAATTCATGCTTTGAGGATAAGAATCAAGTAAATTTGACCTCTTGAAGCTTCTATTGTCACTTATTGTTATCTTCAGAGATCCAGGTAAATTTGTGCGTAAAATGGATTCTTGGAATAATTTAGTATATAGAGTTTTATCTGTACATATTTTTTATCCAGAGAAGAATTTGTCCTTTATTATTCAGAGAATAATGTAATACTGGATACAAACCCAGCTATTTGCACATCTTATATGCAAGTGCAAGACAAAAATAGCAGGTTTTAGGCATAGGTATATTTGATGCTTCTTTCTGTGCTCTTCTTCTCCATCTTTCACTCCATGTGTTTTATCTTATTGTAATTGTCATTGATGCTAATCTTGCGGGTGAATACATGGCTTTTTTGGAGGCACAAGTTCATGTAATATTCTCTTTCTTAAGTAGTGAAATCTCAGCTTTGCTTTTACACATTACAGGGTCAATTTGTCAATTTGTAGAATCCGAACAAACTGTCCAAGGAATTATGTGAAGACCATCTTCAGGAGCTTGCCAACGACACTTATATGAACCTAAGGTGAACTCTATCATTCAATCTTAGATAAGAGAGCCTACACCTCTTGCTAAAGATGGGAGTTACAACTCAAGGTTTGCTTCTATGATTTCTTAAGTTTCTGCTGTCACCCATTAATAGCTTTGGAGAATGGGGTAAACTTGACCTCTTAAGATTTCTTAAGTTTCTTTTATCACCCATCAATAGCTTCCGAGAATTAGGTAGAAAATAGATTCTTGGCATAATTTGCTATACAGAGTTGTATCTTACATGTTTTTTTTTTTTTTTTTTCGTTATTCAGAGATTAATCTAATACTAGATACAAACCTTCTATCTATGGCTCTTCTCCATCTTGCACTTCATTACAAAACTATGTCTTCTTATCTTATTGTTATTGTCATTGATGCTAATCTTGCCAGTAAATGCAGGGCTTCTTTGGAGGCACAAGTTCATGTGGTAAATAGTAAAATCTCAGCTTTGCTTTTACACATTACAGGGTCATTTTGTAGAATGCGGTAGGGCTTTTATCCAAACAAACCATACAACGAATTATTTGAAGAGGTTTTCCGACGACACTTATACGAACCGAAGGTGAACTCAGTCATTCGATCCTTGAACATACTCTTTTGGTAGAGCTATTTTTTAATTAATATTCTTTAAGGTGAACCCAGTCATTCGATCTTTGAACATACTCTTTTGGCAGAGCTCTTTTTTAATTAATATTCTTCTCTATCTTGCTTGCATATTTTAAGAATGTGCCATGGATTTTAACTGCCCGAAGTCCTCTACACTTTGGTTGACCATTAGTGACTAAGTTAGAATGAATGCTTACCTTAAGGTTCATGAAGCATGTCAGGTCTGCCTTCCTCTTGGCTAATGAAAAACATAATTCTTTTAGGGAGTTCGATTCTTCCCTTAGGCTTCAAATACATGTGGAAACAGAATTTTCTATGCATCAATATATGGAGGAAAAAGCTATATTACTTAAATGTGCTGTGAAAATGATGATTGATGTTGCAAATTCTGAAACACAGATTCCAACTTCTTGAGGTATGGATGACGTCACCAAATGTGCTAAACAATTGGTTGTTTAGGTAAAATGCATTCGGACAGTACTGTATACTCTTTTCAAACTAAGAGCACCTCCAAAAGTGCTCACTCTCCTCAGATTTCTCAGCTTAGATCTATTTTGACTTTTCATTTACAGTGAGAAATTCTTGCTATAAGCTATCTGAAATTCCAAACTGAGACCTCTTTACACAAACAAGTGAACTGCATCAAGTGAACTGCATGGCTCTATTCTGTGGTGAGCACGTATGGTATAGTCCAGTTACAAATTAACAAGGCAGTGTCTGCCCTAGAGATCTAACCTCCAATGAGCTAAACGCTTCTTGCCATCTTGATTGATGATCTAGAATGGTGAGAATCTTCGCTATAGGTTCTTCATGATCACAAAACTCATGCATACACATTATCATAGATGCTTGGCATCAGTGAACTTTTCATGGAATCCAGACTTTCTTTCTAATGGACATTGATAGAATATTACAAGAAATAGTTTAAGCTTTGTATGCGTGTCTATTGCTGTGCAGATTCTACATGATACATTTGCAGGCTCTACACGATATAGTCCCAAGCACCAAACAAAGATGAAATTAGCTACACATTACCATGAAGAGAAGGAAATTGATGTATTTTGTTCTTCCAGATGCCTCTAAGAGCAATATGATGGACTCTAAAATGTGCAAGTATCTCTACTTAACTGTGACTTCGAGTAACTTCTATATCACTAATCTGCATACCAGTTCTCAAGTGCATTGATGTCCAATTGCATTAGCTTCCCTTTTTGCTGTGGAGCTCCGAACACATGAAAAATGTAGGTGATAAGGAATAATTACATAAAGTTTGGCTCATTTGTCAGAGAAGTGTATATTCATTTAACTCCATTCCAGTAGTCCTTGAATTAAAGATACAAATTAGACTTGCCTTTAAGCAGCATTATTTAGAGTCAGCCAGCAGTTTTAGAAGCAAACAGTAACCAAGGTGGGGTTTCTCAACTCTTCCTAGGTCTTATGTTCGAGAAATAACTCTTCAGTTGATCTACCTTAAAGAACGACGACTTTGTGGCCATGAGTAACAGCCAGGCGTCATTCCAAGTCTTTTTCATGCTAATCACTAAGGTGATCAGGATGCATCTATACTCACATCATTAACATCCATCTGTACTTACATCATTAAGATCCACAAATCACCCTGCTTACTATGATATTTTGTGATAATCAGAACCTTAGCATTAGACAGATGAAAATGTTAGTTCTTATAACGGCGTTTTATGTGCAGCAGCAGTTTCAGCATGAGGCTAGGCAAGGCGTGATGCAGTTGCTGGACCAATCCATATTTGGCATGCACAACCTGGGGGGAAATTGGGGATCTATAAATACAGCGATTATGATGAACTAGCATGGCCCATGATGCATTAGTTACAGATAAGTGTAACAATATTCCTGGCACTCAAATAACCTGTAAATAATCTGTAAGGATAGAAAGGATAGAAATATGAGTAGCTTCTACATTGCGGCATTGCAGAGTGTCTATAATCCATCCTGAATTTTCTGAGGCACTAAAAGTAGCGGCATGACAATTCTTTATTGCAGCAATGTATCACACCTACTTTGTATTTATTTGCAGAGGGAACATGTGACCAGCAAAGAATTATATGGATCTTTTAAACATGAACTGCGATTCATTGGATATTCTGTCAACAACAAAGCTAGATGCAACTGCCATTAATGCTAACAACCACCTTTTGTGATGTTAACAATCACCTTTTTGTGAATTACTATGATAAATGAGATGGTTTTTACAATGACGGCATAACCAACTCACATGACAAAATGTTTCTAACCTCTTTGATCAAAATTTCTTTTTTTATTGATGGAAGACCACTTAATCGAAATCTCCTTTTTATTGATAGATAGAATACCATACCACGTGATCGATTGTCCTTTGTGAACTAAATGAATGATAACTCTATCTACTCTTATCTACACATATATAATGCAGATTCAAATTTTGATTTTCTGTTTTTGTCCCACATAATTTTTCTCAATACCAAATCTTTTTACCATATTTTTCTCGCCACGTTGTTTTGGGGCGATCTCCAAGGCCCAACCAAGACGCTTTGGCAGCGGCTTGGATCCGCATCAGGGAAGAAGGGGATAAACACTCGACGAGGAGCCCATTACCTCGATAAACCGGCGAGCCCTGAGGGGGAGCCGCTTTATCCGAGGTAATGGGCTGTGGGTGTTTATCCCCTTTAACCGGGGCAGTAATTTTGCCTCATCCATTGGCGGATTATCGAGGTTCGGCAGCGCCAGATGGGTTATCGAGGTTTGGGAGGCTGCACAGCTCGGATTCCATCGAGGTTCGGGCTGTCCGTATCGATTATCATAGGTTCGGGATGTCCTCCCGTAAGTCTCCCGCTTTGCCCCGGCCCACCGTTGTGCACGCCGTTGTGCCTCCGAAGTTTTGATTGCCCCGTTATGCCCTATCACGTAGGGCATGAATCAATGGCCAGGAATGCTTGGATCCAAACGCCGTTGGGGGCGGTGTCCAAGGTCGGCTTCCGCACCCTTCAAATCTTGCTTGCAAATGTAGACCCTTCTTTCGCAAAAAGGTTGCCCCAAAGTAATCCGATCTTGCCGTTATAATCGAAAGCGTGTTAGAAAGTTGGGCGAAAGGATCTCGAACCAAGGATTTAGCTCTACTTAATCAAAATCGGACGGATTTGGCTCAAAAAAATCGAAGGCCATTTGATCGGCATCAAAGGTAGGCTTTAGGCAGGGAATCGGAAGCAGACCCGGATTCTATAGTGGATGAGAGCAAGCCAGATTCTATAACAGATGAGAGAAGATTTACAACACACCAGGGTTCCACACTCGGATTTCGGGCTTCTGGAAAGTTCTTACGGAGGATTTTGCCAGCAATGTTTAGCTTTTCTTGCAAGAAGTGCTCAGGTGCGCCGGATTGAAAAGCTCTTTTTCTCAAAATTGGTTGTGCTCCCGTGATGGGTTACAGTTTTGGGGCATACTCCTTTTCTTGGATGTTTGTGCTCAGTAAATGGCCATAGGATACAGGTCTTAGTTGTTTATGAATATGGAGCAGCAAACTACAGATCAGGAACAAAAATCGAAGAAAATTCGTCTAAATCTTGAATGGTATGTTTCTGGAACTCAAGAACAGAATTAGACATAGCTTTGCAGCAAATTCATATGAATAGGCATCATCTTTGCAGCAAATTCGTATGATTCTATATTTTTTGGAGCTTAAAACATGAATGGGCAGAAAAATCTAAGCAAAACCAAGCAGAATATTTGATTCTTGAAGCAAAAACAGAGGTTGAATAGGAAAATTACCGTAGATTTGTGATGTTCGGATGAATATTTCTTTGTGGAAATTTGTCTCTGAGCTGCAGGCTGATCTTGAAGAGTTCTTACTCTTCTAGCTCGAATCCGAGCTTGAGCCCTAACCAAAGCTTGCATGCATTTTAATGCCACAACAGATTGCCTCCTTACCGGATTATCCTTCATCGAGCTCTCAATCTAACCACCTACGCCTTCGAATTTAGGTATCTTCTTCTTGCCCGAAAAATTGGAGCCCAAATTTAACAAAAATTCAAGCAAAGAAAAAAAAATTGAACCCAAATCTAAGAAATCTGAAGCGCTAGAAGAAAAAATTGATTGAGCGAAGATGGGGCACCAGAAACAGCGGGACGAGGGTTTGAATTTTGATAATTGCGTCCTCTTCTCGCGATCGCATTCCCGGCCAATGTTGGCTAATCTGGCGACCTCATTGCGCCTTTTGGCAGAATCGCCGCTTACGCCGCAAAGAAGTGGCCACGGCTTCTGGCGATGGCGTTCTTGCTTTGATCCGCTTCTAATTTCTCCCGGGATAGCGGAGCTTGATTTTTGAACGGGTTCCATTCAAGATCTTTGCCGCTTTTGCATTTGGGCTTTTCGATTTGCCGAAGCTCCATCTCTTCTTCTGTTGTATCTGTCACAGAAAAAATAATTCCCCTGTTTAGAATAAATTAAACAGGGGAAAAATTTCCCCTCACAGAATTGCAAAATTAAGCTCTCTTCCGGCTCGCAGAGCAAAATAAAGCTATCTTCAGGCAATTTTTAGCCAGGTCTTTTCTTACTTTTGGCGAATCATCCTTCGATTCGAGAAGGGAATCCTCATTGAGTTCAATTCCCTCAATATCGTGACTTATAATTCCCTCTAATATCCATTAAGCAGAAGTGTGGCATTAAATTTTGAATCTATTGTCGAATAGATTTGAATGGAACAACACATTAGATTAACAAGCTCACCAGTTGTCGAATAGAATTGAATAGAACAACACATTAGATTAACAAGCTCAACAGTTGTAGTATGTTATGGTGAAGGTTAAGCCCCAAGCACCAACGTTTCAAGGTTCATCCAGTCATTCTAATAGGAAATATTGCTTACAATGTTATCTTTGACTACAAGCTTCAAAACTTTAATTCAACTTTACATTAAATGTTCACACCATTCTAAACTCGTAGGAATAGCATTCAGGAGGAGGGTATACCACACAATATTCTCGCAAGAAGAGCATTTGGGAGGGGGGTATACCACATACTGTTCCAGATTGACACAATTTTTCAAACTGTAAGTGAGTGGGTAAGAGAAATGTTCGCGGCGGCCTTGGCCGCCGCGATAAATTTCTTGTATGGGATAAACATATATAAAGCATTCTCCTTTTTTCCGTCCGCCTAAAAAAAAATTTATTTTCTCCCCGTCGTCAATAAACTGTGTTTAATGTTTTTTTTTACATCCACGCCATGTATTCTGAGTGAAATCTATGTATCAGAGAAAAATCTACTGATCGCCCACCTAATTCCGCCAACGCCCTCCATGCAACCGGCCTTTTCTCTTTGCAGATTTGGCGGCATTTTTCTCTTGTGGATCGGCGGTAGATTAGCTCTGTCCGCCATAGCTGTGCATCCATTCATTTGCTTCTTGCTCGCATTCTCGCGCACATATTGCCGCAGCGAACTATTGTTCCTTCTTTCACTTTGCCCGTGGAGAAATCCTTCAAACTTCGGCCCAAAGAAATCCTTCAAACTCGGGCGTTTCCGCCGACCTCCGTGTAGAATCACGACGGGCCATAAATTCCTTGATAGTTTCAAAACAAGGTTATGTGTACACGGCTTGTCACGGACTTCGAAAATCACCTACAGGGAGAGATCCGCCGAAAAAAAACTCTCTTTCCGCCACTGGAAGGGCATAACTCGGCCATTAATGCTCGAGCTCAGTAGGATGGAAGCATTTCTACTCGCTTCATTGAGAGAGCCTGTGCACATTGAGAGATGTAATAGGTAAGCCCGGCTGGCCGAATGAAACGATCTATGCTAATAGTTGGTGCCCCTCAAGCCATGGAAGATGGTCGGCTTTGAAGGATTCAGATTAAAAAACGAAGCCACATTTTCGTTCCTTTGCCACGCCCTTTCGGGGATGGATGATAAAACAGAGAATGCGCGGCTTTAGATGCCCTTGTGTCCAGCTCCAAAGACTATAAAGCCCAGATTTCGTGACTGCCCCGATGAAACTCCATATCCAAGATCTCTCGATCCGCTTGAATAAGCAAATGTTTCACCTCATTTTTAGCTCAAGCTTGAGCCCGAAGCAAAAATAGCCTAAGATCCCACTCCAAATGGCCTGCCTACAGCCAATGCTTAAAAAAACTTGCAAAACAAGACAATGCCGAACCCAAATGCTTAAGATTGCAGAAACCAAGAAAGTTCGCTTACAAAACCCAAATCGTTGAGCTAATAGAAAGCACAGATTTATGCAATGGAGATTTGGGTTTCGGGCCGAGAGCTTCTTTGCAGGGGCAGACATGCACCATTATGTTCCTAGTGAATTTCGATTAACATGCACTATTGTGTAATTAACCCTTTTCCTCATGGCTTCATCATCTCAAATAATTTAAGCTGTAGCTAACCCGGCTTAATCTTCCCTTTAAGCTTGCAAAGACGACAAACATATTCTCACCAACCTGCGCTCCTCTTATCATCATACATGTGGTCTCGATTGTATGTTGTGCCTTCTCTTCCTTTCAAGTCAACTTAGGCAAGTTAATCGTGCTAAATTCCAGTTTGGAGTGTGGATACCATCCATTCATGGGGTAAATGAGAATGTTTCTTGGCGTGGACTCTTTTTCTAGGCATAGTGAGTTCATATCAAAATCGATAGGCCATTTAGCCAAGTTAATTGTTGTTGAACATGTTTCGAGTGAGGAACCATTTCCCAATTTTCTTGCCTTAGATGCTTCTCCAGTGTAAGAAATAAGTGGTGATCTATATCACAATTTTGAAAATGGATTGTAATGGATATGATTGAAGGCATTGCGTCAATGAAGATTCTCTAGCAAGCCTTGCTTATGGTGTGTGAAGTCAATGGCTTGGTTCATCAAAATTAGAGGACAACTTTTGTAACTAATATAGGCGCAATGACTTCCAATGCAAAAGCTGCCATAGCTGCTCCGGATTAGACCCCAAATGTGGTTGCAAGGCTTATGGGTCTTGAAGATTTGCCTGCTAAATCTTGCCCCACTATTCGACAGCGTCCGCCATAGCGGACTGCGTGCTTGCCCCTCCACAGGCCTGTTACAAGGAAAGAACTAAGCAAAATCCAGTATAAAGCCCGTTGCCTTACCATTTACTCCGATTTTGCATTGAATCCCTTAATGGGAGCCTCAATCGGACCAGATCGAGATAGAGAAACAGTAAAGTAGAGCAAATTGAAAGCCCCGCATAATCTGTTCTTAAAAATAAGGAAAGAAGGGGTCAAAAGCTCTGTTTCTTCTAGCACCGGAGCTCCATCTTGCAATCAAAAACGCGAAAGCGCAACATCACAGCAAGAGGATCCATAGTATGCTAATCTCAGTAAACTATAACTTAGAATGATGGACCTGCATGAAAAGCCTGCTTAATCGACATCAAGCATGTCATTTTTACAAATCTTAATGCTTTATCTGCTTGCAAAATCTTCCATTCGTCTGCAAATTAGCTCCGTTGTGGCTGGAGTAGTAGCCCTCCTGTGGCCGACCCTACACGGCAAAATAATCAGTGCGATAGAACCCAATTGGGGGCGATTGGGGCTTAATGACGCCTTAGCCACAAATGACCCTAGAGTAGGTTGTGAAAATATCTTGAATGGATAAGATTCCTCCCCTTTTTCCCTATCTTCTTACTATCTTCACAATTTCTTCTAAATTTTCATCCAACTCGAAATAAATATCTCCAATTTAAATTCACCCTACATTTAAATTGTTTGAACGGCATCTTGCTTAATGATCTCTTGATTATTATTAGATCGTCAAATTAGTTGTGGAATTAGAGCTTGGGACTATTAGACATGGCACGTTTCATCTCGTTAGCCATTGCCATAGCTAGTTGACTCTACACGCTATCAACCAAAGCAAAATTGTTGAGAAGGATTAGAAGCAAAACCAAAGTAATTACACAATAGCTCTTGAGAGAACTCAAGCATAAATATTTCTCTTCGACATTCAATAATATTCTAACACTAACATCAATGAGCTGTATGTTGGAAAATTTTCACTAGGTTCATGTCATGACAAAGACATGACATGGTCACATTACTTGGGTTCGAAGGTGACACCAGGTCGGGAAAGAGAAATATTTGCGGCGGCCAACTAGGTTCATGTCATGACAAAGACATGGGCAGATTACTTGGGTTCGAAGGTGACACCAGGCTGGGAAAGAGAAATGTTCGCGGCGGCCTTGGCCGCCGCGATAAATTTCTTGTATGGGATAAAAAGTTTTGGCAAAAGAATGCCCATTGTTTTCAAAGCATAAGTTCATATATTCATTTTCCTTCATTGGCCATTATCTTATGTTCCATTCACCCCGTGCAAAAATAAATAGATCCCTAACAATAGATATAAATAATAGATCATTGAAGCCATATAAATTTCAAATTTCAAAGCCAACTATATATACCACATACATAATCAACCATGGCGTAATTCTATTTTATATATTTGCATTGACATTCCGTTAGCACTTTCAGAACATCTACACTCCAATACACATAACACTTTATTACGAAAGTTTGGGCTAAAGCTTGGCAACGCCGCGCAACATTAATGGGCAGCCTGTTTGAAGTAAGTCTGCAGGCACCACAATTATTTATAATCTTTATCTTGATTGCTTGAGATACTAGAATCTTTGCTCTACTTCAAGCAGATGTTCACGTGTCAAAGATGCCAAGTAGAAACAGGTTGTGTATGAAATCTCTAAATCTATGCTTAGGCTTTGAACACCACAAACGCATTGAACGAGATGATCGTGTGTTAAAGATGACCCTACTATGATATGTCTATTACATATGTTGTTGAAAACTCGATGAAACATTTGCTGTTAAAAAATAATATACTTAAATCAAAAGTGAAATGGTGGTGAGAATACTACATTTAGCTTTATGTTTTTTCATGAACTTTTGGAGACCTCACAAATAATGATAAATCTAGGCTAAATTTGGTAGGCAACAGGAATTTGGTGATTTCAAAGACATTATTCCATAGGGGTTCGCTATTTTACATCCATCAATGAAAAACTATAATGGTATATCCACATATACAACAATAGGCCATATTTAATCATGCTCATATTTAATATGCAATCATCTTATTTGTACCCACCAAAGAATATGCCAATCCACAGACAAATTTCATAGATAATAACACCTCATGCTGGAGATAAACATAGCACTATGTAGCATTTTATAGTTTAATTTTATTTAAAAACTGTCCACATCAACCTGCTTCTAATTTGTACCCCCTACCGGAGAAATGTAACATATCATTCCCCTTCTCTCATTCATCCCTTTCAAATACCATCTGCCTTATCTATTCACCAGTTTCAGATTTGTAAACTAATGTATATATGTTTTTTTACTTAATGGTTGTTTACGATAAAATTGTATTGATGCCCGGCAACGCCGGGCTCCCATTACTAGTTTCCATTATTTCCTTTTCCATATCTATTATTTTCAAATTCCATTCTTTATCCATAGCTTTTACTTTATGCCTTCTCAATCCTCACGTTTCTTTACCTTCCACATTCCTCCTTTTTTTATTTCTTGTGCTTCAATTGTTCACTTTATTATTTTCATACTTTGGCTCTCTTTGTTTCTTGCTCACACATCTTTTTTTCTCAGAATTCCTTGCCTTTCTCAAAACCTTTGCTCAAGAATCAATATATATATATGTATAGCCGCAGTTTTCTCCTGGATATGATCTTACTCCCCCACCTTATAGACATACGTCCTTTCGGTGTGTCCTCACCCATCCGGGTCGGGACACCTGAGCGAGGAGCCATCCACGTTAGTGGTACACCATGCCTCTGAACGCGCCCTCGCGAGGATCAGAGTGGAATGGACAGAGAATGGTGCGACAGGTGTCTCTCCCGTTTTAGTCATATCACGGCACGCGCCCCAGAAGGCTTCGCCCTACCTAGATCGGCATCGGCTCGATTTCCATGGATCAAACCTAAAGGATCACTCCTCTATCAAAAACCCTATGCGGGTTTACCCGAAGGCGCCATAGCTCAACATGGGCGTACACCCAAGTGAACCATAGAGTGGTTTGATTAGCGGAGGCATCACTGCCATCCAGAGGCAGGGCACGTTCTGTTTTCACACTTCATTACGGAGGCCCGGCCTCAAAGAATCAATCTGCCACACAAATCGAATGATGGAGGGAGTTGGGAAATCCCTCATCATGATGCAGTACTATATCTTATATATGGATACACAACACAATTTTCTTGAATTACTAGATATAAAATGTGATGGCATTCTGTTATAAGTCTTAAGAAAATGTTGTAGCAACTTAGTTATACTATTGTTTAAAAATTGTTGCAACAACCCACTTAAATTGGACAAGTGCTCCTCACAATTCGGTTGACATATTAGATAAAAATTCAGATACCATTTTGTTACAAGCCATAAGAAGAGGTAGTTAAATCTTAGTTATAATATTGTTCAAAAGTTGTTGCAATAACCCACTTAAATTGTGATAAAAAGTTGACAAAAGGATGTCATTGCAGTAGACGACATATTTGACACTATGCACTAGACACAACCTTGACACAACACAAGCACTTTGTGTCAAGATAGTAGCAGTTGACACAATATTGTCACTACACTTATAACTTGTCACAAGGGTTGACACTATAGCCCCCATCCTCTTGTAGTGAGAACTGCTGATCTTGAGTTGTGCAGAATGGCTTCAAATATTTGAATGCTTTCATTGCTGAAACCAAGAGCCCTGCAACATCTAAATAAAAAATTCCAACTTACTGTATCAAATGCCTTAGTGATGTCGAGTTTTAGAAGAGCCACATCCTGATTGGAATCTTTTGCCCATTGGAGTCCCAAGATAGCTGTTACCACATTGTCTAAAATAAACCTGTCTTTGAGGTAGGCTGATTGAGAACTACTTATAATGACATCCAAAATGGTTTTAAGTCTCAATGCAATAGCTCCTGAAATGATCTTATAGATAACATTAGAGAGAGAAATCGGTCTGTAATCTAGTTTTTATCATTTTCCATTTGCTTGCAACTCCAAGGAAATTGGGCGCCCTCCCAATTTTCTCAGAAGGACTCGATAGAATTTTGAACAGAGCATTCCCAAGGCAAAGTGGGCACCCGCCCAATTAAGCTGGGATGTCTCCAAGGAGCTTTGTTCAGACAATTCCAAGAGCAAAGTGGGCGGGCGCCCAATTACTTCTGGAGGACTCGAGGTAACTTTCATCAGACCATCTCCAGGACAAACTGGGCGGGCACCCAATTTCTAGGGGTGGCCTCGAGAAAGCTTTGTTCAGACTATTCCCAAAGCAAAGTGGGCGGGCACCCAATTTCCTCTGCAGGCCTCGATGAAACTATCTTCAAGGCATTTAAGGGGCAAAGTGGCGGGCGCCCAGTTTGTACACAGGATGTTACTTTTCTGAAATTCACGTTATGGGCTTTTATCAATGTAGACAAGAACCATTCTATTCATATAGGAATGGAGTACATGGAGTACATAGATAATAAAAACAACTAAACATCATGCCTCGAAAGAGATAGTTCAATAGAAACATAATAGATAATAATAGATAATATTATACATGGAGGTTTCAGTCAATGCCCAGTTCCACCGCAATTAGATCCCCCAGATCGAACTCTGTAATGCCTTGTCGGCTATACGAGATCAAGCCGATCATCAATTCTCATCGAATGGGGAGTCTTTGAGGATGAGCTTGGTTACCAAAGCCACACACTCCCTTTTTTTTCCTTCTTGTAAAAGCTTCTTAAATAACGGCCCAGGAACCTATTGTGCGACCAAACATCCTCCATTTTCGGTAGCCTCTTCTTGAGCTTACGCCTGTAAATATGGCGTTTCAATGAAATCAAAGCGACCTTCCAGCTCTACCTGGCGAGGTGATCCGCTCATTGCCATCCTTCATCAACTCTCCACGGCGGAGGAGCTTCATGAGTTGGTGTCTCATTTCTTCATTGCCATTTTGGTTTATATCGTTTCGCACCTCAACCTTTGGTGATTCGCATGAGCTAATATTGGCTCATGAGATATGGGACGCATTTCGCTCATTGTGAATCCATCCCATTGCGCTTTGGTTTGGACTATTACATTTGTTCGACTATGAATCTACACTATGCGATTTTTGCGAATGCCACTCTTGGGCGAGACCACCTCTAGTGAAGGCGCTTGGGCGGGACACAAACTCGGATGGCACTTCTTTGGCTTAATACATACAAGGCCTGCCATCTCACCTACCTGCACGATTTCCGAAATTTTGCATCATTCTAACAAATAAAACCCCTATATTCTAAAAATTCGGGTCCATTTGGGAGTCATATGGACTTAGGGAAAGTCCATATATAATGAAATTATGCTTATTAGGGTTCAAGATCTAAATTGAGGGCAATAGAATGGCTCTACTAGAGACATGAGGTGCTAACTCATCTGGAATCCTAACTTCCAGATGATCTACCAAGAACTCTATGATAAAAATACCTGCTCCCGAAGAACTCCCTCCTGCTCCTGGCGTCTCCATGATCTTCGAGGTGTTTGAGGTAGCTCCCACTCCTACTAACGCGTTCACGCTTCGAGGGCTGCTGTACTAGGCTATGCCAAAGCAAACGGTTCTTGAAACGGTGTTTCGAGCCAGGGATAGGTTTTGTACGTACGAAATTATTTTTCCAGACGTATAAAGTCCAAACATACGTATTTTTAGGTTAAATACATATTTTTCGTATTTTTAACCTGTCGGTCGAAAAAAAAAATTCGCGTAAGCGAAACCTTCAGGTTGCTTGCACGAAACTTTTTTCACGTAAGCGAAACTACGCGAAACGTTTTTTTGTTCGCGTAAGCTGTTTTGAAGGTTTAAACTACGAAAAAGGTTTTCTAAAAGTTTAAGCGGTAGTTTTAAACACTGTGAATTTTTATATATAACGGTATTTGTTTTCGAGTTTTTTTGCATGAGAACAAGGTAAACCTTCTGCATACGCTCCACAACTGTGCCCCTTTGCCTTTTTTTCTTTACTTTTTCTTAGTTTCTAGCCAAACTTAGTTAGTTTTTGTTGTTGTTTCTTTTATAGTAGGTCTAGGGTTCCTCCATAGTGAGGCCCTCTTTGTTGCCCCCCCCCTCCATCGGGGCATGGCGATGGTGAGCATCTTGTTCTATGGGCCGAATCAGTTGATTTTCGATAGAAAATAATGAGAAAAAAAAGAAAGAGAAAAAAAAAAACAATAAAACAGAAACAATATAATAACGAGAAAAAAAAAACAATAAAAAAAAACAAAAGAAAAAAATAAGAATTAGAAATTTGGTTGCCTACCCTTCTTATCGACAACAGTAGTAGTTAGGGATTAGGTTTTAGAGTTTCGGCAGTGATCCTTGGCTGAGGCAGCAATCCTCGCCTGGTGTGCTACATGGAATTGTGCCATGCCGAGGGTCAACATAGAAGAATCGGGGTCCAGATATTGGCAAAATCGGGGTCAACATAGAAGAACACTCTCAAGATCTAAAGGGGAGGTGAAGATCAAGGGTCCAGATTCATTTGTGCTTGTTGTTAGAATCCAAGGGCCCATATTAAGTTGTGTTAGTTGTTAAACAAAAAGACAAATTTGGTTATGGAGAAGAAGAAGACAAAGAACAAAGGATTGGTGAGGTGTAAAAAAGGAGTGCCAAGATCATGCCAAGTGGATGGCCAAGATTTATCAAAAAAATTATAAATATCTTGAGGGGACTTGTTCTCCTCCTCTTTGGCTCATGGAAGTTCCATGGAGAGGGTAGTGGCAGGCCACGGGGAAGAGGTGAGAGACCTCTTCCCCATGGTGATGACTTGAGTAACACTCCCTTGAGGAGTTTTTTGTATCTCTCACTCTTGAATAAAGATGGGTGCCCCATATCTATTGTTTAAATTTGGTTTTTCAGATTTGGAGAAAAACTTTTTTGATTTTTTTTAGGCTTGATTTCCTAAGGTTTCGAAGGCTTTATCTGCGGAAAAAATTAATGATATACTAAAATCGGGTTTGTGGTAAATCCTCAATTTTGGGTTTCTTGGTATCCATGCCGAACTTTTGCGGCCCTTCTTGCGGTATCAAGGCGGCATCCGTTAAATTTGTTGGTAATTTGCGTTTCTTCTTCAAATGGGTAGATGGGCGGATCACAATTTGCATCGGCATGTATTTTAGTTCCATCGGACACCGATGTCCCAAGCAATTTCATGAATTTGAGCATAGGTTTTCCTTCTTTGTGATGAAGCGAGGCTAGGTTATTTATCCGACTAAAGAATTTTGTTTCCTTTGCTAGGTTATTCTTCCGGTGAGGAGGTTTTGTTTTTCTTGCTATGTTTGCTTTATGTAGCATGTATTCCATATTCAAAGGCGTTTGCACCGGCAAAGATAGAGCTTCGGTGGATTTGCGAGCCAGCCTTTCCAGTCTTTGCAGTTACGTTTCCTACTCTTAGCCAAGGTATTTTGAGGTTTTCACATCTGTCTTTGTGATTCTTAGGATTGCAAAAATGCGGCTCCCAACTTTTCGTTTTCTTTTGATGTAGTTTATTTACATCGATAATCTCTATGATTGATGTGCGGTTTCTCTGTACCTTCAAACTAGGAAAGAAGGAATTCATGCTTTGAGGATAAGAATCAAGTAAATTTGACCTCTTGAAGCTTCTATTGTCACTTATTGTTATCTTCAGAGATCCAGGTAAATTTGTGCGTAAAATGGATTCTTGGAATAATTTAGTATATAGAGTTTTATCTGTACATATTTTTTATCCAGAGAAGAATTTGTCCTTTATTATTCAGAGAATAATGTAATACTGGATACAAACCCAGCTATTTGCACATCTTATATGCAAGTGCAAGACAAAAATAGCAGGTTTTAGGCATAGGTATATTTGATGCTTCTTTCTGTGCTCTTCTTCTCCATCTTTCACTCCATGTGTTTTATCTTATTGTAATTGTCATTGATGCTAATCTTGCGGGTGAATACATGGCTTTTTTGGAGGCACAAGTTCATGTAATATTCTCTTTCTTAAATAGTGAAATCTCAGCTTTTGCTTTTTACATTTACAGGTCAATTTGTCAATTTGTAGAATCGAACAAACTGCGTCCAAGGAATTATGTGAAGACCATCTTCAGGAGCTTGCCAACGACACTTATATGAACCTAAGGTGAACTCTATCATTCAATCTTAGATAAGAGAGCCTACACCTCTTGCTAAAGATGGGAGTTACAACTCAAGGTTTGCTTCTATGATTTCTTAAGTTTCTGCTGTCACCCATTAATAGCTTTGGAGAATGGGGTAAACTTGACCTCTTAAGATTTCTTAAGTTTCTTTTATCACCCATCAATAGCTTCCGAGAATTAGGTAGAAAATAGATTCTTGGCATAATTTGCTATACAGAGTTGTATCTTACATGTTTTTTTTCTTTTTTTTTTTATTCAGAGATTAATCTAATACTAGATACAAACCTTCTATCTATGGCTCTTCTCCATCTTGCACTTCATTACAAAACTATGTCTTCTTATCTTATTGTTATTGTCATTGATGCTAATCTTGCCAGTAAATGCAGGGCTTCTTTGGAGGCACAAGTTCATGTGGTAAATAGTAAAATCTCAGCTTTGCTTTTACACATTACAGGGTCATTTTGTAGAATGCGGTAGGGCTTTTATCCAAACAAACCATACAACGAATTATTTGAAGAGGTTTTTCCGACGCGACACTTATCTGAACCAGAAGGTGAACTCGATCATTCGATCCTTGAACATACTCTTTTGGTAGAGCTATTTTTTAATTAATATTCTTTAAGGTGAACCCAGTCATTCGATCTTTGAACATACTCTTTTGGCAGAGCTCTTTTTTAATTAATATTCTTCTCTATCTTGCTTGCATATTTTAAGAATGTACCATGGATTTTAACTGCCCGAAGTCCTCTACACTTTGGTTGACCATTAGTGACTAAGTTAGAATGAATGCTTACCTTAAGGTTCATGAAGCATGTCAGGTCTGCCTTCCTCTTGGCTAATGAAAAACATAATTCTTTTAGGGAGTTCGATTCTTCCCTTAGGCTTCAAATACATGTGGAAACAGAATTTTCTATGCATCAATATATGGAGGAAAAATCTATATTACTTAAATGTGCTGTGAAAATGATTCTGAAACACAGATTCCAACTTCTTGAGGTATGGATGACGTCACCAAATGTGCTAAACAATTGGCTGTTTAGGTAGAATGCATTCGGACAGTACTGTATACTCTTTTCAAACTAAGAGCACCTCCAAAAGTGCTCACTCTCCTCAGATTTCTCAGCTTAGATCTATTTTGACTTTTCATTCACAGTGAGAAATTCTTGCTATAAGCTATCTGAAATTCCAAACTGAGACCTCTTTACACAAACAAGTGAACGCATCAAGTGAACTCGTGATGGCTCTATTCTCGTGGTGAGCACGTATGGTATAGTCCAGTTACAAATTAACAAGGCAGTGTCTGCCCTAGAGATCTAACCTCCAATGAGCTAAACGCTTCTTGCCATCTTGATTGATGATCTAGAATGGTGAGAATCTTCGCTATAGGTTCTTCATGATCACAAAACTCATGCATACACATTATCATAGATGCTTGGCATCAGTGAACTTTTCATGGAATCCAGACTTTCTTTCTAATGGACATTGATAGAATATTACAAGAAATAGTTTAAGCTTTGTATCGTGTCTATTCATTGTTGTGCGATTCTACATGATGCATTTGTGGCTCTACGATATAGTCCCAAGCACCAAACAAAGATGAAATTAGCTACACATTACCATGAAGAGAAGGAAATTGATGTATTTTGTTCTTGAGGATGCCTCTAAGAGCAATATGATGGACTCTAAAATGTGCAAGTATCTCTACTTAATAGCGTGACTTGAAAGTAACTTCTATATCACTAATGCATGCAGTTCTCAAGTGCATTGATGTCCAATTGCATTAGCTTCCCTTTTTCTTTGTGGAGCTCGAACACATGAAAAATGTAGGTGATAAGGAATAATTACATAAAGTTTGGCTCATTTGTCGAGAAGTGTATATTCATTTAACTCCATTCGGTAGTCCTTGAATTAAAGATACAAATTAGACTTGCCTTTAAGCAAAGATTATTTAGAGTCACCCGCAGGTTTTAGAAGCAAAACAAGAACCAAGGTGGGGTTTCTCAACTCTTCCTAGGTCTTATGTTCGAGAAATAACTCTTTGGTTGATCTACCTTTAAAGAACGCGGCGACTTTGTGGCCATGAGTAACAGCCGGCGTCATTCCAAGTCTTTTTCATGCTAATCACTAAGGTGATCAGGATGCATCTATACTCACATCATTAACATCCATCTGTACTTACATCATTAAGATCCACAAATCACCCTGCTTACTATGATATTTTGTGATAATCAGAACCTTAGCATTAGACAGATGAAAATGTTAGTTCTTATAACGGGCGTTTTATGTGCAAAGCAAATAGCCAAAGATGAGGCTAGGCAAGGCGTGATGCGCGATTCTTTGGACCAATCCATATTTGGCATGCACAACCTGGGGGGAAATTGGGGATCTATAAATACAGCGATTATGATGAACTAGCATGGCCCATGATGCATTAGTTACAGATAAGTGTAACAATATTCCTGGCACTCAAATAACCTGTAAATAATCTGTAAGGATAGAAAGGATAGAAATACGAGTAGCTTCTACATTGCGGCATTGCAGAGTGTCTATAATCCATCCTGAATTTTCTGAGGCACTAAAAGTAGCGGCATGACAATTCTTTATTGCAGCAATGTATCACACCTACTTTGTATTTATTTGCAGAGGGAACATGTGACCAGCAAAGAATTATATGGATCTTTTAAACATGAACTGCGATTCATTGGATATTCTGTCAACAACAAAGCTAGATGCAACTGCCATTAATGCTAACAACCACCTTTTGTGATGTTAACAATCACCTTTTTGTGAATTACTATGATAAATGAGATGGTTTTTACAATGACGGCATAACCAACTCACATGACAAAATGTTTCTAACCTCTTTGATCAAAATTTCTTTTTTTATTGATGGAAGACCACTTAATCGAAATCTCCTTTTTATTGATAGATAGAATACCATATCACGTGATCGATTGTTCTTTGTGAACTAAATGAATGATAACTCTATCTACTCTTATATGGGATAAAAAGTTTTGGCAAAAGAATGCCCATTGTTTTCAAAGCATAAGTTCATATATTCATTTTCCTTCATTGGCCATTATCTTATGTTCCATTCACCCCGTGCCAAATTAAATAGATCCCAAACAATAGATATAAATAATAGATCATTGAAGCCATATAAATTTCAAATTTCAAAGCCAACTATATATACCACATACATAATCAACCATGGCGTAATTCTATTTTATATATTTGCATTGACATTCCGTTAGCACTTTCAGAACATCTACACTCCAATACACATAACACTTTATTACGAAAGTTTGGGCTAAAGCTTGGCAGCCTTGCAAGCATAGCGTTAATGGGCTGACTGTTTGAAGTAAGTCCATAGCACCACAATTATTTATAATCTTTATCTTGATTGCTTGAGATACTAGAATCTTTGCTCTACTTCAAGCAGATGTTCACGTGTCAAAGATGCCAAGTAGAAACAGGTTGTGTATGAAATCTCTAAATCTACGCTTAGGCTTTGAACACCACAAACGCATTGAACGAGATGATCGTGTGTTAAAGATGACCCTACTATGATATGTCTATTACATATGTTGTTGAAAACTCGATGAAACATTTGCTGTTAAAAAATAATATACTTAAATCAAAAGTGAAATGGTGGTGAGAATACTACATTTAGCTTTATGTTTTTTCATGAACTTTTGGAGACCTCACAAATAATGATAAATCTAGGCTAAATTTGGTAGGCAACAGGAATTTGGTGATTTCAAAGACATTATTCCATAGGGGTTCGCTATTTTACATCCATCAATGAAAAACTATAATGGTATATCCACATATACAACAATAGGCCATATTTAATCATGCTCATATTTAATATGCAATCATCTTATTTGTACCCACCAAAGAATATGCCAATCCACAGACAAATTTCATAGATAATAACACCTCATCTTTGGAGATAAACATAGCACTATGTAGCATTTTATAGTTTAATTTTATTTAAAACCATCCCACATCAACTGCTTCTAATTTGTACCCCCCTACCAGGAGAAATGTAACATATCATTCCCCTTCTCTCATTCATCCCTTTCAAATACCATCTGCCTATCTATTCCGGGTTTCAGATTTGTAAACTAATGTATATATGTTTTTTTACTTAATGGTTGTTTTCTGATAAAATTGTATTGATGCGGAAACAGGCCGCTCCCATTACTAGTTTCCATTATTTCCTTTTCCATATCTATTATTTTCAAATTCCATTCTTTATCCATAGCTTTTACTTTATGCCTTCTCAATCCTCACGTTTTTCTTTACCTTCCACATTCCTCCTTTTTTTTTTTTTTATTTCTTGTGCTTCAATTGTTCACTTTATTATTTTCATACTTTGGCTCTCTTTGTTTCTTGCTCACACATCTTTTTTTCTCGAATTCCTTGCCTTTCTCAAAACCTTTTGCTCAAGAATCAATCCGCCACACAAAAATCGAATGATGGAGGAGTTGGGAAATCCCTCATCATGATGAAGACTATATATCTTATATATGGATACACAACACAATTTTCTTGAATTACTAGATATAAAATGTGATGGCATTCTGTTATAACTCTTAAGAAAATGTTGTAGCAACTTAGTTATACTATTGTTTAAAAATTGTTGCAACAACCCACTTAAATTGGACAAGTGCTCCTCACAATTCGGTTGACATATTAGATAAAAATTCAGATACCATTTTGTTACAAGCCATAAGAAGAGGTAGTTAAATCTTAGTTATAATATTGTTCAAAAGTTGTTGCAATAACCCACTTAAATTGTGATAAAAAGTTGACAAAAGGATGTCATTGCAGTAGACGACATATTTGTCACTATGCACTAGACACAACTTTGACACAACACAAGCACTTTGTGTCAAGATAGTAGCAGTTGACACAAGATTGTCACTACACTTATAACTTGTCACAAGGGTTGACACTATAGCCCCCATCCTCTTGTAGTGAGAACTGCTGATCTTGAGTTGTGCGTAATGGCTTCAAATATTTGAATGCTTTCATTCTTTGAAACCAAGAGCCCTGCAACATCTAAATAAAAATTCCAACTTCTCGTATCAAATGCCTTGGTGATGTCGGAGTTTTAGAAGAGCCACATCCCGATTGGAATCTTTTTGCCCATTGAGTCCCAAGATAGTTGTTACCACATTGTCTAAAATAAACCTGTCTTTGAGGTAGGCTGATTGAGAACTACTTATAATGACATCCAAAATGGTTTTAAGTCTCAATGCAATAGCTCCTGAAATGATCTTATAGATAACATTAGAGAGAGAAATCGGTCTGTAATCTAGTTTTTATCATTTTCCATTTGCTTGCAACTCCAAGGAAATTGGGCGCCCTCCCAATTTTCTCAGAAGGACTCGATAGAATTTTGAACAGAGCATTCCCAAGGCAAAGTGGGCACCCGCCCAATTAAGCTGGGATGTCTCCAAGGAGCTTTGTTCAGACAATTCCAAGAGCAAAGTGGGCGGGCGCCCAATTACTTCTGGAGGACTCGAGGTAACTTTCATCAGACCATCTCCAGGACAAACTGGGCGGGCACCCAATTTCTAGGGGTGGCCTCGAGAAAGCTTTGTTCAGACTATTCCCAAAGCAAAGTGGGCGGGCACCCAATTTCCTCTGCAGGCCTCGACGAAACTATCTTCAAGGCATTTAAGGGGCAAAGTGGGCGGGCGCCCAGTTTGTACACAGGATGTTACTTTTCTGAAATTCACGTTATGGGCTTTTATCAATGTAGACAAGAACCATTCTATTCATATAGGAATGGAGTACATGGAGTACATAGATAATAAAAACAACTAAACATCATGCCTCGAAAGAGATAGTTCAATAGAAACATAATAGATAATAATAGATAATATTATACATGGAGGTTTCAGTCAATGCCCGATTCCACATGCCAATTAGATCCCCGGGTCGAACTCGTAATGCAGCAATCGGCTATCTGGATCAAGCGATCATCAATTCTGCAGATCGAATGGGGAGTGCTGAGGATGAGCTTGGTTACCAAAGCCACACACTCCCTTTTTTCCTTCTTGTAAAGCTTCTTAAATAACGACCGGAACCTATTGTGCAGCCAAACATCCTCCATTTTCAGTAGCCTCTTGAGCTTACGCCAGTAAATATGGCGTTTCAATGAAATCAGCGACCTTCCGGCTCTACCTCGCTGAGGTGATCCGGCTCATTGCCATCCTTCATCAACTCTCCCACGGCCGGAGGAGCTTCATGAGTTGGTGTCTCATTTTTCTTCATTGCCATTTTGGTTTATATCGTTACGCACCTCAACACGAAGGTGATTCGCATGAGCTAATATTGGCTCGCGGATATGGGACCGCATTTTGCTCATTGTGAATCCATCATTGCGCTTTGGTTGGACTATTCCCGTCGACCGACTATGAATCTACACTATGCACCGATTTGCGCGAATGCTGCGGCCTTCGTGGCGAGACCACCTCTAGTGAAGGCGCCAGGGACACAAACTCGGATGGCACTTCTTTGGCTTAATACATACAAGGCCTGCCATCTCACCTACCGCCGACGATTCGAAATTTTGCATCATTCTAACAAATAAAACCCTATATTCTAAAAAATTTGGTCCATTTAGAGTCATATGGACTTAGGGAAAGTCCATATATAATGAAATTATGCTTATTAGGGTTCAAGATCTAAATTGAGGGCAATAGAATGGCTCTACTAGAGACATGAGGTGCTAACTCATCTGGAATCCTAACTTCCAGATGATCTACCAAGAACTCTATGATAAAAATACCTGCTCCCGAAGAACTCCCTCCCGCTCCCGGCGTCTCCATGATCTTCGAGGTGTTTGAGGTAGCTCCCACTCCTACTAACGCGTTCACGCTTCGAGGGCTGTTGTACTAGGCTATGCCAAAGCAAACGGTTCTTGAAACGGTGTTTCGAGCCAGGGATAGGTTTTGTACGTACGAAATTATTTTTCCAGACGTATAAAGTCCAAAAATACGTATTTTTAGGTTAAATACATATTTTTTCGTATTTTTAACCTCATGTCGGTCCAAAAAATTCAGCAAAAGTTTAAACCTTCAGTGTTGCTTGCCGCGAACTTTTTTTCACGTAGTTTAAACTACGCGAAACGTTTTTTGTTAAAGTAAAGGCATTTTTGAAGGTTTAAACGCCGAAAAGGTTTTTCTCGTAGTAAAACAAGAGTTTTCGCGCCACGCCGAAATTTTTTTATATATAACGGTATTTGTTTTCAGCTTTTTTATGAGAACAAGGTAAACCTTCAGCATACTGCGCCCACAACCTGTGCCCCTTTGCCTTTTTCTTTACTTTTTTCTTAGTTTCTAGCCAAACTTAGTTAGTTTTTTGTTGTTGTTTCTTTTATAGTAGGTCTAGGGTTCCTCCATAGTGAGGCCCTCGCCTGTTGCCCCCCTCCATCGAGGGGCATGACGATGGTGAGCATCTTGTTCTATGGACGAATCCAGATTGATTTTCGTAGAGAAAATAATGAGAAAAAAAAGAAAGAGAAAAAAAAAACAATAAAACAGAAACAATATAATAACGAGAAAAAAAAAAAACAATAAAACAAAAACAAAAGAAAAAAATAAGAATTAGAAATTTGGTTGCCTACCCTTCTTATCGACAACAGTAGTAGTTAGGGATTAGGTTTTAGAGTTTCGGCAGTGATCCTTGGCTGAGGCAGCAATCCTCGCCTGGTGTGCTACATGGAATTGTGCCATGCCGAGGGTGGGTGTCATTGCTGATATCGAGGATTGCTAGGGTCAACCTTTCATCGAGGTGTATAGCCCTCTCTTGGTGCCGCTTGTTGGCTTCGGTCACGCGGTTTCGAAAGGTGGGTGTTGTACTCTTATGGAAGGTCAGGAGAATCTTTTAATGAGATATACCCTATTTTCTGACGGTGTTGTTGACAGATGGTCGACGAGGACAATTTTTTTTTTCCCAACATCTTACTACAACCAATTTCGTTGTCAAATGAGAAAACCAAATTTCCTTAGTTAATGAATTCTTGCTTCTTTAGATGTATTATAGATGAGGAAGAAATCATCCCATCAAAGCTAAAATCATCTGAATTGGAGTTCGAAATCTCAAGTTATAGTTAGAATTTTTTTTGTATTTAAAAAATAATATAACATGTGATTCCAGACTCTGATTCAAGTGATTTTATCTTTGATGAAAAGATATCATCCTCATATTACAATTCAGTGATGAACACATTTCTATTTGGATCATCAAGAAAGTTATAGCTATTTTATGAAAAATACCCCTAAAATTGGGTCACTTTCAGAATTTTGCCAAAAAATAGAGGTATACAATTTTCCCGTAAAGAAAAGCTCCACAAAAATTGAAAAAAAAAAATCCAAAATAGAAACATCATAGAACAAGGTGCTGCGCAGGAGGGTTGCCCTCCATGGTCGAAGGGTGAAGTGGCTGAAATCATAGTTCAAAGTTATGTTTTTACAATCAATTCGAATTGCTACTTCAAGACAATAGAATACTTAATACTTGATAACATACGAAACAATGTATGAAGAATCCAAATAGAGAAATAAGAAGGGGAGGGGGGTGCAAAAGAACTTAGAAACTTTGAATGTCAATTTTGTTCAGGGTATAATCTCGATATTTGAGCAGACGATTGCTAAGAATTTAATAGCAAATACAATCTCAATATCATCATGATATGTAGGGTTTAGGGTTTCAACTGAGAGAATTATTCTCGAATAGACTTTATCCCTTTGCGTCCTTCTGTGAATGACCCAATATTTGTACTATGTGTCGAGAATTTGTAGCACTCAGCTTCATATGATTTTTATATTCTTTTCATAGATTAGTTTGTTAAACTCTATGACAGCTACTAGCCAGCCCTTCAAAAACGCTTCCAAGTGCTTCATAAACATGTTTATGCATCAATGGAGCCTCATCCCATATAATTATGCAAGTCTCTTATATCATTTTGCTAGCTCGGACTGTTTTGGAGATACCTTGAACCTTGTATGTGCAATGCACCCGCCGTTCAATAAAGTGTTCACACTAATATTATTAAATCCCACTGAAATCCTATAAAAGTTGTTAGGTCAACCTCACCCAATATGTTGTCAACAATGTACTCGAAATAAACTACATCTACAATTACGGAGCATATATGTTGTATATGTGCAGATATATAGCCTTCAAGGGCATTTGGTTCCTTATTATTTCGATGATATTGAATAGTGCATATCAAAGTGCTTTGATGTTAATTGTAAAGCAATTTTTTACTGAAAAAAACATGCCCAAGCCAAAGGTAGAGAAAAAAAAAGGGGAATGTGCATAGTAGAAAAAAATTAAGAGAATGTGCACAGACAATTTTTTGCGCACTTGCATTGAATTCTTACTATTCTCAATTCTGAACTCATAACCATAGACGTGTTCATTTACAGTAGAAGGGTATTTCTAAGAACATTAGGTTAGTTGAACAACCTGTGCCAGAGCGAAACATAGAACCAGATCTGCCAGACATCATAACTGCCGCAAGTTAGATGAGAAACATTGAGGAGAAAAACGAAGATTGCTTAAAATAAAGCAACATGATTTCTTATCTCAAATGCAACTCATCTAAACAGTGAATTGCCAAACTGAATGAGGGTTTTTAAAGCACAAAGCCCCAAAAATTTCTAAACACATTAATATGAGATATACTTACCTGAAATGGTTACATGACTGATTGCATTAGACATTAATGGTGAAAAGAGTCCTTGTCATTTTGGATGAATTAATCATTGAAAGGTCTCCTCATTTTTAGTTTACTTACGGATAATGTAGTTTGTTAAATATCGTTTGGAGTTTCTGCTTCTATACCTTGTATGGGCATACATGGGCTAAGCTACTTTTGGACATCCCAACGAATGCTGTGGTTTAACCTTGCAGTCCTCGGCTTCTCAAATCCTTTTTGTGAACATCATCTCATGAACAATATTTTATCTTGCCATTGTTTCAGAAATCACATGATCATCTATGATATGTCAGAGATGATAGTCCATGTCTTATTAATAATGTTAGACAAAAACAACTATACTTTCTAATTTCCTGCGAAACTGGTCCTGAATAATCTTTTTTTACCTGGCATGATAATGGCTACTATAATAAATACTATGTTTTGTTGCACACTCATCCCCGCCAACTACTTTTACCTGGCAAGAAGCGTAGAACATTGAGTAGCTTTGATCATACATCATTGAGAATTGCTCTGGCATCAGAGCTTGACTGCTAACGCGTTACGCATACGCCGGAAGTACTGGAACATCAGAATAAAATGTCGAACAATCTGTGAATGCAATCACGATGATAGAGATGGACATAAAATAATAGAATCCACATGATAGGTAGCGTATCACTTTATGGGATTTACATTTGTATGCAATGAATTGATCCATTCTTTTGATATTATGACAGACGGAAAAACAACCATGATCAATATATGCTGCTAGTTGAAACATATATTTAGATAACAATTGCCGCACAACAAATGGAACTGCCATTACAAGTGCTAAAAGATTAAATGTTAAACCCTGAAGAATGCACAAAAACAAAAGGTGAAATAAAGCTGTAAGGCCCATAGAAACATTAAGCCGCCAAATGTATGGTGCATCATAACAATTCAAGCAGGGGCTTTTATTAATCAATGGCAATTTGACCTACTTGTTCTTAGAGTCGTATAGCAGCAAACCAATGGCTATAAGCTGCAAATTTATTAAGAGGAATGAGAAAGCAATGATCATAGCACGTCTCTTCAACTTTACGTGAAAATATTATTGTTCTATATAATAAGCTCGTAAATAATGCCATTAAATCAAAAGCTCAAATAACATATATGTTCAAATGGGAAATCATGAAACAGAGCTTACAAATAATGAAAAAGCTGTCCTCTGCATCAACGAATCATTTGGCAGATAATGGCACCGAAACTTTCCATTTCTAATCTTTGAAAAAGTGGAATGCAATGCAGACTCTGAAACTGACCTGCTTTGACAATACAAAGAAGAAAACTACAATTATCAGAAATGTTCCTATTATATTCCTGCTATGAAATACCTTAAAATCATTACCTGGGTGTGATCCTCAACTAAAGAATTAGCCTGACCTATCCCAATACAAAAAATGCTCAACAGTTTGTTAGCAAAAGTTGGTAAAAATTTAAATACGGATGATAAAAATTTGAATGCATATGATATGGACTAACATTTGGACAAAACCAAGTACCTTAGGAATATGATCTGCTCCAAACATTACATGATAGGAATAGGAGAAGCAGTAAGAATTAATAATTGCAACATAACCAGAAAACACAAAAAACTACCACGAATACAATGACTCAACATGCTGCTCATGTTCATGCTAAATGCAACAAAGCAAAAATTAAATAGAAGGCGTGTTAGGTGGCCTGCCCCTCTCAAAGAATTCCTAGACATTGATCCATATTCGCTGCCGTAGGTAACATGGCAATTCTATGCTCAATATATTATGTAAATGTGTCAGGCATCTGCCACAAAGGAAATTTCCATGCCCCAACGACTTGAGAAGCTGGCAAATTCTTCTCCATTCAGTTATAGGATGCTCCACCTGCCGCATAAGCTTATGCAACATAAGTAAACTGAAGAGATGAAAACAAATGAGGAAAGCCCCACCTGCAATCTGGGATTTACCTTCGAATTCCGCACTCTCCATGGGATTTACCTTAGAATTCCACACTCTCCATGCTGTATATATATTCAATTGTTCTAGCCATTACATAATTCACATACTTGGCAAGCTGCCGAGCACTCTGTTCCAATAGTTTTACAATTTCTTAGCCATGAAGTTATTGCAATTGTTATGCACGCCTCATTTTTATTGATGGCAAAATTCAGACTGACAAATGCTATCCTGTGTAGGAATAGCAAAAATGAATTACAACCAAAGCATTGTGGATAGAACAAAAAAGGAAGATTGGATTCGTATCACCATCTCCTTGAGTCTGCATTCCTTTGGAAGAAATGGCTTCGATAGGCCAACATTCTTGAACTACAACTTGTCAACTTGCATTGACATATTGCCATTATCATGCACTATTGAAGCATAATCAAGTCATAATGCACCTATAGAAGTATAAAAAGACTCAGTACCTCATCTTTAAATGTGAGCATGCAATAAAAGGCAACATAATTGCAAGCTTGCAGAAACTGGCAAAGCAATTTCAAGCTTGCAGCAGTCAAGATCTTGGTTCTTAAAGTATCTGAATTAAAACTTACAGAGATTGTTCACTACTTTTAAGAAATCAAGTTTGGAAACTGCAAATATATCTAACCAGGATAAAGAGCTTGTAGAAACAGCCATGCAACAACGGAACTTGCTCGCACGCTTGAAGAATATTATAGCCGCAAGCTTCAAGAATATTAAAAAGCAAAATAAGAGCAGCACAAAATAACAGTTTAGCAAAATGAGAGCAGATCTGATCTACACAAAATTCAAACACCAATAGGTGAATCTGGATAGACCAGCAACAAATTAGTCCTCCAATTACTTACCTTGAAAGGGTGAATAGATGAATCAGTGGAGCAGATCCGTCAAAGGTCTCCACAATTTTTAATCCCTTAAAACCCTAAATAGCATGTTCTGCTGTTAAATGGATGTAGGAGCCAGAGAATGAAACCTCTTAATTGAAGCAACAACCAGCATAAAAAATTCTCTAAACAATTTTTTGCATTGGAAAAATAGAATATGGACACACAGAGACGAATGGCAGCTTCAAAGCGTCAAGTAAATTACCTGAAACTACATTTTAGCAAAAAAGAAACAACAAAGGGAGGAAAAACATCCTGTAAAATTTGCACCGAAAACACGTTAGCATCATTCTAATGCAAGACCAAAAGTTGCGTTTACAGTGAGTAAAAGACGATAAAAAATTCAATAGTAGTCTTAAAATATATGAAACAACGCATCACATCTCACCCCCAATGTTCATCCCGTAGGCTAATTTGGATCTTCTTGCAGGTGATGATCCACCATGGTGATAGGAAACACCTTTATCAACTTATTGACCATAGTGACAGGAAACACCTTTATCAATAAAGAGCTGATTGTAAAAAAAATTGGAGGATTAATCTTCTTAAACTTATAACATGTTTACCTGCATCCTCTGAGTTTGGCAGCCCAAAGTTGTAGTCATCTTTGCAGCTTCTCATATTCAAGACTCGCAAATGACCAGCACAAATCTCCATTTTTTTTTACCATAGGTCCTCATCCCTGGCCATCTTCTTGCCCTTAAAATGGCCGTCCAGTTCCTTCTTCAAATTAGGGAAAGAACTTCCGACACATCACTGTTTCTTTGAATTTCCATTTTCCAGAAGACATGGACAAGATGAAGGTCTTTGGGAAAATTTACAAACAGCGGAGGCGTCGTACCCTATTCTTTCCATTTGGTTATCACAGGGCATAAGAACTTGTCAATGGCGAGTCCAAAACCCCAAATATTTCTGAATCGGATCAACCAGACTCAGAGACATCAAAACTACCTTTGTCTTTACTTAAGCAAGTGACTTTGATCCAAATGCTGCAGAATTTATGCCATCCCTACATCTTGTGAGTTTCCATCACCTCCAGCAAACTATTTGTCAAACTGGTTAGCCGGTTTACAAAGTCGCTGCCGAACAACAACGGCCACTGCCAGTTTATACCTGATAGGAAGTTTGGAGCAGTCATGTGCATATTCTTGACATATACTGGCATATTCCTAAAATATGCTATAAACCACATGGACGAGGCCCCTAGGGGCAACCCAAAAACCAAACAAGTGGCTCATTCTCCCTCAAATATACGAATTTTATACAGTACTACACCAGAATTATAGCCTAAACCATGCCAGTCCCCAACATGAATCGAATCGTTTGTGAAAATTTATGCCAAAAGCCCATGGCATGTGTCCTGTTTGGGGCTCTAAATAACTTTTTTTCATTTTATGAAGATTCCGGTCCCGACCAGGGCCAGCTGTATGAATATGCTTTCAGATGGGCGAAAAATAAAGGAAAAGGAAAGGGCTGTTACTGTCAACTCTAGAACGTGGCATTACCGCCGCTTGGGAAGGCGTGTGGCAGCCACAAAGACATTTTTTATTTCATAGCCACTTGGATTCCGAGGTTGGGAGCTATGGCGAGCAATGCCAGACTTCTCCACACCCATGTAGAGCGCCATTTCACCGCCGGAGAAGCCATCCGAGATGTGGTTATTGGCATGTCCGATGGCCTTACGGTTCCCTTCGCTTTGGCAGCTGGTCTTTCCGGAGCTGCCGCACCTTCTTCCATTGTTATCACCGCAGGCCTTGCAGAGGTTGCTGCCGGAGCTATCGCCATGGGCCTTGGCGGGTATTTTCTCTAACAAATTTTGTCTGATACATTGAAGCTTTTGTTTGATCTTTTATCTTTCTTGTTTTTTGTGCATTACATATTAGCAGATCATATAAGAAGGTATTGCGTCTTCTCTATCTTTAAGCCTATTCTTAAGGCTCCGTTTACTTTCATCCAGGTACTTAGCCGCCAGAAGTGATGCAGACCATTATGCTAGTGAGCTTAAACGTGAGGAAGAAGAAATTTTAACAGTTCCTGATACTGGTAATTCACTTTGTTCATGCTTGGTCTTTTTGTTTGTGAAATCTGAAAGGTATTGTAGAAAATCCTGCTGCATCACAAAGATCTAGTCATCCATGCCCCTTGGATGATCAATGATATTTAGATGATGTTGTCCCACTGACGAGATAATTCTAAAGGAGGGCATGCCAATAGTAAAATTTCTGTATTAAAATGGAGAAATGCTGCAAAAAAGCTATAAGATGCTAGTAGTTATACTTTGATGTCCTGGCATACTGTAAGATTACAAAAATAAAAGGTTAAAACCTTGTATTGAAAGTTCTGCTGATTTGCGATTTCAGAAGCTGATGAAGTAGCCAACATTTTAGCCAGATTTGGTCTGCTTCCAAATGAATATATGCCTGTTGTTGAGGCACTCAGGAAGAGACCTGCTAGCTGGGTTGACTTTATGATGAGGTACTTCTATTGTTCATCATATGTTTCTTAGATCGTCATATGTTGGGGATCATATGACCACATTTATTTGCAGATTTGAATTGGGGGCTTGAGAAGCCTGAGCCAGGCAGAAGCTGGCTGGAAAGTGCAGCAACAATAGCTGTTTCCTATATCATTGGTGGACTAGTGCCCTTGACTCCTTATATGATCTTCAACAAAGTTCATATTGCATTGAAAATTTCTGTAGCTTTAACACTTGTGGCCCTTTTCCTTTTTGGATATGTCAAGGGAAGGTTTACAGGCTCCATGCCAATCAAGTCTGCAATTCAAACAATGGCCATAGGAGCCATAGCATCAGCTGCTGCATTTGGCATAGCATATGCTGTCAATGCCATAGTCTGAGATAATTAGGCTGTGCATTGTTTGCCATAAACAGAAGAAAAAGAGAATATGAGTTAAACTTAGTATAACAGTTCAACTGCATTGAACTACTGAAGAGTCCATACTTGACCGGGTCATCTTTTAGGTCATGAATAAAGAAATTATTGATATGGTGGATGGATAAAAAAGTTGGCTATTTCATGTCTATTATCCATGGCCATGAGCTAATGTGATGTCCAACAATGTGTAGCGAGAACCAGCCACTAAGTTCCCTTTTTTTCCCCCTCTGTTTGGTGAAGATAAAAGAAATCAATGGAATGGGTACAAAGAGAGATACTGAAGTTAATTGAAAATCAGCATTCAGATCAGATAAGCCATGTTATCAAGGTTCTCAAAAAATTGATATAATAAAAATTGGTTAAGAAGGATCAATGATTTGTTTGGAATTATGTTTAACCGGCTACCAAAACTGTGATTTAACTGGCCAAAAGCGTGGTTTAATTTGCCAGGTATCCCGTTAAACCCCACAGAAAATTGTGCCCAACCTTGCTCCGGACGACAAAGCTTTGATCAAATCATACGAGCAATTTTGCGGATTAAAAGGTTTAAAAGGTTTAAAATTCTGCGTAATCTGGTTTAAAAGGCCTACTAACGGATTTTCCGACCCCTTTGCTGGCTAGTTTTGCCAAGTGAAGATGCAATTTGGGACCGAATGGAGTTAGATTGAAGAAAAAACGACATAAGGCTGTTGTTCTAAAGCTTGGAACCTGCCTGCCTGTCTACCAAGGAAAAGACTTCCGCTACGAAGTTGAGCTTACTGATAGCAGAGGCCAGATAAAATGCACTCTTGTGCCAGCCTCTTTGATTGTTCTGGATGCGAGGAGTCTTAACTCCAATGTGAGATCAACCGACACTATCCAAGTTCTTTGACACCACTGTCAAAAACACCACTGTTGAATCTTTCTGGATAGTTTGTTTTGCACGCGCAAAACATAATCTTGTTGTCTCTTCAGTATTGGATAACCTGGACTCCAGATCCAGAGTATATATTGGCATGTACGAGGATGAGTACAAGAATCCGGCACCAACAAGGGTGCTGGAACTGCATGCTCGTCTATGCCACGAAGATCAAGTCTTCTGCCCTGACTGTTGTCAAATAGATATACTTGAGGTTTTCCTATGCCGATCACCCACAGAAGCTTCCACCACTTCTTGCTCACAATGAAGAAGAGGTGGACGAGGAGACTGAGGCCATGACTGAAAAACTCTTTCACAACAGATTCAGGTACAGTTGGCAAGGTTTGTCGGAGAAATTATTATGAGAAGCCAACTGGGTCCTGCAACATGCTCCTATAGCGATGGTACTTGAGATGGTACTTGAGTGTTCAATTACTTCTCCTGTGGTGCTTTTGGCAGAGCTGCATTGATTCATAAAACATTCTGCATTGTGTTCGAACATGATCCGGTCAAACAACAGTGCCTGAAGGGGATTCTTGGTAGGCTCGACCGCCTGCTCAATTCTATCCTAGCTACAGTCCCTCCCTGTATCCCAGCATCAAGGTGTTGTTGAAGATGGAGGTGATGAAGCTGCACAAACAGGCCAAGTCCAACATGAGTCATCTGAGATTCCTGACGTTGACTATGAGACGATTAAAGAAGCTAAGTTCGACCTCGACAATCTCGATGAAGCTAACTTCACTACCCATGCATTTGAATTTGATCCCATGAGCGATGTTGGGCCATCTAATCCTATTATTGGCACTGGGGAACCTGATGCAACAGAAAAAAAATTCTAAATGTGTGTATTTTTGTATATAAACTTATCGAAGTTATAGATTGATCAAGTCTCTATTGGTCTATGGACGTGCTTGTTATAAAATTAATCTTGTTTTTAGCAGTATTTTCTGCATTGATATGTCTCTAATGGCGCTAGATAATGGCACTTCGCATGCATGAATACACATAATGGCGCCATGCTAACTCACAAATCGTGTCATAAAAAAGACTAAAAAACAATTTTCTCCCGAATTAGAATCACGGAATTTCTCATTTTAATGAAATTGTGCTTTATTCCAGGGTACAACCCTATAAGTTGTTGTGTACATGTCGTTGGGGTTGACATGTACTAGTGACATGGCAGTATAATATTTGTATTCATACTGTAACTACAGGAGTTATTGGACAAAGAAGCTATTGAAGATGGTGAAGAGACTTAAGCTTAAGAAGTAGGAGAAAATACTTCAGTTTGAGCAAATAGGCTTAAGTTAAAATTCTTAAAATTGTATTATTCTCTCCAATTAATAAATTCTTGCTTGAAAGACTCTTTCTAAATTGGATCATCATAAAGAAGTTATGGTCATTTTATCAAAAATACCCCTAAAACAGGGGCATTTTTAAATTTTGCAAAAGATAGGAGTAGTTTTTTTCAATTTGTTATTTTCTTAATGGTCTGCAAATATATTGCATTGGGGTGCAGACATGAGTCATGTGGGCTATTTCCATGCCGATTAGAGCGGAATGTATTCAATCTTGTGCTTATAGCTTGTATTTTGAGCCTAGCTTGAAAACCCTCTCGATTGGTCTCGATAATTGGAAAACCGTCCACTTGACTGGATCATATCGTGGCTGAAATCATGCTGACCAGCTGAGGTTGAAACGAATGTGGTGGGGGTGGTTGATAAAGAGCTTTTTAAAAAGATCGTGGTAGCGATCCCTATCACATTAGAGGCAAATCATGGCATGTGATCTTCCAGACCAGTCGCCATATGCATTTTTCTAGAGAAAATTGTCTACTTTGTTCTTGATAATCGTCGTGGCAATTGCTTGGACCTGATGTTGATATATTTTTATACTTTTGTAGCTTCCAGATGTCTTCGAAGCTTTTTCTCATAGTCACGGGTGCGGTTGTTGCTAAGGAAAAGGTTCACACTTTCAATAAATAGCACAATGCTCAAGTTCCAGATTGAGCCTCTGTTGTTTCCAGCTCTAGATAGTTAAGCTAGACTGCATTTTGTTGAACCCGAACTATAGACTGTAGAGTAGGCATGTGATGCATTCATACTCTGACCTACATCTGACGACGTAACGGAACTAGCATTGGGTACACTGGACATCTCCACCCCAGAAAGGCAATTAAAAAAAATAAATTGGCAGGTGCCTCACAAAGAAGAAAGCCCTCTAGTAACAGCATCACCTAAGATTGTCACTAGGGATGACTTAATAGAATGCACTTGCAAGTTAATGCATGAGTGCTGTAGCAGACCCTATGGCATGGATACTATAATATTCACAGATTCAAATCATTCTATTTCAGGCTTGCCTCTAAGGGATGACTTCATTGCCGCCACTATCATGGAGGTGCTGCCAACACATCCATCAATGCGGTGTCTGGCGTGCATTAAGATGCCTCAGCTGCACGACTTGGTGCATTGGGACATTCATTTGGTGGTTGTGGATGACATTCCACTGTCTAAACGTCTGCGAAAGGTTGTTGATGAGGCATCAAAGACAAGGAAGAAGCATTTCGAAGAACTAGAACCTGCTAGTTCGAAGAGAAAATACAATCTAGGTAAGAGATAAGCAAAGCAAGCAAAGAAACCTTCCAACTGTGCTAGGAAGACAACTGACTAGGCACTAAGGAATTCATAAAATCTAAGTGTTGTGCTAAGCTTTGTTGTTCCATATTTATGGCCAAGGGGATTGAAACAGGTAGATGGGAGCGGCCGCAATTGCCGCGAGAAGCGAGACTATGTGCCTGTTGCCAGTTACAGGTTATTGAAGATGAAAGCCATACTCTTCTAAGTTGCCCTGCTTTTGAGATAGTCCGAAATCATTTTTTGACCTTAAGATTCCATTCCACGCTTCCACAACTTCTCAGAGCATCATCTGTGCATGACTTGGCATTATACATACTTGAGGTTCTAGATAAACGTCTGCAATTACTGAGCCCTCAGTAGTCATTATCTCCGCTTGTCTAGTATCATCATTGCTGCAAAGGTTTTTCCCTTGAAAACCTTTCGAGGCAGGGGTTTTTTAATCCTAGTAGTAATGATTGTACTAGCCCATTGTATGGGTTCCATGACCTATTGGTCTCCGTGGACGTTAAAAAAATTATTCTATTCTATTATATTCCTAGAACCTTCTACTGGAACATGAAGTCGTCAGATCGGATTACCTTTGTCTACAACATGTTTGACCTATGTGTTGCAGAACAGTGATGCTTAAGAACAAGGAGGTCTGCCAGCAAGCAATGCAGATGGCGTATGACGTAGCTTTGTCGAGCTCTTACAGATGGAGGAAGAATTTTATGGAGGGCCACAGGGTAACTCAGTAGGAGACTCAGGTTCAATGAAGTTGGGGACTCACACTCTTGCAACAGATAGTGTATTCACATTATGTCAGTGAGAATGCTGCGACTATGACACATAGATCGAATAAGACCACGCAAGGGACAAGAGAGAATATATTGAAGCTGCTGTGCATTCTGACAAAGAAGGATATACATCAGGAAGTTGATATTGCTATGGATGAGCTGACTGGTAAGCATGTGTCGTGCTCTTCTTTCTTATGAATTTGGAAGGATAATCATTCAGAGATTGCCATAGCCAAACGTATCGCTTTCTCCAAATGCAATACCTGTATAGTTATCCAAGAGAAGCTAGCTGAAACATGGGATCCATTGAAAAGGAGAGAGTTGGCATGGGAAAAGAAGGCTCATCTATTTGCACAACTATCCTGCAGAAGCCTTTACTGGTCTTGAAGAGCACTGTTGCATCGTGCACCGGACCAAGCTCTTACAATCAGTCATGATAAAAAGATGGACCAGAATAAGACTACGGTGCCTACGCTTGAAAAGTTAGCCAAGTCGATATGGAGAGGGGAGCGTCTAAAGGTCAGCATCACAGGAGCTCTGATGCATGGTCATGGTACGGGGAGCACTAGGCCATTTCTCGGTTGAGCTTTGGTAGGATGACTCTAACTTTCACGTTGGGTCTCTCAATCATGTACGGAAGACACTAGAAAATTTGGCTAAAAATAACGAGGGCTACCTATATGACACAGCTAAACCCACATGCGCATGGGGCTTCTTCAATTCTAGGGACTCAAGGATTGAAAAACAAGGTGACCAATAAATCGGGCCTCTGAGGAAAGCCTCAAGACCGAAAAAGCTACCGAGGAGGCTATACATTCAGCTTGACAATTGCTCTGGCTAGAACAAGAATAGATACGTGCTTTCATGTTTTTCTTACATTGTATGGCAGGGTGTGTTCGGCAAGGTGTAGTTGGGGTTCATAATGGTTGGGCATGCACATGATGGTATAGATGCTTTGTTCGCCAATTACTCTACTCTTTTGAGAAGGTTAGACGCATTCACATCTCGAAGTTGATGTAGCTATTTTGGAAATGTAGCTTGAAGGCTCCAACGTCTTACCGAGTGCACAAGGTCTCTGATTGGAAGATATTCATGAAGCGGAAGCGTACATACACGTTAGCATACAATAATCATGCTAAAATAATATACCACCACAAAGGGTAGTCCATCCATCATCATCAACGAAAAGACAGTACAACCATAATAACATAAGATAAACACCATGACAAGGCGCTACCCTGGGCTCAGACTCCAAGGGATCAACTGACGGTAAGGGTCTCAAGATATCAACAGACGGAAGTATAACATGACGTTGGCTGGCATAAGACAATGGCTAGTGTAGTCCACTCCATCCGCCCCTCCTGTGCACACTTTGTAGATAGGCTGAACCATGCTATGACGTGCTTGTAGCCCTTTGGAGACGCAATCCCAAGGAATCACCCTACGGGACTCCTCCGGGTTACATCTCCCCGGTCCGATGAGGCAGGTCAGAGAGGCGTCTCCTTCCCGAGCATGACGGATCCCTGGTTGTGCTAGAGAACACGTGCCGCATCAGCGACCCCGCATCCGTACCCGACTTACTCCCCTAAATCTAAAGGCCTGTTCACCTGCCCGTTCGAGTCCAGGGCGTCTATATAGGCACGTCCCTGCGACCCAGGGAGTGTCAGACCCATACCCGGCCCACACACGGTGACCGGCTATAAGCCTAGCACACTATAGGACTCTTGTAGCCACGCTAGGCAAGACCCCACCCCCGATTCACCATCATACTCATTATCTGGTGCTGAACCACATCATAACATCCTCAGCCAGGTTGGCTCTTGTGGACAGGCCGCATTTATTGGGTATTAAGGGGTCTAGCTAGAGACATCTCTACTGCTAAGAGGCTTTTAAGTCTCTACCCTTCCTTTAATTCCCAATACACAGAAGAAGCAGAAAGAAAGGATATAAACACTATCTAAGTATCTAGAACAATATACAAAAGAGAATTTAATCATTCCATCTATTCAAAGAAGTGTCAGTGGAAATAGAACCTATCTAAGGACTAACTAGTCTCTTGGCTGGAGCTGTTGTCACGGATGGCTTCCATAGCTTGAGGCTGTTGGCAAGTACTGGCAAAAGTGGGCTAAAGCTGGTAGCTGCTGCTCCTCCTCACTCTCCAATTCGAATTTGGGTTGAAATGGGGGGTAGGGCCCCTATTTCTCCAACCAAAATAGCAAGTCCCTCTGGCCAATTAATTTGGGCCAGGTGGCACCCCCTCATTGGTGATATTTAATTAATTAGATCCAATTAGCATAATTAGGTTAATTATGCCAATAAAATCCATAATTATCCATTGGTTTTATTAGCATAGCTAATAAAATCCATTTTAGGTGACCCCCACTTGGGTCCCTAGGCCTAGCTACATGCCGGTGACGTGTCATGGTATGCATACGTATACCGTATAAATACCTGGAATGTCACAGGCACCGTGAATGGCTGCCAGAGAAGGGGATCAAAATGTGAAAGACATATGTAGATGGTGCACCCATGATTCCTCAAGGGGTGCCAAAGACCATACCTCCAGTTAAAGCTCTGAAGGACATTGGTGCTTTGAGAAGCTCCATAACAAAATACATCATGCATTGGATCGCCATCTCAAAAGGAAGGGAGCACTTGCAGTCTAATGCATATATGAATGAGGTCATCGACTACTGGTTGAATCTACTATATGTCCTTGAAGAGGTGGATGCAGGTCCATCGGGTCCATCCGTCATGCATGCCTTCCCTCGAACGCGGCAAGATGCCTTGGTTGAACCTGAATTGGTGATCCAGCAAGAATCTAACCTTCGACCACCATATGTAGGCCCAGCCAATTAGAGATAAAGAAATACGGTTCAGATCTTTAACCCATATCAAGACATTAAGAAGAATATGTTCTTGCTTGTGAGGCCACCACTGCCCTACCTGGTTAGCTTATGCAAAAGAAAACCCAATAGAGGACCCAAACGAGCCGCATTATGAAGAGGTGTATGTCTCTTGGTGGGAGCCTATCAGTAGGAAAGTTATACCTTATCCCAAGAACTATGTTGATTGTTAGGAGAAGAGGTGGAGGCCGAATCCTAATGATCCGCCTCGATACACGCATGTAAAAACTGTTGACTATGCATGGAAAGTTGAAGGGATGCCTTCAACCATGTTGATCCCAAGCGATATAGCCTCTCAATTAAGAGATGTGGTTGCTAAATATGGCCCATGCATGTTTGGGCCGGTGAAGTTTGTTTCAAGAGTTATGCCGGAGTAGCAGGATATCGTGTCTTTGATTTTTCCTGCTTCTATCATGGCAAAGTGTTTCAAATTGAATGGTCCAATTGTGTTTAAATTGAACATTTCTAAGCGAAAGTGCATTTATAGGCACTGATGTGTGATAAAGTATTGGAGAGTTGCTACCAGCTCGTATTTTGTATTAGCGCTAATAAAAAATTGCCAGAAGCTTCAAGACGCTACTCTCTGATGCATCAGGATTGAGAAAGCTCTTGCTTATCTAGTATTCCAAGCGCCAGTTTCATTTATGAGTTCTGGGTATTAAGTATTGTTCTGTATGAGGTAATTCTAAGCGTCCCAATTTGAAAGTTTTAAATCCTACTAATATATGAACTTAGCAACTGAAGGATGATTTCCTATGAAAGAGGAAGGAGATTTGATCATTTGACTGATATTTTTTCTTGATCCTGGTAAAGGCATGTTGTATTTTATAAATGGCATTAGTAATGGTACCCAGCGTTGCTGGGCTTAAGTTGAGAGCCTGTAGATGTTTTGGATTGTAGTGAGAAAAGCCCTATCCTTTTCCCTTTCCTTTTTGCTCTATCTTGTATTTCACTTTTTCTTATTTTCTCCACACTTTTTTTTTCTTTTCCATTTTTTTCTCATTTTTCGCACATGTTTCCTTGTTTCCCCACCCCTTTCTTTCATTTCCCTCTTCCCTTTTCCCAATAACCATTTTTCCCTTCTCTTTTCCTCTTTTCCCCACCCTTTCCTTCTTCTCATTTCTCTATTTCCTTTTGCCTTTCTCTTCACCTTTTTCCATGCCTTCCCTTTTATTTTACTCTTTTGCTTTTTTTTTCATGCCTATTTTCCCTTTCCCTTTTCCTCCTTTTCCCATCCTTTCCCTCTTCCTTTTTCTGGGTGCCCTTTTCTCTTCCCTTTCTCTTTTCCCCCTCCCGTTTCCCATGCCCTTTCTCACCCTTTCCCTTTTCCATGTTCCCTTTTTATCTTCCCTTTTTCCATTTTTATCTTTTCCAGTTAAAACTACACCAGTTAAAACTTGCAAGCAAAGCAAGGAATCTACGTTTTTGCTTACCGAAGCAAACACCTGCTTCGATATACTTGTGAAGATGAGTAATTGATCTTTAAATATTTTAATGTTTATTACTTGCTTCGCGATCTTCCTGTAAGTTCAAAAATATAATAAAGCTTTCTTTTTTATTTTATCATTCGATTCAATGCAACTCAAAAGTATATAAAAAAAAATTCTACATTTTGTGTTTATGGATGTCCTGAAAAATATGCTTGTTTTACGTTGCTATTAGTCTTTTTTAAAAGAAATTACAACTGAGACCCCAAAATAGGCATGAATTTCAGTCTTTTGAAAAGGGAATCTGCAATTGCACCACAGGTCATTAGTGTGTTTGCACCGTCACCTTGTTTCCGCCCCAAGGTCTAGACTCATCCATAATTCAAATTCACCCATAATACATATTGCCAAGTTTGTCATGTGATGTGGAATGAAAAGAAGAAGAAGAAGAAGAAGAGATTTTAACGGAGGAAGGCATTCTTGCTAGCCCCTTGACCTGCAGAATACCAGCTTACTGATCTGCATGGTTGGCAAGAATGCCTTCCCCTTTCCATTATACCACGTCAAGGTAAGCTTCACCAGATTCTACAAGTTTTTAATGCGATTTGTCATTCTGGGGTCTCTGATGATGGTATCCTTGCACAGATCCCTAATCACAGCTGGCTACAATAGCGATTGGCGAGTATAATCTTGGCTACACCTGCTGGCCATAGGGTATGGGGTGACCCCGCCATTGCTATAGAACAAAGGTACAGAAGAAACTCTATTGGCAGAGGAACATACGAACAGAGGAGACTCTCTATAGAATAGAGGAATACAGGAATAGGACTGTCCATAATAGGACAGAGAAACTCATCTAGTGATGCCACCAAATCGTCGTCAGTGCAGGAAGCGAAAAAGTACATGGAAACTACCCACATCATGAGGTGTAGTATTGATAAGAAGAGGTGCACCATACTATCAGGTACAATTATTTGGGTTCCAAATCAATAGATGTATTGCACATAAAATGTATGAAGGAACCTACATCACCTGTAGGTTATCCGACCTGGTCCTCGTGACCCACTGATTACCTCAAATCCCCTTCAAATTCATCAAAAATTCATTGTCGCACCTGCAAATCTCTTTAAGCTCCTGCAAATCCGAAGGAAACAATAAGCAAGATCTTGCGCTCTCTGGTGATGCTAGAATCTCCTTACATAGAGCCCTTAAATCCCCCATAAATCGGAGAACAAAATGCACTTGACGTAATGATTACTTAGTCTGTTGATTGCTAGCATTCATTCTTCGTATGATTCAAATGGGCATGAATGCTACCATGATTTTATGTTAATAAATAACTTTGTAGCAGTTCATATGTGCAGATTATATTATCCTGTTGTTTAAATTTGGTTTTTCTGAGGTTCCAAAAACTTTTTGGAATTTTTTTTAAGGTTAATTTTCTAAGGTTTCACGGCTTTTAGTCCCCGGGAAAAATATCCAGCATTCCAAAAATTGGGGTTGTGGATTTTCTTAGGAAGTTCGGATTTCTGGGTCAATCGTCCTTGGCGGATTCCCCGGCATGTAGGCCACAGATGATCCTTCCAGATATTGTATTTAATTTCTAGCAGAGACGATGGCGATGATGATAGCAGAGAGTTTTATTTTCTGTGATGTTTGGAAGGGGTTTCCGGCGTTCCCATCAGTGCGGTGGATTTCTTCTTGCCAGATTTGTCATATGGAAGGATCGGTTCTTCCATCATACTGAAGGATCGATATATGTATTTATCAATTTTGAAATGAAACCCTAGACTGCAGTATCTAATTTTCGTTTTCTGCCCCAAGTTTTCGGTTCAGATTCATTATTTTCTGTATTCGTAGGTAAGTATTCCTTCAGGTATATGGCGTTCCTTGACGATTGTATGCATCCCTAACTTTTATCTCTAATTTCCCTTCCCATCTCGGCATGCACATCTAAGGAAGAAGATTTCGTTCCATATATCTAGCAAGAATTAATGGCACCGCCCATATTTCTACATCAGATCCTGTAGACTTCCATCTTTAAAGGAGTTTCATGTGTTTGCATTAGGCAACCTAAAGACTACCTGCTTCATCAGAATCCTTTAGGTAAGGCCGTGGCCCTTTGTTTTTTAGGTTTATAGCAGGCCTTTTTTGAGCCGTTGAAGACAGGAATTCCAGTTTGTGTCCTTTGTTTAGGTGCTTCTATTGGTTAAGCCGAAAGCATAGTTCAAGAAGAACTAGAAGGTGTTCTATTCGGGTATGATTTTCCCTTGGTTTTTAACTGTTAATGTCATAAGCTACACAACTTCAGATTGGGTTTTGCAGAAACTAAGCAAAGGAGACCATGATCTGCCTCTGTTGAACTGTAGCCTAACACAGAGGCCCCCAGGAGCCTCTTCATCTTTTGCAACTAAGGTAGATATTATCGGACATGTGCTTTCCCCTATGATTTGAGAATTTGGATTTGGATGCCGATGGTTAAATGCCACGGTGCATCTATTTTCCCATACCAGATGTGGTTGTGCAGGTACAGCTGCCTAATTTTGTCATGGGTTTTTTTATTGTTCATAAATGCCTACTCTATAGATATACCCAAAAACTGCTAGAAAAGAGAGTAAAGAGCTTTGAAAGAGAGGTCGGCCGGAATAAAACCATAGCCAGATCTCCAATACTTATATCTGCAGGTACTCTTAAGCTTTTTTGTTTTAGTTCTTCTAGCAAAGTTTGAGGGAAGAAATAGAATACTATAATTTTCGATTCTATCTATTCTTTGGTTCTCAGATTCTAGAAAGTTTGTACAGTTACTCTTTTTTTTCAAGGCATAGTCCTTCCAATATCTACATACCAGAAGATGTTGAAGGCTCTTGAATGATCTGCTTATATATTGTTGAAAAGAAGGAATTTAATTTCTTTTTAATTCTTTATCTTTTTTTTGTACATTGCACAGACTTCCATGTTCTATAAGGTCTGCATATTTGCAAAGATCCAAACAGTATTTGTGTAATGGCTCAATTCTGCAAGGAGCCTTAGACCATGAGTTGTGCAATCCAACAGCTGGAGCTTCTGCCTTTACACCTTGGTAAGCAATTTTTTGCAACACTTTGTTTCAAATTTATTGCTCATGCATTAGATCATTGCTTAAAATCTGTGCTCTTATTTGTTGTGCTTTTGCAAAATTGGCAAAATATGTCTTATCAACGAGTCAGTACCCAAACAGCCCATTCAGAGAATGTAGGTTGGTGTTCGTAGTAGAATATTGAGGGTTATAGATCCATGGTGCAGTGTTTGCAATGGAATATCAAGATTTACAAATCCGAGGTGCAAAACTACGTTTTCTTTTCTATAGGATCTTTTGTTTTGGCAAGATGGACTTCGTATAATCTGGCATCCTGTAAACTGCTTATGGAACTTGCCAATAGCTTCTCATAGAGTATCACAAACAGATTCGACCAACAGCTGCCTTCAACCCAGGCCTATGAAGCTAAAATTTCATTCTTAGAGTGGACTGAACATGATGGTCCAGGTGTGCATATTGTTCCTATGGTACCAACCTGCAGATATTTTCTGCTATGTAGAAGATAACTTGGAAACAATCTGGCAGTAGAAGAGTCGTTCATTCACTGAATATAAATTTCATATAGCACATAATAGTAAAAAGAGTTGGTACAAGTTGGACTTCCATATTCTCAAATGCAGCATGTTCTTAAACCCTATATTCAAATACAAGTTTAATCTGCATTGGGATTGTGCCTTGCTTTGCTAGGAATCTGCAAATTTTTTAGACCGGTTAGTTCAAAGAGAGGGACAAGATTAGAAGCAAGGACAGCATGAAATATCAGCCAAAGTTTTATTGAACAATGTAATATCCACCTCCAGTTCATCCATTGTCCATTCTCCTGACTTTGGTGCATAGCAGAATAAACCCTTACATTCAACTTAGGAATTAACGACCCTCAACTCTACAATATCATTCTCTCCTCTTCTAAATGGTTCAGTCTTCAATCTCTACTTATCTATGGCTTTTAAATGTTAAAGACTATGAGAATCATTTGAAGTAGGATAAATTTCAACCACATCTGCTATTGCAAACTTATTGACAGGGTTATCTGGGTTATCTGCTTTTAACTGTGTAGCCAGGACCATATGTTGGCAAGGTCATTTTCTAGAGCAGCCTCTCTTTCCTTTGATTCATCAAACCTGTTTTGTAACTCTATTTCTTTCTTCTTTTTCACCTTTAATTGAATGTCAAGACCTTTTGCTTTGTCACCAGCATGAAAGTGTGCTCTCACGAATATGCACATATGTATTTTGGTTATGTTTACTTTGGAGCTTGCTGCTCTTCTAAAAGCTAAACATTTTGCAGAGAAAGTTGACAACCCTATTACCACTGATTGCACAAATGTTTCACATGCTTTGATTTGCTTAATGTCTACTGCTGCATTTTCTAAAACATGAGATTTGTTCACCTTCTTGAGCACATCCAGCCGGATAAAAGAATTCAATACTAGGTAATGAGCTTTTAAATTAAGGCGAGATGTTGATTGACGGTATCCTGGAGGTATGTTATTGAGGTAGCTGATAGACTTTTTATGTTATAGTGATCAATACAAGGGATTGTGAATTTTGATGCAAGTTGCACCTGTAGGTCCGTTTTACTGCTTTGTCCTTGGATCTTCCTCATTATGCAAGTTAGTTTGGAGGTGTTGGTTTGAGTCTAGAAGCGTGGGATAGGGTTTGTATTATCTAGAACAATTTAGATGTTAAAGTTTACAGTCAATTTGTGTATTAGTTGAATCCACAATCTAGCCATCAAACTAGAAAAAACTCCTTTAGGACGAAAGTTATTACTTTTCCTTTGGAATGCCTCAAAACTACCTCATTGTCATACAGTGCAACAACGGCCGCAAACATTATCAAGAGATGTAATTACCTCACTCTTCCGAGTGTGTCATAGCGACTGGCATATAAAGATCCTGTTTTTTAAATTCTCAACCAGCAATGGCTGGCTCATGCTATAAAAATGGTGGAAATTATTATAGCACTCTTATAGCTTGAGGTTGACAAAAGTGGCTGAAATCATCTCTGTTGGTGTTTCTTTCTGGGCAGTTCGTAGATAGCAATTGGCAAATTACTTATGCCTATCTCAATTGTAATTGAATTGTGCCACTAGCAGGATTACAACAGCGGTTTGTAGAAGAGCTATATTTTGTCTTTTATCTATTTATACAAAATAAGATCTATATTCTGTTCATAAGTACCATTTTCTTTATTATTCTGAATGTGTCAACTTCAATGATAGGATGAAGTCCCTACTCCAAACGTCTAATGATGTAGTGTTGCTAGAACGCAGTTCCCTGATATGTATATCATCCCTTTGGAGAACTAGATCACTATTTTTTCCTCCATACATATGCCACAATTTATCTTAAGACGGTTACATCTGCATGCTTACAGTAAATCATACATCAGTGTTTTACGCATTGTTTCTCTGTTGCAACGTTTGGCTATTGAATCTGATTCTGTAGTTTGAATGGTGATATAATATAGCAGTACATCTTGGGACACAACCTAAAGATTACAATGGCATCTAATTTTAGAATCAGGGATTGTGTATATGAAAGGTAAGTATAGCTTGGCTGCTTGGTTATATTGATTTCCACCAAAGTCTTATGTAGTGCTTCGCATAGTGCATTACACTCCATTCTAATTGTCCATATTATATGCTTTTGATTCGCATTGTATGTTTACTGGCATGATATAAATTTGACATGTCAAATAACATTCCATTTTCCTTATCCACATTGCAACCTCTATCAAATTATTTTGGGATATCTATAGATGTAAATATATCTAATTTGCATAGTGCATTGCCCTTTCTAAATTGTCCATATTATTGCTTCGATTGGCATGTTGCAGATTTTCGACTCTCATGCCAGGGATTGAAATATGAAATAGTTTATATTAAAGAAAACAAAAGAAATATTCCATCTTCTTTGAAACAAGTTTCCACAACTATAATGCATTTTATTGAATGGCACTTGCATGCTTTTGTATCTAAGAATGTCAGAGTTATCATGCATTTTGTTAGATGGCAATTACATACACAAGAGCTTTATCCTTTACAAGTTCATTTCACTCTAGCAAGTTTCACCTCTAATTCTACCCCGATCATGTAAATAAGCATCTAAAAATCTCTTTAGAATATGGGGCATTTTATGCAAGCATGCTTGGAGCGTTCTATGTGAGCATCTCTTCTGCCTTAAATGTAATCTATCTCTCGCCCAAGTATAGACAACCACCATTGCACTATTAAGATATCATTGCACTATTAAGATAGATAGGTGGATAACTAGATAAACAGCAATTGAATACAAATTTTCATCTGTAATAAATAAATGAGTAGTACAAAATTCCAATATAATATCGCAACTTGACTTGGAAAGTCGGGACATATTTCACAATTACGAGTAATTCTACTCATCAAATAATGAAGCTCAAGAGTTTTAACTTCCCATGTTAGATATTATTCTGCCAAACGTTTCATAGGCCCTTTTTAATATAGTCACAAGGTAGATCAACAAACCTAAAGCTACTAGGCTCATCATTTTTCAACCACGAGACATGGCAACACTGAGCACTATAGCATATAATACTGTGCATGACATTTGATTTGATGACATATATGGGCAAAAGTATGCTGGTGGGTATCAAAAGCAGGCGTCCGGACACATGCTGATAGCACTCATATAGCACCCCATATGGCAGCTTGTTTAAGGTGTTACTGGTACTAGCACACGGTAATTAGATAATCAATAGAAATATGTAACAACTCCAATTAATAACAAGTGGAATACTATGATAGAATAGTACATCCAGGGTGCTGATCTAAGTGCTGGGGCCGCGTTTTTTTGATACCCACTAGCATACTTTTGCCCATATTTGATGACATATACCCTTCGTAGATACATAAGAGTAGGCTGTTCATGTTGTTGGTCCATATATTTGGCACAAGTTGCACCTTGCTCTCCAAGACCATTTTGGTTAGAAAAGGCTCTTCAAGTTGGTGCTAAAGCCTGGCAACGCCGGGCACCATAACTAGTTATATTGAAAGATGTAATATTCTTCGTCACAACAATTTTCATTTCAAGAGTTTGGAGCATCTTTTATTTATTTAGTGAACTACAAGTGATGATAAAGAACAGAATGAGCTGCATAATATCCAGAAGGGTGCTTCAAATTTTAAAGGCGCTTGTGGCAAAAACAAAAATGGCTCCATGCATGACAAATTACATGTCGAGGATTGCAAAAGCATAGCCACATTAGACACATGCTCTACTAGCGCTAAGAAGATATGACATGTACTCAATTGTAATGGCTTAAAGATGGATAACATGACTGTACTACACTGGAAGAAAATAATGCAATGGCACACTTGCCAATTTCTTTTGCTACGTAAAAGACAACAACTATTTCTACATAGCATACCTACTAGATGAAACAACTAAAAATCTCTAGAAATCAACCATGTGATTTGTGTATCGAGGATCCAGCTTCGGTTAGACTGTCTTTTACACGACACCAAACCCGTCGGTTAAGGGCTCAAATGAGAGCTCTCTACCTTTGTTTGAATAATGAATGTGCTTCATTGCGAACTTGACATCCACTTTTCGAAGTAGATACTGCGTTGTTAAATGTTGGATGTTAATAGTAGGTCCAACTGCGTAGGTTCGAACAAGAGAAATGTTCGCGGCGGCCTTGGCCACCGCATTAAGTTTCTTGTATATAGCAACTTCATTTCCAAATATACCACCAATCTTTTAAACCGTCTCTAAACTCAATTGGATCAATATTATGAGTTTTCAAGGCACATTATCCACTTTTATTTGAATCCAAAGAATATACATGTAAGAAAGCAACATTTTGATGGTACAAATATGAACGACGAAGTAATGTGGATTGTTCCTTTGTTGCATAGCTGATTATTAGGGGTAGAATTGTCATGGAGGTCCTGTATTTAAGGCGTCTATCATGAAAGAGAGTAACTACCAGATCCACTATGCCTAATCCCATGCCCTTTAATATCAACTAAAAATAGACTCTAACCTTCTTGGAATATACTTATGTATAAGCAAAGGGAAGCAGAGGCTCCCCTTCCGCAAAGTCGGTAGGGGACCCGTGACTGGCGGTAGCCGAGAGCAGGTCTGTTGATATTTGCAAAAGAAGAACCCCTGCTTTCCATCCCTACAAAATGGTAAGACTCATTGTATAATGAACTTGCAGTGTAAAAATTAGGGAGTAAAGAATTGTTGTAAAGACAAACTCGTTCCCGTACCTGGTTTATACGACCTGCTCTATGTGCGGCTCGAAGTACTGGCAGGGGCTTGAAGAACCTAATCCAAGAACAAAACCCTAAGAGCAAAGCCTGCTCAGGCGGTCATGTGGAATGGAACGACCCAACTTTCATTCTACTTTGTAGGCTGATGCCACATGGTGGCATAAGAATGCACGCCAAGGAATATAGTCGACCCACTTTCCATTTTGTTTCGTTTTCAACATGTCAAAGATGGATATAGTACTTGATCATCCATCCAACATGAACATTAAAGGTACACTTTTTAAATGATACCGTGCACACACTTTTCATCTCCACCCTATGGCAAGGAGTTTCACTGGAGCTAGATGTTGGTGGATCCCTTTGGGCGATAACCAAACAGATGCACCTTTGGTAGCATCAATTCATCCCTTAACACAGCGCGCTGGAGACTAGCAGGTGTGATTACAATTTCTGCATGGTACAGTGACACACGATTGCTGACATGGAAAGAATTTCGGACAAAGTTCCTTCTTTTGAGATGGGATCGTGCAATTTGACAAAACGTCATCTCTATTCTTCCTCCTATACCACAAGTAGTGGCTTCGGATCTTTGGATTGTTCATGAGAATGTTAAGGCTGAGCATTTGGTGAGTTCTATGTATAAGATCCTTCTTGCTACAGAGATATCTTGCTACAAAGGTGTTGCCCCCCTCACAAAAATGGCCTTTGGTGGTACCGATTAACTGCCAGAAAGCAGTTTGGAAATGGGGATAAGTTACTTCATCCAAAGCTGTCAGTTTTATGGTGACAAATCATCTATAGGTGTGTGCAAGTCAATATTTTTGGTCCACAAATTTTGTTCTAAGGTGTCGGTGACATGCCCTTTATGCACTCAGAGGAATGAGACAACCGAGCATGGTTTCTTCTTGTGCCAGGATGCTAGACGGGCTTGGTTGTGGCTTCAGAGTCTTTTTAACTGCAATTTGAATAGTCAGCAAGTCATACCCAAGTTCCTGGGACAATCTGGCAAAGATGGCATTTCATTTGGCTTCAGCATGGAACATTTGGTCAACTTGAAAACAAAGAAAGCTCTTCATTTTCAAGGGCAATAGAGCCCCCGATGCTCAAGTGCTCATTGAAGCTAAGCAATGTCAAAGCATATATAACTTCCTTAGTAAAGGACGAAGTGGAGGATCGTATTTGGATTCACTATCAGATTAACACTTATGTAACTCATTTGCATGTAGTACATTGTAAGGCGGTGGGTGGTTTTGCTCTGTGGACAATTTCTCCACTGGGTTTTTAGTCCCCTATCTATGTTTATCATTACTCCTGATTAATAATTCAAAGAGAAAAAATGCATTGCACTTTTTGCACTTTTTGAAAATTTTGCTTAATTCATGCATATTATATTGACAAATCATGCAATCAAATCATTTCATTTCTTAGTCCTATTTTAATGGCATAGAATTAGCTTTATGTTTTTGAAAGCCAACATATAACTTTGCTAGGAGATGCCTCTACTCCAGATAGGAAAATATATCCTTGAACCTAATCATCATGAAGCGAGGAATTTCATGACATCCAAATTGCACGAACTCAATAAATTTGAAAGAACTACGGTTCATAATCAAACAATATGCCACCATGAGTCATTGTTGCAATCACTTTAACCATGTGAATTCTGAGTGCAACAAGCTTTTGGAGGACATCATTCATGTAATCGGCCATGAACTTATTTGATTTCAATAAAAGTAGTGCAAAAGGCGGAGCAATGAGTGGAGGAGCTAATTCAACTAGACCTTATAGGATGGACTCCTGGTGAAGCCTGGATAAATAAGTCAATTAACATGTACAAGAAATTTATCGCGGCGGCCTTTGCCGCCGCGAACATTTCTTTAGTTCCAACCCTATAAGTTGGACCTACCATATGTTCCAAACCGGATTCAAGATCGTGTTGTTACCTCGAGTCTGCATGCCCCTAAAGTAGATGTATACTATGCACATTACGGGGATTGGTAGTGTTCTATTTGCTTGGCTTGGACACGTGGATTGCATATATTTTAGCATTTTTTTTTTTAATTTTGTTTTGTGTGTGTTCACATAGATGCTTTCTATTATTCTTTAAGAGTTTGGGACATGATATTCTTGAAGAGTTTCGGACGTGAAGACTTCTTTCTTATTTCACAATCCTCCTGCTCTTACTTGTTTACGCTATAGTTTTGCTCAGATAATGTATTAGTTTGAGAACATGCGAGATTTGAACCTACGCTATTGCCTCGTGTTCCTATGCCCATATGATACATGGCAGCTATGGTCGACGACCATGAGATTCTCCCTGTTGGCGCTTGTCTTGGAAGGGCATGGTCATGGCATAGTAAGTATCTCGTACGGATAATTAAAAAAAAAAAGGCTGCCGATATTAGCGAAACAGAAAGAGGAGCCCTTATTGTGAGATGCCAGGTATAATTTCTTGCTACCATTGGATCACTATAAACTTGAGGGGCGATGCGTTAAAAGGAAAAGAAAAGTCATTGTAGTGTTTGTAATGCGATAGGAATGCTCCTAAATGAGTCTAACATTGGTCAATAAGTTTATAGGAAGGCGAGACTTTAGTACAATATGTTGTTGGAACGAGATAATCGACATAGAGAAATATAACCGTGTAACTTAGGGTGTTGGGCTTGTTCCTTAAATAACTAAAATTAATAAGATAGCTTGACAAAGTTTCTGAGGCTTGATCCATTTTGAACTTAAGACTGCAATTATGTTATTTTTTTCAAGTAAAAACCTTTTGCACATATATGTGAAATAGTATGGTTGCTTTGCAGTCTCATATAGCATCTTAAACCACTCTAAATGTATATATTTATTAATGCGTGTGGTTTCTATGACCGATCTAGGCACCAGTATCATCCATCATGTATCTCAAGTCCTTGCTCGAAAATAGACAATGGATGTCTAAATGGTCAAATTGTGCAAACTATTTTCCAGCACCTAGCCCTCAATTGTTGTGAATGGTGATTGTAATGTGTTCCAATTTTCATATATGCCGTAAAGTCATTACAATGATCAAAAACCAGTAACTTTAGAACCCAGCTTTTAGAATAGCCCTGACACTTTAGGCCCCACCCTGATCCCTTCTGTGGATGCAACATTTCCACCTTGTTTTGATATATATGTGTGTGGCTCCTTAAGTCCATTTTCTGTAGAAATATGGAGCGTAGAATTATGGAGCATAGGCATACAGATGATGCCTCGGCATACTTTAAATGCTCTTATCAATGATCTTTGCAGCCATTTCATCCGAATAAGAAAGAGGTACACTTTTCAAGCATCCAACCAAACAATTTCATAATGTTTTGAGATCCTCTGTCTACACAAATGCTATAACTTCCGTTGCCATATTCTTTTTTGTGGTAATTGCCATATCATTAGGAAATAGTGTACCGCAGAAGAAGTAAATCAGGGTCGAAATGAAAAAAAGAAACACGGTGATAGGTGACAGTACTACAGTAGGGATCTTGCATGCATTGCTAAGGCATGAGAATCTCTGTGTACACTCAGAAACCAAAAGCCTTTCTGAGGTGTATTTGGCGCAGGCATCCATTTCAGAAGCCAGAGAATAACGAAGGGCTATTAGCTTCATTTGAGAATGAGAGAAACATGTTCTAAGCAGAAAAAAGTCGTGGATTGGAAACAGGAGTGCCAAGGACGTCTTATGAGGTGAAGCATATAAAATCGGATATTCAGATTTAGCTAGAAGCAAAATTCGAAGCTGCAAGGCGGTCTCCAAGCAAGGAGTACATTGAATATTTTTTTGCTGATTGAGCAGGAGCAAAGGAAATATACAAATGTATGAGCAAAAGGTATGCAATCTCTAACCCCGTATTGCTATAATTATAGGCAGCAACTAGTAGGTATAATCCTTGTTTGTCCAGTACTGATCCTTAGCCTATGTGCCCATGCAGGTATATTCCATTCTGTTGGGCTCGAGGCGGTGCGTACTCACGAAAAAGCCTGCCGGACTTGAGCTCACTGAATTTCTTGCGGATTGCCCATTTTGGATGTCGCTTAAGCTTACGGACTTCGTTTTGGGGCTTATTTTATGGACTTTGCTTAGCTAGAGTTTTTCGAGCCTTGATCGCCCGGGCTTTCCCTCCGCTTGATTCTGCGGACACACCATCCAAATCGCCCAGAGCTCGTCCATGAACCTGCCTCATTGACGAAAAGGGCAAGAGATGCAAATAGCTAAAATTGGTCGGATCCAAGAGCGTTAAGACCCTTTTGCTCATCGTTCTCTTCATCAAAGTTGCGCAAGGATATGCAACGCTTTGCTGATCACGATATTCTATCACAAGGGCTCCAATCCATGGAGATGGGCATGAGCTATAGACACAACATGGTAAAGCGGCAAGGCAGGAATCCTAAACCTAATCGATGCCCCCCTGTTATCCCTAGCTAACCCAAACGCAGTTATGACGTCGCTTCTATCAGTTGAAGCAATCATTTCACCATTTATAAGCACCTATTATATTTCATGTCGTATTCAACATTCTTTTCCTTCCCTTCATGCCAATATTCCATACCATTTCATAAGACATAAGCCTCTATTATTCTTCATGTTGTATCCAGCATAACTAACGTCTGTCTTAAACATTATTCATGTTTTTATATTCACCTATCTAGTACTCTGCATTTTACTCTGTATTTTATGCATAAGAATCTCAGCATTCATACCTGATTTTCAGCGCATCCGCCATCCTCAAAACCAAGATATTCCTGTAAATTCATTGCTACTTCCTATATGGGGTACACGCCAATTATCCAGCCCAATACTATTTTTTTGGGGATCTTTTAAAAAGCTTAATTAATGGAAATTTTGCAAAATGCCCCAGCAGTAGGTTATTCATGCCATGTTACACCGCCTGCATTCTTATCCTATTATAAAATCTACCATTTCTTAAACCACAGGACTATTCTGCAATGATACATTTGTAATTCTGCGGACAATGAGCTGCCATGCGCATGCCCAAGCTGCAAATAAACCACGCCTTCCTTTCCAAATATTCCTGCTATTTTATCCTTTCTTTATATTTCTTAGGGGTACTATGCAATGGATTTAAATCTATGCTCAGTGACGATCACATGCAATGGCAATATATCCATGTTCAGAATTAAATCCATGCTTTAGAAACAATTACATGCTCAACTTTGCATCCAAACTAATTCCATATTACCACAGAGGTTCAAAATTCGAAAATAACATTTGTCATTTGCATTAACACAAATGTCTAGCATTAGCAAACAGCAGAATACTAACAGTATTTTTTGATGTATCATAACAGGATATCCATTTTGTCCAAATTATCTAATCGACTGGCGCGTGTTTTATGAACGCAATTTACTTCAAGTTTATGTCGTTGAGAAAGTTACCTTAGCTTTTGCACATGCTTACAAAACATAGATTATAAGTTCCCAAAAATGCCTCATGTCCTTCCGTCAGTCAGCAAAAAATTCTTTACGCTTCAATAACATCTAAACATCAATCCACAAAAGAGATTTGGAGATGCCAGATTGGTTACCTGATTAAGTTGTATCTTCTTGTTGCTGCATTCCCATAGTATCTGCTACATTTTTCAATCCTCAGCTCATCAAGCTCTTTGCTCCCGCTGCTGCTTTGTGCCATAAGCTTGTTTCCTTGTTAATTGCATGTCCTCCATCCAAGATCCAGCTCATCTCCATTGCTCAAACTCAGGTGTTGCCAAGTGCATTTCCGCTTCATACTCAGAGCAAGAAGCGCCAAGGCGCTTATTCCATGCCCTAGCATTTCTATAGCTACGCCAGCCTGCTCCATAATTATCATGTTTCCTTTTACCGCCAGAAAAGGCCTTTCCTAGTCTTACCTTGATTTTCAATTCGCCAGCAAAGTAGCCCTGCTTCACAGAAATCTGTCAGCTTCTCCATTTCGCGGAATGATGCTCTGAGCATCCATTTGTACTGGCAGCCATCCATCGCCATGATCGCGGCAGCCATGATTGCAGGATCCGGATCCGGAAGTGCAACCCTAGAAGGGTTTCGGTACCATGGCCATCGCTTCTATCGGTTGCTAGGCGTCAAGATCTTTGACGAAGAAAAAATACGTGGCAACCAAACATTCAAAGCGGCGCAGAAATAATTCTGTGCGACAAAAACAGAAAATCAAAATATGAAACTGACATATATGTGTAGAAAAGGTGTTATATAATTTCCAATTACTAGTAAAGTTGTAAAATACTTGTGTTCTCAAGCTCAATGTTGACATGCCAAGAAAGGCATGTAAATTGCCTTCTCCAAAATGTGGAAACAAGTTAAGAGCCCTATAGCCATGCCAAGAAAGGCATGTAAATTGCCTTCACTGAAACAGGTTAGGACTCATTTTACGGCAATAAGAAACCTTCAAAATGCAATCTCTCCAGAATGCAAGATAAAAATCTTCAAAATGCAAATAAATCTTCAACTCGATACAATATGGTATTTGGGTCGCGATTATTTGCGTTGGTTTAATTTTGTGCTGCCACATGGCAGGCCATTCCACTGCAGAATGGTAGTTGAGTCTACCATTCCGCATTTCCTGTTTTTAGCTGGTTAACAATGTTCTGTTTCTTGCTTGAATCGACCCTGTTCAGACCAAGGCTTGAATCGATCCTACCAAGCTTGCTTGAATCGACCCTGCCAAGCTTGAATCGACCTGTTCAAACCAAGACAGGGCCAGAGCTTGAATCCATAGTTCAAAGGCTTTTTAACCTGAAAAACGACCGTAGCTTCCTTACCCTATTTGAAGCAAGATAGTTAAACGGCCGCTGCCATAGCTCTGTTTCATGAAAGAATGGAGATTAAACTATGGCTTGCACCTAAAAATCTTACCTGCAAATAAAAATCTTAACTAAAAGAATGCAAACGAAAATCTTAGCTAGGAACAAGGCCGATCTTTAACCTCGACACCACAGAACTACTAGGCGAGAGCAAAGTGCCAAATCTAAAAAAAAATCTCTGTCGAAAGCTTAAACATTGATTTGCACCAACAATCCATCGCCGTTATGATGCCCTGCTGCAACACCATCGCACCAAGAAGTTATGGTGCCCTGCCGTAGCACCATCACACCAACAATCCATCGCACCAATGCCATAGCCGCAAAATATCGCCGAAATCGCTCCCCAAATACCATATTGTAGCTTCAAGGTGTTTGGCCAGGCATTCCGGCGTGGCCGGTGACCCGCTCCCGGCTAACGCCGATCGCGGGGCCCCACCGGTCCACGCCTTGAAGCTATACATAAACCTCCAAACGTCAAAAACACAACCATCAAATTTCTTCATTTACAATCCTTTGGAAGTGTGGCAGAATATCTCTAACTGGTTTCTAATGTTGTTTTAACAGCCTAATTTGATGTTTTCAGGTGTCAATCTTGACAAGGCCCATTCATTTCATGTTTGTCTAACAAATATGTAATTCAGTGTTGTTAGGTCCAGGTAGATAACATTAAATTGCCAGGTCAAGGTTGACGTACACGTCTATTGTGTCATCGGGTTAGAACAAAAGTCCAGATTTTCATTTTATTCTCATTTCTTAAAGCATGTACTGCTTGATTTCTAAACTCATTTTCTCGTATATTTGAGTTTGATTCAATGGCTTCGATAAAAATCCGATGCCTCCTAGCATCAAATCTGGAAAACCAACCAAATCACCTTCCAGCCCTACCTATAATCTATAGCTCTGGCTATGCCAAAAGCAGCAGCAGACGCAAGGGCTCCAATTAGAGTTGTCTGAAATGCAGCCTTCCATGGAGGAGCTCCAGTGAAACGACCTTTTACAAATCCAAACAAGAAGAGGGCAATTAACGTTACAACCACTGAGACCTTCAATGCAGCGCGCACTGTCGGAATTACTACATATGGTACCAACGGAATTAGGCCTCCCACTATATACGCTATTGCAATTGTCCCTGCGCTTTGCACTGCTCTTGCCGGATCTGGTTTCTCCAAACCCAACTCAAATCTGTCCAAAAACTGTGTCAAGCTTACAAAACCAACTCAAACCTGTCCAAAATTTTTGTCAAATGCTAAACTCTTAGCACTATTTACTACTTTCTAAATTCTAAAGCCTGGCCCTGTACCTCATCATGAACTCCAGCCATGCTTCCGGCCGTTTTTTCAAAGCGTTCACCACTGGCATGTACTCATTCTCTGTTAATCCGTACTCAGACAAAATTTCTGCCACTTCTTCTGCTTCTGCATATTGGTAAAGTTAACCTTATCAGAAAGGAAAGTGCACATATCTGACTGATCCTCAAAGTCAATATCCATATAGAAAGGCAAAAAAAATCATAAAGAAATGACTTCAATTGTAGAAAGTACAAAGCCAATTCAATATAAAAATGCTAAAATTAGCGACATGTCATCAAGCAAATTTTTCATATCGAAAAGGAGAACGGTCTTGTCGTACTGGTATATTTCAATATATAAAATAGAACCTACCCATATAAAGTAATACACTGTTTTCAATATATAGAATAGAACCTACCCATATAAAGTAATACACCCAACAAATCACAATGCAATCTTGGTATGGTCTGCACATTAAGTAATAGGAATTGTGGCTAATAGACAAAGAAGCTTCTTAATATTCTACTTTTCTAAGCGCCAAGGCAAGGGATCATGAAAGGAACAACCAATAATGCACTAAAAAAGGGAGAGCTAATATACCAGTATCGGGGACTGTTAAAATTTCGTCCTGTTCGCGCTTTCTCTCGCTATTATAATGATCCACATCACTTCTTGCAGCTAAATAACTGCATCCATTAAGACTTGTGACATAAGCTTTTACAGTGTACCACAAATATACAGCGAAAAGACGCAGAGGACAATGACGCGAGCCGCGAATGGACCACAAATATACAGGGACAACACTCGAAAAGCATGTGGCTTTCTAAGCTGATGGATTAAGCATTCAAATCAAGCAAGGAAAACTCTGTGAACCAGATGCCGTATAAAGAAATTTAAGCAACGAAACATCTGTAAGTAAAGCAATAATGAATTTACAGAAAAGTCCTGCCAAACTCAAAAACGATACAGTCATGTAATTTGTATTATTTCAAAACAGTAACTACGAAAAATAAAACATCTTTATAAGCATAAGCCTCGTTAACGCCAAAAAACCTAGAACTAGTTAAAATCATCGTAAGGACGAGAATGCCCTGCGACTCACAACATCGGATTAGAATTAAGAATCTCAAGCAAAATACCGCAATAATCGAGCTAGAATTAGAAGAAGCCAATATAAACAGAACGGCAGAAAAAATATATTTGCGAAGGACAGAAGCAAGCACAAAAACCTCTCTGTTAGCATATCGAAACAAAAGAGCTAAGAAAATGCCAAATTTTCCTTACAGAACAGAGAAACAAATCGAAATGACATAACAGAACTTTTCAAGGAATCAAAGGAAGAAAGAGAAAGAGAAAAAGAAAAAGCTCTAACCCTCCTAAGCCCATGGCGATGGCTCCGGCAGCGACCTCGGCAAGGCCAGCAGTGACGACGATGGAAGACGAAGCTTTGGCGCCGGAAAGGCCAGCGGCAAGGGCAAAAGGAACGGTGAGGCCATCGGACATACCGATCACGACGTCCCGGACCACCTCGCTGGCCGTAAAATGGCGCTCCTCATGGTCGTGCCGGAGCAGAGGCTGGGCTTTGGCCTTGCCTTCCTCCATATCCACCATCTCAAGTTCTTTAGTTTTGCCCTTTTTTCCTTCATCGGAATGAGGCTTGTGTTCCGTTTATATATGGCCACGCGCCTTGGTCCCGCTTCGTGCCCACGTTGCATATCCTACGGCTACGATTCCCCGATTGTTTTGGAGGGGCGTGTGGCCGGCATGACCTAGTCGGTACTGATATTTATTGGTGGCCACGCAATTTTGTCCTCCAAAAATGGGCCACTCTAAACTTTTGAAAAATAATTGAGGTATAACCAGGTATTACAGATATATTTGAATTTAATTATCAAACCATATATAAGTCATTCACTTTGATTCTATTCTTTAATATTCCATGATGCTCCATTGCATGCGTGCCAATTGTCAAAAAATTTTTTCGGGGAACATTTTCCTAATTTTGCATTCTTGCATTTATTGAGGAGGAGCCACAGCCACGTGACTCCCCTTCCTCAATCAATCCCCTTCTTGCATTTATTGAGGAGCGAAGCTCGTTTGAAAACGAGCTAACGGAGGAGGCGCTTGCTTAGCCTTTACGCATTGCGGGCATGGTTTACCTCCCATTCCTTCTTCTTTTGCATGTTCGGAAGCCTTGTGTGTGCAACAATCTTTGAGTAGGCGGGTAAAAGATGGGATGCTTCAAGTTTTGAGCGCATCCACGGGGCATTCCGGCGATCATAAACTTGAGCTCTGCATATGCGTGCGCGGCACGAGAAGTGTAATGTGAATATGGGTTACAGTATTTGGGTCCGGATCGTGGATATGGCGGAAATCTGTCGAGGTCTCAATCATTTTCTAGTGCTTATCCACGCCCATGGTAGGGATTTTCTATATTTCTAAGAAAAGCCGGCGGTGAGCCTTTCGTTTTCTATGGTTTCGTATCTTTGGAAGATTCACGTCACGAAGGCGGGCGTTCTGCAGGCGAATATTGTAAATCCGGGTCTCGGGGAGAGCTAGGAATGGCACAAACGAAAGCGTAACCCATCCTCACAATGAAGCTTTTGGCTATGGAGATGGCGAGGCATTGAAGCTCTAGCAACCTAGGGTCTTTGGAATATGACCCGAGGCTTGGGGAGCCGACCGCCACAACATAATTATCTTATTGCTTTACTTGCCAAGCCGTTGCCCTAATCAACTAACTAGGTTTTAGGTATGCGGTGAAGCGCAAACAAAGGACTACAGGTACGCGTCGTTGTGTGGATGTGCTTGGGATTGCTCTTGGAGAAGGATGGTTTGATCTTTTTATTGGTCTTTACAATTTGCAGTGTATGGAATTCTTACGCTTTCTTTTCAACCGGGGCTTATATCGTCACCATCTATAGATATTTTTGTTGTCACTATTCAAGTTTTCATGGCATAAATCGTCAATCTCCTCTGTTCTTTGCATCTAAGTCTTCGTGGAGCATCGGTTATGCATACATCCATTGTATGGATTTATCTTTTGAGTTAATCGTTTTGCATGTTTACTGATTGGAAAGGAGGCGAGTTTCATATTGAACTGAGATAACATTGGAGCTAATGATGGCGACCAATTATCTCCATACATAATCTTGGTTAGCATGCGGTGTCCCTGTTACTTTTAAGTAATTACTCACGGTATATATGATGTAAAATATTTGTGAAAAATGTAATCCTTTTTTTCTTATAAGTCGGGGGAAGATTTCGTACCCTTACTAGTTGCATCTAAGATTGATAAATAAATGTGAATGAATTATGTATTTGAAATGACATTGCTTTTCTAGATTGATTTCTTTGTCATTTTTGGACAATATTGGAGGGAGTCCGGAACACATATAATAGAGCTAGGTTTGGCAAGTCGGCCTCAAGAATGAGATATCGAACTTCATTGTGGAGCTATATTTATATATGATATGCGGCGTTTGGCTCATTTCATAAAAATTCAACCGAGAGCAGTTTTGCCCGGCACTTATATTCATAAAGCGCAACTTTGGTTTCTTGCTACCCGGATGGAAGTCGTTCACATCATCCTATTGGGAAAGGCATATCAACATCATCGACAATACGGGGGAAAGTAAAATATCCTTGTTGGTTATTTGGATCTGCGGCATGGTAGTTGCACGTTGATCTTTGTCTTGAATGTTTGCATTTGAGTTGTTGCTTATTTGTTCTTAAGCATTTCATTCTCGAGTAGCCTTGGCTTTGTGGTTTTCATTGGATTGCATGGGGTTCGGTCTTCGGACCACCATTGAACTGGACCGAAAGTTGGCAACTTGCTTGAACATGAACCAAATTGTTTTCCCCTCATTTGTGCGTTATTTGGTCATCTCAATTTGTGTCTGTTTGGCCCTCTATTTGACCTATTTTTCGAAGATTAACCCGACATGAGCAATATTGTTATTGAATAATGCCTTTTGAGGATGCTCTAAAACCGAGGACCTTTGAAAACTATTCTATTTAACCCCATGTTTTGAGGAACAAGTAGGGGATAGAATCAAAGAAAATAGCTTTACGCTTAGGAGCTATGTTGAGGGATTTTTTTTTATGTTTGAGGAATTTATTTTTAAAAGGCAATGTTGAGGGATTGATTTTTTTTATGTTTGAGGAATTTATTTTTGAAAGGCGGTGTCCCCTTTCTTTGTTTAATAATAGGGAAAAACTCCAAAAACCCTTATGCTTTCTTTGAAGTTGACAAAATGCCTTGAGGTTTTGGGGTATTTTTAAGGAAATGATCGTAATTTTTTGTGATGGGGTAGTTATGGGCGGAAAATGAAAATTTGAGTGGCCATGTGCCCGAAAATTCGAAAGTACAATGAGCTTTAGGCGGGATTCAATGAGTTGTCGGACTCCCTTGCGGTCCCGATTTTGCAAATGCCCTTGCGGATTCGATTTTGCAAATGGGTCCAACACATTTGGCTATGCCTACCCATTTGATACGCTTCATGGACCATCAACAAAAAAAGGCTGAAAAACCTTCAAATCTATAGCTAAAACATCACGCCAATTTGAGATTTAATCGACCATTTGGTCAAAAACCAAGCACGAAAACCATCTAAATCAAGTTTATTAGCTAAAACCTCGGCTTCGGGCTCGATTTGATTTTACGATTAGATAAGTTGTGTGGATTTAGTTGTGTAGATTTAGTGCCCAATTGATGTCTTTGCTTGAAGAGTAAGAAAAAGTTGCAAATTCGGCTGACCAAATCTTTAAAATTTGGGATACTATGGGCTAAAAGCTCACGCATTAGGATCAGTCTCGACCTCCGGCACAAAAAAGCTAAGCTGGACATCTCTGCGGGCAATTATTTACAAAACTAGCGGAGGGGAAGAAGCCCAAGGAATGGGCCAGGAAGTTAAGCCCTCCAAGAAATTTCCGTCCAAATAAAGCCTAAGTAAAAGGGCAAGCTCTGAAACTCGCTAATGGATTTTGCGACTTTTTAGTGCATATTCAAGCGGTTTCATCCACGTGAAAATTTCAATCAACATTTCGGGAAGAATGATATACTGTTTTGTGCTTTTCCTAGTGAAGAAGTGATCACTGTAGTCGAGCAGCTATAGAAAGCAAGAACTGGAGATTCAACCCTTGCATAGAGAGAGTTTGTTCTAGTTTGCATGGGCAAGAGGACACAAGGCAACAATGTGGGTTCAAATCCCGCGTGTCCGACAATTCATAAATGCTACCACATGTGGTCTCGCACCCTTGTGAATAGAAACCCATTATTAAACATGCATTGCATTGACAGGTTGAATGTTAATAGTGGGCCAAACCTTAGTGGGTTGGAACTAAAGAAACGTTCGCGGCGGCCTTGGCCGCCGCGATAAGTTTCTTGTATAGGTAATCGGGTATATTTAAACTTAACTATATTTACTGGATTTATAAATCTTGTTTTGGCTACCAGTTTTTTTCCTGGCTTGCAAAAGAGCCAACCGAAAAATAAGAACTCCAGCTAGTAATCCTCAAGCTTAACCCCCACCTTTTCGATCCCTAGTTCTAACATAACAATCTACCCCTGTATACGGGACGGTCGCCATGTTTCGCGCACTTAATGGCCCAATTGTTGAATGATGAGCCATAAATTGTCAAAATTCATCAAATAGGTGACCATTAGATTCCCCTCAAGCTGGAGAATCCAATGGCCCAAAGTTTTTGTCCAAAGAACCACAAACCAACGACGTATACACCTCTCCGTCTTTTGCACTACTTTTTATGAAATCAAATGAGTTCAAGGCCAATTACATGAATGATGTCCTCCAAGAGCTTGTTGCACGTAGAATTCACATAGTTAAAAGTGATTGCAACAATGACTCATAGGCATATTGTTTGATTCTGAACTGTAGTTCTTCCAAATTTATCGAGTTGGAAAAGCATAGATAACGTGCAATTTTGGGTGTTGTGAAATTCCTTGCTTCATGATGATTAGGTTCAAGGGATAATTTTTTTCTATCTGGAAATTACCAAAATTATGTGTTGGCTTTCGAAAACATAAAGCTAATTCTATGCCATTAAAATAGGACAAAAAGGAAATGATGTGATTGCATGATTTGTCAATATAATATGCATGTATTAAGGAAAATTTTCAAAAAAGTGCAAAACGTGAAATGCATTTTTTTTTCAAGAACGTGAAACTTTACTAATCATGAGAAATGATAAACATAGATAGGGGACTGAAAACCCAGTAGAGAAATTGTCCACAGAGCAACTCGCCGCCTTACAATGTACAACATCCAAATACGATCCTTCACTTTATCCATCACTGAGGAAGTTATAAACGCTTTGATAATGCGTTACATATAACTGTTAATCTGGAGATGGTGAACCCAAATACGATCCTTTACTTTATCCTTCACTGAGGAAGTTATAAACGCTTTGATAATGCGTTGCTTAGCTTTAATGAGCACTTGAGCATCAAGGGCTCTATTGCCCTTGAAAATGAAGAGATTTCTTCATTTTCAAATTGACCAGATGATCTATGCTGAAGCCAAATGAAATGCCCTCTTTGCTGGATTGTCCCAGGAACTTGGTTACACTGCCAATAAGACTTGTTGACTATTCAACTTGCAGTTGAAAAGACTTTGAAGCCACAATCAAGCCAGTCTAGCATGCTGGCACAAGAAGAAACATTGCTTGATTGTCTCATCCCTCTGAGCGCATAAAGGGCATGTTGCCGGCACCTCAGAATGAAATTTGTGGACCAAAACATTGACTACACACACCTATGAATGATCTGCCACCAAAAACTGACAGCTTCGGATGAAGTAACTTATCCCAAACCCATTTCCAAACTGCTTTCTGGCGATTCACTGGTACCATCAAAGGCCATTCTTGTGGGGAAGGCAACACCTCTGCAGCAAGAAGGATCTTATACACAGAACTCACCAAATGCTCGGCCTTAACATTCTCATGAACAATCCAAAGATGGGAAGCCACTACTTGTGGTATAGGAGGAAGTTTTTTTTTTTTTTTTTTTTTTTTTTTGAAGAACGACAAACTTTATTGAAACACCAAGCCAAAAGCTAGATACAAATGCAGAGGCGGGAATAAAATTTCAGAGGATAATCATGATCCACTGAATAGAACCACCAGCCTATGCATAAGACAATACACTCAAATAGGACTCAAATACCAACTGTCGCTTGGCAGGAGCAAGCGAAGAACAATGGTAGGCCTTAGCAATTCTAGCTTGTGCATCCTGGAGGACTACTGCAGGGGGAATATCCAAACCCTGAAAGATACACAATCTTCTGCGCTTCCAGATAGACCACAGACGCCAAATGAAATGCTTGACTCCGCACCTTATTTCAAGTATCTGGATAAATAGCCAGAAGCACTTGCTGACTTATCAATGTCACATGAAAAAGAGAGAGCAGCCAAGACCAAACATGCTGGAGATGATCACATAAAAAGAAACAATGCTCAATGGTCTCATCCCTTTGCTTGCACAGTGGGCAGAGTGCTGACACTCTAGGATCAAATCTGTGGACAAGCACATTCACCCGAGGGCATCTGTGAAAGGATGGAGATGACTTTCTGCCAAATTGCACAATACCATCTCAAAAGAAGGAACTTTATCTGGAATTCTTCCTATGTCAGCAATCGTGTGTCACTGTACCATGCAAAAATTGTACACACACCTGCTAGTCTCTAGCGCGCTGTGTTAAGGGATGAATTGATGCTACCAAAGGTGCATCTGTTTGGTTATCGCCCAAAGGGATCCACCAACATCTAGCTCCAGTGAAACTCCTTGCTATAGGGTGGAGATGAAAAGTGTGTGCACGGTATCATGCAAAAAGTGCAATGCATGATTCACCTTTAATGTTCATATTGGATGGATGATCAAGTACTATATCCATCTTTGACATGTTGAAAACGAAACAAAATGGAAAGTGGGTCGACTATATTCCTTGGCGTGCATTCTTATGCCAACATGTGGCATCAGCCTACAAAGCAGAATGAAAGTTGGGTCGTTCCATTCTACATGACCGCCTGAGCAGGTTTTGCTTTAGGGTTTTGTTGTTGGATTAGGGTTCTTCAAGCCCCTGCCAATACTTCGAGCTGCACATAGAGCAGGTCGTACAAACCAGGTAGGACAACGAGTTTGTCTTTGTATCGATTCTTTACTCTCTAATTTTTACGCTGCAAGTTCATTATACAATGAGTCTTATAATTTTGTAGGGATGGAAAGCAGGGGTTCTTCTTTTGCAAAGATCAACAGACATGCTCTCGGCTATCGCCGATCACAGGTCCCCTATCGACTTTGCAGAAGGGGAGCCTATGCTTCCCTTTGCTTATACATAAGTATATTCCTAGAAGGTTAGAGTCTATTTTTAGTTGATATTAAAGGGCATGGGATTAGGCATAGTGGATCTGGTAGTTACTCTCTTTCATGATAGACACCTTAAATACAGGACCTCCATGACAATTCTACCCCTAATAATCAGCTATGCAACAAAGGAACAATTCACATTACTTTGTCGTTCATATTTGTACCATCAAAATGTTGCTTTCTTACATGTATATCCTTTGGATTCAAATAAAAGTGGATAATGTGCCTTGAGTCTAGAGCCGGTTTAAAAGATTGATGGTATATTTGGAAACCTAGATGTATTTTTATAGTAGAGTTTGACTAAGGGATATTTCACATAATATGCCAGATCAAATGCCATTGAATTTTTAGCAATAAAGTTGCACACATTTGCCAATGGCGCAAGACATGGCATTTCAACACTCAATTTAAACACAATTGGACCATTCAATTTAAAACACTCTGCCATGATAGATCAAATGCCATTGAATTTTTAGCAATAAAGTTGCACACATTTGCCAATGGCGCAAGATATGGCATTTCACAATCCGCCTTCTCCCTTTTTAGATGAAGTCGGCGAGAAGATTAGAGCTTTCCAGAACCTGCAGAAGCTTCTAGAACACTCTAGAACGCAGAGAGCAAACCATGTGCACCCTTCTAGAACCTCCTATGGTTTTTTCTATAACCCAATACGAATAGAACCTCTTACAACAGCTTCTACAACCCAACATGAAACCTATAGCAGCCACTACTCCTTCCTACAATTTTTGAGGCTTACACGTCTTCAATCCTAAACCCAATTATAAATTTCCATAAGGAATCGAATACATTTAAGCTGGTCCTATGACCAATCGATTTCCATGGACGTTGAAAATTCTATCTATCTATCTATCTATCTATCTATCTATCTATCTATCTATCTATCTATCTATCTATCTATCTATCTATCTATCTATCTATCTATCTATCTATCTATCTATCTATCTATCTATCTATCTATCTATCTATCTATCTATCTATCTATCTTTCTTTCTTTCTTTCTTTCTTATTAAATTATAGGATAAGGATATGGTGTTCAAGGTCATGGGTTCAACATCTCATTATTTTTTTTTTGGGGCAACCGGCCATATGCGTTGGTGGGGGCGGGTCCCTTACGGATGTATGTCCCATAACTTTTAACTTCTTGTGGACATTAACAAAGCTATCTCTTTTATCTATCCTTACATTAAATCGAAGGCAATTCCTAGGTTAAATTGTGGAGCTATTAGTAGCATAAGATTATCTTGATTATCATAATAACATGCACAAGATTAATCACGATAATCTTCCTGATAACTTCCTACTTCAATCCTGGCTGCTCAAATGTTGATTGAGTGCCTACGATATCAGATATTATACTTTGCCCTTGATTTAAGGGGGTTAATATCCCCACTCGTTGGCCATGCCAGATAATCCACTTGGCCTAATGGTTTCATGGGTTATCAAGCATAATTAGCTCAAGGGTACATTAACCCCCTCATATGTTGTGGCCTAAGGGTATATTGTCATGGGTGTGATCTAACCTAACCGACTTAGAGAAGAAAATTTAGGTCCAACTTTAAAGTCCAAAAATGCCCTCGAACTTTTTAAAGCGTTTGTTGTTTAGAAGTCATGGTGCCAAGTGCAGCTCATCAGAACGACCATCAACTTCATTTTGTTTTGTAGCAAATTTTAGAATCTGCTCATGCTTATAGGAAAGTGCCCTTGGGTGTAAGCACAATGGTGGGGGACACTTTTTATGTCGGCGACATATGGTGCTTATGCTATTTTCTTTGTATTTTGGAAAAAAATCTATTTTTATTTTTTTGATATTTTTCTCTAACACGCATTTATGTTTCAGGAGGGTGCTGGTGCTATGCTTGGATTTCGCAAAAATGCCCCCCAGCTACGTGCGTTTACCCCCTTAAGATAGTCCCAAATGTGATCTAGACTCACAACTAATTGTGCGGATCCATGGGAGGTTCAAGGAGCAAGGAGTTTTATTTATCAAACTCCTTTATTAAGAAGAATATTATCGCAGCAGCCTTGGCCGCCGAAAGTATTCTCTTGTTCGATTGGTTTTCTAAGGAACTATGATTGTTCAAGATAGCGCGAGGAAGTCAGTGTGTAAAAGATGCTTAATTTGTAAGCATTGTTGTGGTATAGTCTTGGTTTGGAAACTTTGGATTCCGTTTGGGTCATGTATTGTATGCAAGAATGGTAGAGCATGAATATATGTTTCCCTAGCTAGGTACTATTGTTTCCTACGGGTGGGTTATTATGCTCATCCGGGACCAAGGGAGAAGCCATGGAGATGGTAGCAAGAAGAGAATTGAAGCATTGGGGTATGATGGTAACAAGGAACAATAGCCTTTAGACAATGGATACCATCGGATGTTAGTTAAAAAGAAACAACGGTTGGAGCCAGTAAATACATTGAAAAAAAAAAAAGCAATGGTTCGAATGGCTAAATACATTAAAAAAAATGATACCATCGTTCGTTTGGGCATATTATCGTTTGGGATGCCTCACAAATTTTTTAGACCATTAGATTGAGGAATATCATTAAGAATATCCCATGAGACAACATGTGATCCGTTGCCTTTAAATCAAGATGGGGTCAAACAACCTCAATTTGACCCGCATCACAAGGTGGCCCTCCTAAAAAATATTTTCAACAGAATAGAGCCTATCGAAGTCCAGTAAGATCCCATGCTCTTCTACACATATCAGACATTCCAAAGCAACACAGCTATATAATTTGAGCAAATGTATCTGGTAAAGGAGGTATCAACACAAATGAATACATTGCAAATTATGGACATAGCGGTATCTGGGCCTGGATCAGATTAAGACTTGTACAAAAGACAGAGAAGAGAAAAAACTAACAAACAGCCCTTTGCCCCATTCTGTCGCGCTCAAGTGAAAAAGAAATCAAAGCAATACCAAATCTTTATTTGGAGGGAGACATTCCTCGGCCCATTGACCCGACCCACAGGAGAAAGCAGGGGAGGGGCATGTATGAAGCGGCCGGCCCCGACGATAACAAAGACAAAGGGAGAAACCCGGTTCCATGAGGAGGGAAGCGGCGAAGGCCCAATCGAATATTTCGGGTGATGGATGAAGGCTGCTCAAGCGGAAACCACAGTATGCGCTGGGGTCATGAAAACTGGAGGAACGGTCGAGGAAATAACAGAACCCGGATTGCAAGATTGCCCAGCCGGAGATCTGATCCCGGCAGATCCCATGTGCTCAAAAGGCGGTTAAGCGTGGAAAGGCAGCGGGTTCTGAACATGGAGACCCGCGATGCGTGATTAGAAGAGGGCTTCGCTGGCTCACTTTGAGGCAACGGGATAAGCGAGGGCCTTGCCGACTTGCGGCTTCCGGCGTGGATTCCCTCCTCACCACCATGGAGACTATGGCATGCGACAAGCGGGGAGTTGGCGGATCTGGTGGCAACTATTTCCCCCTCAAGTTAATTTGAGGGGTATGCCGCTTAGTGATACTAAAACGTCCAGAGCCATCGTCCCGAAAAACCCATTGAGCTAAGAACCTGCAGAGCTAAGAAGCCTACATTGCCAAGCGAGGCGGCGGACACCACCACCTCCTCCATCTCGCCACGACACACCTTCATTTGTGAAGCGACCCACGCTCCGATAACGCAGTCCTGGCAGGACAACTAATGTGCCCTCGACTTCTGATGGCGGCGGGGAGGCGGGGCCGCCGGCGCCATAATGTGGTGGTTCATTGGACCACCAAAAGCGCGTGAGGATGAGATCCTATCTCGAATGGCATTTCCATTGCGGTATACATTGCTGAAGCGAGGCGTAGCAGGGGCTCAGCGTCACGAATCGCGTAGCGTTGTCACCTTCCGCGATTTGGCGGAACATGCGTCACGTGAGGCCATCTGCATCGGTAGGCAAGCGAAGGGGCCTTTACGTATGTAAACCGGGGATCTCACCGTCTGCAGCAGGGAGTCCAGCCGTGATAGTTAGCCCAGGTCGAGGGCGTCCCGGTCGTGAGAGGGGGCTGCGTGCCTTGTCGAGGGGCAATTTTCAGCATTATTTGGCCAGCCGAGGTCCGCCCCGATGCAATCGTCGAGGCTGCCACTCCTGGCTAGCTGCAGCTGCTATTGCTTCTTACCGCCGGTTACCCCTCTTGCACCTCCTACTCCCCAGCTCCCCATCTGGCGCTCAAGCGCCGCTACTGCTCCCCTGCCAGCGTGCCTCCGGATGGTGTCTTGAGGCTGTCGGGGGGGCTTCCCCTGGCAGAAAGGCGAGAGTCTCAACTCTATTGCACGGATATGGATCTCATTTTCCTCATGAAAACATGGGAACCGCGGGGCCGCACTCACCGGACCTCCCAAAGGCTATCTGCATTTTCGGTGTTCAATGAGTGCACAGGCAAAGCGGGCATGGCGGGGGTTACTGCTACCATCGTGCAACCTTTTGAGGCACTTTCGGTCACCGTTGCACAAAATGGCGAGTGCAATGTCGCTACTTGTGGGTGCGGCAAAGATGGCATGGCAATGGCGACACTCTCCTCATAGCGACATGCTACTTTCCACATCTTAGGAAACAACTTTTATAACACTTATTCGGATGTGGATCGATTGGAGCCCTATGTCGATCTATATGATGACATACAAGCACAAGCAGGTTGGGCGGGGTTATGTTGCTTGGCGACTTTTATGCTGCGCCACGGGGCCGGCAGGTTCCAAAATTTGAGCCTGGCGGAAGAGGGCGTCTTCGTTGAACCCCGAGAGGTGGCTTGGTCAAGGATATCGGGCGACACCATATTTGCGCTATGGCGGCGGTTGTTGTTCTTTGGGTAGTATCTTTGACTGGTTATTTGTAATGGGTTGGTACAATGGCCGTCTAGGAGAACCAAAGGGGGCTCGGTATGGTGGATTATCTGGCTGGTTGAGAGCGGGATGCACTTTGGTCACTCATTTTTCCATCGGAACGAACACTTTCGGGGCGAGGAAATAGACTTCGGACCATTTTGTTCATGCATCTCCATTGGGAGGCTCCCGTGCACCCTCTTGCCTCAACACACGGGTACCCAGCTTGCGCTGGACTCTGACCGTCGCGAGGGACCTATGCCCGGTTGCCCGAGCATGATGCGGCGGGGCTGGCGCAACTCCCCACACTTCAAGAACAATGCGCTTTCCGGTGACTCACACGCCCCGGCCGGCACGCGGAAAGATGCTTTGGGAGAAGCGGCCACGGCGAGCCTACGGCACTACCACCTTCCCATAGCGGATGGTTTGATGATGAGTGTCGGGGAGCTCAAACGCACACTCGGCAAGTCGATCCCATCTCAGCCCACCGGGCCGTGTGTCAATACCGCTCCTTTCTCAAGAACAAGAAGCCCGGATACCCTGCGGGCATCGGTAACAGATGTTTGGTCTCACGGATCGGCACCCGGGACGATACGGAGAAGGGTCTTGAGCAAGCTGCACAACCCACGGGGAACATCACCTCGGGCAATGGGTGCGATTACTGCAATTACGTATGCGACGCGACGGGCTCGGGCACCGGTCCCTCCACCGGATAGGCATGGCTACGGTTATCAGGGGGATGTCATCATGGGCCTACAGCGTCTAGCTAATGGGAAGGCGGCAGATTTAGATGGCATGCGAGAACCACGAAATGGTTTGGGCCTCCAGTGGTACTGTTCTCGGCATTGTTCAATAAAGCATTGCGAGAAGTCTTCCCCACGCAATGGACTACTAGTAGAGTAGTGCCCATTTACAAAGCGGGGGACCCTCAATGCCCGGCCAACTACCCTACTATTATGGTCAACTCTCTCTTTGCAAAACTGTTGGCTGGCATCCTTGAGTAGCGGCTGACAATATGGGCAGAGGAAACGGAGGTGCGAGCTCTTACACAGGCAGGTTTTCGGCCCAGACATTCCACCATTGATCATATCTTCCTTTCTGCGCACATTGATTGAGGATAGCGGGGAATCGCCAACGAGAACACATGCTTGTTATTTTGTGGATTTTGCAAAGACATTCGACACAGTACCCCGCAACAAGCTATGGAACAGATTTGCGGTGGGGACCCCCCCCGGACTTGCGGAATCACGGTATATAGGCTAATGCGAGGCATGCCGGGCCGTATCACATCGGCCGGCCACGGCCGGTGACCGGTAGCATTGGCGTCGCGTCGGGGTTGCCCCTCTCCCCACACTCTTTGGCCTATACATTGATCGGTTGGAAGATTGGCTCTCGAGCATGGAGGTGCGGGCGCACATCTCATGCATCACACAATCGGCAACTTTCGGATATCTTGGCGATATCAACCTCATGGCCTATACTCGGGGAGGACATACTGGCGTCCACGGATGCTCTTGACACTTTTTGCCAATTCAGCGGCATGCGCGAGTTAACTTGGCCAAAACTAGGGATGTTGTTAGTTGCATCATCACGTCGACCAAGGCTTCCCACATTCACTTACCCGGGGCAAGAGGTAGAGGTAGCTCAGGCCTACAACAATTGCCGAGGGATTGAGTTCTCAGCTACAACCCATTGGGATGCGGACTATCGGGTTGCGGGTCCGCGGCGGGTTGGAAAGCACTATATGCCATGCGAGAACAACGACCACAAAGGCGAGTTGTATGCACGGGTCCACCGATCCACATTTGTTTGGGCCACGGTTGAGCGGTCCTTTTGTATGGGGCGGAAGTGTAGGGTCGGTGATATCCCTCAACACACGGAATGACCTCGGCAGTGCGAGAAGGGGCCTTCTTGGCACGCAGGCCCTGGGGTGAAGTCCATAGTTCCATACCGGATCCTACTCGGGAGGCGGGCTTTCTACCCCCTTCAACGGGCTGCATTGGAGCGCCATATCGTTTACTTCAAAGGTGGTGGTAGCTATGGGCGATGCAAACGCCCCACTTTGCTTTGGCCATGGTGATGGGTCTCCAACGCTGAAATCTGTTGGAAAGACAAAAGCTCAGTGGTTCTCACTTATTTGGGGTGTGTAGGCAAATAGATGCGTCCGTCGGGGACAAAGAAAGATCGCGAGGCACTTAAACTATACCTTGATGCTACTTTCCTTAAGCTCACGGGATGCAGAGGCTCGATGCATGTTAAGGCTGGCACACTATCGGCGACAAGTCAATCCTAGGCTCACAAGAGGCCCCACCGATTGCTTGTACACCCGGCTACCCATGAAGAAGCGCCCGGACTTATAGCTTCCATTAAGACGGGGGCACATCGCCTCCGCATTGAAAGCGAGGCGTTGGGCTCGGGGAAACCACGAGCAAAAGGCTTTGCCCGGTGTTGCCACCGGTAGCGATTGAGGATGAATGTCATGCCCTCGGATACTCCGGCATTTGCCCATATCCAGAGGCGATATGTTGATTACTAGTGCGGCCAGCCGTTGCATCAATTATTGACTTCTACGGCGTCGGTGGGTTTGTTGAAGTGCATTACCTCGGGGAGGTTATGGATGCGCCGGGCTCGTTTGTGTCCCTACGGGGCGGTATTGAGCGTCTATGCAATTATACGGTGTGCCCGGCATGCTTATTATTGCTAAGGTTTTTCCCTCGAAAACCACGCCGGGCGGGGTTTTTAATCCTGTCAATAATATGCTTCTTTGCTCTCTTTTTGTTTGGGTCCCATAGGCCAATTTGTCTCAGCGTGGGCGCTAAAACCTATTCTATTCTATTCAATTCTATTCTATTCTTTGAATCTTTTTTCCTCTTTCTGGAACCGAGCTCTCCTTCAAACTCAATTGTTCAGCTTAAAAAATGTCTTTTAGTTTTTTTGGGTTGCCCCTAGGGGGGCAAACCCTCGTTATAATGGGTTTGTGGGATATCTTGAGTATATCTTTGGAATATACTCGGTATATGTTGATGATCGCTAAAAACCCTTTGTTCCTGTAAAATGGCGCAGCTATGCGTTGTGGATCAAGGATGTTACGGACGGGTAGATGGCAGCGGCTCAATCTGATGAATACGAACATAGCATCAAAGCTTTCAAGCTTTTGGCGGGCATCAATATGCGCATAAAAGAGAACTGGCAGTGGCAAAGCAAGCACATAGGTCAAACAGTTTGATAGCTCGTTCTTTATATATCCCTGTTATGTTTATTTACGCTACCTACTATGTGTTTGCTCCTTCAAATATTTGGGATGCCTCCATCGGTTCGGGCATACAAGATCTTTAGAGCAAGCAAAAAAATCGTGAGTGCTTCCTGACCGTTTTGCCAAAACTTCTCTTAATTTAATGGATTTCTCCTTGCCTGGGCAGCTTTGTTTACGGTAGAGAAGGCTAAATTTAGATTTGTGAATTCCTCCATTGTGATCGGTTCTCTTCGATTGTCATATATATTTTATGATGTTGCATTGCTCTTTTCTCTCATGCAAAACCAGCTGACCATAGCCAAGCTTTTGCAATTGGATTCTTCGGGCTATTCAATCACATTTGCTTTGGCAAATAAGAAATAGTGGCATCTACGCTCTAAAGCGCATTCAAGGTTATTGTCTTCTTATCGACCGGAGCATGTGTGGCTTGCATTTCTTGAAGGAATAAAACCTGTTAATGTATTATTTGTATACTCTGTGATTTTTCAATACATATAGGGTTCTATTTGACATTTTTTGCTTCGATTCGGCTTGGGGTTAGGAGTTAGTAATTAGTAGCAATTGTTGATGCTTGATGCTTAGCCCATGCTACGCATTCTCCAAAAGCAATGCACGATAATCCGGACTCCTAGCGGCGGCTTGAGCCCCTCATGTTCCCATACACCCATAAATTAGAGATGTTGGATAGGATGCGGCGGTGCATTATGGTTCCGTTATGGTTCGGATAAGTAAAGAATGGATGAGAATGGATGTGAGCTTAAGCCTTATACGCCCACGTTTCGGCCTCAAACTTGATCTTTGCATTAAAGTTAAAGGGTAAAATCGTGCATAAAATACATCTATCTATTGCGATATTGATAGGCGGTAGTCAATCTTGTTGCTGTCATTTTTGGACTATGAAATGAAGGGGAAATCTTCACTTTGAGTTCTTCAAAGGAAACTAACAAGCTGGTTTACTGCGGCATTAGAAGGATGTGTATAAATCTCAAAGAGAAGCTCCATTCTCAGCACAAGGGGCTTTGTTGGAGAGCTCAATGAGAGTTCCAAAAATGATGCTAGGTGCATGTTTTTGAATTTTCTAAGGTAAGCATGCCAAATAAATGGAAATACATTTGCTGTCTCAATTTGAGAGAAATTAGAAACATGGTCAGAACTTTCTTAAACAACCTCCGTTTTTCGTTCAAGAGCATGCGTTGGAAAGATGAGAAGAAGACCTTCAAATGAGCCTAAAGTATATTTCCCAGTTAATTGCTAGAAATGCTTCGAAATAAAGAATATGTGTATGTTATTGTTGTAATAAATAGTAAGTTCAACCAGGTTGTTGCTTTTTCATTATTCTTAATATATAACTAGTAATGGTGCCCAGCGTTGCTGGGCAAATGTTGGGAACATTTGTGGATGGAAACCTATTCAGCTCAGACTCATTAACCAAGTTCATCATATCTAGGCTATAAGAGGTTTTTGTGCATTTGATAACCTTCCCTATCCTTTTTTCCTCATTTTCTTACACACTTTCTTTTTTTTCCCTTTTCTTATTTTTCCCGCACATTTACTTTTCTCCTTCTCTCTCTCTTTTTTTTTTTTTTCTTTTCTTTTTTTACCCTCTTCTCCCTCCTCTTTTCCTTCCTTTTTCTCCTTCTCATTTTTCCCTTTTCCCTTTCCCTTTTTTTTTGGCTTTTTTCCTTCCTTTTCACCTTTCTCCACCCTTCCCATTTTTCTCATGCTCTTTTTTTTTTTTCCCTTTCCTTTTCCCATTCCTTTTGCTTTTCTCTTTTTTCCTTCCCTTTTCTCATGCCCTTTTTGCATTCCCTTTTTTTTCTTTTTTTTTTTTTTATGTTTTTCTTACTCTCCTCACCCTCTTCTTCTTTATCTCATGTCTCTTTTTTCCCATTTTCTTCTTCCTTTTTTCTCATGCCTTTTTTCCTTTCCTTCCCCCTTTCCGCCTCCCTTTTTCTTTTTTCCCTTTCCTTCTTTTTCATCATTTCCCCACCCTTTTCCCTTTTCCCGTGCCCCTTTTCCTCTCTCCTTCCCCCCTTCCTTTTCTCTTTCCTTTTTCCTTTTTCCTTTTTCCCATGTATTTTTCCATTCCTTTTTTTCCACTTTTTTTTACTTGCCTTTTCTTCCGCCTTTCCCTACCCTCTTCCCCTTTTTTCTTTTTCTTTTCCCTTTCCCTATGCTCTTTTTCCCTTTATTTTTACCCTTTCCTCACCCTTTCCCTCTTCCAGTTTTTTCTGTGCCCTTTTTCCCTTCCTCTTTTCCATTTTCCCTCCTTATTCCTCGTGTTCTTTTTTCTTTCCCCTTTCGCCTCCCATTTCCTTTTTCCTTTTCCTTCTTTTTTTCATCCTTTTCTCTTTTTCCATGCCCTTTTCCTCTTTCCTTTCCACCTTTTTTTTTTCCTTCTCTCTTTTCCTTTCCATTTTCCCACTTTTTTTTTCCATTCCATTTTTTTCCACCTTTTCACATGCCCTTTTTCCTCCTTTTCCCACCCTCTTCCCCTTTTCCTTTTCCTCTTTTCCTATTCCATGTTTTCTGTTCTCTTTTTTTTATTTTTAAGATTTTCCCCTTAAGATCTTTTCCCTCTCTTTTTTCCCTTTCTTTTTCCTCAACCCTTTTCCTCTTCTCGTGCCCTTTCTCCTTCCCTCTCTTAATTTCCCTCTCCCTTTTCCTCATGCCCTTAGTCTTTTTTGCCTCCCTTTTTCCTTTTTCCTTCCCTTTTATTTTTCCATCTTTTTTTTCTTCTCTCCATCATTCTTTCTTCCCCCTTTTTCCCTTCTTCACACCCTTCAGTCTTCACCTTTTCCCGTTGCCCTATTTTTCTTCCTTTTTTCCTCCCTAGTGTTTTCTTTTCCCTTATTCTGTCCTCACCCTTTCCCCTTTTCCTTTTAATAGTGTCCTTTTTCCTTCCTTTTCTCCCTTTCTTTTTTTTTCCTTTTTTGCAAATAGGTGCTCTTTTTTTCCCTTTCCTTTTCCCTTCTTGTCTTTCCCTTTGAGGTGCCTTTTGCCTAAGAACTTTGCCCTTTTTTGGGGCTTTTTCCCTTTCCTCTTAAGATAAGACCGAATCACGGTGGTCATTTTGTACGATTGGTCGGCCTTGGATGAAATGGGACAATCTCAACTATCTAAATTAGGTTTTGATTGAAGACATACACTAAAACTTTGTTAATATAAGATTATAATATAAGATGATAGGATCTAATTCAATGCTTGTTGTGTGTGACAAGATTGATGAACCTAGATGTGATTGATGAACTTAAATGTGGTAATTAATGAAAAGTAGTCTAATCTTATGATGTCTTTTTTACGGGATAATGGCTCTTTCTCTTTCAAGATTTCGGAGCTTGCACATAAGAAGGTTCTTTTTTAGATGATTGTAACAGGAGCTTTTTATAGCAGCTCAACTAGTGTAATGCTTGGTTAGGAATCTCGAGGCTTCAAGATTATCTAGAGACATGCTAAAAGCTCATTTTAGTTTATTGGAAATGGACTTGATTACATGTTTCTTCAGAACCACATTTTTATCTTTGCAAATAGGTGCAAAGGAGTTTTGGATGCCTATTGAAGGTGATTTGTGAATAAGAACACAAATCGGCTTTGTTGGGGCTTATGTAAGAGTACACATCTTTGAAGACCGGGAGCAAACTCTCATTTTGTATGACCCAGGTTGGTTAGAAATGGGATAATTGCCCCATGATAAAGGTCTTGTTATTGCATTTTTTCTACTCATGGCTATAACTTTTTGTTTCTTGCAAATGCATGGTTTGTCTATATGTGCATTGGATGCGGTTTTTATTCGTTGTTGAAAGATTGCTGTTCAATGTGAATAAATAATGTGCCCATGGTAGTCCTTTTGTTGACAATAACTGTGATCTTATGATGTCTTTATTTATGGCGTATAGAGATGCCTTTTAATTGTTCCATCCCTTCTATGAAGTTCTTTTATAGATGATGTGAGGAGCTCATTAAAAACTACATGTGCATTGGTTTGCTGTGAAAGGCAACAGATCTGAGAAGAAAACAAGACTTCTTTAAGAATAATCACAATTTTCAAATTGGTATCATAGTTCTACTGGACCGTACAGCTTCAAGCACTTTTTGCCTCCTATTTGCATCTACAATAGCAGCTCCTGGTGTAAATAATAATTGAGTGACCCTGCAATACAAACAAACATATCAATTGCATTTTGGTGCAACAGTTCAGCTTACCAAGTTTTTCAAGGGTATACTTAACAAGCACATTTTGTATGACCCAGGTTGGTTAGAAATGGGATAATTGCCTTAACTCGAGGGCTTGGATTCCATGGCGCTTCAACTTCACGGATGCCCTCGTGGCAAAATTGAAGTTTTGCAATATCCTCGCCATGCAAAAGGGCTTTTGGATTTGCGGAGACGGTTGGTGTATTGGGCGTATTCACTTTAACGGAGGTTCTGAAAATTTTGTTGCACAAAATGTAGATCATCGTGTAAATCATTTCGCGACAAATCTACAGGCAGATCACTGGCCGGTCGCGGCAAAGCAGGCGTGAGTTAAGCACCGGCGGAATCTTTGACCCAAATATTGAAGGCCCACTGCTCACTAAATATCCACTGCCAAATACCCCCGATCCGTTTAATGCCACCCGATTTTTGCATTTAGAAGCGGTTGAAGGCGGCTTGCGTGATGACCATGGGGACCGTCCAGGACTCAAGACTGCAACAAGCAAGCAAGCGAAGAGCGGAACAAAGCTTGCTTTTTCAATTGTTCGGACAATATCGAGGCGCATTCTAGGTTAGGTTAAACATTGATTTTGCCCATTCTCGGCCCTTTGTGCTGATGTGCCCGTTTGAACATCGAGTTGAGATCCGGAGCGATTCTTGTGTTACATGTTCTGACTCCTAAAGATTGCGGTTTTGGAGCTTTGAGCTCCTCATTTTGTCGTTTTGTTAAATATGAAATCTTTGAATGCCCGCACCCTAAAACTAAGCGATTGCCTTGTGTGGTGAATGCGTGATTGGATTCTTGAAATTTACGGTAAAAGCGTCGTTGACTCGAGGAGAACATTGGCTCCATGGTCGCCGACCATCGGAAATTGCGGGGGTTTGACTAGAACTATGCCATGCGGGGTTTCTCCATCTTATTTGAAAATTCCACGATGCATTACCAAGTGCCCGTCATTCTTTTGCACGCGATTCGGGTGCCGGTTTTTCCATTTTCTCATTCCGATGCATTAGAAAAAATTGTATACAATGAGCCCTGTTGATCTGAGGAATTGGGGAAGTCTGGCTGTTCATTTTTGGGGCAAACCCAAGAACAAATTTCAACGCATAGAATGAAGCTATGGAACTTCATGCAAGGTGAGACTTTTGCACTCATTGTTGCTTCTTTCCAGTTGTTTTGCTAACTCTAATATACAACACAAAACAAAACCCCCTTTCAAACCATTAATAACCCCAAGAAACATGAAAACACACTCTCGGGCCACCGAAGGGCAACCCTCCGTGCGCAGCACCTTGTTTTTTTTTGCAGCAATGAAGGCGATTAAATATAGGTGCTCGTTTAATAATCGAAGCATGGCAGCGACCGGAACTACAGAAAAAAGACACAGCGGCAGTTTCAAATAGCAAAAAACGGCAGCTATGGCTCCTCCACTACCATCGCCACTCGGATGCTCCACCGCCATCGCCAGTGCTTTCCAAAAATAACCTAAGAAACTAAACCATTCAACCTAAGATTATTTTACCCAGACTCAAAACCCTAAAGTCAGCTGGGGTCAAAACTCGAATTCCAGGTCAGACTTCTACGGTTTTCCCATATGAATACTCTTAAAAACCTTTAAAAACCTTATATAATAAATGTACGGTTTGTGATTTCGGCCACATTATACAACGGTGCAGAGGCGGACGAGCAACAGAACAGAGCGAATGAATGTCCAGGCTGCGAGCAACTCAAAAAGAACCGCTCAAGATGAGCATGGCCGAGATTTCTTAGGAGAACTGCTCAAGAAGAACTGTGCAAGGCCTCTTCGATTAAGCTGCCAGACCAAATTTATCAGTAGGTGCGGTAATTCATGATGATCCGAGTCTTGGAGCAAGTAGTCTTAGTCTTAAGGAGCATCAATTCTATAGAAATGCCGTCAATCTGCAACTTCTGCATCAGGCCACGATTTTGTCCCATTCATTGTAATTTGCAGTCTATTGGCGGAGAACCCCACTCAACAGTAAAAATCCTCCTATATTAGGGTGAGATTCCACAGCGGGAAGGGGCAATTTTCTGTTTCACCAAAACTGCCTCTATTAAAAAACCTAAGCTATCGCTGCGTTGATTCCACTGCAACAATTCCCTTGGGCTGAAACTAACTCGTGGAGCAAATCCGTCGGAGATGAGGAGCGCGTGTAAAGATCTTGATGCCGGCAGTTCCTTCCTACCAAATTGTTGGAGACAATTCCCTGACAGTTAATCCGGCAATTATCTCTTCCCTAGCCTCGCTCGGATGCTCCACATCATCTTCCCAAACCTAGATTGCCTGTGCTAGTGGAATCACAGTGCAACTCCGGAAGTTTGGAAGAAAGAGTGGATACCTGCAGAGTATATTGAGGATAGTGATGCACAGAACTATGTTGATGAATGAAAACATGAATCTTTGGACATGGAGGAACCGGATGAAGTGCATGAGGTCATAGAGGCCAAAAGTGCACTTTATGTGCCAGAAGAAGCGCACGAGGAAGTGCATGAGGCTATAGAGGCTGATAATGCACCAGGTGTTGCATATGAAGCATGGCAAGAAGTGACGATGGAAGGGGAGCACGAGGAAACACATGAAATGGAAGAAGAAGCTGATACTGTAAGACCCAGCATAGGACGAAGGAAAGAAGTAGAACGACTGAAAGCCGAGCTTCATTTTCACCCTGAGCTTTATGGCAGAACAAAAAGGGTACCGAAGCCGAAGGTGATATCTAGTATAGTAGAGCCAAGAACAGTAGAGCAGGCCATAACAGGATCTGATGCAACAAGATGGAAGGAAGCAATGGAAGGAGAATTAAACTCTTTCAAGCAAACTGGGACGTATGTGTTGGTAACCAGGCCAAAGGATAAAAATGTAGTGGGAAGCAAATGGTTGTTCAAAATTAGAAGGAATGCCGATGGATCTGTAGAGAGGTACAAAGCTCGGTTAGTTGCAAAGGGGTACGCGCAGGAATCTGGAGTTGATTACAAAGACACTTTTTCGCCCATCGTGAAGCTGACTAGTGTAAGGGCGTTGTTGGCGCTTGCCGTTCAGAGGAATATGGACATAGAACACATAGATGTCAAAACTGCATTCTTAAATGGCGACTTGGAAGAGGAAATATATATGGAGCAGCTGGAGGGATATGAGAAAGGTGCAAACATGGTATGCAAGTTACAACAGGCAATTTATGGCTTGAGACAAGCATCGAGGCAATGGTATTTGTGCATGAATAGATTTCTCATATCCATTGGGTTTATAAAACTCAAAATTGAAGGTAATTTATACATGTGGAGAGAAGGGAACAAATGCCTGATTATGGCACTATACGTAGATGATTGCATCATTGTGAGCAACGACAAGAATGGATAGGCAAGTGCAAGATGTTGTTAAACAGTCGCTTTCAGATGACAGAAGTAGGAGAACTCAAAAAGTTGTTGGGAATAGAAGTCAAAAGAAATAGGCTAAAGGGGGAGCTGTATTTGACATAGGAGCAGTATATCAAGAAGATGCTAAATAAATTTGGAATGCAAGAATGCAATCCCACCAAAACCCCTATTGCGCCAGACACAAAAATCAGCAGTAAAATGTGTCCAAGATCTGCATTAGAAGTTAAAGAAATGAGAAGAAAGCCCTATCGTGAGTTGATAGGTAGTCTGCTTTACGCGACGGATTGTACGAGACCGGACATCATATATGCTGTCAATTTTCTGAGTAGATACAATAATAATCCAGGCGTGTAGCATTGGATAGCTTCCAAACGAGTATTCAGATATTTGAAGGGAACAATCAGTCACGGCATCCGGTTCACACAGGGTGACAAATATGAGTTGATAGGATATGCAGATGCTGATTGGGGAGGCGATGTAGATGACAGAAAATCTACATCTGGGTATATTTGCAAAATTGCAAAATCTATATCTGGGTATTATGATACACCCATATCTTGGGCAAGCAAAAAGCAAGAATGTGTAGCCAAGTCAAATGCAGAAGCAGAATATGTGGCAGTCTCACTAGCAGCATCAGAGATCATATGGCTGAGGAGAATGCTTAGTGAACTTGGCCACACGAATGAAAAGGCAATGTTGCTTTATTGTGATAATAAAAGTGGAGTAGCTATGTGTAAGAATCCTGCTTTCCACTCTAGGACGAAGCACATAGAGATCCATCACCATTTCATAAGAGACGAAGTCGAGAAAGGAGAAATAGAAGTAAAGCATACTCCCGCAATTGCGCAACAGGCAGATATGCTTATGAAAGTGCTGAGGGAACCCAAGCTGGAGTTGGCTAAAAGGCAAGTAGGGATTTTTTAGTGTACAGGCTGAGGGGGAGATGTTGGAGAACACGGTATAATACCAAGGGTCATCCTGTACATGTGTCAGCCTAGATGCAAAGCAGGTGGACTGTCCAGATTGAAGGGGAGATTCCCGAACCGACTGCATACAAGACAAAAAGGATGGGCCGAAAAGGGTGAAGCAACCATCATCCAATTAAATTGGGATTATGTCAATTCCAAAATCACGCCAACCTGTTGTTGTCTTCTAGGGGGTTTTTGTTTTTTTTAATCTTTTGTTTTGGACTTGATAAATAACATAAGATTGCAATTCACGTGTGTCGTTTCATATGCGAATTGAAAACAATGGTGTCGTCGTATTGTGTATGGGGGAACGACACTTGGGACCCTATCGGAGTGGACGGTGGGGTCCCGCGACTGGCAGTAGCCAGAAGCAGGTCACCCAGAAATGGGGACTAAGTGTCCTTCCCCCACCATAATAGAAATAGGCGAAAATTTTTTCCTCCCCCTTTCCTTTGTCACCAGCGATGGCTTTGTAGAGGCACAGGCAGTTGGGCAAGGTTTTCTTGATGGATTCAAATAGAATGAAGGCTCTGGCAGGTCCGTCGATCTTTTCTTGAAGGCATTGGCAGTTTCGGTGATGTTTCATTGATGTCATAGTAGTTCGACATGTTTTTCTTAATGGCTTCTAGTCGAGTTCTTCTTCATGCGTCAAAACTTGTTAATCCTCGCAGTTCTGGCGTGTTTTGCTTTATATTTTTTCTTGCATGCAAATGGTGAGTCTTTAGGTAAATTTCATGTGTTTTTTGTACGTTATTTCTATATTGTTGGTCTGGAGCACTGCGCTAAAGACCAACAGTTTTCTCTCGAACTCAACTACAACAGTGTTTCAGAGTCATTTTAGATTGCATCGGAGAAATAAAAGATTCAAAACAAAACAAGAAAAAGAATAATGAAACATTCAAATAAGCATAAAAATATTTGGGGGGGGGGTCTAGGAGGAAATGAATGATAGGCCATGGTCCTATGCCACTGCCTAAAAGAAGCAACATCACAAAAAAGGGTAGAAGAATATCTCCCTTGTCAAGCACAAAAAGGTATTAGGGAGTGTTGGTTAGAGGACTCTTCAAAAAGATTTTGTTCGTCTTTTATGGAGGTTCGAATCCTTGTATCGAGAGGATTAGCAACCATTGCAAATCATAGGGTATTTGATTACAAATACGATGCAACAAATCATTTCTAAGCATATTTGCAATAGTCCCGTGCTGGAACCTTAGGATGGGCATGGGGTGTTGGGCCTTACGAGTGCGAATAAGCATAAAAATAATTGGAAACAACATATGCAACAACATTCTAACGTGCTCCCTAGGCAGAATACTTAACACATTAGTTGCGGCACTGCACAGGTTGATACACACAATACCTAGTATTCATCGTTTATAGCTAGGACTACTGGAGTATCTAATCCCATTTGCCCTCCTAACTTTTGCCATAATCTAATAAGGTACATAAACTTAGGCTATATATATGTGTTTAACTCTCATACGTGGCAAAGTGCTTCTTACCAATATTTCTTGCAATGGAGATGGGTACATCCAATATGAATCAAGAATATAGTCAATCTTGTATGTACCTATTAGATAACGCAGGATCCCAATCTAGTGTCTAATTATGAGAAGGAGAAGAATAAGGAGTAGGATACCCAATTTCTATAACGTAAGAGATGCATACACGATCAAATAAAAAGAAAGGTTATATCCCATTTTATTGCATCGTTTTTTGAACAAAGCAATGTGGTCTCAAAATACAAAATGAAAGTATACATATTCAAATCATTTAGTTAACAAACTTGCAATCCTTCCGAATCTCGCCCTTATTACCAGTGAGAATCTCAATGAGCCCCATCTTCACCATGGATTTTACAAACTGGCCATTGAATGGAGAGTAAGGTCTAGCATCAGCATCGACATAAGCCTTAGTAATCTTGCTATCTAGCAAGGCAACATCAGAGGTGAAGATGCCTCTCCTCTGTTTAATTCCCACAAAATAATCATTATCAAAAGCAAACTTGGTACGGTCCATTGGTATGGTAGTTGTCGTGTCAGTAGGAGAGCACTTCTTTTTTAGGTCTTTTAAGTATTTTGGATCTAGTAAAGGATCAGAGTCTCCCTTTCCAGTAAAATTGTAGAGTCGGTTTGCAATGTTACTACAATGGGTAACTCCAATAGTGTGTCCACCTATAAAATCCAAAACAAAATAAATTAGTTTATATACTTAATAAAAAGAGCAACAATGTACCAGATGTAAACATGATGCTTATTTCTCACCTGACAATGCAACTAAGTCTACTTGGTTAAGCCCTTTGCTTGCAAAGTTAGCAATAAGAGTGGAGAGGTTAAATATTGGACGTGGCAAATTAATCCTTGCATCTAAATCCTTGGATACCCGGCCATCCCTACGACCCGTTGGAACATCCCAAGAAGGTCCACCAATCTTTAATAAATAGAAAAGCCCACATTATTATTCAACACTCAGTAGTCACTTAGTAGCATATGAAAAAAGAATAGAATTTACTCACCGCAACGACTCCATCTCGTGCTGCAAGGGCAAGAATATCTGCACAAGACACGGTATGTGGACAAATCTTCTCTATTGCTGCTTTGATTGCATCAATAACAAAATAACCCCTCAGTGTCAGATTAGGAGGGGAATCTTTCTCTGCAACATTTGATGCTGTGGAATTGAGTAGAACAGAGGCATCGCATCCCTATAGCCAAAAGCATAAAGACTTAAATTTGACACTACAAATTTCAACTATGCAATAAGTATATAAGCTTATAGCTTTAAAATAATTACCCTAACAAAGCAATCATGAAAATGCAGCCTGAGTATAGAGGCAGCCAATGATTTATCTTTCTTAATATACTTGTTTATGATATCCTTCGCCACATACTCAGCTTGAGGACATGATTTCATATAAAAACCAAGTTTCAAACCCTTTGATACCCATGGTGGCGAGTAAGTAGCATATGCAGGTGCAATCATCATCATCAATAACACAACCATCATGGTTGCATTTGTTAGGTTGGCCATTGCACAAACAACAACCTCAGATGGAAATGAACCTAAACCAAGAAAAAGAAAACAACAACAAAGGCAAATATAAGAGCAAGCTATTTGTATTAGTTATATATACAAAAATATAAAAAAATAGCAAATCAAATCTTCATACCAAGATTTAGAATGTATGTAGACTACAAAAATGTTGTGAGGCTTATAGACTAGTAGCCCTTCCACATTACTTATATACTAGTCCTTCTCATATAGATCATGCATGACAACTAAGAAATTCATAGATGTGAGCAACGTGCATATAGAAGCACCATTTAGGCCATTGAAGGGACATATAAGATTAGTACCTACCAGTCCTTGTCAATGGCATATGTCGTTCCTATAAATGGGGTATACCATCACGATTCATGTTGTTCTTTTAAAGGAAATACCATCACGATTCACGTTCTTCTTTTTTGTAGAGATTTAAGAATCATACACGTCTTAACATCATATTGCTTTTATACACTATTTTAATGTCATATGGAAGTATACCCACAGTGTAGCTAACAATGAGACTTCATTTATAGTTGACTCATAGATTAACAATGGGACTTCATTTATAGTTGACTCATAGTTTTACATCATGTCATATGGCAGCATCCCTTAGGAACATATAAAGGTTCTCTAAATATGCCAAGAGAAACTTGAATAGAACTCCTCATGGACACGTCCCCAAAGGAATAGCCACCAAACTAAAAAGAGTAGAATAAAATAAAATCAAACTATATTTTCTACATAAGCTCATTCCTAGGATGGGTCCTATGATAGGCATATACTGGCCGAAGTGAAGTGGTGTTCTCATTGAGCTTTGTAAAACATTGAGTACAAATAGATCCCTCACTAGGGATAGATAAATTTGGAAATATGAACTTTAAATGCTCCGAAACTAGACAATCATCGAGAGCATGATGAAACTGAAGAATACAACATAAAAAATGGTTTAGTCCGCCACTTGGTCGATGCAAAGGTGAGAAGACCCGGTGACTGCTCCTCATCGGGAAGAAGAACCACGCCTTCTTGGGTTTTTGAGGAAACCCAAGCAAATAGTTGAAGCACGACCCCACGCACTATGTCAACCACAAAGCCTTAAACAAACCTGCAGAATCAAGGCTGAAAGAAAAATAACCCATCAATGAGTTAGATGCCATAGGCAAGAAGACTCGGAGGCTCCAGGGCCACGCCGAGAAAGAAACAACAGCCGACCAATCGGGAACCGTCCGCGGAATGACCATCGGGAAAAACAACCGATTAGTGCCGAGCCTCGGAGCTCTACAGTACGGTGAAAAAAAACAATAAATATGATCTCGAGGCAACAAAGCGCCCGAGAGAGAAACATGAATAATAAATATTGACCTCGAGGCTACAAAGCCACACCGAGAGAAAACATGAATGAATAAATAAAATACTAGTGCCATGCCGAGAAAGAGTAAACCAATAAGTATGCCTCAAAAAGGCTACAAAGCCACGCTGAGGAAATAAAGAATGCAAATTTAAAGGAGATAGAAAAAGAAATAACGAACACGATCAAATGAAAAAACCATCAAGGGAGGGAGGGTGAGGGAAACTGATAGGATAGAGAAGAATGAGAAATCTAGCTCAAGAGAACGCCGATGATAGAACAATGAAGAGAGGCTGAATAAATAGGAGGAGTGACAAAGGGACGTCCCCATCCAAGGAATGTCGGTTCTATTGCTGCCGCAATAGAACCGTGGCATTATTAGAATAGAAGAAAGCCCGGCCTCGACAAAAGATTAAATGAAAGACAAAAAATAAAGCTCATCAAGGTATGGTATGTTCATCACCACATGTTGCAATTTGGTTAGGTGTAACCAATGTAAGAAATGAGCTAGAAAATTTGAAGAATATAGAGATCAAAGATTTATTATAGCGAAAAACTCTTCATCAAATATATTGTATACAAGTGTGTAGTAAACCCTTTTAGAGAACCAATATATTAATATGGAAAAATATTAAATACAATGATTCAATACTCGGCACCATAGCAGAGACACTGAACAAAATATTGTAGCTTCACAACTTGGAGAACCGAGCCCTAATTCAAGGAATTAGGCTTCGCTGAGTCTGCCTAATCTTTGACTGCACACTATGAATCGGCCTCTTTGGTAATGCCATCGATCCGAGCCCTCGGATCGAGATTCTAGAGGGAGCGAGCATGCATGTCTTGCATACATGCATTGCATGCCGTCTCTGGTTGGGAGATTGCTATATTAGGCGGGGTTCTTCATCAACGTCTCATCGGCCGCTTCCTCTTCTCTCTCAGCAGTACCTTATTCTTTATTCTTTGAAACTATGCAGGGGAGGGGCTTTTCCTTGCTTGGATTGACCAATTTGGTGTTCCTTTCATGCTGTGGCAGGTCCTTTCTCGGCTTTGCCTCTTCTTTAGCCATAATCCTTTGACCGTCGTCCTCGATCCCGTTTTGATAAGGAAGTTCTCTTCTATTCGGGAGGTTTTTATCGTTTTCATGCGAGCTCCATTCTAGAATGCCATCGATCCGAGACCTCGGATCGAGATTCTAGAGGGAGTGAGCATGCATGTCTTGCATGCATGCATTACATGCCTTCTCTGGTTGGGAGATCGTTATATTAGGTGGGGTTCTTCATCAACGTCTCATCGGCGCTTCCTCTTCTCTCTCAGCAGTACTTTATTCTCTATTCTTTAAAACCCACCCTCCTCCCCTTAATTGTTTAATGTATTTGTCGCCTGGCACGCGTGACCAGCCCCTCTATTTGAAGAGGTTTTTGTTTTATTATCGCGTGGCATGCATGATCAGCCCATCCACTTTGGGAGGTTTGTTTTGTCACATTTATTCTCGTGTCGGTGATGTGCAGGTACAGGCCCGGCGACAGCTTCGACTTCTCCATTCGTGGGTTTTTTGGAAGCGAATTCTCAGCCTTACGTTTGTCGAAGGCTTATCACTAGGGTTTTTCCTCGAAAACCCGAAAGGGCAGGGTTTTTTAATCCCGGTGATAAGTTTTCGGCAGGTACGCAAACCAAACATCTATTAGCATTGTATTTCATGGGGTCCAAGTTGTATAATTGGACGTTCCCTTTATTTTTCTTCGTGGGTAGTTCGCATGTAGAAAATCAGCTGAGATGAATGAGAAGCCTATCTAGAGGTTTTAGTCGTTTTCATGCGAGCTCCATTCTATAATTATATCTTCATGTGATTGACCGATTCGACTGCTATTTTCAAATAATTGTTGGTTCCAAAAACAAGTTTCCACATGTTAAGGCATTGAAGGCATTTTGGCTTTTCGAAAATATAAGCAAGCTTTAAACGAACCATGCAATTTCCTTCCATATATTTTTCCTGAATCCTTTAAATCCTCCCCAACAAGGCTACTAGAAAAAATGCGGATCTTCAACATACAACTAAATTTAGTCTTGATCTCCATACACTCCTCCTTCAACACTTAAGTTTAGGACTTCGAGATTGTTTCTAAATTCTTTGAACTTTTTCTCAACCAAAGCCTTTGTGGACACATCTGTTGTTTGCATAGTTGTATTAATGTATTTCATCTGTATATATCCCTTCTATGCTAAATCTCTGATGAAGTGAAGATTTAGCTCTATATGCTTTGTACGTTCGTGCTGCACAGGATTTTTAACTATTGCTATGCAGCTCATACTGTCTGTCATAATGCATGTTGGCTCATTTTGTTTGTGTCCAAGTTCTTCTACAAATCTTCTTAATCAAACAAATTCCTTATCTATCAAAGAACTTCTGCATACTCTGCCTCTGCTGAGGACATTGCCACTGCCTTTTGTTTTTTGCTCCTCCATGAAATAGCTCCTCCTCCAAGGTATACAACATATCCAGATGTTGATATTCTTGTGCTCATATCCCCTCCCCAATCTGCATTACTAAAGCCAATCAGCATTAAATCATTAGAGGTAAAGGTTATGCCATGTAGTGGTGTTCCCTTCAAGTACTTGAGCACACGCTTTGCTCCTTCTCAATGTCTTTTTGCTGGATTGTGACAGAATCTGCTTAAAACATTTACAACATAAGCTATATCTGGCCTGGTATTATTTGACAGATAAAATAGGCATCCTACCAGTTATCGATATGGTACTTTATCCATATCTTCTGTGTCTCTTTCAGTTTGTTTTCCCTCTGTTAATTTATACCCTGGTACAACTGGAGTCTTAGCTACTTTTGCATTCTCTACATTAAATCTCTTCAATATATTTTGAATGTGCTTGCTTTGTCTTAATGTGAGCTCACTCTTTTCTCCGTTTCTACATACTTCTATTCCCAAGAATTGTCTTAGTTCCCCCAGGTCTGTCATTTCAAATCTTCTCTTTAGAATATTCTTGCATCTTGTCAGTAGATCAATATTGTTTGCTGCCATTATACAATCATCAACATATAGAGCTATTATGCAAAAGTGTTCTCCATCCTGGTATCTGTACAAGTTCCCATCATTTTTTAGCCTTTCAAATCCTTGTTCTCTCAGAAACTGATCCATGCAGAAGTACCATTCTCTGGATGACTGCTTGAGATCGTAAACATCATGCTTTAATTTCCAAAATAAATTATTACCTTGTTTATATCCAATGGCTTGCCTCATATATATCTCCTTCTTTAGTTTTGCATTCAAGAAAGCAGTCTTTGCGTCCATGTGATGCAACTCCAAGTTTTGAGCGTTAGCAATTGCTAATAAAATTCGTATGCTTGTGAGTTTTACAATAGGGGAAAAAATCTCATTGTAGTCCTTTCCATTCTTTTGGGAATAACCCTGGGCAACCAGCCTTGCCTTATACCTCTTATTTCCCTCTGCTCCAATTTTTATCCTGAACATCCATTTGTTTCCAACTATATTTTTGTTCTGGACATTTCACAACCTCATATATTTCAGTAGCTTTAAAAGATCTCATTTCTTTATCCATAGCTTGTATCCATTCCTCCTTATCTGGACTGTTCATGACATCTTCAAATGTTTTTGGGACAATCACATCATCAAGCAATGCCAGTATATATTCTGGTCCTATATTTTCTGTAAGCTTTTCTATTCTTCTACTTCTGCCACTTTGCAATCTTCCATATTCATTTTCATTAGTTTCATCCCCTTCCTTTAAGTTCTCAAGCTAAGTTTTTCTTCTCTTCCTTATGTACTGATCTGCAACTATATCCTTTTCATTGCCTTGCTCATTTATCATCTCCAGTGTTTGTAATATTGCCATGTGTTTCTGTCTCAGACACATTGTTGTCAGATTCTTCATCATCATTATCTATTGTGCATTCCATATCAGCCTTCTGTCCAGCTTTATTTGACTCACAGCTAATTTTAGCATTGGTAGACGTTTTTTTCTCATGCTCAAGCCATATCACATTATCAGGAAAGCCGATAATCAATAGTATTGGAGTACGTCAGGGTTGCCCCCTCTCTCCCACACTCTTTGGCCTATACATTGACCAGCTGGAAGATTGGCTTTCTGAGCACGAAGGTGCGGGCGCCCATCTTATGCATCACACAATCTGGCAACTCATATATGTTGACGATGTCAACCTCCTAGCCTATACTCTAGAGGACATGCAACGTCATCTGGATGCTCTTGACACTTTTTGCCAATTCATTGTCATGCGAGCTAACTTGGCCAAAACTAGAGTGCTGCTAGTTTCATCATCCCGTCAGCCAAGGCTTTCGTCATTCACTTACCAGGGACAAGATGTAGAGGTGGCTCCGACCTCACATAAGGTTTACAACTTCTTTTAAGTAGAAGTTGGTGTTGATAATTGAAAGGAGACCATATGTCCACAAGTAATAACTACATAAAAGAACAAAACATTGATATGTTACTTATGGATCCCATAGTTTGTTGGTCTTCGTGGACGATAAAAAAAAAAAACTATTCTATTCTATTGCACATTTATTCATTGTAGGGGATACACCAACATTCTACACTTTTATGGATCAGGGCGTTGGGCTCGGGAAGCACGAGAGCAAAGGCTTTGCCAGTGTTGCCACCAGGGCACGATTGAGGATTAATGTCATGCCCTCCAGATCTGCCCAGCATTTGCCCATATCCGAGAGCGATATGTTCGATTACTAGTGCCTGGCCAGCCGTTGCATCAGTTATTGACTACGGCGTCAGTGGGTTTGTTGGGGTCGTACCTCCAGGAGGTTATGGATGCACGGGCTCGTTTGTGTCCTACGGGACGGTATTGAACTATCCTATGCAATTGTACAGTGTGCCAGCATGCTTATTACTGCTAAGGTTTTTCCCTCGAAAACCCTTCGGGGCGGGGGTTTTTTAATCCTGTCAGTAATATGCTTGCTGCTCTCTTTTTGTTTGGGTCCCATAGGCCAATTGGTCTCCGTGGACGTTAAAAACCTATTCTATTCTATTCTATTCCAAAACTTGTATGGTCCAAATGAGATATTAGTTGAATTTTTTACTCATTAAAGCATTAGAAATAAGTATTCACGCATTGGAAAATCTTTAATACCTTGACACCTTGTTTGTAAGTCTAAGTTGATGTTGACAACTGCAATAAAGATGATATGTTAAGCCAACAATACGATAGTTGGTTCTTTATAATCTTGAGTGGCATAATTTGAGGCTGCCACGTCAGTTACAAGAATAATTGGAAATGCATTTGGGTCGGTTCATTGTTGCTATCGGTTGAACAAGTAAATATTGTTGACAATGTACTCTCCAACTATCATATTGTTCGAGTAACTATTTGGTACCGGTTTCCCTACTTGCTCCTCCCAACTGCCGCCGGTCGCAGCATTTACCGGACATTAAGCAGGAAAAGCTGTCACTATAACAACTATATTAAAGAGGAAACAAATGTCTTTTCTTTTCTTTGATGGACACAACTCGTTATGTAAGAGTATAATAGAACTCATGCTTGAACATAATGGACAACTTTGCATTTCGTGCAATTATCCAGCTTATTCAATGCATAACAGTTCTTCAGTTACATTGAACAGCAAAAGAAAGGCTGGCATAATGCAAAGAAAAGGGTTGTTGACCAGCATGATTGAAGAGGGTTGTCTGGCACGTGGAGGGCAACAATTGGCTGGACAAAAGAATGGGAGAGGTCTTTGGTGCGGTCATGGTGTGGCATAAAAGCGGGTTCCACGCACACACCTGCATGGATAAAACTGGAGTTGGACTGAAGTAAAGTACATTAGTGTTCCTTTCTTCGCTGAAGGGAAAAATCCTCGGCATATTTACGCCAAAGCAATGGCTACGTATTTCTGGCTTCTCCTGTTTGGGGTAATATTCATGGCAGCGGAAGTTGATTCAAAATCGTTTGTAAAGATGGATCTACAAAAGAGGGTGGGGTCAAAGGCTAGATCTGAAAATGTTCAGAGAGGGGCAAGTCTGAGGGTGGATCTGAGGCACAGGGAAGCAGAGGGGTCTCCGATCCGGGCACGAGAGCGGTCGGAAAGGCTTAGGTTATTGGGGATGTTGCGCAGAGATTCCAGAAGGGTATCCGGAATAGCACAGCGTCTGAAACCGAGGCATTCTCCAAGGCCCGCTTTGGCACAAGAGGGGTTCGAGAGTCCGCTCAGATCCGGTCTCGTGGACGGAAGTGGCGAGTATTTCGTGACACTTGGCATCGGCACACCGGCCAGCACCCTCCACCTCATCGCTGACACAGGCAGTGACGTGTCCTGGATCCAGTGCCTCCCCTGCCAGCTCTGCTACACCCAAAACGACCCCTTCTATAACTCCTCCCTCTCCTCCACCTTCTCTCCCCTCCCTTGCTCTGCCCCTCTCTGTGGCCAACTCGATGCCAAAGGTTGCTCCAACAACAAATGCGTCTATGGCGTTGCATATGGGGATAATTCCTCCACTGTGGGGCTCTTCGCTACCGAAACTCTCACCTTTGGCGTAACCCCAGTGCCTAACTTCGCCATAGGTTGCGGGGTCAGAAATGAGGGCTTGTTTGCTGGCGCGGCCGGGCTCTTCGGATTAGGTCAAGGCAAACTCTCTTTTCCTTCCCAAATTGGTCCCTCTTATGGCAATGTTTTTTCCTATTGTCTCCCTAGCATAGACTCCACCAACACTGCTTCCCTTATTTTTGGCTCTGGAGCTGTCCCTTCTGACTCAGAATTCACGCCCCTTTTGACCAATCCTCAGCTAGATAGTTTCTACTATGTAAAAGTCACCGGAATCAGAATCGGTGGCGACCTCGTGACCCTTCCCAGCAATGCCCTCTTGCTTGATTCCTCTGGCAATGGTGGGGTCATCCTTGACTCTGGCACTACGATCACTAGACTTGCCTCCTCCGTTTATGACCCGGTCAAAAGTGCCTTTAGAAGTCTTGCCCAAGACTTGACGCCGACCAGTGGTTTCTCTATCCTTGATACTTGCTTTGACTTGTCTGGCCTTTCCTCTGTTGATATCCCTACGGTTGTGTTTGAGTTTGATGGTGGCGCCATCATGGACCTTCCTGCTAACAATATCCTCCTCTCTGTCGATAATAAGGGCACTTTTTGCTTTGCGTTCGCTCCTAATAGTGATGGTTTTTCCATCATTGGGAATGTGCAACAACAAACTTTTAGAATGTCCTTCAATAGCCTCACTAGCCAAGTGGGTATTGCTGCTGATGAATGCGAATAAAATATTACTCAAGAATCCATGGCATATCTTGATGCCGATTTAAATCTTATAAAGATGGACACAAGTGATAGCAAGAGAAAAGTATAGATACCATTTCATCTCATGATGTAGACGATTACTTGCATTTTACATTGCAATGAAGGTGCGAGTACATTAAGTGAGTTTTTCTCAAAATAAGTTGTTCTTAAAAAAGGGTTGAACATACACATCACTAATGCTTTTGGTTTGCATGTCGATGTAAGTGTAGGTTGCACAAAAGCAAATATTTTGAACATACACATCGGTAATGCTTCGGGCTTGCATATCGATGTAAGTGTAGGTAGGTATGAATGAAAACCATGCACAAAAGAATGTGGCGTTATGTAGTTCGACAAACAACATGGCCATGTGCTTGGATAACGTTATGATTTGCATCTAAACGAAACAAATGTTTGCTTTTGCTTACAAGAGGTGGTTCCACAAGTATAGATAATTAATTCAATAGATTCTCATGCATGTGCACGTGCACATGTTGTAAGTCTGTGATAATATGAAGTATGAGAGAAAAATGGAGGGAGGAAAGTAGTTAGATATAGATAGATTTCAAAATATTCCTACCACATTAGGATCATGTAACACTTCCTATATTACAGGGAACCGGTATCAGTCAATTTTGGGAGTCACATTAATTTTCATCCGAAAGAACATGCAACCTTTTTGTGAACAGCCTATATAAGCAGCTCCTTTAAGGTTGACTCTAGGTAAAATGTTCTTAATGCATTGCCAGATTTTGTAACTAAAATAACCCTAGGTAGCATACCCCATTTAGCAACTTCATTCTAACCAGCCTCCATTTTATCTGTTGTTGTGATAAATATATCTGCATCCTTTGGTTGCATAGGAAGTAACACTACATTCTAAATAGCCACATCATTGTGAAATGCTGGACAAATGGTGCTGGAATTAGGCAACCATCTCCAGGATTGCATGTTGAAAAAAGAAGAGATATAGGAGAGCAGTGAGTCCAGGATGCAGATATGTGATGGATTCACCTCAACCCCCCATAAATGTTCTTTCCATCATCCTAGCAATAACAAATTGTGTTGTGGATAAGGTCAAAGGACAATGCGCTTTCCGTTGTAGCCATAAAAAAAATAGCCATATAGATTGGTGAGCATCTATTGACACTCTTTGGCTCGATTTGCAGCATCAATGTAAGGAGCAAAGGGAGTCAAAATCTTGAAAGCACAATATAGTGTCTCAAAAAAGTTCCATTTTGAAGTACAAAAATAGGCTAGCTCGAATAGTAGTCGGTTTTTAAGCTCGGACAGAACGTATTTAAATTTCTGTTATTCGGGAAAAAAGGGATTTTGAATTTTTGGAAAAACGGGGGATTTTGTTGGAGAAGAGGACGGAATTGTAAGAAACATGAAAAAGAGAATGAGGGGGAATAAGCTGCCACTAAATCTTCTAGTTTACTTATTATGCTTCATTGATTCTCGTGTTCTTGGTTGTATCTACTCTCCTTTTTCACCCATCTGAAAAAGTAGTTTGTTATAAGAGGCAACATACCTTTTCTTTACATGATGTGACTATTCTCTGGCCATTGTTATGCTTCTAAAGATTTCAATGGAGTTGCTATAGTTGCCCATATAAAATATATTGAATTGTTCCGGAGAGGGCTGAAGAATCCGCCCCCATCGGTGAAGAATCCGGCCCCGGGCCGGATCGAATTATCCCCCCCTCCTTTTTGAATTCCCCAACACTAATCTCCCTGTACCTCCATGAAACAGGAGAAAATTTATTCCCGAACAGCGACATGAAAATTTAGTAGGAAGACAGCAGCAAGGGGGGCATTTGCTTCTAACGGGGCTTTGGGAGGGGTTGGGGGGGTTGGGGGGGGAGGGGGACTATTGCTTGGTCCGGGCTCGGAACCAGGATTCTTCGGGCAGGGAGGTGCCGGATAAGCCAAACTAGCCTTGTTCTCTAACATAAAGGGAAAGAGGGCCACATTTCAGCTGTTTTCAGCTCATTTTATATCCAGTAATAGTTCTTCTTATGGTCTGGTGAGTTGATTTCAGGTCAGTTGATTTATCCATTGATCACTTGATTTTCATTATTCCATAACACAGAAGTAGCACAGAAATTCAAGATCATATTGACTGTATTATAGAAATTCAAGATTACACTGATCAAAAACAGTAACACAATACTGGTTAAGAAAGTTCCATCGATTCCAAAAAAAAAAAGACAGAATTGATCAACTGAAAATAGAAGAACACAAGAACTGATCATGTCTTTTTCTTCCATGATTCCAGAGCTTCCCCAACAGAACGACAGGATAAAGAAGTCTGGAAAAATAAAACAAGCATAGAAATAAGCTAGGCATGTTCTTGAAGCAACTTGGCATAGAAATAAGCTATTCATGTTCTTGAAGCAACTGTTAAGAATGAATCTAATGGTCTAACAGACTCCACAACGCATCCAAGTAAATGTAGGCACCTAAATACACAAAGAAATGCGTTAGAGACACAAACAGGATAAATAATCCTAAAAAAGGCATGCAAATGAAGTTACCTTATCAAATCTTCACAAAAGATCCTTCCAAATCTACGAAAAACCAGTTAAAGTAAGATCTCAGGATTTTGTTAGTAAAAGATTAACAGATTTTCTTCCTTACCTGAGCTTCAGCGACACAAACTCCAAGGAAAACACTGAAAACCAGCTATGGCGACTGCCGGAATGAAAAAATCCACAAGAATAGAACGAACAACACTAAAACTATAGCGATCCGCAAAAAAATTGCCTATAGCAACTGCTAAACCATGGACAAATGCTATGGCAACAGAAAAAAGGCAAGCGCCCATGCCAAAAGAGAGATCGCCATAGTTCTGTGTACGGCCATGGCAATGGAAGCATCGCCGGAAGAAAGGAGGAAAGAAAAAAAAAAGCTTTATATACTTTGCTGACGTGGCATCGAGCTGGCTGAAATGTGGCCTCTTTACCTTTATGCCAGCTCGCCTCGCCGCCGCCAGGCCTTTTTTGCCAGAAAAATGGCCTCAACGGCCTTTACCTATTACATATTTGGCCTGCATGAGGATATGCCATCAGGAATTTTTGGTTTTTCATGTCATCATTTGATTGATTCATGTTTTTAGGGTAAAGGTAAATAACAGGAATACTTACATGTCCGCACTAAGAAATGACATAGTTAAGTAAAAACTTCAGCATAGAAATTTTATAATCTCTTCTTTTGCGAATCTATTGGAAAAAGCATAGTTGACACTGAATTCGAAGCATGGCAAACAAATTTTTTTTTGAAGAATGAAGTGAACTAAAGTGGAACTGTTTCCTGAAACTTTATGCATGCATCTTTTGCTTAAAGAGGAAAAAGACAGAATTATCACACATGGGTAAACATCTTGTACAAAGATTCTTACCCTGGAGCCTTAAAGCTTTGATATTAATGATAAAACCCAAACTCTTTGGCTTCAAAGCTGAATATTTGATGGTAATCTAGACATTTGTCGTGGCTTTCGGTTATCATGTCTGCTATTTTTTTGGTCAATCCAACATCTAGATTTGAATCAACATACCTGCAACCTATTTTGGCGTCTGTGCATGCAGTCTTTTAATGCCAAGCACAAACACAATCCCTAAATATGATAAAAAGAAATATGGTAAAGAAATATGGAAAGCTTACTTCTGCCACAATACATGAGACATCATGGCTGTGTTGAAGAACACTATGAATCATGACAAATTAGGAGCTCCTGTGGTTAAAGGGCTTCATGGCTCTAGATCAAACTTTACACACCATTCTATGCGGACTGGCAGAAAGAAGAGGGAGAAATGACCGCGAATCCTTCTTGCCTTAGAAAATGCCTTCAAAAAACACCTAAACATAGAAACAAAATTGGTTCGTCGGGTCTTTGCATTCAATCCTAGCTGTCTGATCTACAGTTGGATCCATGACATACACAAACTTAACAAGTTTAGTTGCTTGTGTTGAAGTGGAAAAAGAAATTATAAAAAACCCCACATCCAAAAACCCCACATTCACAACTACCAAGGATGCAATTTGCCATGAGGCGCATGAAGAAGACATGGGGACCATACCTAAGGCTCAGAACCCACACCATAAAATAATGCTCAAGAATCACCCCTGCAGCAGGAATCACATCATGTATAAACCAAGGACAAACATAGCAACAACAGTAGAAGAGAAACAAGAAGCAAACTAAAGCACGCTCGTAGAGCAACACCCAAACCCAATGAAAGCTACACATACTATGCAAGAGAGAGGGGGCAAAGCCCTTTAGAGAGGATTACACCCCCACCCCAAGGATAAAACAAGAAGCCAAGAAACTAGACAGCCAATCAAGGTAAAGGGTAGTGAACATCCCCATATATCTCAAGGAACCTGGCCTGGAAGAGACTCTTGAGCCATGCTTGTGTCAGAGTATGAGGTTTGAGGCTGAGGGCCAGATTCCACATGCGGCAGCGACACTTTTCTCTAATATCTCAACTTCCGGCTCCTTTTTTTAGGGCAACAACTCCCTGATTCCATTGCGGCAGTGGCAGTTTGAAGCCAATTCAAAATAAAGATTTAAGATCTACTTTTTTAAGGAATTTACGACAAGATTTGTTTGGCACTTGATTCAAGTTTTAAAGGCCTGGGGATCACCCCTGTCACTTAAGCAAGTGTTTTGGAATTAAAGCGGCAGCCTTTTTTGTTTTAAAGGGAGTGTTTTGCTAATTGCTAAATGTTGCAATGGAATCAGAAGACAAGAGTTAGTTACGACGTGCCATCCTAAAATTGGTTCACGCAGAACTGACACACGTCTAATTTCCACAGTCGAATCTGACCCTGAAATCCCAAGCTTTCATCAATAGTGTTAATGATGTTGAGTAGAATCTTGGAGGCAAACACTTGGTGTGGAGGCGACTACTTGGTCTTAAAACGATTTTCTAGTGTGGTCACAAATATTATATTGCCAAGTCCTCTCTCACCATCTGAGGACCATAAGATAAACCAATTTCTAGCGTCTAAGATAAAATAGATTTGGAGAAGCATTGACTATCCCATTCAAGTGCTTAGAAGCAGCTAGAACAAACTAGAAGACATACTAAAAGAAAGTTGAAAGGCAAAGCCAGCAATGGCTTCGTGGGATAGACGGTCTTTTATATTTATGACACCCCCATGTGACACCATGTGTTTGCATCTCTTTCACTCATATATAATTCAGTTTGATTTTCTGTTTGAAGCTATTTATTTGGTGCTATTTTGTTTAAAGCATTCCGGTAGTGACACGTATGTGCAAACAATCTTGGAACCTAATAAAGACACTGACTTCATGCTGGAGATGTGTGACAGATCCTAATGGTCTGGAATTGTCTCAATCTGAGCATACCTTCTTTCGGATACCTTCTTCTGGAGAGCTGAGGAGGCCGCATAATCATCCAACTTCAACACAATCATCCAATTCCAACATAGCCATCTTCATATACTACAGCTTTATTACAGAGATTATACATGGAGCACTACTTCCAGCCCTATGCCTTCTTATTACAGCAGGGGAGGAAGATGGAATCAAAGATTTAACAGGCTTCTATCGCCATATGATGCAAATAGCTCTACTGGCTTATTAGGGATTTTTTGAGATCATAAAAGGGCCTTCTAAGAACTGCTGACTAAGCTATATGAACTACCAATCAGAAAACAGAACTGTAAATCCAGTCAGCAAAACAGTTATAACTAACTCACTGGAACACATTTTCTAGCATAAGTGTTGATAGAAAAGTCCAAATGAGCTCTTGTTTGGTGCAATAGATAGATCTCATTGAGATCTTTCCAACCTTCGGTGGTTTGCATATCTTTTAGCCCTATAGGATAGTAAAAAATGGTAAAAACCATATTTTTTGGAGTTTTGACAATCATAAGTGGTTAAAATATGTGCAAAGCATCTAAGGGTTGGAGAGATCTCAATGAGATCTATCTATTGCACTAACCGAGAGCTCATTTGGACTTTTCTATCAATAGTTATGCTAGAAAATGTGACAGAGTTGTTATAACAGGTTTTGCCGACCAGACCCGTAGACTCGATTTCGATTGGCAGTTCATTTATCTTCATTTGGCTTAGTTGGCATGTTTTGAAGGCCCTTTTTTAATCTCAAAAAAACCCTAATGGGAGCTTTTTCTTAACCTCTCTTCGTCTTGTGAAGGGATCAGCTCAGCACCAGCATTAAAACCTCATATTAACGTCTGTTTCTTGGATCGGATGCACCATTTTATGTTGAATCTAGCCATTTTTTGCATTCAATCCTAGTTTAAGTCTATTTATTTATCGAATCAAGCAAAAAAGGGTTCTGAAGACGAGTTGGGTTTAATCCTTGCTTTGTGGGTTTTAGAGTTGAATCCGGTGTTGTGGATTTGGATCAGATTCGGGTCTATAATTTGGCATGGCGTAACCGTCCATGTGGTTACTTTTCAACTCTTCGATCCGGCTTAATTTCAGGATCGATATCCATAAATTTACCATTGGTTCAAAATTCGTCGGACGAGTTATCCCAAATCAAAGGCTCGGTTTTGTTCAGAAGCCCCATAGCTCCTATGGCTCCATAGCTTAAGGATCCACAGTTCGGGTGGATCCCTAAATAAAAACCGGTAAGCAGGAACTATACTAAGAATCCAGCCTTGGAATATTTGGAATGCAGTACGAATCTTGCTGGAAAACCTCTCTCAATTGAGTGCCTGAGTACCATAGATAAAATAAACTGGAATATTTTGTATTCAATTCAATCCGTCTCTCATATCTATTATGATTCGTTGGGAAGCTGTTTTTCATATCCCATGGATGAAAAAATTACCCTGCTCTCATCCCATGTTTGATCGAATATTGTTTCTCACTGCATATTGCTGCAGACTGGCAATACAAATGGCCCCAAAGATTTATCATCTGGGCGGCAGATTTTCCACTTGATTTGCCATGCGTTAGATCAATTTGCTCTTGCAAAAGACCCATCAAATTTTCTGATTTTTTTGCCCTCCTGATTCATTGAACCCAAATTGTAGAAACAATAGGGGCTCAGAATTTCTCCAGTGATCCGGATTGCCTATGCAGACTAAGGCATTTGCAGGATTTATCACCAGATCAGAGACAAAAATGCACGATTCTGTAAAATCGAAATCCTAAAATGATGTCTAATTAGGTGAAAAAAAACTTACAAAGATCAAGAGCTATGACAGACTTTGTCGAGAGAAATCTGGTACTTGCATGCCGACGAAGTGTCGCCCTCTGAGACAGCTTGATCCGGTATTGGCACAGACCCTGCCCATCATAAATCGATGCCCTATTTTGGAACATGGATAAGTGAAGCAAATCCAATAAATCGATAGAGGCAAAACAAGAATAGGCCATATCTCTGCCATTGAAAATCAGTAGAGTCCAGGCATGTTTTCCAGCAGCACCAGAAAGATCTGGCATGCTATTCAACCTGTAACCAGCATATTTGATGCAGACGACTTACACAGGTCAGATTAGAAGTGACAAGCTTTATGACTACTGAGAGCAAAACGGCCATCTACATCCAGCTTCTAGGATAATTTTGCTAAATCCGTCCATTCTTTTCTTGGCTCTCTTCCACGTTCGAGCATATGCGATTGTATGCTGTATCACGAAATAGGGTTATACTCTAAATCGATTGTGTGACTATTCAAACCATTTTTCTTTTTCTTTTATTTGCTTCAACCCAGAATGTCCATAATCTTGCCCCATTACGTGGACGTTTTGTAAGATAAAAATTGTAACCAAAATAGGAAGCCTAGATATCACACTAGAACCCACCTTAGAGTACCACATGAAGCAAGTGAACGCTTCCATAAAACCCATAAGCCAAGGAAAAAGTGGCATGCAAGCACACTTGCATGTTGACCCACATGTCCAGCATGCATGTAAGCCAAATGCATGCACACGATTAAACAGAAATCCTATAAGCTTTATCCTTTAGCAAAAAATTAAAGGATGGCATATTTACACGCCACATGTGTAAAATATAACAATGGTTTTTCATACAAAGTGTATAGTAAAACCATATTATTTCAAGAAAAGTTGCCATGCACCTCTAAACTTGAACATAAAATATACCCTTTAAATATGAAACTTTAAAACGTTTCGACACGATAATTAGTCCAACCATTACAGGTAAACGAGTTATGTTGTATCTATATGATTTTCTCCAAGTTCACTTTTCACATAAGGGGGGGTCACCACCAATGGACCATGACCCATTTTTTGGATGGACCGGGGCGTAAGAAAAAATCCACGCCCCACGTCAATGGTCCAACTGGTCATGTAGATGGGCCAGGGTTAGTTTTAGAGTTTGTGGATTCACGACGAAGGATCTCGAGCGCCCGAGCTGTCATCCGGCCAATTCTTCCCTACATGATCTCAACGGCACATGCATGGACCGGCAGACGATTGTGATGGTTCGCAGGTGTAGATAGGTTGGGCCATCTATGGATTTTTGTGGCTCGGTAATATTCCTTCAAGAATCAGCAAGGGTTCTCAAGAAATCAGTCCTATGCATCCTATGATCACGTTTTGGCACGTAGATCTCGCGCCATAGAGTAGCTTGGATGTTTTTGAGGGTTAAAACTTCGGATTTCCCTCTCATTCCTCATGATCCAAGCCGTCAAGCAATAAGGATCAAGTAGTTGGATAGATCCAGGCCTTCCAACAGCTGGTACTTCGAATTTCCCCCTCATTCTTTATGATCTATGTTTTGAAACTAACATGATTCGAATGCAGGGCAGATATTTGATCTATTTAAGCAAGAATTGGATGAGCTTTGAGAGCTAAGTGTTCTCACTCTTCTTGTTGTTCTTGATCTTTGTCACTCATTTCAGATTTCTTCCATTTGATCTTTGTCATCCATTAGAACTTTTTGCTGCATCCCTTTGATATTTCTTCCTTCCTTCCACCAATGCAGCTAAGAGGAGGCAGAACTTTGCATACTCCACCTACTGCTGCTGTAGCTGAAAATTCGAGGCAGCCAACCAAGTCCAATGGAAGATCAAAGAGGCTTTTGATCAATCCGTGTAACTCTATAATTCCTGGTGGCAAAAGGATCAGATTAATGGAAAGGGGATCATGGACAATGCAGCAGATGGAAGAGGCCATTGATGCCATTGATGATGGCATCATGTCCATTAGGAAGGCCTCCCAACACTATGGTGTTCCCAAAACCACTCTTCTAAATTGGGTAAATGGTTTAACTGATGTGAAATTTGGATCTGTGCCTAAATGTTTGACCAAAGAGGAGGAAAGTTATCTTGTCCAATCCTGTCATCAATGTGCTGATGAGGGCAGAGGAGTAACTTTATAATTATTGAGAGAGAGAAAGTCAGTGAAATGTGTATTAATAGACAAACTCTATTTAAAGATGGTCTTCCAGGAAGATCATGGTGGAGAGGGTTCAAAAAGAGGAATCCCGAGCTCACTTTGAGATCACCACAATGTGTGGAGGTCCAGAGGGTCAAAGCAATGAACTCTACTAACTTGGAGGGTTTCTACCTTGCCTTAAGAAAGCTGCAGACTGATCTAAACTTGAGTGCAGCCACTATATGGAACTGTGACGAGACTGGAGTGCAAGCTGGTGGCAGAAAAAGTGTTAGAATCCTTGCTAGATGAGGACATAGGAATGTGTGTGAGCATATTCCTAAGAATAGAGAATGGCTAACAGTTCTATGCTGTGTTAGTGCAGCAGGACATGTGATGCCAGGTTGTTATGTATTCAAGGGAAAGAGGATGAGGGATAGAGATCTAATGGCAGGCTGTGAGCTTGGTGCAGCCATGGCGTACCAACAAAAAGCATGGATTACACATGAGTTGTTTGGTGCATGGCTTGACCATTTTGCAGCAAGTGTTCCAGGTGGAATTTCTGAAAATAGACCACATTTGCTTATTTGTGATGGCCATGGGAGTCATGTCAGCTTGAAAGCCATCCAACATGCCAAGAGAATTGGCCTCCATATCCTTTGCTTACCTCCTCACACTAGCCATAAATTGCAGCCTCTTGATGTATCATGCTTCTCTCCATTCAAGGCTCGTTTTAGAAGGAACAGGGGTGTTTACATGCATACTAGACCAAAGCATGAACCTACAAAAGAGGATATGGCTATGATGTTGTCTACATCATTGAAGGAGTCTTTGACTCCCAATATTGCTGTTGGCTTTGCAAAGACAGGGATCTGGCTCTTCAATCCAACTGCTGTTTCTCCTGATCCATTTGCTAATGATCTTGTTGTGCAGGACAGTGAAGATGATGTTGCTGATAATGACATTGAGGAGAATGGACCTATTCTTGAAGATCCTTCAATGCCTCAGCTAAATCTGAATGAAAATACTAGCTCCACTATTTTGGAGCATGCTGTTGCAGCCCCTACTGTCTCCTTTGCCTTAATCTCTGATCATGTAATCTCTGATCCAGCACCACAATTAGTGCCATCTGCTCATCCACATGTACCAACTCCTGCTATTGTTGACATGCTGCCAAGAGCTAAAAGGTCTAGGCTACCAGAATTGCTTGCTGATAAGTTATTTATTACTTCGGATCAAATGATTAGTGCAAGAATTGAAGAGGACAGAAGAAAGGTAGAGGCTGCTAAGGTTAGAGCTGAGAGAGTAACAGAAAAAAAGAGATTGGCAGCAGAGAAGAAGATGGCTAAAGAGCAAGAGAATAAAAGAAAGGCAATTGTGAAGGCTGCCAAGGAGGCACAAAAAGTTGCAGAGGCAAATTATGAAAGGATGTCAGCTAGGTATAGGACTCTGATTTATGATGCACAAGGTAAATGCAAATTCACTGTAGGCCAGTTGTTTGGAGATGAAAAAATGCTGCCTCAACCTGTTTTGGATGCTAGGTCAAAGACCAAATGGAGATTAAGGCAAAGGAGACATGCAGCTGCTACAACAAATCCTCATTTAGACTCTTTATTTAATGCTGATATGTTTTGTAGGCTCTGCGACCATAATGAACATGTGCATGAATGAAGAGGTGCACAATGAACATGTGCATGAAGAAGAGGTGCACAATGAACATGTGCATAATGTTCAGACCCAAGAAGATGGCACTTGTTTTGGGTGTTTAATTGAGGACACTCATGAATGTTCTTGGGATCACTTATTGGAGAAGAGAAGGGCTGCAGCAACACATAGAGAATACGAGGATGATCCAGAAGGATACTGGTCTATTCCAGATGCTTATCATGGAAGGGATGTTGGAGAAGATAATGGTATTGTCCATGGTGAATATCATAGAGCTGGAAGTGATTCTGAGGCAAGTTCTGGATCAGAACAGCCCTTAAAGAAAACCAGGAGGCTGGATGTGCTATACCAAAAAGATCAGGCAATTCTCTAAACCTAACTTAGCCTCCAGACCATGCAACATTTTGGTCTTTGTTCTTGTTGCATTCAACTCTTGTTTTGGGATATTGATCACTATAATGTAACTTCAATGTAGGTGTTGTTGAATTCCATGACAATCTTAATTTCTGTCATCTTTTGGGAGCCGTGTTCAACATTGTTTCTTTCTTATCTTATATTATAATGTTAAGTAATGGACCACGCCCTAGATTTAAAGGTCCAGATTGTTTTGACCTAGATCGAACGAATTAGGTTTCTTTAGGGTTTCAGACGGGTTAGGTTTCTTTAGGGTTTCAATAAGAAAAAGGGTCATTCCATCTATCTCTCTCCCTCGCTTCGGGTTTCCTCAGCACCCTGCCATAGCCAAGCAGAGCGAAAATATGCCATTGAGCAGAATATAGCTTTAGGCGGCTGGATCTTTGTTCAATCTAAATAGAGCAAAAAGGGGGCAGATTACAGCGTTGAAATTCAAAATCCGCTTCATTTTTACAAGAATACAGAGCCCAGATAGTGATTTTTGCAGATGGCTCAGATGATCTGCCTGCGTTAATGAACGAGTTTCTGCTTGGCCCTATTCATCAGCTTGCAACCCAAAACTTATACATTGGAGAAAGCACATTCCAAAGGACCATATGCTACGGGAAAGGTTTTTTTAGGGAGAGCGTAAGGACAAAGATTGAGATGGGTCACGAGAGTCTGATAGAAAAATATTGGACCATCTCTGTCTCTGGAAAAAAGGAATGATCTGCATTAATGGGTCTGAAGGTCGTGGTCCTAGATAAATCCACGTATAACACAAATTATATAGCACAAATGGCGAAAAAGCCAGTCCTCTAATCCAAACACAGGATTAAAAAAAATTGGCATGATGGCAGAGATGATCTTGGCTTTTCTTCTTCCTGCTTCAGGTCACCATATGGCGGCCATGAATATTTTTTCAGTTGGTTCCATATGTAATCTGGCTATGGGTTCTGAATAAATGGGAAGCAAATATAGATGATTGGAAGTAGCTCTGCATCCATTTGAAAAGATCAAAATTATTGTGTCTTCAGGGCAAAATCATGAGAGGAAGCAACCTTTTATAGGTAAAGAATCTCTTAGCTCTTCATATTATTATTCTAATCTCTACATACGATGGAAAAGAATACAATCGTAAAATTTAGGTTTCCATACAAAGCTGAAGGTTAATCTATCATATATCTGCAGTGTCATCTTCTTAGGTGTAAAGAAAATAGAAGACAACCCCCCTTCTGACACATATCAAAAGAGAGTATCAGCATATGAAGGATCTGTTGATGAATTATCAGGTATGTAAAAATGATTAAGGACCTTCAATGGTTGATCCAACTCCAGTAAAAAAAAAAAGGAAAAAGGGAGTGTTTTTTGGGGGTTTTTCCTGATTCAGACAACAAAAAACGAATTTTGAATATCGAGGTCACCTGATTTTATAATGCATGTTTAGTAACATACTGTACACTCTGGAAATATACTTCATAAATATATCTATATATCTATTGCATCCTCTTTCTGCAGTTACTGCATTTTAGATTGAAGATCATCATGATGATATAGTCGTTTCAGCTGCTACCCATGCCTATTCAAGGGTCTGCACCTTTTAGATTCGCATTCTTCATGTTGCTTTGTAAAGTAGATTCTCTGGATACTTCTTAGACAATAGAAGCACAAAGGTGTTGCTTGGATTTCGTTTGCATTATCCAGAAAGCTTACAATATCATCTGCTTGAATTGGCCATTGCAAGAGCACCTCTTCTCAACATCCACATTTTATTTGTTCCGTGTCCTTTGGCTCCTTCCAGAATTTCTTTGTCTTCTCTTGGACAGCACAAAGAACAGACGGACAAAGCTAGAACAACCACAATTTTATCTTTTTAGGTTATTGGCTTGATGGAGGTTCTGCATACTGTGGCAAATGCAGACTTTTGTTTTCCTCTCCCAAAATGTTACACAGATGTAGATGTAGCTCCATTGTGTGCAGGTCTCATAAGCTACATACGTATCATAGAAAATATAGTTTGCTTTGGGACACGAAATACATAGTTTGCTTTGGGGCAGATGTTGGAATCGAAAATTGGCATTCATGGGTTTGACGTTGTAGCACATATAATAGCACATGTCATTCATTAATCATGCAAATCCTGCGTACTATTGCCTTGGATTTTAATGAAGAGTGCTCTGATTGTACCAGGACTTTGGTTGAAATTTGCAGCAGATAAAACATGAACTGATTCATGCAGTTGAGCTGATATCCATTTTATACCATAATGATAGGAAAGTGATAGGGTTTTTTTAAGGAACTTATTGTGTTATACTTTGTTATACCGTGATTGTGTTGTTATATTGTTAGAGATAATGGTTAAATCGAGGTTCGAATCCTCGGAGCTCCATGTTTCCACTAAAAATATTGTTGTCTCAAACATTAATGATCTTTTTTATTGATTTTTGAATTTTAAAAAATGTCGTGTTGCCACATAGGCAGCAGGGTATACCCAAAGCAACCAGATAAAAGAAAAATGGATGTCCATTCCTTGGGAATTGTCTCTAATAGAGCTGATGAGGGCAGGAAAGAAATTGACCCTTGGAGCTGGTGACAAGACAGGAAAACAATCGACTTTTGAGATGCAGGAGAAGCAGTGTTTGGTTGAATGGGTAAAAGGGCAAACTATCTGGTGGTTATTTGATGGATTATGATGTGTGTGGTGGTTTATTTAAGGTAAATTGTGGTGTCCCAGCAACGCTGGGCACCATTACTAGTTGAGGTATAACAAAATCAATGATATCTTTATCTTTTTGGGAACCATGTTTGTGATGGCTGAATGCTTAAGTTGTGTATATGTATTTTCAGACATCATGCTTTCTGCTGTATTTGCAAATTCAGTTGTCCAATTCGATTGTGCAGGTAAGTATTTGTTATGTAATTGCTTGTGGAGTTTGGATTGTTAAGCAACATGTTAACAAGTGTTGCCTAACAATTCAAACTCCTGGACTGATGAGTTTCTTGGGGTGCTGCAGGGGGATGCATGGATGTTAGCCTACAGGCTGAGGAGGATCATTGCCTCCCATCCCCCAACAGGAATTGAGAATAGTTTTTAACAAAATAACAGTCATTTACAAATTACATGTGGTCTACCCAAGCTTCTGTTTGGTCCAATGGTGTTGCACGGCAAGTCCAAAAAGACAAAGAAGAGGTCCATTAAGGTAAGCTTGTGGTCCATTTTCTGTGCTTCAGTGATTTATCAGGCTTGGACATTCAGGGATCATGATGGACAATTATGGTGCATAAACTAGGCATGTTTAACAGGTTATTAGGAGATGAATACAACATTTTTTCTGATTTTTTCTTGTTTTATCTTGTATGGCATGAGTCAAGGCACATGTAGCTAATTTGAATCAGTTAAATTGGATTAAGGAGCTGCCTGATACAAGGATTTGATCCTTAAGTGGACCATTGGTGGTGACCCCCCATCCAAAATTGGGATCCAAAATTGGAATTTTTTTACTTAAACAAGACCCTTTGTACATATTCACATTCATGCACCGTGTGAAACAAGTGGAAAATTCGCTTGGAAACAAAGTGGTTTGTGCTCATTCTGCACTGAATTAGACAACTATTTTTTGGAGGCTTGGAGGTAGGGAGAATTTCCATGGATTTCAAGAGTCTCGTTGCCATTTTTATATTTGGAGCTTCTTTCCTGGATCCAGGGAATGACAATTATCTTAATTCGACGAATGCTAAGGCAAATTACCCTCCCTATGGAATTTCTTTCCCTGGCGGTGGCTCTTGGGCCCGATTCACGCACGGTTATCTTGTAGCTGATTATATCCGTAAGCTAACGGCTTTCATTGGCGATGTATGCATGTTTAAGCACGAATGTTTCAGAATTTCAGCTTCATATTTAGGGCTTCCTCGATTCCACCATTAGGTCACATAACCCTAATTTTATGCATGGAGCTAATTTTGCACAAGCGTGTTGTGGAATATACAATACAACCTGGAGCATCTAATGTAAGCAAAACAATGTACTGTGCCACATTTAGGTTTCATGCCCATCTAACAAGAAGGTAATAATTTGAATTTCAAGGCTCTTTACTCCAATCCAGTTACCCCGCACCCTTGCGAGCACGGGTTAATAATTTCTTAAAAGTGAAGCGATTTTTGATCGCTTTCGAATGGCTCCTTTGTCAACCTCTCGACTCATATCTAATGCTATATTCTTGATGGGAATTGGAGACAATGACATAATCAACAATTATTTTGACATGCCAAATGAGAAGCTCTACACGGTTTAGGTATCTGAGACTTACTCATCTCTCTATGTATGGTTGTTCTCAGATTCAAGTAAGCACTATAATACGTTTTTTACGCAACATTTGAGCGGGGTTTTGCTAATTATATTGTTTTCATAGCGAGAGGTTATACAAGGGGGCCCGTAAGTATGTCATCATCTCTCTTCGACCTCTTGGATGTGCTCCAAGACACTTAATTAAAGGCGAACATAAGCAAACACAGGCGGTGTGTTGACAAAATAAATGAAGCCCCGCAACTATTCAACAAAAACTTCAAGCTACTCTCGGATCCTCGAGTAACCTTGCAAGGCTCTAAAATCATTTATGCAGATGCTTACAATCTCATGTATGATATCATTCAAAAACCACATGCATACGGTATGACCAAATCTAACTCACTCCCAAATAATATCTTTCTCTAACCCTTGTTTTGCTTCAGGTTTTGAAGTCTCAAATGTAGCTTCTTTGCAATTTCATTGGTACTAACTACAACAACAAAGTTGTATCTTGTCCGACTAATGCCGATTACTTGCGGTAACCCAATGTCCTATGTCTTCTGGATGCTCTCCATACTACAAGTCATGTGTATAAAATCCTTGCAGAACATTTCTGGCATGGAACAAGGAAATATGTTTACCCTACAAACATAAGAAAAGTAGCACAGTGATCAAGGATGATGTTATCAATAAGGGAATATAATACACCAAACAATCTAGTTTCTGTTCCAAATGTGCGTATTCTTGAATGCACTCCTCGCTCAGTGCCAAACTATGTAATCACTGCCAGGGAAATAAAACGCTCGGCTTTGCCGCTTGCATGCCAGTCCCTTGCAATTCCCTACATGAAATAATGGAAAAGGTTGACAATGTAGTAATTTGATGTGGAGTTCACCCATTCTTCCATGCTTAACGCATACAAATGGTTCCTTTTGCTCCCCACTTGCAAATGACAACTGCTTGTGAGCAACCATGTAAAAGACAAGGAAAGCAATACTACAAAGAGAGTGCTTGTCTAGCAGAACGCTATAAAAATTCCTTTCCATTTGACTTGTTTCTTGATGATTGATGGATGAATTCTTCATTTAGTTCTCACGTAGTTAACTCATTCAACCATGTGATAGCATGTGTTTAGCAGTTTCAATGACAGCCGAAAATGTCATTGATATTAGCTGTTTTTCTGAAGCAACATGCATTTCGACATTGTACTTAGAGTAGGATGCACACACAAGCTGGCACCAGGAGGACTCTATGATACAAAAGCTAAAGAAAACCTCTTTCCAAAACATGAAAATCTTGCATCTGTCCTCTAAGACTTGCCTTTTCCTGATTCTCTTCCTTAGTACTTAGAGCCTCAAAGCTGCAATTCTTTTCCGTATGTGTCCATGACTTCAAGTGCTCAATCGATACTGCATTTTTAACTTAAGCTAACAATCTGAAAAGGAATACACCTCTGGAGTTCACAAAAGACAGTCCGATTCTATCTTTCATGATAAACGTGCTTGGCATGACACTGGTGAGTTAAACTTTTGAAATTCCATGAACAGAACCAAGCAGAGGTTTGCATGAAGAGACCCAACCAGAGATGGATTGAATCATTTTACCTGTTCTTTCAATATTGTTCTAACCTAAAGCGGGAAAAGTTCCCGCCAATGTAATGTAACAAACAAATGCCTTACGTGCCATAGAAATAAGATGTTGCCGAATGAAGAAATATGAGAAAAATCTTGATTCTGAGAAAAATTATGAAAGGGAAAAACCTGCAGCATAAGACCCAAAGCAGAACTCCTCTTTTGCTACTTTCTTTACATTTCAGATCATCCGCGGATGGGGCTTAAGTCTGCTTGATGTTGATCAATCTAAAAAAGGATAGAATACCTTGTCGGCAGTAGAATTTGACACTTATAAAAAATCGGAGTTCAGTAATCCAACTGGGGCGCACGGTTCTATGTTTTGCAAGTCACAACTTGTAAGGCCGATCTAAGGCAGCTCCGACTGTTGCATGAGTCCTGTTGTGGCAGGACTGGGCATCGCCAAAGGGTGCTATTGATTCTTGTGGCACTGCAATCGCCCAGTCTGCAGTTGATTATGCGTCTACAATCGGCTGCCAATGGTTCGCCATATCCAACTTCTTCTGCATCTTCTGGCGCCATCCATCATACTTGCCATAGCTCGCCGCATTCAGCAAGTTGCTTCAACAGCAGACAAGAAGCGAGATTCATAACTGTATGCTTTCTTCATTGATACTTTATCGATTAGGGCCTTGCCATGACCCTCAGCCCTCAGCCCTCAGCATAAAGGGTTTCCAGTCCGGGTTCCCTGCCTCTGTTACGATGCACAGAATGGGGTCTCTCCTTTAATTTTGGCCCAACCAACCCAAGCAAGGCAGGAGCATAGGTGTTGGAGATTGAGCCCTGATCTATTGTCTGGTTTCAGATCTCGATCTCAATTCTAACAAGCTAGCTATGCAACCTACTCGCAAAACCTAAGGACCCAATTTCTTTTAGCTTGAGTTTTGAGCTCGGAATGCTCCGGCTTTATTTAGCAAAACAAAATCCCACATTCTTAGGATATTTGGTACTTATTTTGCATCTCAATCCATTGCTTAGAACGAGTCTTGGGCATGGTAAAGATGGTTGTTCTAATTGGACAATGAGAAAATTTCCAGTTGAACTAGTGCACGAGAGGAAATTTTTTGTTAGGTTTCTGGGTATTCTTCTATAAACACTGACGTAACCTTCGCCACCTGAAGATTACCTAAGGTTTCAGCTCTTTTGTTTTTTAGGTAACCTTTGAGTGTAATTTCTTGGCGGGGCTCTGGCGGCGCCACCAGTAATCTGTTACAAAATGTTTTTCTTTCCACAACCAACAACAGAGTTTTTTCTTACATTACAGACTTTTTTCTTAAGCTGCTGCTGCTTCGCCGTCAGGGGGATCTAACACTGTTGTTGCCTTCGCCGGAATGGGCATCAAAGGCTATGCATAGGTTCTTAATTTTCTCTGATTCTTGAAAACTTGTTTCAAAATCATGTTTCAGAAATAAGATATTTGCTCCTACCTGTTGCTTCTATCTGTTCTGCCGGGAGGATGCCCATTCCAGCAAGTTCTCACCAAATTGAGCATAAGATGGCTCAAACTCGAGCTTGAAGACGAATATGATGGAATCCGCTGCTATAGCTGCAAGAAAAATTCTAAAAAGGCCAAGAAATTGCTGGATCAGGTAATCTTCAGGTGGACGAAGGTTACGGCGGGAAACTTTCTCGAGCAGGGAAGTTTCAGGAAGAAACTTGCTGGCGGCGGCGCCGCTCGCGGCTGACGCCGCTCGCCGCTTCCGCCGCCAGCAAGTTTCTTCCTGAAACTTCCTGCTCTCGAAAGTTTCCCCTTCCATAAATTTCCGGTTGAAGGAATGAAACATCCTTGCTATTTATGGGAATATTAGGAGACTTTCACGGTAGGCTCTAACTCTGCTAAGTAAAAGCCGTACAAATTACTATGTGTAACTTTACTAGCCGTCTTAAAAAAATCCATCTTTCTTGAGCATTTTTGTGCAGTCACACACGCAGCATGACATTGGTTACATGGAAGTCAATATGTCCTTGCTTTAGCTCTTGGACAGAATTGAATGAAAAATAACAGTTACAAGGATTTGCAAGCCAGGATGCCATAAGTACCCTCACATCTATATGGTAATCATATTCTGTACCTTTTCTCCTCTAGGATCTGCTACCATTTAGCAGCGGTAAGCAAGGGGCAATTTTTCCCTCATCAACCAGCAGGTGACCATAAGAGCTGCAAGCAAGAAGGCACAGGTAACAGCGAGAGCTGTAATGGCCGCTCGAGATGATCCGTTTGATTTTGACGCACCAGTGATGGACGCAAGCAAGGAAGAAGCCAGATGAGAATTTTTGAGTTTCAAAAAACCAGGGACCTGAGGTTGAGTGCTCTCAACAGTAAAGCTGCCCAAAACAGCATCTAACAAGAAGCAAAAACTGGAACTTCTATCATACAAAAGTGCAACACAAGAACAGTTTGACAGGCATGCACTGAGACAATGATTCAGATCAGAAACAATGTCTGGAGTGGAAAAAAGAAGTAGAAAAATATGTGGTATCTGTCAGGTTAACAAAGTGATTGAAAGCAGCCTCATTCCCAGTGCAAATCAGGGGTTCTGAAACTGGAGCCATGCACTTAGAACTACTTTGTACATAAGTCTCTGCACTGTGAACAGAGCCCTCTGTTTGCTGAAGGCATTTAACATCCATCAGACATGCTGCACAGACCATAGGCACCACAGGCTTTGGGTGCCTTACACATATTTGCAGAAGTCTGTAAAAGCTGGTATGTTTTAGACCACTCTTTCTGAACATATTGATAAGCCACCATATTTCCATCAGATTCTAGCCTCACAAATTGTTGCAACTCTACAATTTTATGGCAGACGATGATTAGCAGTATTGCCACAGTTCCTCCATATCCAGAATTCCAACTGTAACCTCTGTGCCTCCATATTTCGATTCTATATCCCTCTGTCATTGGGAAACCTAATGGGTGTTCATCCTCTTAATAATAGAGTGATTCTATATACTTCTGTCATTGTGAAACCTAATGGGTGTTCACCCTCTTAACAATAGAGCCTTCTATTATTCAAACAAGATTGGTTAGTGTTAAAGAACCCATTGGATAAAGCCGTTTCCAACAGAACCTGGCTAACCACGAGTTTCAACATTTTAGCCCCACGCTCTGTAGGAACTCTTAAAATATCAAGAATTGCCCTAGAAGGTGTTGGACTTGTGGTCGTCTTAGCATTCACAACATTTGATGACAGTCTTTACTTTCTTTCTTCTGCTCTAAGATTTGACTTGAGAAGAACAATACTAGGTAGCACATAGTCGTATCTTCTTTCATATTTGTTTGTTCCAGTAGAAGGCTGAGGTTGCCCATCAAGTTCTTGAACTGGATAGTTCTTCGATTTAAGGAGTTTAATTGTCCTTGCCTATTAACTATTGACTAATCAACGAGTTATCTAGTCTAAAAATCTCATCTTGAAATGACACCAAGTCGGTAAAGAGAAATGTTCGCGGCGGCCTTGGCCGTCGCGATAAATTTCTTCTAATACTAAAGGAGTTTTGGGATAGTTTGTGCGCGATCCTGTCCCTCCATTTTTAAATGTTCTAAACCGTTAGATTAGGTCACGTTGTGGGCAGTTATTAGAAGGGCCTTGCCTTTGGTCTTTTTTCATCTCTATGAAAACACCTAAGATTCTCTACGGCAAAAGAAGTTGGGCAAAGATGCGGGTTTCTACGGCAAAAGAAGTTCGGCAAGGATGCGGGTTTCATGAACTTTTTGGCATATTTTTCTACGTAAGTTTTTTTCCCCTCTTTTGTTTCTTTCAAGAAGCTCATGCCTGAGTACTGCAAAGGGGAAAGTTGAAAGTTTACTAATATACCTCGAGTTGTCTTCACAGTATGGCTCATGGGTGCTGATCTTTTTGAAAAGATTCGGCATGGCGAGGCCTCTTGGGTGCAGATCCAGCAGATTTTGCAGGTTCTTTGGCAAACTTGGCTTCTCAATGATGTTTTGGCTTTCTTTTTTAAATTTTGCATTGTTGAGATCGATATAGATTTAGGGCATACAAACACTTGTTTCAAACAAAAATGGCCAGACTCTCTGTCAACGGTCTCAGATATGGGGAAAATGGCTGCAGATGCTTCCCTAACGAGATAAGAAAAGCTTGCCTTTTTGTTTCTTGGATAAGAAAAGCTTGCCTTTTTGTTTCTTGGATCAAAGACTCGGATGGATTCTATGTGGGCTTGTAACAATTTTTTTTGCCTGGAAGCTATGGAGCCACTTCAAGCATTACTTTCTCAGGCCTCGAAGTATCAGAGCTTTCTTCTTGCAACAGGGCATCAGAGGGCCCCCATCTCTTCCCATCTTTGGCAATATGCTGCACATTTTAGATCTGAGTGCAAAAGCTCGTGGGAATGATTTCAGTGAAATAACACATGATATTGTTGATCATGTCCTACCTGATCATAAATTCTACTCCCAACAGTATGGGAAATTATATTTGACATGGCTTGGGGATCAACCAAGGTTGGTTATAGATGACCCGGATATGATAAGAGATGTCCTCTCTAGGAAATTCGACCATTTTGGCAAGAGCCCTATGATGCGTAAATTTATAGAGGATCTTGCTGGAAATGGTCTAATATCAGCAAAAGGAGAAGATTGGGTGCAGAGGAGACGTCTCCTGCATTTCATGCAGAGAAGCTCAAGGTACCAGTTATTTTATTATTCTGCTTAGGTTTGTAAAGATAACATATATTATATCCTTGCTTGTAAGCGTAGGAAATGGTGGGTGCCATGGTTACCTGCACCTTACAGATGGTGCAAAAATGGGAATTTGCTATTGAAGAGCATGGTTTCGAGTTAGAACAGCTTAACTGCTTAACTGCAGATGTAATATCTCACACTGCATTTGGGAGTAGCTATTAGAAAGGACAGAAGGTTTTTGAATTTATAAACTCTCTAGGAAGCATTTTACCTAAGACTGGCATACTGAATTTGCTTCCTGGTGGCAGGTATGTTTTCCTCCATCTTTGCTTTTCCATGTGTTGGTTCAGGCTCCTACTCATGACTGCAGCTAACCTCTGGACCATGTAAATGATAGGCACCAAACTCACTCACTAGCAATAGTGCTAGGTTTAATTATGATACAAAATTCGAATGCTTTTGAGCACCAGTATTCTGAAAATGCTATAGTTATCAAAAATGCAGCTACCCTGGTTGCCCAGAGTTCTAAAGTCTGGAAAACAAGAATATTCCAGGTCTACTTGTTTTAGCCGGAATGCTGGATCTGTGCTTTAGTAAGGGTACAATGCCGGATCTATGCCATACGAACCTGATTAGCCATGTACTTTTATTTGAAGAGGTCTGCATCAATCCACTATGGAAAAAACGGATTTAGAACTGTTTCGGTTTTGCTTTGCCGGGGTAAGTTTGCAAAATTTTTAGAAAAATATGCAATGCTATGAACTTGCAATGGCTTTTATGCTTTTTATCTAAATAGCAGAGGCTTCAAATCATGGTTGTTACTGATGTGCAGGTATGGATGTGGTAATTGTACAATTTCATAGATTAGAGAATATGCATTACTCATTAGGTAATCTATTTATTTGCTATAGACAAAGGTGCACATGAATGCTATCTCATTATTTTCGGTCTGGTGACAAAACTGTGCAGGTAGCCGTGTATGTCAATTTTGAAACTTGAGATACTGTACTGAAGCACAATTATACCATTATTAAGTAAGTCAATGACATGCGCTTTTGTCTCTCTATTATTCAGGAAATTTATTTCTTGGCATAGATCAAATGGGATTTTAAGGTTCCAACAATGTTATGCTTACAGGCATGTGAATCTCCACGTATTAATCACAAGGAAATATTCTGATTTACATGTGGGTCTTTTTTATTGGTGGTGTACAAAAAAGCAGTCCGGGACATCGGGTGCTTAACGGGTGCTGGCAGACCTTCATCGTGACGTCCTGGCACCCGTCATTGTTTTTTTCCCTCCCCGCCATTTTTTCCCAACCTCCGGAACGGTTGATCTCGGATCAATTTTGGAGGATCGGCCGATTGTTTGTCCAAGTCAGCGATCCCTGGTATGTAGCAATTCGGGTGCTGCTTGGAATTTGCAATTGGCGGGCAAATTTTCCAAAGCTCCGTTTGTTTGGCAGAATGCAGCTGCTGCTTTTCTTTGCAGATGTTTTCCAATCAAGCGAATTGGGAAGGCGCATTCCTTTTGGCCATTTCTAAGAATGGAACAAGATTTGATTCTAAGAATTTACTGTCCAGTTTACATAATCTTGTAGAGCAATCCCAGCAATTTAAGCAGCTGTGTGGTCGGCTGGCCTCCAAAATTGCTGGGAATACGCCTTATACTGAGCCTTTTGCAAACGTTCCTGATGTTCCAGAACAATCTTTTGGCTATGAATACATTCATGGTAATCAGTAGTTCAGTAATCAGCAGTTCTTGGGTCATTGAATTTGGTTCTGTTATTGATTTGTTCTTAATTTGCAGAAGCTGAGAAAGATACACAGTTTTCAACATATGATGCTACAGGTGTTGAATCTACAGAAGACATTCAAGAACAGCATGGAGGACCAAGTTGAAGCAGGTCATTGCTTTCATTTGCAATAAAATTTATTGCTTAATTTTCAGAAGTTTTATTAATTGCAGAATCTGGAAGAGAGAAAGAAGAGGATTTCTTTGTCCATGAAGACATCCAAGATTATGCAGAGGACATCCAAGACCAGCACATGTATGACAAAATTGAAGCAGGTTATTGGTGCTGTACTGACTTCCTTTTTTGTGCTCAAGTTATGTGCACTGTGCTGTATTTTCATAACTGTTGTTATTTGCAGAATCTGAAGCACAAGAAAATTTGTTAATCTATAGGAAAATCGATGCACAAAGAAAAAGGCAGCAGAGAGCAAGAAAAAGAACAAGGGAGGCTGAATTGTTAGAAGATGACAAAGATCTGGAAGATGTTTTGAGCAAGAGAAGTTGATTGATGGACATGCTAATAAGGTATGTCGAAAACTGTCAAAAAAGGAGAGGAAAGAAGTTCTTCAAGGTGCTGCTAAGATGCTGCCATAATTTGAAATGTTGAAATTGAAAGAATTAGGGAGAATGACTAAGATTGTCAACAACTTGAGGAATTCTCTTGCAAAGCATAAGTATGCCAGGTCAATGGATGTGCTTACAGCAAGGACCTCATCCATGGTATATGATGTTGTACCTGGCACTAATTGCTTGGGAACTTCCAAGTGTCTGAACTTGAATAGAAGATATGTTACTACAGCAGTTCAGAGAAGGAAAACAGCAGAAATTGGTGATGGCCATGGTCAATGTTTAAAAAGAAAACCAGATCTGATAAACTAAGCAGGAAACAACAAAAATTAGTAACTGACTTTTGGACTTTTCAGACACGAGTTTCACCATGCAAGAAACATGTTATTAAGATTAGGCTTGGTAAAGGAAACAAGATAATGCATGCTCTTCACTTTCTGGAGGAAACTGAGGTTTTTTTTTTTTTTTGTTTGAAATTTATCATTTCATTTCTTCACAATGCTAACCCTTTTTGTTGCTTATAATGCAGTGCACTTTTTATGCAAGATTTCGAAGAGAATAACCAAAATTTGAAGTATCTTTCTCAGCATTCCGTGCACTAAAACCTCCATTCGTTCGAAAAGTAAAGGATAGAGAAACTTGCTGTTGTGTGTACCACATGAGGCTTCACTATGTCAGACAAGCACTAAACAAAATTAGGCTGGATAGAAATATTCATGGTGTTGACTGCAGTTGTACTTGTTCTGTCTGTGGTGCTGGACCGAAATGTGAAGCAAATGCAATGACCTACAAATCATCAAGTGATTTGTGGAGGTCAATTGTATGTGCTAAGGATGTTGCAAATGAGTGGTATGCTCATGACTGCATGTTGCTGAAATGCAAAGCCTGTGGCCCTTCTAAGTTACCTATGTGTCCTAAAGAATTGAGCAAGAGTTCAGGGCATTTGGTAGAATGGAAAAACCTTTGACAAGGTATGTGAAGCATATTAAGTTTTTTCATTTGTGGTTGTCTTAAACTTATTTTGTGGTTGTACTTTCTTCTTTTCAGGTTTTTGAATCAGCAAAAGAGGTTGATGGCAATGGTGGGACAAAATTGGTTCCAAAGCCAATTGTAAAGCTTGTATACAAGACCAGTTCAACAGCAGATGTGCTGTCTTATGCCAAAAAGATTGTGACTGAATTCATTCCCCATAACTATGCGGCAAGTGGCAAGCAAAGCAATTCAGAGAATGTCTAGGCACTTTCCCAGAAAACACTGTGGTATCAGTCATAGATTTTGCTGAAAACTATACCTTCAAAATACAGCAGGAAATCCAAAGCTTGCGTTGGAGAAATGATCAGTGCACAATACTTGTGCACATCAGTTACATGCATGCAACAGCAAGAGAGGTTGAAGAGAACTCTTTCAGCAGTGGTGACAGGCATATCATCAAGGAGACACATTTTTACATTTCGGATGATAGAGATCATGACACCTTATTCGTCCAACACTGTCTAAACAAGCATGCTGATTACTTGGCCAGCAAGTTAGTCAGATACAACAACCATGTAATGTGGTCTGATGGCTGCTCACACCAGTTCAAGGGTGCAAGAACATTCTACTTTCTTGGGAGATTCTATTAGAGCTCTGGCATTCCAATAAACTGGAACTACTTTGCTTCATATCATGGAAAAGGTAAATTCAGATCAGTTTTGATTGGCCTACATTTTGTAAGATAATAGACACAATTGTTTGAATGGCAGGTGAGCATGATGGGGCAGGGGTCGTTCTCAAGAGAGCACTCACACACGAAATGTTAAAGAGGAATTCCAAGCCTTTACGGGATGCTCATGATGTTGTTCAATTCTGCAGGGAACACTTCAAGGATTCTGATAAACATAGGTACATTTTACATAGGATTCATGACTGCTGTGACAGTGCTCAATGTTACTCATTAATGTTCCTTATTAGACACTACTCAATGTTACTCATTAATATGTTACTCATTACTCAATGTTACTCATCAATGTTACTTATTAGACACTACTCAATGTTACTCATTAATATGTGTTTGTAGGTATTTTTGGGAGATCAAGCTGGATGAAGTAAGCAGGGTTGAGCAGTTCGACTGTGCTACTTTAACAGGGTCCAGTAAATTTCATAGCATCAGGCCAGTGAACTCCAAGGATGCCACTCAAGTTGCACATATGAATTACTCATGCTTTTGTCATAATTGTTGGGTGGGTAAGTCCGTAAGTGCATACACAAAGATAGGATAGGTACCTGGACGTTTTCAGAATTAAGACCAGGGATTGAGGATGATGCTGCACTTGTTGATGGGCCAGTCTATGAGGGAGATGCTGAGTGGAAATGAGATATTATAGATGTAGGAGAGAACTTTGCAGTGGTTGCTCCAGCAGGTAATAAGAAGAAGGTTGATTTCTACATCTTAAAATGTACTGTACCTAAGCATGTTGTAGAGAAAGCATACAAAGATCCTTGGGGCCAAAAATTTGGGAGGAGCGAACACTACAAGAGAAAGGTACCAATAACGTCTAGTATAACGTCAAAAATCTTGACACAAATAGATCCTCTTAAACTTCAAAAGTTGTCATATTTTTGACACTATACCTGACGTGATCATTTACCACAAAGTTGACGCTCGGGCGTCAAGTGTTATGTCAAGATTGTGGCACACTCAGTTGTCATAACTCATGTCATAGAGGCACCTTATTAACGAAATTGCAACATCATTGCCAACAAGTTAGTGTCAATATAGCATTGGTAGTTTTGAGGGCACTATAACAAATGTAACATTAAAATATCGTCAATTGATCCAACAATATTAAAGCACTGCCATCAAAGTTTTGACGAGCTAATAACCACCATGGCATATATGTTCAAACAATATTATAACTCAATTGCAATAAATAATTGTACATATAGTGGCAAAATTCCATCAGTGTTGTGACAAGCTAATAATCACCATGGCATATATGTTTCGTCAACTATAAATTAGCTAGCATCGAAACTTGTGACTAAATTACTCCAAATATTGCATCAGCTAGTGCATGATGCCTTTTGTCAAAGCAATTGTCAGACCCAGTAACAAGGAAATCAACATGTTCTATGACAAGAAAAGAACCATTCTTCAAACAAATTTGTTAATTGCGTCAACCATTGCAACCCTTTTTGAAATTGTATTATAATTTGTGTAATAGCAAGATTCCATTTCTTTACATTGATACTTCGGTGTGCAACAAGATACACATGTTTGAAGATTCTTATTCATAATAATAAGGTTTCTACAAATGAGATGCTCATATCAAAAGGTCAAATACTACAGAACAAGAGAAATCTTCAAAGACTTAACAAATCAGAATAATGTTTGATCTTATCCATCGGCAACATTATGTCCATCTTGTGGATCACCAGATGTGCCTTCAAAACCATCATTTTTCTCTCCACTGCATTCTCCCTATTAATTACATTTCACATATGTATATCAGACTTTGAAACAAATGTTAATGCAGAAATGTTATTTCAACTTCATATTTCCATAAGAATTTGTTCCATAAGAATTTAAGTGTTGAAATCTAACACATTAGTAGACCAACTAATCTGCGGAGGCTTACTTACCATATACAAGAAAACCCAAAATTGGTCTTTTATACGGACGCTGATCATGCAGGACTGATATGATTATCGAAGATGTACTACTGGTTATGTTTCTCTCGTTGATACAAGTGCTCTAACATGGACTTCAAAGAAACAAAATACTGTAAGTCTAAGTAACACAGAAGCAAAAATTAAAGCTCTCATTGAAGGCACTCAAAAATTGCTCTGGTTACTTATCTTCCTATCAAAATAGCCCAGATTTTTGTTGACAATTCAGGAGCCCTGGACCTTATAAAGGAATTCAAATAGCATCCACCTACCAAATGAGAAAGCAACGTCAACTGTCAGTGCTGGATCTTTGCTATTGCTTAAGATACAACGGATGTGTAGATCAATATCCTCATGAATTGGACTATTCTATGATTTGATACCTGCCATAAGTAGTTGCCCAGATATATCTATCCAATATGTCTCAAACATGGTGATGATTATATTTCAGAGACATTCAATAACCGTACTTATAACACCAGAACTACAAAATCTCGGCTTGCAAACTTAGGGGTGAAGTTTTCTACATGCTTTTCAGTACATGATTTCAGAGCTCTATGTACTGGGTGGACATAATTTGATGTCTCTATATGGATACTAAAGAAATTACATTTGGAAAACCCAGGCTCATAGCCAGATGCATTGCTGCAGCATTGCTCCACATCCATGCAGCCTCAAATACGTTCGAAATGCTCACAAAAAAAATTGTTTCATGCAGGTCAGAAATTAGGTAGATTGAAATTAGTTGGTACTGCAGGGCACCCATATTCTAGGCTGAATGGCAGACTTCTATTTCATGCAGAGCAAAACCTAAATGTCAAAAATGAAGGGAGCTACAAGGAAAGGACAGATTTTTTACGTAAAGAAAGGGGATATTTACAAACTTTGTTTTGATGGACATGACCCCTTCAGAACCAATACGTTGTCTTCTTCTTCGTACGGCAGCGCCATCCCTTTGACGCTGATAAGTCCTGTTACAAGACTCTACAAATCGTTTCCATGACTCTTCATCTACATGCATTGTTTTATAGCATTTCCAAGCATGGACATTTATTCGTAAGTTGTCTCTAGAATAATTCATGTCAGTAAAATTAAATTTGCATACAATGACAACCAGAAAAGCTTACTATTCATGTCAGTAAAATTAATCTTACATACAATGACAGCCAGAAAGCGTTTAGATCCTTACCACCACTGTCTCAATCTCTTCTTCAAAAATCTAACAATCTCCATCTTACTTGCACTATCACCAAACTGGTCATGAATATATTTCAAAGTCTGCCAAAGGGGCGAGGATTGATCTCCTTAATTGTTTATCCAATTCCCTGCAATAAGCTTTCAAAGCATCCACCGCTTTCTCTTCATCTCGCAATAACCGTTCCTTATAGAAACATACCTGAATTTTAAAAGTACATTGTCAGCAGTGCAAAACCAGCAATGATAAATGCACATGTCAAAATGCACATGTCAACACAGATGCAAAACCCTCAAGAATAAATGCCAGAATCTCTGAAATTTAAAAGTTCAACAGTTTTTTAAACTTTTTGTGGGACTATCAGGCAACCATCAAATATATTAAAAACACATAACGTGTAAGAAGGTACAATGTGGCGCAACTGCTCCTGTTACTGATCTAGAAGTAATCAGGTAGGAGATCTCTTCACCAATGAAGTTAAATTGCAGCTGTTCAAGAACAGGCTTGGAGAAATAGCAAGCCTTGTAGAAATAGCTAGAATAAATCACTTCTATTACATCTATTTACAACTTTAGAATGACATGAAGATGAGGGAAAAAAGTAGAAGGAAGACCCGTAGCATACGGAAGATCCTATAGGCAGCATTTTGTTCACAGGGATGCAGATATGCATTTGCTGAGATGACTGTGTGCTGATATGCATTTGCCGAGATGGCGTTCTAGTACAAAGAAATTACAACTTAAATGCCAATATAGTTAAATGTAAAAATCCCTTAAGGAACAATGAACATATTACACAATAACACACAGATTGGACCTCTGTACAGTCTGAATATAGGCCTAATTGACATGGTAACTAGATGAAGTACAAAATCTGATGCACAAGTGGAACAAGGGCATATCTTTGAGTTAGATAATCTTCAGAATTGAACACTGTAAGACAAGTCAATGTCAATAGTGTCTTTCTCGATATCTCCGTCAGAGGATTAATGACCTTCACCATTAGATTCATCGTCCTCCTCAGATGAGGACGAAGCACTCAAGACAATGTGGCAATGTAAGATAATAGAGCTTCACGATTTTCTCTCGGCTCTTTGATTTGACGTTTCAGCTTCTAAAATATTGGATGAATTAGATGATCGTAGCCATTCCTTATGCCTGGAAAAGGAATAAATATATAAATACGAGAAGCATACATAAGGGACTGGCTGCAACTACAAAAGGATGGAATGCAACATCGTTTCAGTAGGTTATTTTAGCATTAGACAACAATTTCTATCAAAACATTTCTACTCAGAAACAGGCTTAATTTTGCTTAAACTTTACAATATCTATGACTATGAATAGAGAAGACAAGTTACCACAGTACATTACGGCTTGCGAATTGCAGCAAACCTATATGAGAAAAACTAGCATAGGGCTGGTTCATAATTATTTAAAAAAACTGGCACTGGCTACAAAAAAGTACACATCTTCGCATCCATCTATCAAAGAACAGAAAATATAGAAATTTAGCAAGAATGGAGGAAAATATATCAGATCATTGAATCCCCTTACCTCTCCTTTCCCTTCTTGTTTCTTTTTCTGGGCTATCATTTTGCTTCCTTGATGGTTCTGGTGTCGTCATCCACTGCGTCATTTTTGTGAACCCGTTCTCAACTCGCTCATCAGGGCGGCCAAAAGATCTTCAGGCACATTAACAAGAAAACTCTCAAGCCTTTTGCCATTACTCCTCTGTTGATCCATCTTTATCCTTGCCCTATCCGTTTGGAGAAACTAGAGAGTAAAACAAGAGAATTGAATGCCAAAAGAATGTTGATGCTACTAACTGATTTGAATTGAATGTCAAATCCTAAATAGAAAGTTTTAAGAAACTTACTGATGGCGATGATGGTGACTCCGCTGATGGCAAACACCAATGGATATGAGCAGAGGGTGCCTCTGTTTGTAGACGATGGGATAATGATCAAGACTGCGGTGATGCGAACCAGAACCAGGTAAGATCGCTCCATAAATTTTCTGCTCTTCCCGCGTTTACTTTTTTCTCTCTCTTCTTCTTGCCTTTGTGGAATTTTTCGAAACCTTAAGGCTCGTATAAGTTATAGGTTCCATTTTCGTATTTTAAAACCTTAAAACTTAAGACTCTTAGAATACCTACCACAACCATTAAAGTTGTAAAAATCTAATGAATTGAATTGAATTAATGGAGAAAAGACTTTTTTCTTTGCCTTGGTCCACATAAGTAGAGACGTTTATTGGAATGATCTTTTAATTGACCCTTACCAAATACGTAAAGGACGGCTGGGCCCAATCCAGCCGTCTCATCCAATGAATAGGTGACACATGTCACCTTTTTCTATGTCCAACATCTTTACTCTGCATTCCGCCGCTTTTACTCTGCGTTTCGTGGTTTTTACGCCACCTTCTGACTTTTTGTACCTGCTCTTCTGATATTTTCACCTGGATGCAGACATGAGGCACGCCTGGATTGGGCCCAGCCATCCTCTACGTTGAGGGAAAGTCCCTCCGAGCTTGATTCCGGAGGGTTAACCAGCCTCCCCGCTCCGCGGGTCGGTAGGGTTTCCCCTCCGGAATCAAGCCCGGAGGGACTTTCCCTTATACATAGTCTTCTGTCATGATTCCCTTTTTTATGATTTTTAGCAGGCTTGCCTAACCCGAGGTGACCGATTTCCTGCGATTCTAGACTGTCCACGTAGGAAAACACGTCAGCACCCAACTTAAAAGCTGCTAACCCGAGGTGACCTCATTGCTTTGGACATCTGTAACATGACCTCAAGTGCTGGTGTCAGGGAAAAAGCTTTTCCCTCTATTACTTTTGTCACGTTCTTCTTCATGATGCCATGGTTACTGTCAAGCAAGTTTCTAATCCGCTTCGAAGTTCCTGGACAGAATCTCTAGCAAACATTTTAGATGTTGAAATGTGGCATGAGCAAGAGATTAAAGATTAGAATGTTTCCTTCTTTCTTTTTCTTGTATGCAACCTCTAACTTTTTCATTGTATCCGTGAAAACCCGCAGTTCTTTCTCTTGACACCAATGGTATAGTTTTTTTTGTACCCAATGTTATGTATATCTTGCCCATTTTGTCCTTATATGTTGGCTATGCAATTCTACCTATTGTAGCAACATTGAAAGTTTTATATGGCATAGTAATTTTTCTTGATCTCGTGCATGATAACAATTTGCTTGGAAAATTGTATTGTGTTCTTTTTGTGTCAATCTCTTCAATCATTTTTCCATGGTATCATTGTAACATGTCCTCAGCAGGGACGTATAGTGCTAGATGATGGAAGTGGTTTATAGAGTTGGTTTTGCTCACGAACAAAAAAAACGTACTTAGAAGACAGGTTAATATGGAACAAAGTCGCAGCTCTGTTGAGTCTAGCTCCATTTGGGTAATTTCTATCCCTCTGGCTGAAAAACAACCACTACCTTTCAACGCATGTGCTGAAAGCTCCCATGGATCAAACTTATGGAAATCTACCTCTGCTATCACAATTGGCCCCCCACTGGATTTGGGCCCACCGGATTCGACAGAATGGAAATTTTTGACCACCTATTCTTCATATGTCAGATGGAACATGAGCCCTGGTGGTAGATGCAAATTTGCCAGGCTATTGCGCTAGAATTCGGATTTTCCTACATTTTGTACAACCTCTGTGAACCACATCTCTGTCCTCCTCAAAATCACATGCTTGAGAAGCCCCTTTCCTTCACGACCCTAACACGAACCCTAAAACGAAGCGCCTCGATCCTTGCATTTTTGGAAATTAGATTTGTGAAGCAAAAAACCATTGCAAACCCATAGATAACATGCCATTAAATGTGATAATACAGTGTGCACTCTATATGCACTAATTAGTAGGCCTCGTGAAATATGCCCATCAAATCATATGAAAACCATAAGCAAAAAGCGTACCAAAATACAAAAAGAACCCCCTGTTATTATGCTAGATATTCTTATCATTGTTCTTCATTTGCCACTTGTAAGAGGCGCTTGATCTTTGAGGAGTTTTTGCATGTGCGCTCTTATGCATAGGCAGGTTGCTTCACTTAATGGGTTTTCATGCTTACCCTCTGAGATTTTATTCCTGTCTTTGCATCTTTACTTGTATTTGACTTTTGTTTAAATAAAGACTGGCGTCCTTCACCAAAAAGAAAACTCTCAGTACATTAACAATGTGCTTACATCCATAAGTGCATTTGCTATTGCACATGAATGAGATCAGATTAGCTGAGCCTGCTCCTAGTAGATGGATGTTTTTTTTGGAGCGCTAGATGAAAGTGCTCAAGGGTTTTGTGCGTCAAATGGTAAAACTGAAGGGTTGTATGGCAGAAGAGCATCTTGTACAAGAAACGACTTCCTCATGCCACCCAAGATGGTCCTAGATTGTGCGAGACCTGACTCTTCATTTATATCTAGATGATGATGATGGGCACGATCTAAGTGAACAAATTGATGTGTTCTATGATTAGTTAACATTGTTAAGTTTTTTTAAGTACTGCTATGATATATATCATTTTGATATGTGGGTATTCAGTCTTGAGTATTATCCCTCTAGCATGTATGCAAGATTTATGCAAAATTGGATACAACTATATCATAATGATCTAGAAATGGTCCACACAACTTTGTCAAGATATTGGACACAAAGTTAAATGAACTTTTGTTACAAATCTTAAGAAAAGATTATACAACTCGGTTATAACATTGTTGAAAAGTTGTTGTAAATGTGCACTTTAAGTGCAATATAACCTTGACAAAAAGATGTCAATGCTTTGACAAAATATTTGACACTATGCCTATGACACAATTTTGACACATAAAAGCATTTTGTGTCAAGAAAGTAGCAGTGGTCACAAAGTTGTCACTACACTTATGCCTTGACACAAGGGTTGACACTATACGCCCATTCTCTTGTAGTGGAAGTGGTGGTCACAGGCAAGTTTTATAAACTGGTGGGAGACAGCAGGTATGAACTACATGAATATGAGCCAGACTGCAGTGTTTACAGTCACTTAGTTGTCTCCTGCAATTTTGACATGAAGGATATAGGACGTAATATGTTTGAATTGGAGGATGATATCCATGAAAACATACTTGAAAGTTTGCGAGGCGCATTCACATGTACTAGCCTCGATGTTCTTTGGTAACAATAGCAATCTAAATGAGCAAGTCGGCGGCCAGACAGTCGGCCGAGCAAGTCAACAGAGAAGACATCATGCAAGTCAACAGACAAGTCGTGACCAAATCGGTGGCAGGGCAAATCGGCAGCCAACTCAACAGTCAAGTCAACAAGCAAGTCGGCCAGACAAAGTCGCTGACCAACTCAACAGTCAAGTCAACATGCAAGTCAGCAGACAAATCAGTGACCAACTTCGGCAGAAATTAAGTCGGCAGGCAAGTCAAGCGGCGAAGTCACAGCCAAGTCGGCAGACCAACTCAATGACCAAGTCACACCAACTCAACAGCCAAGTCAGCAGACAAGGCAGCAAACAAGTCATCAGCCAAGTCAGCAGGCTTAAGTGGAAAGCCAACAATTGAACAATTGAATAATTGAACAAGTGAGCCATTAAACATTCATTCATTCATTCAATGTAACATTCATTCATTGTAACATTCTTATTCAATGTAACATTCATTCATTGTAAAATTCTTATTAGAATATGTTATTCACAATGTTATTTACTTCATTATGAAGTTATTCACAATGTTCATTACTTCATTATGGTATCTTACTTTATAAACATGGTATATATTAAACCTTATACATATAGTATACTTGCTACATACCTTATACATATAGTACACTTGCTTTATACCTTATACATATAGTATACTTGCTACATACCTTATACATACAGTACACTTGCTTTATACCTTATACATATAGTATACCTGCTACATACCTTATACATATAGTATACTTGCTTTATACTTTATACATACAGTATACTTGCTACATACCTTATACATGCAGTATACCTTCAGACTTCATACCTTATATAGTATACTTGGTTCATACCTTATACGTACTTATACATACTTGCTTCATACCATATACAGCATACCTTATACATACTTCATACCTTATACATACTTTATTCATACTATATGCATACCTTATACCTTATACATACTATATACATACCTTATACCTTATACATTATACACAACGTATACCCTTATACATGTATACATGCATACCTTATACATACATTCATAGCTTAAGTAGCACAAACGAAATAAGTAGCATATACATTACATTTCAAAATAAGTGTCATATACAAAATTTTCTCAGCACATAAGTCTTATCCAATATATATCAGCACATAAGGGGGTCATACAAGTAAGTTCTATACAAAATTTATCTGGATGTCCTCATGGCATCCAAATATCAGTACATAAGTTAAAAGTTTTTTGAAATATCAGATGTTCAGAAATCATAGATTAAACTTTTTTCTCTGACTTCACCCTATTTTTCATGTAGGATTCAGCCAGAGTCATCTCATTCTCGGCTTCATCATCAGGAGATGATACAGGATCAGCAGCCTCTGCTTGTGGATTTGGAAGTGCTGTAAAAAGAAATGGACACATAATTAAATTTGTGTCGAGAACATACATCAAATAAAAATGTCAAACATATACTTACTAGGGGTTGGCAGTGTCTTCTCGGGAGAAGCTAGTGTACTACCTGGCAAATTCAGCATCAAATTCTTGATTGTATTGCTTGGTCAAACATAGTGCTTGACACTTGTTTCTACAGTCACAAATCATAAACAGTTGCATTAGAATTTGAATTAAAATACCACAACATAAGTACCTTATAGATTTGACATCCAAAATACCTTTACATTTGCTGCTCATTGGACTGCCAAAGCCTTCTTCATCAGCTTCCCCAATCAGTCCCTCAAGCACCAGGTCCTTGGCTATGTCATTCACAACTGCAATTTAGAATATAAGAATTAAATACATACATTGAATAAGAACACACAAATGCAAAGCAAGAACAACCTTTCAGCACAGGTGACTTTGGACTGCTCTTGTCTTCATCTTCATCTGCATCTGAACAAATAAAAAAGCAGCAATAGAACTTAATTGAAGCAATGAAAACATGAAGCAAATTCTCAAATTAAGTACAAGACTTACCCTCTGCTACCTCCTTTATTTGCTGCTTTTTCTTGGCACTCCTTGTGACCCGTTTCTTGAATTTTCTTTCAGGGACAGGTGCTTCTTCAGATGCACTGCTGTCTGATGTATCAACCACCACATGCTTCCTCTTGTAAGGAAGAACCTTTGGCTCTTCAACTTCTGTATCCCCTCCTGATTCCTCGGGGACATCCAATTCAGCATGCTCAGTGACATGGCCGAGCTCAAGCAGCAGGGCATGTGGCACTGTTTCATTACATCCTGCAACCAGACAGTGCATGCCAACTAAAACAGCTCCAAAGCATGCTAGATGCCACTTATAGTTGCACTTGAGCTTCACAAGCATGCTGTAATCTTCGCTAAATTGCAGACCACAAAGTTCACATGCATCAGAAGTAGCAAAAAGCGGGAGGTTATAAATACCCATACTGATCCGCATCTCCTATAATTTCTTGTTGGTCTTCAAAATATTAACTTGAGTGGCCCTCGAATGCCATGATTCAATGCTGTGCTCGTAAGACTTCACATCACGTTTAAGCTGTGAAATTTCTTCAACAAGCTTAGAATACATGTCCTTACCCATGCCTCGAAGCGTGTCCTCCAGAAGCCCCCTCATCAGGTCCTCTTCACGCTTGAAATCTGCTGCTTGCTTTTGATATTCCGCATCATCTGCAAAATCCCTTTGCAAGTCGCACCTAAGCTTGTACTTCTCTTCGATGGCATCTGCTAAACGGCTGCAGTATTGTTCAGAAAAAGTTATGCTGCCTTCCATCCTTAGAGCTTCCTCTTCGATCTTCACGAGTCTGCCCTTAGCCTCTGCTTTCATCTCCCGAAGTTTTCTAGTCCTGCTAATGAGGCTCTGGATATTCCTGTCAAAAGCATTCAAAGGGGTTTTCTTCGACTGTTTCTTCAGCGAATCTTTGTAGGAGTCCGCTGCAAACGAAGCCCAATTCACTAAGTAATCCTTCTTGTTTGATAAAGCTTTGCTTGTATGCTGCCAACCAAATGCCCTTGCAAACTGAGTTCGAACTTCATTGTTTACCAGTTTCTTCTGGTACACCTTGTGGACAAGCTCTCCCAACTCCGACCTAATAGCTGGCCTGACCAAACTGATCTTCATTTTGCCATTATCTAATGGGCTGCTCCAAACCTGCAGCCAATCACACTCACTCACGTCCTCGGGCTTCAACTGTTTTGGCTTTTTCCCATCTGCACATAAGCCACGAAAAGTGGCGAACACATACTCTGTTCTAGCCACCGGAAGCTGTAACAGAAAAGAAAACAAGTTAGAATTCGAAGCTAACCCAAAAAAAATTGATTATTTACCTTCTTCAGCATGTAATCCATGGCTGTACCGAAAAAGCAAGGCGCCCGATTGATTCAAGCACTAAGCGCTTGATCGGAATGAGCAAACTAAGCGCGTGATCGGAATGAGCAAATCCAAAACTGAGGTCTGCAATTAGGCTACGAAATTTCGTGATCATTGAGGATCATAGCCAGACCCGATTTCGCGCGCATTTCGAGGCTCGTCGGAACACTTCACGATGATTCAGTGGCAGACTTCATTTCTGCCCGTCGCCAGTCTTCAATGAACCGTACGGCCCATCGAAGGCAAAAAAGCAGCGCTCGGACGAGGTTCTGACGAGCTGCTGGAATTTCGTTTTTTTGTACACCACCAATAAAAATTTACCCACGTCCCAAGTTAGCCCCTCTTACTATCAAGCTAAAGAAAGATATTTATGCCAAGGGGAAGATATTTATGCCAGGGGTAGTGGTAATGATCATTGAAAATGTTCGTGAAAGATATTGCATCCTTCTTTCATATTGAGGAATATTTTTTCAGTGGTAATATCCTGTCGAATTTGAGTTCCAGACCAATAACTTCTAAATCTCCTTATTGCAGACCCAAGGTAGACGGGCTTCTTGCCCAGGGATTAAAATTGTTCCACACCTATTAAAGTTACTTAGGGTGTTTTGCAAAACCCGTTGCAATCAACACTACTGTTAAAACATGGCATGTCACTCTGTTGTTAGAAATTGGCATATTTTGAGGCATTATCTGTTGTTTGCATCTTGGACTTTGTCTAGTAAGCTAATGTTCTTATTTATGGTCGTAGATCATGGTAAGGGTATAATAGTCTTATCCTGACCACCTCATGGCATGCCCAATTGGCTCTCACAGCCTAGCTCTGCTAAGCTCTTTAGCATTTATAGTAGCTCATCACACGTATTTCATAAGGTCTTGATCTTTTCATAATAATGCTTAGCCAATTTGCATAATAATGATTGACTCACAGGAGAAATCAATTGTTGTTGTACCCTTCAACAAGTTGTTTTGGAAGCACAGATGTTTGGACATATTCTTTCACACATAATTGATTTTGGCTTTGGGTGATTTGCATATTGTGCACCATATTTGCCTTCAAAGTTCAACTCTATGTTGGTATCTTGTAAAATAGAGTACATTAAGTTCAGCTCTATATTGGTACCTTGTAAAATAGAGTACATTCGTAGTCCTGGAAACCCTTGCATCAAGGTTTGTAATACTGCTATTGCAAGGCACTTTTAGATGTGGATATTTGGTGTACTGGACACAGATATCAGTTCAAAGCAACATGGACAGGTCATAATTTATCCTGGCTGGAACTAGCATTGCTTGATGTTAATACAAGCTTTGTTGTTTACGTAAAGTTAGGGGAAGGAAATTTTAGTGTATTACAATCTTAGATTAAAACCTATAATATTTTTGTGTGCAATGTTAAAAGGGATGGGCATCATTTTCTTAAAGTTGTGGTCAATACAATGCCACGTCGCATGAAATTTCCTCCCTGGAATTTACGTGGGGAAATGTGAGAAGAAGGCAATTTCGCCTGGTTCGGATCTAGCGCACCCTAACGGGCTCGCCAGGCCCTTACCAGACGAAATTTCCTCCTCCATCACATTATCCCCTAACGTATATGAGCTTATAGATGGTGACATGAAAGTTGGATAAATTTGAACTTCATGCTGCATAACTTTGGGTACGAAAAGTTAGATAGAATAACGTTACTTTTACTTCTGGATTTTACCAGTGTTTAATCTGTGTATTTGGACCCTTGATATATACGGGGATATATATAAAAAACACAACCAATAACGGAGTAGATCGGGCTAAAAAATGGGATATTCTCAAAGAGATATATGGGACCATCTCTCAACCTATGCACCATCCTTATTAGTTATGCCTAATGAAAAGCCCAGCAACGCTGGGCACTTTTTCAAGTGTTGAAATAATGCAGAAAGGATTCAAACTTGTAAAAGAAGAAGTGTACCATCAAAAGCAAGAAATACGATTTGATATAAGCTTCTCCAGGTATAGTTGTCCAAAAAATGCAGGTCAAATTCATATGACATTAGATTGGACTTCTCTGGAACAAAAAAATGGCACAAAATGCATGTTATCATGTGAATGGACCTACACAGAAGGTAAAAACTTGGCAGATCCATTCCCTAAGTCAACTATAAAGAATGATCTGGAATAAGAATAGAATAGAATAGAATAGAATAGAATAGAATAGATTTTTAGTGTCCACGGAGACCAACTGGCCTATGGGACCCAAACAAAAAAGAGAGCAGCAAACGTATTACTGACAGGATTAAGAAACCCCTGTCCCGAAGGGTTTTGTAGGGAAAAACCTTAGCAGTAATAAGTCTGCTGGCATGCTGTACAATTATGTAGGACAGTTCAATATCGTCCCAGAAGACACAACTGAGTCCGTGCATCCATAACCTCCTGGAGGTATGACCCCAACAAACCCACTGACGCCGTATTCAACAACTCATGCAACGGTTGGCCAGGCACTAGTAATCGAACATACCGCTCTCTGATATGGGAAAATGCTGGGCAGATCTGGAGGGCATGACAATCATCCTCCATGGCGCCCTGGTGGCAACACTGGCAAAGCCTTTGCTCTCGTGCTTCCCGAGCCCAACGTCCTGTCCCAATACGGAGGCGATGTGCACCCGTGCGAATGGAAGCTATAAGTCTGCGCTTCTTCATGGGCAACTGGGTGTATAAGTACTGGTGTGGGCCTCTCGTGAGCCTGGGATTGACTTGCTGCTGATAGTGTGTCAGCTTAACGTGCGTCAGAGCATCCGCATCCCAGAGCTTGCGAAGGAAAGTAGCATCTAGGTACAACTTAAGTGCCTTGTGATCTTTCTTTGTCCTTACATGTACACATTTGTTTGCCTGTACACCCCAGCGTGAGAACCACTCAGCTGAAGGATGTTGTTTCCCTATGTATAGCAGACCTAGAACATAACAGTAGAAGCAAAAAGAATACATATTTCATGAACCTTGTGTATAAGTCAAGACTCAAGACCGGTCTTACATCCCTCAGCCTCAGCAAAACTTGCTATACTTGTAGACTCCACTAAACTTGCGAGGAAAGCAAATCTTTACGTAAACTTGTAACAAAAGCACCAGGAAATAGTGGAAAGGTTAAGGTGAGCCCATCTCATGTATCGCTTCACGATACCTCGAATTAGAAGATGTGCCCTATATGGGTCTAATTGCAGGAAAGGGATCCTCTTGTTCCCGCCTCTAAACTCGAAGATGAAACTGTTATATTTTGAATCAGTTGTGTATCAATGTTTCCTCTTATTTATATTGCATGTGAAGTAGCTCCGCAACAAATATCGGTGATGCTGGACAGAGGATTCTTCAGCAGTAGGCCAGATCGTGATGGTGACTGAAATCTGCATTCAACATATCAATCCATTTCATATACAATATCCAAATCTTTCCATAGTAAATGTCAAGTGAAATGATTTATATCATATGAAAATTTAAAGATTGACAATCGTGCAGATATGCAGATTGAAGAAACAGATGAGTACAACTTCAAAGCACCCTATCATTCGGCTTTTGATAAGCTTTTACATGCCCTTATGCTTGATCATGCATAAAATTTAAAAATCCTAATTCGAAACTTGTAAAAACAATGAACATTTTGAAGAGACAATCAAGCAAACTTCGACAGCCTCTTTTATCAGTTTTATATGTCTAATTATTCTGTTCAGACCGTTCTATCAGGCCATATCAGCTGGACTCTAATATTTTGAACTGGTTTCTAATGTTTTGCTAACCCATTTTGAGATGTAAAATAGTTAGTTCATTGTATATATCCCCTCATTTTAAATTGACTGTAAGGGCAATTTGGCAGCTCCTGTTTTTGGTATAAAGCTTCTGATTCCTCAACAGAATAAGTAATGATGCCTTATTTTAAGAAAAAAATTAGGTTGAAGTTTTCAAACCAATCCAATTTATAAACGACATTCTCTCACAACTAAAAAAACCAAAAGGTTATCTCAGGAATTCACAATAAATTCTTATATTTCTTTTTTCCTAATCAACGATCCAAAAGAGTCACTTACAGTTCTTATTTGTTCACAATAATAGGCAAAAACTTGGATCTTCAAGAAGAGTCAATATACGTGTACAACTTCTGAACCATTTGCATATGAGCATTCAGATAGATTCTTATTTATTTCAATCAATTTCATCCAAAGTTCCAACACACCTCCTTAACTATTCAATCCTTGGCATCCTCTTGCATATAAGCATCTGCATAGATGTTTGACATTAGAACATAGCCCGTACATCTAGATGGATCCAAATGCAACACATTATTAAAGCTGTGTCTCCCTATTCTTACGTTGCCATGCAATTTACAAGCATTAAGAAGGGATATCCAAGCCAAAACATTATCATGTCCAGTAGGTATAAGCAGGTCCTTCCCTTCTTCTAAAAACCCAGTGCGCTCCAACAGATCAGCCAGACAGTTAATATAATTCATATCTGGAGTAATGCCTTGATCCTTGACATGTACAAACAGCCAATGGCCTTCATGAACCAGATTGGCACGACTATACAACAAGAACGCAAAGGAATATTAGGTTGTCTACCATTATATCTTTTTCTTGCATGTTCTGAAAGGATTCCAAGGCCTTTCCCATGCTGGGTATATCCTGCAATCGTTGCTACCCAAGATACCACATTCTGATTTGCCACTTTTATGAAACCTTTGTGAGACTCCTCTAAACTACTGCACATTGCATACATGTCAATAAGGCTGCTCCGTAGAACCACATCTCAGTCATACCCATCTTCTAAGATCTGGCGATGGATTATCCGGCCATGCTCCAATATTTCCGAACATTTTCAAAATGTTCGAATACGTGACCTTGTTTGGCTTCACGCCTTTGCATCTTTACAAAATTCTCTAGAACAAGAAGAAATTCCTCATCCCGGGTACAACCTCCAATCCTTGCACCCCAAGCAACAACATCCCAGTGTAGGACAAACAACAGCATCCCCGTGTAGGATTTTGTCATAGACCTCATCTTTGTTTGCACATAATGAGAAAGAAAGCAAAGCGAATAAACTGCTGCATCTAACGATCAAAATGGAATAGCAAAAATCAACGCCAAACGCTGCACAAACTATCCTCTTTTTGCTTTTAGTATTATATAAATAGATGATGAATTTGTGGTAATATAGCATTTCTTTTTCTAATCCCTGAAATGATTTAAACTCACAAGTCATAATTGTAGATGTGGTTTAACGTTTAATTTGTCTTTGTGGTCCTAGCATATCGTATCAATCTCCAGAGTAGGAGAAAGAAGAAAACAAGATCATGCAATCACATTTGAAAAGATAATTTCTTCCCATAACTGTAGCAGGCATCGTGGAGCGTTAATAAGCCGAGTGGCATTGCAAAACATAATTTCACAGACAAAGCAAGGGATTTGGTAGACATGTGGACTTTACCAATTGGCATTGAAGTTGCTGTTGCTCCATCAAGTGATTGGACAGCTGAATTGGATGTCCAGGAAGCTACTCTCTATTCACCTGAAGTGGCCAAAAAATTACTACTTATCTTATCGAGGGCCCAAAAATAAGAAAAAAGCTAAATATTCTTCCTCGAGTTCAAGTTTCCTCTCGAACTCCAGACCACTGACCTAAATCCGTGGAAAAGAAAATATTATGGGTAGTGGCAACCTCTGCAGTTCAACTTCAAGAGCCCTGAAGTTTACTTATATCATTGAATCTCCCAAAGCGGAATTGCTTCATCTCCTAGCTTAGATCACCTTCTTGTTCATATTCTTTATACTTGTAGATGTTTGCCTGAAGAAAATCATGTATTCAACAAGGTTGGGCTGCCGAGACAGTTTACATGGAATGCAATCATTCATTTTTTATCGTTATAAGATGAGTAGAGGTAAGATTTCTTACATCTAACTTAGGACGACTTCATAATAGGACCTTTAGCACAACAATGTTATTGACTAACGAGTTCCACTTGCTCTGGATTTCAGACATGAACCTCACACTCAAGATCAACAAACTTCTTTAGAGCATGAATCTTTAGCTTGAAATGTTAAAATTGCCAAGAACTTGCAAATATCTGCAACTTATCCATAATGCCATGGATATGAACTTGGTAAGCAAACTAACACAAATATTTTTATAAAGTTACTATTGCCAGCATCCTCTCTTGCGGCAACTACGCCTGATTTAATCAATCGAGCTGTCATCTTTTTGTTTTCACTCAAAATCCTATGATTAAGCATTATAATATGATTACTTACTACTACTATGGAAAATATAATATGAATGAAGTCAAGGATAAGCTTGTCACAATGCAGGAGGAATTGCAAATCTCAGAGTTAGACACAATGTGCTGCAGCTAATAATATATTCTGCATTGCAGGCCATCACAATAGAATAAGTGCTATTAACATTGCAAACATCTTCTGATTAGTAAGTGAATACAATTCAAGAATGTTTCTAGCACCTTCAAAAATAAGTGCCCATTGTTGAATATCGATTTTGAAGATGTTGCAGCTTTTGTCACATTAACCTAACTTGTGGTGTGAATCTAGGAACCGATAACAGCTTAATGAAATCCTAACTTAATGGGGGGTGCAAAGGTACCCGTATACAACTCACAGGTGAAATAGCTATGCAATGGCCATCATGGTAGTTACTTCATGATAATATAAACAATCAACGCCAGAGACTGGACATAGAACACCAAAAGAATATCTTATTCTTGTTGCAAGTTCTATGTACACTTCTATTATGCCGAACACATCTAAATTTGTTTGAATTTTCCTTCCTTGCGCATCATTGCAAACTTTCTAAATTGACATAATAATCTACAAATTGATGCCCAAGCAAATAATCTACTTTGATACCACCTATTTTGAATTCCCAAATGCCCAATTAAACATTCCATGTAGTTGTTGTCTTTCCATGCATTCTTGTGATAGCTCTTGTCCTTACCCATACCATATTCTACAATTTGATATGCAAAGTAATCAAACCTGTTTTTGACTAGTTTTTCTTTTTCTTTTTCTCTCTCTCTCTGGATAAACAACTTAAAATTTGATTGTGACTTTTTAGACTCTTACAACCTATGCAAACTGTTAAGTGTCACTGACCTATACATATTGTGAGTGTCATTTGGGATTAAGCATTTACTAGTTTCACTTGACCTATCTTATATTATAATGTTATACCGTAAGTGCGTAGTGCATCGAGCCCTAAATCGGACGGCCTAGATTCGTTTGGGCCACGTGGCATCATTTTTGCCTTTTTTTTTCCAGCTTACCCTTTTTCCAACTTATCTATCTACGGTAAAACTTACTAGCGCCCGATCTTCGTGAGCATGGCAGCCATGTTGCACAAATCTTCTTCAGCAATTAGAGTTTTTTCTTTACGGCAGGAGATGCTTGGTTAACTGGGAGCTTTTATTCAAAGGACGGAGCCTGCCATTGCACCCGAACATCTCATGCAAAAACCCTAGAACCCAATACGGATGCGTTGTCTGTTCCGGAGACAGATCCTATCTTAGCAATGGGCTATGGTGTTTTTGTTATGTTGTAAGGGTTTTTTCATTTCATTTTTGTGCATGCAGAAGCAATGTGCCTTCAGATGAATCCGTTTCCAGTAGCTCTTGGTCTATCTACGAAGCATCTGCAACACCAAGGTTGTATGGAATTACTGCTTAGATGTCTATTCCCTCTCTTTGTTCTTGCATGGATTCTGCTTGGCACAAAACGACTCTCATGTGTTTGGAGGGTGATCGTTGTTTTCATTTGCAGGTACCAGGAAATACCAAAGCGATCTGCTTGGCTGCTCAGCTTCCTTTCAACCTTCTGCTTTCTAGGATACAAACAAATATTACATACAGCTTGCTGTGCTTTTAACGCTTATGGTGGGCTTACTGGAGTGCATTATGGGGATTCTAAGATGCATCTACAGAAGGTTATAAACACATTCTTAAAGTTATTATCTACTTTCTGTTCCTTGATGACTTCTAAATACAGGTTAGGATGGATACTTCGATTTGTTAGCCATGCAGTTATATCAGGATTTACACTGCATCAGCTGTGATAATTATTTTTCTCAAGCCAAATACACACATGGAAATACTTGGCATGTCATTTACTCTGTCTTGATTACATTGTCATGTGAATTGACATTGGCGTTGCTGTATAATTGAATGCTCTCCTATCCAATCTTCACCTTTGGGATCTTGAGAGACTTCCCTTTTAAGTTTCTTAAAGGAGTCTTTAATTATTTGAAAATAGACCTGACAACCAATGAATGGATAGAAGTCATCCATCTATATATTCAGTGGTGCTGACTAATATAAGAAGCTTTTATCGGTGCCAACATCATTGTGGAATAATAAGTCCCTTTCTTGAAGTCTCCCAATGATCAAAAGACTGCAAAGCTTTTGCGAATAGGCATCAAAGAACCCTCTGCTTGAAGGTATAGTTTTTAGTACTTAAATTTCGTTATGTTGTGTTGTTAATTTGGAGCACCTGTACATCAAATCTTTGTTAGATGAAAAAGACTTTCAAATTCAATTGTTGGTTACTAGAACATGGAGGAGCCCCTTTGGCTGAGCTCTGTGTTCTCTTTGTGTTCCTGAGGAAGACACATATCATGCTATAGATTTACATAGATTGGGCTATTACTTGCGACAGAATTCATGCTTTTTCCCCAACTCTATCAAATTTAGCGTGGTTATATCCCTGCTCTGTTTCCCCTGCTTGATGAAATGGCTTGATATGCTAAAAAGCCCGGTGTGATTGATGATTCAGCTGTTGTAAGCTCCAATATATTCTGCTCCTGATATGCCGAACAAAAAGAAAAAAAGGATGTGGGGTTTACCTCCTTCAAGCAATCATTCAAACAGTGGGTGATGGAGACATAACTGAAAACAACTGTTGGTTATTAGGCTGGTTATTGTGCAAATAGATTAAGTAAGCTGACCATTCTTATGTTCAGTATTGGGTAAAACCCAGATCAAGGAAAACAAATGCTCTATTTCAAACTAAATATGCTTAAAGCCAAAACAGATGGCACAATTTAGCAAGAGAATATGTTAGACATGGAAGGATTTTGATAAGGGAGAAAAAAAAGAAAACTAAAAAGAAGAGGGAATAAAGGCAAACGTCACTTGCAGGACATCGTGCAATATAAAGTATGCGAAAAGAACATCTGCTAGGTGTTCTGGTGGCTATGGTATAAGAAAAACCTGATAAATTTAAGATCTAGCCCAATTGTTAACCCTCTTAGATGCTATGGCTACTTAAAGGGGTATGAAAATGTTGGGGAGTTGAAGGGCCTTCCACCACTAAAGCTCATGTTGTTCTGCATTTTTGTTTCCAATAAATGTTGATGTACTTTATGCAATCAAGATAACAAATTTTGCCCATGTGATCTGTACTGGCTGCAAGTGATGACTATGTTTAGCTTTACATGAAGAGACCACCTCAAGAAAGTTGGGATTTATAATGCTTAAGTTTATATGCTAGATTGTGTGAACCATGAACGATGCTTGCAAAAATTGGTGGACTATGAGTGACTATTGTGTGAGATTTGTGTTAATATATAAGGGGTTGCCCCTTACATAAACACAACTAGGCTTGGTTTTCTAAAATTTTATAAAATAAATTAAGGAAGGTTGTTGAATAGGACAACAAGAAGAATTCAGGCACACCTCCCAAGATTGTTGAATAGGACAACAACACACACCTCATGAAACATAGTTGGAATCATAATTGTACAAGGGCAAAATTGACATTCATTTCACATTTGACATTTTTGATGAGACCATTGCATTCGATATAAGATTTATAGAGATTTCTATTGTCTCCGGTCATTATGCTAATACAATTAATGCTAGCATAAGTGCAAATGTTAAGTCATAATGTCAATATGTTTCAACCCTCAATATGTCTCAACCCAGTCACATTATGCTAACACAATTAATGCTAGCATAAGTGCAAATGTTAAGTCGTAATGTCATAATGTTTCAACCCTCAATATGTCCCAAAACAGCCATTAATGCTAACACAAGTGTAAAACATAACATTGTGCTAAGTCAATAAGTGGGAGATGAGTGTGGCATTACGTAATAAAAACGTTGGCCTCTTACAACGTGGAGAAACTAACAACAAAACCTCAAACCTCAAACCTCAAAAAGATACGAAATGCAATATTATCTAACATGAAGGAGCTAGGTTTCATTTAAAATGTTGTTAAAGCTTTAAAAAGTTTTTGTTGTAATAAGAAGTTACAAAAGTAGACTATTACTGCACATTTTTTTTATTGCGGCCAAAACATTTACAGTTGAACTTATGCCCAGCAACGCTGGGCACCGTTACTAGTACATATTGTGGAGTGTAACTGGGATTAAGCATTTACTAGTTTTCAAGTTATGCCGAGCAATGATGGGGCACCATAACTAAGACCACGGTACTAAATGAACCACGGTAGCATATTCAATCCGCAACCTCCAAACCCTAGGAAAATTTCAACCGGACCAGGTCTTTCTAAACGAAGTAAACATGGGACAAGCCCTTCGCAAGCTGACAGGGGGTGCTTCCAGAGCGGCGCCCAAGCAGTCCCAACCAAGGACTTCGGATGTTCGTGTTCATCGGCCCGAAACTCGTAGGTGCTTCCTTACTTATTTGTTCATTTTTTGAATTGCTTATTGCCTAGAAAAATGGGTCCGGTATCTATCTCCATTAAAAGCTCTTTGAGAATGAAATTGTTGCATATTATCGTCAGCTTGAAGGGCTACATATTGTGATGGGCCATTTGCTTGCACATATCCGTTGCTGAATTTTGGCCATATACGCCTTATGTTCCTTAGTTATATGTTTGATGTCCTTCATAAGCAAGGTGGTTGAGGACATACATTAATAAATTATTTGTATTTTTTGTGGACCATATATTTTCTGGCAACACTGTTATAACCAGTTTATTGACAAAAAACTGGGTTCTGCCGTACGTACAGTCTACTAGCATGCTAAATATCATTAGCTTCATAATAAGGTGCTGCTTTACATGTTAGTTTTTGATGTAGATGAGTTGGTGGAATTGAGATCAAAGTGGAAAATTTGTAATTCTATGCATTTCAAATTCAAAGTTGCAGCAAGGCAATGGTTTCTGCAGATTGAAGTAGCGAACGAATTTGGAGAGCATTTTTGTTGTTGCTATCTACCAAACGTTATGTGAAATAATGATGCAGCTATTTGGTTGCAGAAGCGATTTGTAGAAACTACAAAGAACCAACTTTATTTTGATCCTGCCCTCAACCTTAAGTCATTATTGACATTTGAATTTTGACGTGATTAAGAGCCACTTCATTTGCTATCCTGCTGCTGTTGCAATCCTAATGTACAGGCATGCATTGGAAAGTTAATTTCACTATCATATCTGAGCTATTATAGGAGCTGGTATGCCATATCATTTTCATCTTTGTCATTTAATCCCAACATTTGACAATGCCAGATCTCTGGGATTCAAAATGATATAAGTTGCAGTTTTTGTATCTGGATTGTAGTCTTATATAGTGCCCACTGCAGAACCAATTATTGAGCCACCACCAGTTAAAGAAGATCCAAATGAGTGGGATCGAAACAATCCCAAATATGCAGCGATGGTGCAACAGGTTGTAGGGTCCGTGGTTACCAGACCTGGAGGGCGGCAAGAGACTGGACCGGTTTGACCCCATTCTGTTTACTTTGAAAGTTCTTGTATTCCATATATTTACCATATTGTTTATTTCAGGCTACAATAAGACCTGAATACAGCAGGCCTAGACCAGCTAAAGGTCAAACTTCATTTGCAGCAGAGCCCGTTGAAACTACCACAATTGGTAAACTCAATGAATCTCAGCTACGAGAACTGTTCACTCTTCGTCACGGATCACATAGCTTAGATGATTTAGCGAAGAAATTCAGTATAGAAAAGGCAAAGCTTGAGAAGTTGTTTCAGTTTACTTCCTTCGACATAAACAACCAAGTATTTCCAAGAAAGCCTGATGGTAAGTGAACACTTGGTGATTACTCCATGATAACACTTGTTTCGATCCTTGGAATCTCCAACGATGTTGTACTTTGAATAATTTAATGTAGTACATTGCAGTTTTATCCCTTTGGGAAGCAGCTTCATATTTTGGTGAAGCTAAAGCTATTATTTGTACACTGTACAATAATCTGTTACTTTAGCATTGGCAACTTCCTTCTTATTCAACTTAGATGCTTTCTACTTACAAAACTGCTCTGCATTGTTAAGTTCACTGCAACTTCTATTATGTTTTTGGATGGTGTGTTCTTCCAGGGAACTTAAATGCTAGAACTCGTCTGCTTGAAGCCCATCCACATAAGAGCATCTGTTTGTTAGGTTAGAGTGAACTTCTCCCTCTTTAGGGTAGATCAACAATGAAAGAAGAGGTAAAATGATTCAATCCATCTCCGGCCAGGTCTCTTCATTCAAACCTCTGCTTGATTTCAAAATTTAACTCAACAGTCTGCAAAGCACTTTTATCAGAAAAAGATAGAATTGGCTGTCTCTTGTGAACTCTAGAGGTGTATTATTTATCTTTCCAGATGGCTAGATTAAGTTAAAAATGCAGTATCGATTGAGCACTTGGAAGTCATGGATCTTCAACATCTATATGTTCAAATTAGTGAAGGCCGCAGAAGCTTTGAGGCTCTGCTAAGAGAATAAGAAAGACTATACAACTAGTTTCTTTTGGCTTTTCTATTTATGGAGTCCTCCTAGTGCCATGGTGCCCTTTAGTGTTTGTATGCACGCTACTTCAGACAAAAGAATGATAATTTGGGCCCTTTAATGGCAATGTGTAAATGCATGTTGCTTTAAACAAACGAAATAGTGTGCTATTATTGATAACATTTCTGCCATTTCTTTTGGCTTTTCTATTTATGGAGTCCTTCTGGTGCCATGGTACCCTTTTGTTTGTATGCACGCTACTTCAGACAAAAGAATGATAATTTGGGGCCCTTTAATGGCAATGTGTAAATGCATGTTGCTTCAAACAAACGAAATAGTGTGCTATTGTTGATGACATTTCTGCCAATGTCATTGAAATTGGAGACTGGCTAGAATTTGAGAACTGCATACCAACTATGCTACCAGAGATGTGCAGATTTGCTGTTCGCATTGGGTTTTAGGGCATGAATGCAAGTTGTTCTCGTACGAGTTCTTATGACAATAAGTTTTGCAAATTTTTGGGTTACCCCTAAGGGGGCAAACCTCATTCATGTGGGTTTTTGGCATATTTCAAGTATATGCCAGTATATGCCCAGAATATGCCAAAAACTGCTTTAAACCCACTATCCCATGTAGACTATCAGTCGCCTCTGTTGCCGAGCAGCCGCTCTGGAAACGGTCTAACCAACTAAATGACGTTCAATTCAATAATTCAATCTACAAGTCAATTCTCAGGTTGTTCTTTCTTACATAGCTAGTTAGTTTTTAGTTTCTTTTTTACATCTGAGTGTTGAGAACAGGGCAAACAAAACTAGTGCAAAACCCATCGATTCAATCTCTAATACAATCTTTAACAGACCTGATTGCTTTGTTTGTTTTTGTCTCAATCAATATCCTTCAATCTCGATTGCCTATATAACTCTCTTGTTCTTTCAGATTCACTAAGAAAAGCAGAGCTACAGAGCACGCCGAAATAACCATGGTCTAAATGCAGACATGCACAAATAGGTTTGCCAAGCCATAGCACGTTGGAGAAATCTATGGTCCTGTCCTGGGTTCTAATAAGTTAAGCATTTTGCTCGTCTTTGCAATATTTTCAAATCTATGGTCCTGTCCTGGGTTCTGGTAAGTTAAGCATCTTGCTTGTCTTTGCAATATTTTCCCCGGCATTCCGAGCAAGCTGCATTTCAACCATTGGGGTTGAAATGTCGTTTGTGGTTGTCTGTCCATTACTTCCATGATCCTTGGCTTCTGCAGCCTTCTGTTTAGAGTACCAATCTTCTGTCTATAGCTTTTACTTCAGGCAAGATGAAAATCCTACCTTATTTATATTAGACTTCTTCTCTTGTTCATTGTTTTTCTTCTTTGTGCCTCCAAATTCTTTAGTCTTAACTTTTCTTTCTATTACTGTGCTAACCTGCAAAAATACAAGGCAACTTATATATTTATCCAGGCCTTGGCAGCAAAGAACTTTTAAGTCAACTAACAACTATTATTCATTTAAATTGGATTTATGTCTGTTCCAAAAGCATGCCACTTTTGCATACCATTTTTTCAATATAGTGTTGTGGTGTGTGACATGCTGTTTTGCAAAGGTGCAAATTTTTACATTATAGTAGTGGGTGGTTTAACATTTTCTTGTTTTAGTGAGAAGAATGTGTTGTTTGATTAGCATTTGTAGATAACAATACATCAATATACACAGAACATTTTTTATATTGTATTCACTTGATATGAAGATTACATCATGGAGGGACTAGTCCTTTCTTTGTCAAATAACTCTCAAGATAGGGATCCATCTCCTTAGTCCGATCTAGTTCTGGATGCATTTTGACAACATCTGATACTGTTTTACCAGCAGCCAACCCACTCATGATGGACATGAATAGTACTAGAAACTCATCTGTTGAGTAATCTAGTGGAGTATAACTTGGTGGATTTAGAGCCTGACCTTGATTATAAAAGCACTTAAGAGCATCATCATCTACTATTATGATGTTCTCTTTCTTTTGAATGCCAACCTGATCCATCATAGTACCACGATGTTTAACGAAGACCGGTTTGCCATCTGAATCTTTTGGATGTGGAAACTTTATACACTTAGTTTGGTTTCAAATCGTCACAAAGTCTCTATTCATTCCTGGTAATACCCTAGGAACTTTTCAATATTTCTGCGCTCCATTGAGGACCAGATGGCAACTTAAAATAATCTGAATGCCTTATTCATCATATCTTCTAAGTGTGGGCAAGGATAGATCCACTTAGTATTCGATTCTACAGAGACTTGTTCGAAGTCATCCCTGTTAATAAGCTTCTTAGGAAACTTTTTACACAGGACACCATTCAGATCAAAGACAATGATTTTATCACAAGCCCATAAGCAGGTGGAGCCCTGAAGCATAGAAAACAAAGAGTTAGCCATACAAAAATTGTCTGCAATACACGCCGAATGCGTTTTGTCCGTCATAAGTATTTTAGATATCGCGCCTGGCGTGAATTACATTTCATCATCAGAGCCTTTGTGGTCATCCCCAGCAGTCGTAGCATCTACTTCACTCCCCGGATGCTTACTGCCAGAAGCATCAACTCCACGGTTTAGTTCGGACACGTTCTCTTCTATGAAAGCTACCTCAGGGTTCTGATTCCGAACCTCAGTGGTTGAATATGAGCTTGCATGATCATCCTGTCTTGTATCAGGAATTACCATAGTCGTACCCCCAAGTATAACATTACCAATTGGAATATTACCAAGCATAGACTCCATAATTTGATCCATGATCTCAGGTTCCCGCGCTAGCATTGTGGCCTGCTCCTCGGGGGTTGCATTGCTTTTTGAACATTCTGGAGTTGTTCTTGGAGGCAATTGTGAAATAGTAGTCTGCTTCTTCCCTTTGTAAGGTACCAAAGCAAATGGATTTTTATCTTTGACATGACCCCAATCAGCCATGGCTAGTACCTTTTCGAAAAACACTTCCAGGAAATCCCTAGACTGGTCATTGTTCACGAAACTTAGACATCTTCTTGATGTCTTCAGGGCTTCTATATCAGTGTACCCTCCAACATGAAGTTCATAGCAAGTGGTATCAAGTGGTGCAAAAGCCTCAACAAGATAGCTAGCCAGATTGATTGCAAACCCATGTTTATTCAAGGGCCCCTTTTCTAGAGTGATGTCTTTTCGGTAAAGGTCAAGAACATCAAATTCCTGGCATTCATTCGCTTCATCCTAATCATCTGCTTTGTAGAACACATTTTTCAAGCTAGGCTCATCCAAAAGAAAACACTGCCATGCATCTTTATCTGATGCCCCTTTGCTCTTAGCTACCTCATAGTCATCATCTGGCACAAGGGATATCATTATGAAGATTATACAGCCGCTTTTAAAGTGCATCTTCAAATTAGTATCTTTTGTCTCAAAGAGAAGAGAACCTTCTCTAAACGACCTTTAGGCATTCCAAGTCGTATGAAGCCACCAAAACATGCATATGAGGCTCTCCTGGAGGGCATATGATGACAATAGTAAAGAGCTTCTCAGTTATTAAGCCTATGCAGCTAGTAAAAAAACTGTTCTACTCCTTTTGATTCATCCGCTTCTCTCCTTTTGCAATTCTGCTATCCGATACAAACAGAGAAATATTACGAGGGCCTATTTGTATCGGGTAGGAGACCCTTATAGCTAGTAGAGACCAGGTATTGGAGTGCAGGTAAGTCACCACCAGCATCTATCAGGATGGAAACCTTTCTTCTCAGCTCAGCCATCACCGTATCTGATAGTTTTGTAGTATGCTGTTGGTTCTTTGATTTCCTGTTTTTCAGAAAGTCCTTGGAGCAGAAGACGTATTTCTTGATGTCATCAGTAGACACGCCGTACTTGTCTAGCAGGCCGAGTTCAGACCAGATAGCTTCTGAAGTTCTTGCCCAACTGCTACCTTCATAACTAGCATATCCTTTATATGAGTACAACAATCAACGAAGGACATTTTTTTCTTAACTGAAGAAGCCTTCTTGTACAGAACTTCTTTGTTTATGCATTGATCTAACAGCCAAATGACTTCATCATCCTGAAGGCCCTGTACTTTTCTCATCTCGGTGGTCCTCAAATCAAATATGGAAGTATCTTGAGGAGGCACTCTTTCCATTGCATCTGGTAGCTGTTTCTGAGCATAAGCATCCCAGAACTCATTCCACTTCACCGAGACTAGGTCCTTAGCGAAGATGATCCTGTAGGCATCTGCAGGGCCTCTGGAAGATGCTTCAGAAGTCTCCCCAGCTTCCTTCCCACTTTTTTTCCTATCTCTTTGGGCCTTCGTTTCTTATCTTGGATGATAGTCTGGGCCAAGGTCTTTTCCAATGTCTTATACTCCTCAGACTTCGTGCCTCCCTGTTTTATTTACAACGGTCTTCCATATTCTATCCATTGCTGGCAGGCATGACAGAGTTGTTCCACATAAGGGCTGCACGAATAAGAAAATCATATCAGCTAAAACACGCAGGGCAGACAAAAATAAATAAATAAATATATTTGTGGCCTAATGGATAAGGCATTTTACTTCTAATCAAGAGATTGTGGGTTCGAGTCGCATCGAGAGTGTGCAAAAAAAAGTGGAGGTGAAAGTGATATATGTTGTTATAATCTGAGGTGTTGAAGCTTCGGTAGCTCAGTTGTTTAGAGCACCCGTTTAGTAAGCGGGAGGTCTCGAGTTCGACTCTTAGCGAAAGCATATTTAAACGCATGGATACGTCTTGTGATTCTAATGTTGATTATCAAATCAAAGTTGGAAGGCTCTCGTGGCCTAATGGATAAGGCATTTGACTTCTAATCAAGAGATTGTGGGTTCGAGTCCCATCGAGAGTGTGCAAAAAGAAAGTGAAGGTGAAAGTGATAATATTTTATTTTAGATTGAGGTGTTGAAGCTTTTGTAGCTCAGTTGGTTAGAGCACCAGTTTAGTAAGCAGGAGGTCTTGAGTTCGACTCTCAATGAAAGCAAAGTGATAATGGCCTGCAAGGAGTTTCATTTCTAAACGCATCAAATCTCTTTATTGATATGCTAGGAAGAAGTGACTTGTACTTGGTTGTTTTATCCAATAATGCTTCTCTTGATATTTGGCAACATGCATTATGATGTGGTCTTCACTACTAATTTTTTTTTCGTTTAAGTGGCAATTGACTCGTGACCTCATCTACATATTGCTATAGCAAGAGACCGACGTGAGAATGATTGTTTAGATTCAATTATCTTGGATATCTACTCATTTACGACATCTATCGTTTATCTTTTCTTGCCCGTAAGACGTGGCTTTGACTACTAGTAGTAACTTTTAGCTTATATCTCAATTGGTTAGGTAATATTAAAAGGAAGATGCGTACTCATATGGCTTGGTTCTGTGATTATATTTTTGATTATCAAATCAAAATTGCAAGGCTCTCGTGGCCTAATGGATAAGGCATTTGACTTCTAATCAAGAGATTGTGGGTTCGAGTCCCATCGAGAGTGTGCAAAAGAAAGTAGAGGTGAAAGTGATATATGTTGTTATAATCTGAGGTGTTGAAGCTTTGGTAGCTCAGTTGTTTAGAGCACCCGTTTAGTAAGCGGGAGGTCTCGAGTTCGACTCTTAGCGAAAGCATATTTAAACGAAGTCGTGTACTCCTATGGATAAGGTCTTGTGATTATAATGTTGATTATCAAATCAAAGTTGGAAGGCTCTCGTGGCCTAATGGATAAGGCATTTGACTTCTAATCAAGAGATTGTGGGTTCGAGTCCCATCGAGAGTGTGCAAAAAGAAAGTGAAGGTGAAAGTGATAATAATATTTTGTTTTAAACTGAGGTCTTGAAGCTTTTGTAGCTCAGTTGGTTAGAGCACCCATTTAGTAAGCGGGAGGTCTTGAGTTCGACTCTCAATGAAAGCAAAGTGATAATGGCCTGCAAGGAGTTTCATTTTTAAATGCATCAAATCTCTCTATTGATATGCTAGGAAGAAGTGACTTGTACTTGGTTGTTTTACCCAATAATGCTTCTCTTGATATTTGGGGTCTAAGTTAGATATTGGGGTACAAAAAAGCGCGAGAAGCGGAAGCGGAGAAAGCACGCTAAGCAGCGCCCGGACGCACCTTTTCGATTTCCGCGCCTTTTCGGCGAACAATGATTTTGATTGTCAGAGGTGTAATTATTCGCGCCCATCGTTACTAATTGAATTGTACAGGCCAATTTGCTCCTCGATTGCACTTCGATTCCTGCATTTTTCAAATTGAATCTTCCTCTTCAAGGCGCTTGCTCCGACCTCTTTGTTTCGATTACTTCCATTACGATGTGTTCTTCACTACTAATTTTTTTTTTCGTTTAAGTGGCAATTGACTCGTGACCTCATCTACATATTGCTATAGCAAGAGACCGACGTGAGAATGATTGTTTAGATTCTATTATCTTGGATATCTACTCATTTACGGCATCTATCGTTTATCTTTTCTTGCCCATAAGACGTGGCTTTGACTACTAGTAGTAACTTTTGGCTTATATCTCAATTCATTAGGTAATATTAAAAGGAAGATGCGTACTCATATGGCTTGGTTCTGTGATTATATTGTTGATTATCAAATCAAAATTGCAAGGCTCTCGTGGCCTAATGGATAAGGCATTTGACTTCTAATCAAGAGATTGTGGGTTCGAGTCCCATCAAGAGTGTGCAAAAGAAAGTGGAGGTGAAAGTGATATATGTTGTTATAATCTGAGGTGTTGAAACTTTGGTAGCTCAGTTGTTTAGAGCACTCGTTTAGTAAGCGGGAGGTCTCGAGTTCGACTCTCAGCGAAAGCATATTTAAACGAAGCCGTGTACTCCTATGGATAGGTCTTGTGATTATAATGTTGATTATCAAATTTAAGTTGGAAGGCTCTCGTGGCCTAATGGATAAGGCATTTGACTTCTAATCAAGAGATTGTGGGTTCGAGTCCCATCGAGAGTGTGCAAAAAGAAAGTGGAGGTGAAAGTGATAATAATATTTTGTTTTAAACTGAGGTCTTGAAGCTTTCATAGCTCAGTTGGTTAGAGCACCCGTTTAGTAAGCGAGAGCTCTTGAGTTCGACTCTCAATGAAAGCAAAGTGATAATGGCCTGCAAGGAGTTTCATTTTTAAATGCATCAAATCTCTGTATTGATATGCTAGGAAGAAGTGACTTGTACTTGGTTGTTTTACCCAATAATGCTTCTCTTGATATTTGGCAACACCCATTACGATGTGTTCTTCACTACTAATTTTTTTTTCGTTTAAGTGGCAATTGACTCGTGACCTCATCTACATATTGCTATAGCAAGAGACCGACGTGAGAATGATTGTTTAGATTCAATTATCTTGGATATCTACTCATTTACGGCATCTATCGTTTATCTTTTCTTGCCCATAAGACGTGGCTTTGACTACTAGTAGTAACTTTTGGCTTATATCTCAATTCGTTAGGTAATATTAAAAGGAAGATGCGTACTCATATGGCTTGGTTCTGTGATTGTATTGTTGATTATCAAATCAAAATTGCAAGGCTCTCGTGGCCTAATGGATAAGGCATTTGACTTCTAATCAAGAGATTGTGGGTTCGAGTCCCATCGAGAGTGTGCAAAAAGAAAGTGGAGGTGAAAGTGATATGTTGTTATAATCTGAGGTGTTGAAACTTTGGTAGCTCAGTTGTTTAGAGCACTCGTTTAGTAAGCGGGAGGTCTCGAGTTCGACTCTCAGCGAAAGCATATTTAAACGAAGCCGTGTACTCCTATGGATAGGTCTTGTGATTATAATGTTGATTATCAAATCAAAGTTGGAAGGTTCTCATGGCCTAATGGATAAGGCATTTGACTTCTAATCAAGAGATTGTGGGTTCGAGTCCCATAGAGAGTGTGCAAAAAGAAAGTGAAGGTGAAAGTGATAATATTTTGTTTTAGATTGAGGTTTGTAGCTCAGTTGGTTAGAGCACCCGTTTAGTAAGCGGGAGGTCTTGAGTTCGACTCTCAATGAAAGCAAAGTGATAATGGCCTGCAAGGAGTTTCATTTTTAAATGCATCAAATCTCTTTATTGATATGCTAGGAAGAAGTGACTTGTACTTGGTTGTTTTACCCAATAATGCTTCTCTTGATATTTGGCAACATCCATTACGATGTGTTCTTCACTACTAATTTTTTTTTCGTTTAAGTGGCAATTGACTCGTGACCTCATCTACATATTGCTATAGCAAGAGACCGACGTGAGAATGATTGTTTAGATTCAATTATCTTGGATATCTACTCATTTACGGCATCTATCCTTTATCTTTTCTTGCCCATAAGACGTGGTTTGACTACTAGTAGTAACTTTTGGCTTATATCTCAATTCGTTAGGTAATATTAAAAGGAAGATGCGTACTCATATGGCTTGGTTCTGTGATTATATTGTTGATTATCAAATCAAAATTGCAAGGCTCTCGTGGCCTAATGGATAAGGCATTTGACTTCTAATCAAGAGATTGTGGGTTCGAGTCCCATCGAGAGTGTGCAAAAGAAAGTGGAGGTGAAAGTGATATATGTTGTTATAATCTGAGGTGTTGAAACTTTGGTAGCTCAGTTGTTTAGAGCACTCGTTTAGTAAGCGGGAGGTCTCGAGTTCGACTCTCAGCGAAAGCATATTTAAACGAAGCCGTGTACTCCTATGGATAGGTCTTGTGATTATAATGTTGATTATCAAATCTAAGTTGGAAGGCTCTCGTGGCCTAATGGATAAGGCATTTGACTTCTAATCAAGAGATTGTGGGTTCGAGTCCCATCGAGAGTGTGCAAAAAGAAAGTGGAGGTGAAAGTGATAATAATATTTTGTTTTAAACTGAGGTCTTGAAGCTTTTATAGCTCAGTTGGTTAGAGCACCCCGTTTAGTGTTGAGAGCTCTTGAGTTCGACTCTCAATGAAAGCAAAGTGATAATGGCCTGCAAGGAGTTTCATTTTTAAATGCATCAAATCTCTGTATTGATATGCTAGGAAGAAGTGACTTGTACTTGGTTGTTTTACCCAATAATGCTTCTCTTGATATTTGGCAACACGCATGACGATGTGTTCTTCACTACTAATTTTTTTTTCGTTTAAGTGGCAATTGACTCGTGACCTCATCTACATATTGCTATAGCAAGAGACCGACGTGAGAATGATTGTTTAGATTCAATTATCTTGGATATCTACTCATTTACGGCATCTATCGTTTATCTTTTCTTGCCCATAAGACGTGGCTTTGACTACTAGTAGTAACTTTTGGCTTATATCTCAATTGGTTAGGTAATATTAAAAAGAAGATGCGTACTCATATGGCTTGGTTCTGTGATTATATTTTTGATTATCAAATCAAAATTGCAAGGCTCTCGTGGCCTAATGGATAAGGCATTTGACGTCTAATCAAGAGATTGTGGGTTCGAGTCCCATCGAGAGTGTGCAAAAGAAAGTGGAGGTGAAAGTGATATATGTTGTTATAATCTGAGGTGTTGAAGCTTTGGTAGCTCAATTGTTTAGAGCACTCGTTTAGTAAGCGGGAGGTCTCGAGTTCGACTCTCAGCGAAAGCATATTTAAACGAAGCCGTGTACTCCTATGGATAAGGTCTCGTGATTATAATGTATATTATCAAATCAAAGTTGGAAGGCTCTCGTGGCCTAATGGATAAGGCATTTGAGTTCTAATCAAGAGATTGTGGGTTTGAGTCCCATCGAGAGTGTGCAAAAAGCAAGTGAAGGTGAAAGTGATAATATTTTGTTTTAGATTGAGGTTTGTAGCTCAGTTCGTTAGAGCACCCGTTTAGTAAGCGGGAGGTCTTGAGTTCGACTCTCAATGAAAGCAAAGTGATAATGGCCTGCAAGGAGTTTCATTTCTAGACGCATCAAATCTCTTTATTGATCTTGCCCATAAGACATGGCTTTGACTACTAGTAGTAACTTTTGGCTTATATCTCAATTGGTTAGGTAATATTAAAAGGAAGATGCGTACTCATATGGCTTGGTTCTGTGATTATATTTTTGATTATCAAATCAAAATTGCAAGGCTCTCGTGGCCTAATGGATAAGGCATTTGACTTCTAATCAAGAGATTGTGGGTTCGAGTCCCATCGAGAGTGTGCAAAAAGAAAGTGAAGGTGAAAGTGATAATATTTTGTTTTAGATTGAGGTTTGTAGCTCAGTTGGTTAGAGCACCCGTTTAGTAAGCGGGAGGTCTTGAGTTCGACTCTCAATGAAAGCAAAGTGATAATGGCCTGCAAGGAGTTTCATTTTTAAATGCATCAAATCTCTTTATTGATATGCTAGGAAGAAGTGACTTGTACTTGGTTGTTTTACCCAATAATGCTTCTCTTGATATTTGGCAACACGCATTACGATGTGTTCTTCACTACTAATTTTTTTTTCGTTTAAGTGGCAATTGACTCGTGACCTCATCTACATATTGCTATAGCAAGAGACCGACGTGAGAATAATTGTTTAGATTCAATTATCTTGCATATCTACTCATTTACGACATCTATCGTTTATCTTTTCTTTCCCATAAGACATGGCTTTGACTACTAGTAGTAACTTTTGGCTTATATCTCAATTGGTTAGGTAATATTAAAAGGAAGATGCGTACTCATATGGCTTGGTTCTGTGATTATATTTTTGATTATCAAATCAAAATTGCAAGGCTCTCGTGGCCTAATGGATAAGGCATTTGACGACTAATCAAGAGATTGTGGGTTCGAGTCCCATCGAGAGTGTGCAAAAGAAAGTGGAGATGAAAGTGATATATGTTGTTATAATCTGAGGTGTTGAAGCTTTGGTAGCTCGGGTTGTTTAGAGCACTCGATTTAGTAAGCGGGAGGTCTCGAAGTTCGACACTCAAAAAAAGCATATTTAAACGAAGCCGTGTACTCCTATGGATAAGGTCTCGTGATTATAATGTATATTATCAAATCAAGGCTCTCGTGGCCTAATGGATAAGGCATTTGACTTCTAATCAAGAGATTGTGGGTTCGAGTCCCATCGAGAGTGTGCAAAAAGAAAGTGAAGGTGAAAGTGATAATATTTTGTTTTAGATTGAGGTTTGTAGCTCAGTTCGTTAGAGCACCCGTTTAGTAAGCGGGAGGTCTTGAGTTCGACTCTCAATGAAAGCAAAGTGATAATGGCCTGCAAGGAGTTTCATTTCTAAACGCATCAAATCTCTTTATTGATATGCTAGGAAGAAGTGACTTGTACTTGGTTGTTTTACCCAATAATGCTTCTCTTGATCTCTTTATTGATATGCTAGGAAGAAGTGACTTATACTTGGTTGTTTTACCCAATAATGCTTCTCTTGATATTTGGCAACATGCATTACGATGTGGTCTTCACTACTAATTTTTTTTTCGTTTAAGTGGCAATTGACTCGTGACCTCATCTACATATTGCTATAGCAAGAGACCGACGTGAGAATGATTGTTTAGATTCAATTATCTTGGATATCTACTCATTTACGGCATCTATCATTTATCTTTTCTTGCCCATAAGACGTGGCTTTGACTACTAGTAGTAACTTTTGGCTTATATCTCAATTCGTTAGGTAATATTAAAAGGAAGATGCGTACTCATATGGCTTGGTTCTGTGATTATATTGTTGATTATCAAATCAAAATTGCAAGGCTCTCGTGGCCTAATGGATAGGGCATTTGAGTTCTAATCAAGAGATTGTGGGAAGAAGTGACTTGTACTTGGTTGTTTTACCCAATAATGCTTCTCTTGATATCACTACTACAAAAATGAGCACAAATGGCACAAACAAATGACACATTTTCATGAATTTGCCATTTGAGCCGTTGTAATTGGCAAATGAACAAATGTGACAAGTATATGCCATTTAAGTGACAACTATTTTGCCATTTGTTGGTCATATAAATGGCACATATATTGGTGTCATTTATGTGCCATTTAAGTGTACTAAGTTTTGCCATTTTGACCAGTAAGTGTCATGCATGTGCCTTAGAAGTGTGTGCATACTTTTGGCATTTGTGTTGGAATAAATGTCACTTGTAGAAGTGACTTATATTTGCGGTTCAAGTGTGGTTAGTGTTTTGCCATTTAATACACGACGTTTTTGTGGGCTTTGCGGGTTTTTGAGATTTAGCATTGGCTATATTATGACCAACATCCCGATATTTACGTGGTTGGGGAGATATAATGTATAACTATTTGCATGGACATAATGATTAACTTAATTTCCGGAATAGGCTACTTAGAATTATGTAAACTCTATCATAAGCGTATACGTAGGGCCACTTTCCTTAGGGCATACCATAGCAGGATCAATGACCACAGGGCTCTAGCCGCTTCTTTTGCAGTGTTTCAGTAAGAAATGAGGCTTCCACAGAGGAAAACCCTGTTAGGGCCCGGCCTTGTCAGTTCCGGTAGGCTTCTCACTGAGCAATGGAGCAAGGTCGATTTGCAGCCAAGCCTGGATTGATTCTTCTATTTCTGGTGCATTTTTTTAGGATATGTTTGCTCTGTTATCGGTGTTGCTCTGTTTTCTGTTGTGCATGTATTTCTTTTGCTCTGTCTTCTGGTGAAACACAGAGGTTCAATTCCTCTGAAGAAATAGAAGCAAGGAAGGTTTACTGTGAGAAGTTCCGTTTGCTATATATTGTATGCTTCTTGTATTGTACGTTTGATGTGAGAATGATAACCATTGGATTTGTATTTTTAATTGTCCTTTTACAAATCGGGTCAACATGGGGCTGTTTGTACCCCAAATTGTGGTATGATCTAATGGCCACGAAAAATCAAAGCATACCCCGAATGATAGTATAATAATAGTATACCAGACCCACGAATCATTATTATGAAATGTTGAAAACATCTTATTAAAAGACAAAGAAATGGAAAACGAGGGAAAAGAGAAAACCCCCGAAACGATCTCCTCCGGTTTCTTGATCTCAGGTCTGTTGTGAGAAGGCGAGGGCCGAGGCCCGAGTGGAAGTGCGCCAAATATGGATACTATGGATTTGAAGATGGCCAGGGACTCGGCTATTCAACCTCCGAACCAGATACAGAAGATCTTGATTTCCAAACGAGGTAAGAACCAGACAGTGGAGATGGAGATTTGGAGAGCCTAGATGACGAGGTATCTTCGCCACCGAAACGGCCTATTTTGCAAAGAAAGAAGCATGTTAAGAAGAAGAAGCTTCTTACTAGGAAAAGGATTAATGCATATGATCGGCCATCTGCTCAAGCTATCTTAGATGGTCGCATTCCTCTATCACACATTCAAAATGATGCAAACTCAACCGGCCAGATGAACGGAGTAAAGCCGGCATGTAAGTAATTTGTCCATTTCGGGAATCTTTTCTGTTTATTGCTATATTTTGTAAAAGGAAATTTACTGTGAGCGGACACGGAGGTTTACATTCGTTGAGTTATTTCCTGTATTTTATTTTCATCATTGCTTCATAGCCTCTGATTGATAGATGCAGCAAAAACTGATGGGATGTAAACTAGATCTGTAAAAACTCATAAAAAACACAAGGAGATTTTTTTACCACTAGAATTCGAGGTAAGACTTTTGCCCGTTAGTGAGGACTGCGTTGGCTCCCTTCAAAATCTGTTATTTATTTAAAAGCCCCTCTCCTGCCCATCTTTCTGCATGCCTCCTTTGCTTGTACCTGGCAATTCTGCTGGTTTCTTGAGGTATTTGAGAGGTCTTGAGGTATTACATTGCTTGTACCCTTATAACTATGGCATCATAAGAACGAGTTCAATTCCCTAGTTTCAAGGATGCTCTAAACATTCGTTTCAAGGTTTCAATGCCCTGGACATTCATTTTGTTGTTTTATATTATAAAACAAGACCTAAACTGTTTTGTTCTCCATCATATCCATATTCCAGGCAGACTAATAAAAGCAAAGAGGAGCTATCTTGCGATCAAATAAATGGAAATAAGAGCACATGTAAGTCTGCTTTGCTTTTTATGCATTCATCATCTTTTTATCTGCCTGGTAACAAATGGAGTACGAGAGACAAAAAGGATGGGTCTGCCATAACCATCATGAGATTTATTGCCATCCACACATTACTACGTTCCTTGACTTGAATGCTTCTGACCTTTAATGATTGCATGGAAGTGGAACGAACAGATTAGAACAAAGATCATTGGCATTGGCCTTCCATATGATATGGCAGCTCTTACCAGGGTGGAACTGGACTATAATATATGATTTCAGTGTTTACCTTCTTCTAGAGACCTTGTAAAACAAAGATAAAAGAAGCCAGCCTATCATCCTGCAGATATTCTCAACTTCTCGACTCTGGCAGCCTCTTTATTCATATTAGCAGGACTAAATATGTTCGACATTAGCACACACGCGCTAGCATCATGTGGATCTGCTTGGGCAACATGGTCAAAACACCGTTTACCAATCTCATGTCACTGCAGGCAGTGAGCATAGATGTCCAACTAACAAGACTAGATTTGCAGGCTTTAAGAAAACTGTCTGCATTATTTAAGCATCCTGCATGGCTAAGAAGATCAACCATGCAAGCAAAATGCCCGGGGCTTTCTTTGATGCCACGTTTCCATCATCGACACGAAGTGCAGACCACCTTGCCTCCAAAAGTCCTACATGACTACAAGCAGCAAGATACTAGTAAATGTTATACTTTCTTGGATGTCCACTTCTGAATGTTTAATTCTTTATTAGCCTGCCTTTTTCTAAGGCTCCAATGCTTCTACATGCCGCTCAAAAAATATGACTTCATTTGGTTGAATGCCTTCATATTGTATCTTTTCGAAGAGTTCAGGGGTAGAATTTCTATGTCCATGACAAACATATCCAGCAATCATCGTTGTTGTGCTTCCTGCTAAGAAGGGCGTCTAACGCTGTTGTTCTTCTGTATGATTTGCGGCTGTCTCTTGGCTGTATCGCCATAAGATAAGATAATGGCTGTCAAACTTTTGCGGGAAAAGCCAGCCATGAATCTGTATGGCCATATAATAATGGCTGTTAGACATTTTTGCTGGAATCACATTGCCCAAAACGAACTAATCTCGTAACCAGCTCTATTCATCATGAAGGATATTTCATGCAGTGATGATGCAGAGATGACCTCCTGCATGTCAAAGAATATTGCCTGAATATGCAAGGCAATTGACTAGATAGCTATAAACTCCTTCAGCATCATGTTGAAGATGCCTTGATGGTTTTTGTTTTTTGAATTCGTATACAAAACCCTGTGTAGTAACTGGTTATCTTACAAAACAATATTCTCATCATGATTAGCAAGAGATAATTTAGACAAAAAGCTGGACGGACACCTTAACCATCATTGCAGATGTCTCCTGGCTTTGGAGCATTTATTTTGCATCAATCACCATTACTGAACACAGTTTGATGATCAAACACAGAACTGTAATAGTGGCAGCATGCCATCACGATCAGAAAAACAATGCTCTAAGTTTTGAGCCACGTACCAAAATGCCTGATCAAACCACAATATTTGTGACCTGTATGTGCTTTCTTAATTGTTTTTTAGTGGCGTTCAATGAAGAGTTAAAATCCGTGGATTTTTTTTGCAATTAATCAGATAAACAATGCTTTGTCCTCTTCTATCGTTGTTGCACCAGTTAGAAAGCACAGGCAAAGCATCCCCACTTCCAGGCAGAGTGAATCAAACAGAAGAGTGGAGGAATTAGCGGAGGAACTATCCTGCAATCAAAAAAATCAAAATGAGAAAACTTGTAAGTTGCTAGGCTCTTATGTATCTTTATTTGTGTAGTTCTTTATTTGTGCTTAAAAACTATTAGTAGGATTCATAGAGATTGAGCTATCAACTAATTAATGCAGTAGTGGTGTTCGTAATAAAGGGTTCAAATCCGTGGCTTCATATTTTGCGATTAGTTAGCTAAGTGATACTTTGTTAGCATGTAATGCTCTGCTGTAATAACGCCAGTGTGATAAAGTGGATGTCTTGGATTGTGTCTTTAGGATTCAGGATGGGCTTTTTGATTTTTATCTCTGTGGTTCAATATTTTACTTAGATCATATAGATAGTTCGAATGCAAATACTAAATTCGTTTACTTTAGAACTCAAGCACTCGCAACAAAAAGGCTCGCGCTGATCAAAAGCAACAGGAAGAAGGGGCTATGCTGGAACATATATGTGTTTGGTAAGAATCTTGCTTTTATGACTTGGAAACTTTTTTATGTAATTGCATAAAGTTACACTTGGTTAAAATTCTATAGAAAGAGAGGATGCAAAGGTCGCCGACCACAGATGAGATTGCAAATCAAGCTCGTTTAAGGGATATGGAGTCGTACCAAGGGGAGTCAAAACACTATATCTAGAAGACAAATCAAATGTAAGTTTTATTTTGTGTATCTTACAGAATCTCAAAATTCCACTTGTGTATTTATATTGTTTATTCTACATACTTTTAGTGTACATCTGCACATCCTTCACCTTCATTTAATATGAAGAATACATGTAAACATGTTGTGAAACCAACCGCTCTCCATGAAAGCTTTGAAAAGCCTGTAGAATCTCAAGTTGATGTTACACAATCAGTAAACGATACTAAATCTATGCTTCAAGAGTTGCACAAATAAATAGAAAGCTTATATACAAAGAAGAAAGAACTTGAAAAAGACATGAATTCAAAGGTATTTTGGAAATATCTTTATTAAGTGTTCGTGCTCATATTATTCTTTAAACTTTTTACTTAATAACTATGTAGGTGGCGAGAAAACTCATGAATAAAGAAGCATCGGTTGGAAGCCAGGTAAGCAAGATTTGCTTAGTGAATCATATGAAAATATACAATGAATTTTATTGACTTATCTTTTTAATACTTGGATAGTAGGGAAGTGAAACCCAAGTCTAAAGAACAGCGCTTGCCAACAAAACATGTCCAAAAAGATTTCAAAGTAACATCTATATATTTCCAATTCAAGTTTTTGAAACTTCTATTTTTTGCCTCATTTACATCAGAAGAATAGCGAAGTGCAAATTCTTGATTTAAGAAAAAATCTATCATTGGTCATGGAAGAATTTTCTCGTTGGACCCAAAGAAGACTTGTCACTTTCAACCAATCGGCAATGGTAATGCTTCTGTTACAGTTCAAAATATAAACCCTGGACATTTAAATGATCAATTATTGTATCAAACAAGTGAGCTTACAACATTTAAAGATGCAATAAACTCAATGACCATATGGTTGCTATCTTTATTAACATTTTTTCTCAATAAATTTATCGAGTCTTTGTCTAAGACACTTTATTCAATGTATTGCTATTTGCGAAGTTTATTGCAAATATCATTTTTCTGAAATGGTATCACCTTTCTTGTTCATATTGTCTATGAGTTTAACATGTAAAATAATATGAAGATACTTGAACATCCTTGCAATAATGCATAATACTTAAAACAATTAAAATGGTGATCCTGCCACACAGTTGTCATATTAATGACACTTGATAGTCACAATATACATGGCAATTGAATGGCACAACCACCACATATACATGTCACACTACGGGTCATATTAATGGCACTCGAGTGGCAGAGGCACCACATATATATGTCACAATGCTGTTATTTCAATGGCAATTAAATAGCATAATTCACGTCACTTACAACACACATTAATGGCACAACCACATCACATATACGTCAAAATGCATGTCACTTTAATGGCAATTGTGTGGCACAAATATGTCAGTTTGAAAACACTTGAAGGACAAATATTTTGACCACACTTAAATGGCACAAAAAGGGCGGAGGATAAAGGGCACAAATATGCACAAATGGCACACGCCAAAAGTGCCATTTGTATACGTAAAAAATGACACCTATTTGTGCCATTTATACCTATTTTTGTAGTAGTGTATTTGGCAACATGCATTACGATGTGTTCTTCACTACTAATTTTTTTTTCGTTTAAGTGGCAATTGACTCGTGACCTCATCTACATATTGCTATAGCAAGAGACCGACGTGAGAATGATTGTTTAGATTCAATTATCTTGGATATCTACTCATTTACGGCATCTATCATTTATCTTTTCTTGCCCATAAGACCTGGCTTTGACTACTAGTAGTAACTTTTGGCTTATATCTCAATTGGTTAGGTAATATTAAAAGGAAGATGCGTACTCATATGGCTTGGTTCTGTGATTATATTGTTGATTATCAAATCAACATTGCAAGGCTCTCGTGGCCTAATGGATAAGGCATTTGACTTCTAATCAAGAGATTGTGGGTTCGAGTCCCATCGAGAGTGTGCAAAAGAAAGTGGAGGTGAAAGTGATATATGTTGTTTAACCTGAGGTGTTGAAGCTTTGGTAGCTCAGTTGTTTAGAGCACTCGTTTAGTAAGTGGGAGGTCTCGAGTTCGACTCTCAAGTAAAAGCATATTTAAACGGTAAGCCGTGTACTCCTATGGATAGGTCTTGTGATTATAATGTTGATTATCAAATCTAAGTTGGAAGGCTCTCGTGGCCTAATGGATAAGGCATTTGACTTCTAATCAAGAGATTGTGGATTCGAGTCCCATCGAGAGTGTGCAAAAAGAAAGTGGAGGTGAAAGTGACAATAATATTTTGTTTTAAACTGAGGTCTTGAAGCTTTTATAGCTCAGTTGGTTAGAGCACCCGTTTAGTAAGCGGGAGCTCTTGAGTTCGACTCTCAATGAAAGCAAAGTGATAATGGCCTGCAAGGAGTTTCATTTTTAAATGCATCAAATCTCTTTATTGATATGCTAGGAAGAAGTGACTTGTACTTGGTTGTTTTACCCAATAATGCTTCTCTTGATATTTGGCAACACGCATTACAATGTGTTCTTCACTACTAATTTTTTTTTCGTTTAAGTGGCAATTGACTCGTGACCTCATCTTATATTATAATGTTATACCGTAAGTGCGTAGTGCACCGAGCCCTAATTTGAATGGCCGAGATCATCTGGATGCATCCGAAGGCCTAGATTTATTGCACGACTTACCAACACTGTGATTGGTCATGCTTCGATCTCTTAAGGGGAAAGGGTAAATGAAAAGGGGGAAAAGGAAAAGGGAAGTGGAAAGAGAGAATGTGAAGGAAGAAGAAGAAGAAGAAGAAGAGATTTTAACGTCACGCCACAAGGCAGCGTCCTATCGGACATGTGACACTTTACAACACACCCAGATGGGTCCTGCCCCCACCACTTTACATTGCTGAAGTGGGTCCTTCCCCCACCAACTTTACATTGCATGGCCACTTTCACAACGAGGAGTTGAACCCGTGACCTTGGGTATGGCAGTTTAACGTCTTACCACAGGACCCAAAAAGGCAAAAAGGCATGGGGAAAAAGGCATGGGGAAAAGGGTAAAAGGAAAATGGTGGGGATAAGAGAAGAGAAAAAGACATGGAAAACGAAAAAAGGGAAAGGGAACCTGGGAAAAGGGCACGTGGGAAGGAGGAAGAGATAAAGTGGAAAAGGTAAATGGAAAGGGCATGAAAAAAAAAAGGAAAGAGGAAAAGGTTGAAAAAAGGAGAAAATGAAGGAGAAAAAAAGCATGGAAAAGGGGAGGAGAAAAAAAGCATGGGAAAAGGAAGGAGCATGGGAAAAGGGGGAAAAGGAGAAGCGTTGAGGAAAGAGGAAAAAGGAAGGGACAAATGGCATAGGAAAAGGGGGGAAAAAAAAGAGGGAAAGGGAAGGGAAAAAATGCATCAAGAAAAGGGGAAGAGTGAAAGGTTGGAAAAATGAGGAAAAGGGAAGGGACAAGGGGGAACAAGAAAAGGATGGGGCGAGGGGAAAAGAAAAGGGGCATAGAAAAAGGGAAAGTGAGAAGAAAGAAAAAGGAAAGGGAAAAGGGGGAAAGGGAACCTAGGTAAAGGTCACAAAGAAAAAAGAAAGCATCCGAGAAAAGGAAGGGGGGGGGAAGGGCATGAGAGAAAAGGGAAGAAGAAAATGAAAATGCGAAAGGGAAAAAACAAAAAAGGGAAAAGAAAAAGGCAAAGAGAGAAAGGGTGGGGGAAAGAGGAAAATGGGTATAGGAAATAAGAGAATAAAACAAATGTGCAAAAGACATGGAAAAGGGAAAAGGAAAAGGAAAGGAAGGGAAAAAGTGCACAAGAAAAGGATCGGCAAAGGAGGAAAACGGAAAGAAAAAAATCCATCAAGAAAAGGAAAGCGGGAAAAAGGGAAGGGAAAGGGAAGCAGGGGGGATGGAGGAGGGAAAGGGAAAAGGACATGAGGGAAAGGAAAAGAGAAAAGAAAAAGGAAGGGTTGAAAGAAGGAAAAATTGCACCCGAAGAGGGAAAGGGTGGGAAAAGGAGGAAAAGGAAGCACTGGGAAAAAGAAAAAAAAAAGGGTGGGAAAAAAGGGCATGGGAAAAGGGAAATAGAAAAGAAAAAAGAATGGAAAGGGGGGGAAAAAGAGAGAGGCATGGGAAAAAGGAAATGAGGAAAATGGAAAAGGGGAAGAGAAAAAGGCAACATGGAAAAGGGAAAGAGGGAAAGGGTGAGGAGATGGAAAAAGGGAAGGTAAAAAGGGCATGGAAAACGGGAGGGAGAAAAGAAAAATGGAAGGGAAAAGGGCACACCAAAAAAGGAGGAAAAGAGTGGGAAAAGGAGGAAAAGAGAAGGGAAAATAGGCATGGAAAAGGGCAAAAGAGTAAAAGGTTGAGAAAAAGGGAAGACATGGAAAAAGGGTGGGGAAAAGAGAAGGCATAAAAGGGAAAAGGGTTTAGGCAGGGAAGGGTTTAGGTGGGGAAGGGAAAAGGGCAAAGAAAAAAGAGAAGAGGGAAAAGGTGGAGAAAGAAGCAAAATTGAAGGGGAAAAGGTTATTAGGAACAGGGAACGGGGAAGGAAAGGGATGGGAAAACAAGGAAACATGTGAGAAAGACGAGAAAAAAAAAGGAAAAGAAAAAAAAAAGTAGAGAAAATAAGAAAAAATGAAATGCGGGATAGAGCAAAAGGGAAAGGGATAGGGCTTTCTCACTGCATCCCAAAGCATTTACAGGCTCTCAACTTATGCCCAGCAACGCTGGGCACCATTACTAGTATCTACATATTGCTATAGCAAGAGACCGACGTGAGAATGATTGTTTAGATTCAATTATCTTGGATATCTACTCATTTACGACATCTATCGTTTATCTTTTCTTGCCCATAAGACGTGGCTTTGACTACTAGTAGTAACTTTTGGCTTATATCTCAATTGGTTAGGTAATATTAAAAGGAAGATGCGTACTCATATGGCTTGGTTCTGTGATTATATTTTTTATTATCAAATCAAAATTGCAAGGCTCTCGTGGCCTAATAGATAAGGCATTTGACTTCTAATCAAGAGATTGTGGGTTCCAGTCCCATCGAGAATGTGCAAAAGAAAGTGGAGGTGAAAGTGATATATGTTGTTATAATCTGAGGTGTTGAAGCTTTGGTACCTCAGTTGTTTAGAGCACCCGTTTAGTAAGCGGGAGGTCTCGAGTTCGACTCTCAGCGAAAGCATATTTAAACGAAGCCGTGTACTCCTATGGATAAGGTCTTGTGATTATAATGTTGATTATCAAATCAAAGTTGGAAGGCTCTCGTGGCCTAATGGATAAGGCATTTGACTTCTAATCAAGAGATTGTGGGTTCGAGTCCCATCGAGAGTGTGCAAAAAGAAGGTGAAAGTGATAATATTTTGTTTTAGATTGAGGTGTTGAAGCTTTTGTAGCTCAGTTGGTTAGAGCACCCGTTTAGTAAGCGGAAGGTCTTGAGTTCGACTCTCAATGAAAGCAAAGTGATAATGGCATGCAAGGAGTTTCATTTCTAAATGCATCAAATCTCTTTATTGATACTAGTAATGGTGCCCAGCGTTGCTGGGCATAAGTTGGGTACACATAGATGACCAGAGAGAAGAAAAGAACCACATATAAATTAACTTTACAATCTTGAGATAAGCCTCACTTGGAATATATTATAGACTTTAGAGCTTATTCATTCTATTATGCAAATTCATTATACATAATAGTAGCTAATTTTGCATTTTCTTATGTGTATTTAAGGAACAGGTCTTAGCATGAAGGATTTTAAAGTTTGTCTCTTCTTTTTGCATTTATACACTCATTTAAAAGATTGTCTTGAAATGTATGGGTATCTTCTTTTAGTTGACATCCGAACGGGAGAATATAAATATTGAGAAATTATATTTTTTGTGAAATTTGACCTTACGCAGTATTCAAACTTGCACAGCATGCCCGGGCGAAACATGCAACAACATGGCTGCATTTGATTTCTAAAGGCATGATGTCAATAGGCATTAGTCATAAGTATTAGATGGATGTAACGAAATGCATAGGTTAAAAAAAGTAGAGCGGAATAAACAAATAGAATAAAATGTGTGTGGAATATTATAGAATGTGATAGTGGAATGGGATGGGTAGATGAGTGTGTAGAGTACTTCATTGCCTGTGACCTTAAGATCATTTCTTATCTATCAACACGACTTTGGCTTCATAAAAATGCATTGCTGTAACAAAACTACAATCGAAGTGCAATAGTAGAAAATTGAATATCTGTGTAATTGGCAACACGTGTTTCGAACGTTTGCACATCCGTGTTTGTATCATGTTTGCACATCTATATTTCTATCAATCAAACACATGTGGAGTATGCATGTAGAGTTGGAGGATGCATGTAGGATTGCATTACAACTTGTTGAATGTCTAAATACGATGATGGTGAATAAAACTATTACAAAAATTAAGAAGCAAATTATTAGGATTCAAGGACTATCCGATGGGATCAAAATTGTACTATTAGAGGTTATAGCTCGAATAATATTTTTTAAGATGCAAACCAATAGTAAACATGTGCAAATATAGAGGTCAAAGAATGTCAATCTAAAAATGGAGTTGCCCCACTGAAAATTGTGAAGAAGTTCCAACAAAACCACTTGACCTTATTGATGTGGTGCGCCTAAGAAAAAGATTATGGGTGGTTATAAATTTGGTGCCGCTGTAAGATTCCTATTAGATAATAAGTTACCGAACACTTTAGTCAACATGCTGAGTACAAATTGTCTGCAATTATAAAGACTGCCAGCTTGCAAATTAACCTGAAACATTGCCGACCCTTCTGCCATCGGTTGTAGTGACTTCAGATTCGTTACTCTTGTACCTTCCTCTTCCATGATCATCAAAGGAACCAAGAAAGCTATGTCTTAATTTCAAAATATAGTTATCGGGTGTGCTTAAGTTCTATCGTTGGATGCAAAATGCTGATAACAGCATGAATCTCTTGTTACAATGGTCCAGCAAATCAATAGAATTGATGTATTTTTGCTACAAACTTGAAATGGGAAAGCAGTCTGAATACTTGCATCAATCAGTTATGACCAAAACAATGCAATTTCAATTAGACAATACCTGGGTCAGAGAAGGAAGCCAGCTTGGAACATCTTTCATGCTTGTCAATAGAGCATGAGAAGTCTGACTCTGCTGATAATTTATCTGAGCCATTGTGCAAAGGCCATTAGCTTCGGCTGGGCATTTTACCTGAGAATGATCACTTGCAGATGTAGCTACTTCCTCTGACAATATTGCTTGGGAAAAGGTGCTGCAAGTTACTGAAACTATCTTAGCAAGCAAAGTCCGTAGTTGACCTTGGAACGGTTGCGGTAAAGGACCCTTCTGAGCATGAGGCAATTGATGATGCCTGGACAAAACAGATGCAACTGCCAACTGACCTCTTGCTGGATGAACAACATGAGCCAAACTTCCAGAGGCAATAGATGTCTGCACCGATTTTGTATTACTTTGATGACTTTCTTGAGCTGATTGAGTAGTAGTATGAATAGAAATTGTTTTTTGCTGCATTTTGGGAAGCATTTCAAGAAGTGGCATAGATGGCAGTCTTGGCTGACCTAACGCGGCCCCAGAATCAATGAAAGCAATAATCCAAAACATTCAATGAGAATATCCTCAAACCATAAAAGGAGGCTGAACAGAAATTATTTTACTAATTCTGAATACCACCATATAACTACCAACCTCTGCTTTTTTTCTTTTTTCTCTAGAAAGAAAAACATCTTCTATCATGAATACCTTATAGCAATTCAATAAACTCAGAATCCTAGCAATTCAGAATAGTCAAGGACTATCCATCTACAAAATAGTTTACAGAAAGCAGATAAAAAGTAAAATTAAAGGGACCTAACCTGGCCTGTAATCTGGCGACCATAGAATGCCGAGGATTTCAAGCAAATTATGCACATACATAGAATAAAATCTGGAAGTCCTGAAAGTCTGTAACTCTGGCTGCAAGTGCTCGCTGCAATAAGCAAAATTCCATTCAACCATGTTAAGTTTAGCTTTGTTTTTGCGAAGTAATAATTCAGCCGCGAACAGGAAGGAAGATGGCAGATTATCCATAGGTGCTAGCATGTTAATGCCTTGAGACATCCTATGATCTTCGTGCGCCTGAAGTACAACTCAAAACCCTTCATGCATCTGTGGTATTGGCAAACTCCAAATTGTATGCACTCATTTCTAGCTCATTTCCTATAGATAACTCACCATAAGTTATACCTGGGCATATCATATTTTTATGAAGTGATTCATCTGCTGCAGAGTCTAATCCATATATAATCTCCAGTGATAAGGGAGATAAGGGCAAACTCCCTGCTTGTTAAAAGTATGTAAACCATTTTATTTCCATGCCATCCATCCAAACTTCACAGCCCAATACCCAAGCTCCAAGAACGGGACTCCTAGTTATCTTCTACAAATCTAATACCATAAGCATTCACATCTATCCCTAGTGCCGACATGCTTTTCAAATAAAGGTCATGTGCATTGCCAGGGTCTTGTTTCAATATGATCTTAAAATGGGTGTGCCTTTCAACACGGTTATCATACTCACTATCATCTGGCCTACTACTTGGTTCCACATATGCTACATCTAGACCTAAAAGTCTAAGAAATGTTGTTGGGTTCATTGTGCCTGCTCCTACTTCATCAATCGCTCCATTGGGCAATTGCAATTATTTATACATCCATGTGAAGCTATGATATTTGGCTCAAAGGAAGAATTCAAAGGAGAAGATTTTAGGCCTCTTTGCCTCTTCTTGGCCTCCTACGGTGCCTCTGCCGGTCTTACATGCCAAGCCCATGGCCAAGCTCCAAGCCTCTGCTTTCCGTGGAAGGTCGCCAAAAGCAGGCCATAATATGCCAGCAACGGAAGATCTCCTCCAACTACGTTCCTAGATTTTGAAAACAGCTCCACCTAGAGATGGAAGCACCTTTCACCTTCGATTGCACCTAAGATTTGGCAAGCCAAAAACCATGCTATGGCCTTCGATAACGAACGAAAGGGTTTTTCAAAAAGTGTGACTGACATGATGCTTTGAAGTAGGTAGACTTGCCGCATCTGTTCTATTGAGCCAATAAACGACTTAAATATGCTCCGAAAACTCGTGGCTTGGATGAAAGGAAAAGGACCGATAGAACCTGTAGGCATTCATCCCGTTCCTGAAAATTGTTCTGTATCCGTTCAAAAAATAGATGAAGAGACTGATGAAATCTTCAGTGCACGATCCAACCATCTACTCGCCGTTCGGCCAAAAACATTGTGCACGATCCACCTATACCATAGCAATGACAGTATTAAACAACGAAGCAGAGCAGCACCCAAACCCGAATACGTCCATACCCCTTTTTTTTTCGCCAATACGCCCATACCTTTCTTCTTTTTGCTTTTTTTTTTAGCTAAAAAGGCTTTTAACGTGGCATCATCTGCACCATTGGGTAGATCTATCTGGACCGTTCAAATTAGGGCGTGGTCCATTACTTGCACTAAAACATTATAATATAAGATGCTAGGAAGAAGTGACTTGTACTTGGTTGTTGTGACGTTCTAGGGGAATATACGCTATATATACGTATATTCCTGGACCCGTCACCATACAAGTCTACCTAAGTAGCCTTGTATGCATTGGAAAGTGGCAAGGGGTGCACATCTAAGTTAATTGTTTAACTTAGATAACCTTAGGATAAGACCCATTTCCACATGGCCTTATCCTATTGGGCAACCGCCACACGGCCTCATCCTAGTGGTGCCACGTGGCATCCCATGTGGTCCACACCTATATTAGCTCTAACCCTAACCCTAGACCTTTTTCCCTGACCTAGCACCTAAACCCTCATCCACGCGCCCGAAACTCCGTTTCGAGCATCGTTCGTCGTAGCCTAGCACGGGAGCAGGGCGGAAGGAAGGTGTGTATGATCGTAGAGGGAGCAAGTCTTCGAGCCACGTCAAAGAGCATGGAGACGCCAGGGATGGGAGGAAGCGCTTCTGGAGGAGGTAGGTTGAGTAGAGTCCATGTTAGTTCATCTGGGAGTTAGCACTCCAGATGGATTAGTATTTCGTAGCTAGAGTAGAGCCACCCTAGATCCTTTGTTGAACATCTTGAACCCTAATCAATGAACCCTAACTAATAGTTAGATATGTATGATTAGGTTAAGATGTTCATATGATATTGATTCATGATGATTATGGGATGATGGTTGATCATGTTTGTTCCTCTTGTGTTGGGAAGGGGGGTAGAGACCTAGGGCCATATGTAGTATGCTCCTAGTATAGATCCCTTAGTTCCTATTAGGTGCGGCCTGTGCATAGGAACCATTAGAGAAAAAATGAGATCACATTTTGTCCCATTAAGGGATGCTTAAAATGCCATGTCAGCTTTTTAAACTGTCCAATAAGAGAAGAGCTCCAGTATATCTCATTCCAGTATTATGTGGCAGCCTGTAATTAATGCAGCTGCAACTAACTTCTATAGTATTATTTTTTCATTATAACTTTTGATCCAGAACTCCGATTCAAAAACTTTTTGTAGCAATGGGTTCGTCTTCACAAGATCTATCTAGTGATAACCCATTCATACATCTTTTACGATATAAATATATAAGAAATAAGCAAAAAATCATATTTTTTTAAGGTTAACGCATATGACCATATTGAAATACATCATAACCATATATCATTGGAAAGATCTTTTCATTCCGCATCTAATGCAACAAACGCCGCAACAGTTTGACAAGTGGATCAAAAGTTATGGGGAAAACGACAAAGAATGAAGTTGTTGGTGCCGCATTAATTGCGATTAATAGAGGGTAGCCATTCAATTGGAGGATTCTTATGGGGATGAAATGAGATCTCAAATTTCCTCTAATGCCACCAGGCTATGGAGGCTATGATGTGACTCAGCACTACACAACGGGGCTAGAGGCAATGTGGAGGGAGGATCCCCGCCGAGGGGGGCTGGGGGGATCCCATAGTAGGGCTAGGCTTATGGCCGGCCACTGCGGTGGGCGGGCATGGGTCCGACACCTCCCCGGGCTAAGGTGTTGCCCCCTCTCAAGAGTTGCAAGTGTCGCTTGGCTCTTGTTTTGGGGGGGGTTCGGGTGCGAATCGTGGTGTCGCCACGATTCTCTAGCCACCGCGGAGCCTCTAGACCCCGGGAAGGGGAGATGCAACCCTTCCTACCTCGACGGACCGTGGAGATGCAACCTGGAGTAGTCCCAATGGGTGATGCCATGGGATTGCGTGATCCGAAGGTTAGAGTCATGCCGAGCCCGATCTAGCCCATTTGCAAAGTATGCACGGTGAGGGGCGGATGGAGTGGTCAACCCTAGCTATTGTCTTATGCCAGCCCCGGGCCATTGTTATGACTTCGGGCCCGCTTCTATCTTGAGGCCTATCCAAATGGGTCGACTTCCTTATGTGTCAGGTCCACGGGTAGGGAGCTCTCACGCTTTATGGTATGTGGTTATGTTCTTTGCACCTTTGGATATGTGATGGGCTACCCTTCGAGGTAGTATTTGTATTGTTGATGCTAGTTCTCGACATGTTTATCGCCCGCCGTTATAGGAGCCCATGGGGGGAAGGGCGCGCAAGACACCTTTCAGTGTCCCTCCCTCGCTAAGGTCACCTTAGGTGCGGGTAGACGAAGGGCCCTGTAAGGGTTGTTGTTGAGGATGGGGGATTTCCTGCCGAGTGTACGGCCGGGTGCCGTATGTTTAGCAGGGAGCGTCACAATGGTATCAGAGCGATGTTCTTGGTTGACCAGGAACTAGCACTGACCATAACCTTGAAAGTAGTCTAACAAGCTTATAGGGGTGTGAAATAAAAATTTCCACCATCGAACCTCGAAAATAAGGGAAAAATTTTTTCTCTTAGGTAGTGGGTCCGAAATTAGCTTAAGTGTTAGACGAAGAAATGAATGAGTCGAATTCATCCTCTAGTAAATAGGTGTGGAAATTATGTATCTGCATCAAATTTCACATAAAATGGGTTGAAGAATCATGCCAATCGGAGACCCGAGTGAAAAATGGTGTGAATCCATAATTAGCACATCAAACCATTAGGAAATTCGAAAATTTAAAGTATAATACAAAATTAATACAAAGTTAATATATACATTAATAATTAAATAATTACTAAATATGGTGTAATTAATAAGGGAGGCTATAATAAATAGGGGTAATTATGGTGGGAGAATATTCCTAGGGACCCTCCTTTTTAAATATCTGACACCTCATTCTCTCTCTCCAACCCTTCACCTTCACCTCTCTCTTGATCAGCCTTACGTCACCCATTTCTTGAACCACAAGACATGGCACGCACTCAAACAAACCTACAGAAGCCTGGCCCTAGGCCCACCCTCTCCATGGCGCAGCAAGGCTGGCGGCACGCCAAGAAGGTCCCCGAACACCTTCTACCGGCTGTGCTTACGAGGAGTTCCCCTCAAAGAAGAAAACTGAGCTTCCATGATGCCGAGGAGAGCTCCAAAGCCAGCTCTCACATCGTGAGGCACGCAGAGAACGGATGAATCTCGCCACTTGTGGGCCTCGCATAACCGAGGTGGAAGAACAAAGTTGAAGAACAGTGGAAGAGCAAAGAACACCACCAAACCGAGGAAGCGGGCCCTTCAGGTGCCCAAGAAGAAGGGTAAGGAAAAGGTGCACGTCGGAGTGGTCGGAGGAGAGGGCCGCCAGAAGAAGAGGGAGCGGAAAGGGAGCTCAGCAAACAGGAGCGGAGAACAAAGAGAAGAAACGATGACCTCGCCAAACTGGCGTTATTGAAGAGCCACTACCTGGAGGAGGAAGTGCAAGAGGAGGGTGACTGAGAAGAGGAGGAGGAGCCGCAGAAAGAGACCCCGAGGCGAGACCACCCTACCCTAAGCGGGCTTGAGCCACCTAAGGTGGTGAAGAAGCAAAAGGTAGGGGAGGGCATTCAAGCCCCCGACAGACCGCTGAAGTTTAAGCGGAAGATGACTACAGACAAAAGGAGGACCTCCGCCGCTGGACGAGGTACAACCATTGGTATTGCCATCAAGAGGTGTACAGCCGCGGAGGGCGGCAGTCAAGAAAAATCAGCCGAAGCCACCCCCACCTAGACCGAAAAACCCAAAAGGGTTCACCACGGGCCAACAAAGCGGTAATGCCCGGGGTGTTTAGGGAGATCAAGCACTTCCAAATGTGCACAAATCTCCTCATAAGGAAGGGCCTTCTCGAAAGCATCTCCTTAGGGAAGTCATGCAGAGTTCCTGACCGATTATAGGATCACTCCTCTAACGCCCCGGCCCCGCAAGAGGTGCGGCCAGAGCTGGTGCAGCTCTTTGAGGAAGGAAATTGTGCCATCCATGCTAAGAGAGTCACCCTTATGCCAAAGGACATTCACTTAGCAGGAGGATTTTGCAGGAGAGGCCCTAGGGCCTAATTTTGTAAATTTTGTTAGAAAGTTTAAATTTTCATGTACTATGTTTTCTTATTAATATAAAAGTATTTCCCCGTAATTAGAAAAAAATGTTGTATGCTTGAAAATTAGGAAATAGAACCCAATTGTAGTAGAATTCTTCATAGCACCCTCGTAAATATCCTAGAAATCATGACTACAACAAAATTTTGGCAAAAAAAATCATCAAAAAGCGAAAATTTGGCCCAACCGGTGAGGCCAAGGCTAAACGCTGCTCGTTCAAGGACGCTGAGGCCATCCCAAGGCTGACTCACCGGGATTATAAAAACATGCTTTTAGATGTCGGGCTTTTGCTCAAAATAAGTTGCTAGTTAGCTTAGAATCGCCCAATTAGCCATGTTAGCATCTTGAAATTCCCAAAATGACCAAAATTGGCCCAAAATAGGCCAACCGGTGAGACCACAAAACGCTGTCGTCTGCGTTTCGGCGACGCTGAGGCCATCCCAGCGGACACCACCCGGTCAGCCCATTTTCGACCCAAATTAGCCAAATTCGACCAAACAAACCGCCATGTAGTGTTTCTTGCTTTGCTTTGCTTAGATTTGCACTTCATGGTAGCTCAATTGGACACCAGTGAGCCGAGAACCAAGGTCTTCCCCATCTAGGAACCTTTTGCACGTAATCCCCGAGGTCAACCATAGTCTATAAAAAGGGCCTCATTTGTCATTTTCCTTCCACAGAATCGCTCCGGCCGCTTAGGCGATTTTTCGACTCCCTTACTGATCTTTGCAAGCCATTTTACGCACCCTTCTTTGCTCAATGGGCCAAAGAACTTTGAGAGATGGTACAATGTCGCCAAGCTATATCCATCGCCTTCCTCACTGACCAAGCCTTCTCAGGTTTGACCACTTGTTTGATCTTCATGCAACTGTCTAGAACACCATACTATACAGATATCATGTGCCAATATGACCAATGTGTCCTACCTTGGGAAGTTAGACTACCCCTAGGGAGGGAATTGGGTTTCTCTTGAGACACTCACCCAAGCCTTAGGTCGAGAGATGGCGAGGATCCAAAGGCAAGAAGCAGGCTATGGGATAGGACTAGGACCATGCCGGATTACATGACCCCGCAGACATAATAGGCATAGGTACCTTTCATCTCGCATGCCCTTGCCCCTCTTCATGCATTATAAGTCAATCAACAAAGTAGGGGAACCTTCCGTTCAGCCCCTTAGACTTAGCTCCACTTGATACCAGTGAGGGACCCGGGAGCAGATCCTCAATATAGAATCCTCCGCAGATGAACACCATGGCACGACATGGGGGCACCAATCTCTGCAGATAGACGAAGACTACGAGCAACTAGGGGAGCAAAAACCCAGAGTGGGAGAGCAGGGAGGCAACAAGAATGCGAGGTACATGTCGAGGCACGACATCGACATCGAAGAGCCACCCAGCCACCGGCCAAGATCACAAAATCTCCCATAGTCATGGGCCACGACGAGAGGAGTACATCCTAGCAAATGACATCCTCAACTTGTCATACCGTCGTGAATGTGGACTTCGAATCGACGAACTTCTAGGCATGATAGCACATGGGAAAAGCAATGCACTTCATCGACTATTCATACCAGGAGATTCCAAGGGAGTCTGGCGGAGAGACATTCTTATGCTGGGGAGACAATGTCTGACATAGCGGCCTATCAGCAGATAAGGGAAATCTATCGACAGCAGGAACCTGTCATTTCAGAGGAGGAGTTCCAGCAGATACAGAGCACACTGTACAAACCAGGGAGGGGCCCAAGCTCCAATTCGACAGTTCGAGCCCAGAGCATGAGGGAAGGGTCCAAAGAGGTATCAACTTGGACAATGCAACCAGCATGTGGAGAGACCATGAAGACCTTATGGCAGTAGATGCCTACGGCGGAGCGGCTCAAAGGAAGGGCACGGGATCGCGAGGCACAGGTAAGGGCATGGCACTACGCTACTATCTTCCAGCCCTCAGCCAAGGGCAAATGGTAGTCTTCCACAAGGAGTTCAGTCCAAGGGGGAAAGAATCAGTGGCACTTCTCATAGCACTCTCTGGGAGGGCAAAGATTTCCGAAAATATCGCCCCATGAAGATCACGTCATCCTTTTCAAGAGGTCTGTAGCGCTCCATTGCCTCGACTTTGCTAGGGGCCACCTCAGGGATGCATCACTTTCAGTAGTAGCAGCAACTGCACCAGAACTCCCGGAACCGGAAATGGCGCGAGCACTCGAGGGAGGATCGACAAGGAACATTCTGCGCAACCTCGGCAAAGGCCTCCGATTCAGAGATGTGAAGAATTTCTTTAGGCTTTCAGGAGGCCATTGATCAGTTATAAGATTTCCTTTTTAAGCTTTAAATTGTATTGAGTAATCTCTTTGATATTATCATGCAATGTACTTCTATATATTAATGACTTATTATCATCTTGACTTGTAAGTGGAATTTTCACATGATTTCTTTTGTATCTAACAATGAATTAATTGATATGTAAAACAAATAACAAGCATTGATGATCAATCCTTGCAGCAAGGAACACCGGCTCAGGTCCCCAAGGCGGTAAACGACAAAGATGGATACCAAGGAACCTATTCGGACGCGATCAGGATGACAACAACGAGGAAATGACGCCAGAGGCAATCAACGCAAGGCTGGTACAGATGAGGAATCAGATGCATCAGCTGATCCATTGGGCCACCCCATTGATGAATGCCCAAGAATATGCACCTGCACCACCACCACCTCCACCACTACCTCAGCAAGGTATTGAGGAAGGCCCACAGCAGGAGGGGCAAGACAACCAGGGAAATGTCAGAGACAGGAAGAGGAAAAGGAAAAACAGAAGATCTCCAACTCCACCTAGCTCCAGCTCATCAGACACTTCAGACACCCAGAACAGTTCTAGCTCGGAGAGTGAGTCGGACACTCCACAGGTAAGAGCCAGGGCAAGAAAGGAAGATGACTATCAGAAGAAGGTCGACAGTGCTATGAGCAACGTGTGGAAGACTAGGAAGTTGGGCCAGTTCTCAGGAAAGGATAGGTCAGGCATGGAAGCGGAAGCATGGCTTGACGAGATGGAGGAATTTGGCAACTCTTATAGCATGAAGGACAAGGATATAGGGAAAGTTGCTACAGCAAACTTGATAGGAGCAGCTAGAATCTGGTGGAAGGGCTATGCTAAGTCTAATAAGCTCAAAAGAAACAATTGCAGATTTAAGACCTTCAGCAAAGCTTTCCGCAAGCATTATGTGCCAAGATCGCACACTAGCAGGCAGATCCAGCAGTTCTATAGGTTGAACGTGGTACTTTGTCGATAGCAAAGTATACGGAGGAATTCATGCTGCTCAGGCTCCATGTTCCTGAGTATCGAAAGGCAAGCGGTTGATACCTACATTGAAGGGTTGAACAAGAATATCAAGAGGCTTGTTAGGAGCAATCAACCCAAGGTCGCTGGGCGGCTGAAGACAAAGCTATAAGTTTGGAGGAAGCACCATCAACTCCAGCCAGAGAAACACGCCTACCGTGAGTAAAGCTCAGGCGCACTTCTCAAGGGCGCATCAGAGTAAGCAATCGCCACCACACCATCGAGGCCAGCAGCGGTGGAAGAGCTCAAGGAAAGACCTTTGGGGACCGTAGTCGCTTAATGCATCGGGGGCGCGGGTTGAAGGTGATCCTAGACAGCTTGGTTAAAGAGAAGAGACAGAGTGTATTGAGAAGAAGCTTTGTTCGTGTGCTTCCGGCCAGGGCACCGAACACATGATTGCCCATTCACATGCAAAAGCCTTGGCGAGAACTTATGGATTGGGATTCACCAATCCCAAGCAGATGAGGGCGGCGCAACCAGCATGAGGCCCAGGACTTCATAGATGGTGAGCCACATTTGTGCAAACATTGAGTCGGGTGATATTGAGGATCGGTCGGCGATCATTGCGGTGATGGGATCATAGATAGTAACCCATATGTAATCCCTCATAGATACAGGTAGTTCTCATAACTTTGCCTCTCCTAGGTTGGCTGCCCTAATGAAGAACAAGGTATTGAAGTCTAAGCCAAGGCGGTTGCTATGGCAAACGGCTCCATTCGACACACTAAGGGGAGGAGGATCACATTCGACATAGACCTTAGTGGAAGTAAGTGGCCGATGGGGAGCGTAAGTCATGGAAATTGGAAGGTATGACCTCATAGTGGGCATGGAATTCTTGAAGCCAGCAAAAAGCCATGATTGATTGTGATCGCGAAAGTCGCCATGACGGCACCGGACGGCACCAAATTCATAGTGAAAGGTAAGAAGGCAGCTCCTTCTATGCAGTGTATTTCCTTGAAGCACCTAAGGAAAAGTATAGAAAGAAATAAGGTGGAGTACATTTTGAGGTTAGAGGCAATTGAGCCCAATAAGCAAGATGGAAGTGATAAAAGGGGAGTCAGCTTGCCCAAGCCAAAAAGCAAAGGCTCATCTCAGAATTTAAGGATGTATTTTGGGATGAAATCCGGCAACTACCAACCGCAGAGGGGTGTGGATTGTGAGATCACATTAGCTCCATGATGCTAAGCCTACCAAGAAGGCACCTTACTGGGATGAGCACCGAATTGACAGAGCTCAAGAAGCAACTCCGTGAATTGCTTGAGCTTGGGTTTATTAGAGCAAGTGTGTCTCCTTTGGAGCACCTATACTCTTTGTGAAGAAGAAAGATGGGAGCTTAAGAATGTGCATAGACTATCGCCAGACTCAAGCGGTGATTAAGAACAAGTATGCATTGCCAAGGGCCGATGATTTGATGGACCAGCTCCAAGGAGCAAGGGTATTCTCAAAAATTGACTTAAGGTCGAGGGTACCATCAGATAAGAATTAAGGAAGAGGATATCCATAAGACCGCCTTTAGAAACGCGGTATGGTCACTTTGAGTTCACAAGAATGCCCTTTGGATTGTCGAATGCTCCAAAGAACTTTTATGCGCCTCATGAACGACGTCTTGAGGGATTTTCTAGATGAGTTTGTCATTGTCTTCTTCGACGACATTCTAGTCACAAAAGTCCATGGAAGATCATGATCGGCATTTGAGGAAAGTCTTGAGAAGCCGAGGACGCCATCGTTTGTATGGCAAACTCTCCAAATGCCACTTTGCTACCGAAAAGAGTGGAGTACTTGGGCCATGTAATATCGGGCGGAAGGGATTTCCACCGACCGCAAAGATAGAAGCGGTGAGTTGATTGGCGGCTCAAGGAATGTAGCGTAAGTAAGAAGCTTTCGGGTTGGCGGGATATTACGAAAAAGTTCGTGAAGGACTTTGCTAAGTGGGCGTCTCCTTTGGCGGACCTCACTAAGTGTGTTAAGGTGAAAGATTGGAGAGCACATTGGTAGAGAAAGTCCAAGTTTCCTTTGAGAAGCTCAAGGAGGCCTTGACAACGACTCCAAAGGCTCGCCCTTCCGGATCCGAAAGTAAAGATAAGCTCGTGGGCTACGGATGCAAGTAAGATAGCAACGGGCGTCTTGATGCAAGAAGAAAGGGTAGTCGCCACGACTCGAAGAAGATGAACGACGCCGAGCAACGCTACCCAACCCATGATCGGGGAGCTCTTAGCCATCGCCGGAGCATTAAGGATTTGGAGGCATTATTTTTGGGAAGAAAGTTCAGGTTAGATACCGATCACCGAGCCTCCAATATCTTTTCACCCAACCACTCCTCAACCTAAGGCAAAGGAGGTGGATGGAATTCCTTGAGGAGTATGATTTTGATATAGTATATAAGCCAGGTAAGCTTAATGTTGTGGCAGATGCTCTCTCCAGGAGACCGTTGGAGACAAGAACGCATTGTAATCGCGATTTCCACTCTTCGAAAGTGAGTTTGGTAAGAAGATTGAGGAGACCCCGCCATTAGATGAGGATTTCAAGGAAGTATGGGAAAGCCTTTCTAGGGAGGCTAGAACGTGATAAGGAACGGAGGCCTTCAAGCATTATAAGAAGGAAGGCAACCTGTTGTATCATAAACATAAGTTGTGTCACTACAAAACCAAAGCCCTGTTACGACGTCTATTACGACGTCCAGACGTCGTTGCATCGTTGATGATCGACGCCGAAACGTCGATAAACGACGCGTCTATTTCGACGTCGTCGGTCGCCGATAAACGACGTTTATCGTCGCTATATCGCCGTAAGAATCGCGCGCGGCGTCTTTGCGGTTTACATGACGCCGCTCAACGCCGTTAGCATTACCATTAAACCCGACCGCCAAGACTGCCGCCAGAGTGACCCGCGCCGTACGGGCCGGTGGCGTGCGATGACTGGGTCAACGCCGTTCAACGCGACGGTGCACACGCCATCATGTCCGATCTGGGGCGTGGCGTTGCAGCAGTAGCGTAAGCGCTGACGTGGCGGCCGCGTGTGAAACGTCGTTCAACGACGTTCTTTGGCGTGTTTGTCACGCCACCGGCTGCGTGGGTCGTTTTCTGGCGGCCCGGCGCCACGCAGACGACGTCGTTCAACGACGCCGCTGACGTGGCGGCCACGCAGACAACGTCGTTCAACGACGATTAAGGAATTTTGATAAAAAAAATATTTATTTAATATTATTCAATATGATTTAAGCGGACAAAGTTAATATTCATATGCAAAATTAACAAATATTTAATATAAATAAATATTTAGTAATATTTATTAATATTAATATTATCAATAATATTAATAGTATTAATAAATATTAAATATGAACAAAATAAATCGAGAATAAATATTTAAAAATTTAAAAATTCGAAAAATAGAAACAAATATTGATTAAATTATATTAATGGTAGATAAGCATTATTGTTTAATATGTAATTAAATGTTTAATAAATCTAAGAATAAAAAAATAGAATCGAGCATAAAATTAACATAACAAAAAAATTACAAATAATAAGAACAAAGCATAAAAAATTTAAATTGAATTCAATTAATATATTTCACAATGTAATTTGCACATTACAAAATATATTAAATCTTTAGTTGTTGCTCTCTTCTTCTTCTTCTTCATTGGCCGTCTTCATTTACCCGCATTATATTGTATCAACAATTAGTTCATTGTAGTCACAAATAATTATCTAATGAATGATACACACTTCATCCCCCCTTTCACGCTTGATGGCGTCTGCGATGGCCGCATGACTCGCCTTCTTTGAAGGCCCTTTTCGCGTTCATCTTTAGCTACCGGGCGACCGACAAAATGGCGCCTAGTGAGAATGAGCACCAAAACTAATGTTAGTGTTCAACTCGAGAACCTACATTATAAACCAAATTTATACTTACAAATAGCTTATCCGGAAAGCCATAACCGCCGGACCAGGTCTTATTGGCACTATGGTCGCCACTTGCTTCGTCGTACCTCGGCGTCCGGTATTTGCCTTTGTTCTAGCTTCCCCTTTCTTTGATAATATGTTGGCCTTCAAACACTACAATGCAATACAAGGACTTAGTCCACATGGCATCATCTAATTATCGACTCATGGGAGAGATGATGTACTTGAAATGCCTCATTAGTCAACCCGGATAGGTCTGTGCCACTTCCTCTATCGGGACTCCTCAGTAGCTTTGGCAAGAGCTTTCACCGCTTCTTCGACGATTACCTCTGCAACTATTAAAAATAAAATATGAGTACAATGAGGTTATAAGAAGAACGAAAGAGCCTAATACACGGTGGATTTAACATGTTTACCCCGCTTTGAACAAAGCTCCCTCCATGAGATCTCTCGACTTGAGCTCGGGGATATTACGCTTCTAAAATCTCCTTGATCCTCTTTTTCCTCATCATAGGCTCCCAGTTCCATTCACCCTTGTGGACGTTATGGCAAACGCTATTTGTGACATTATTAGCCATCTTCCAAAATTGTCGCCATCCAGCGGTGTTGTGGCGCGGCAACTTGCTACTACACTCAACATCGACTAACATATGAATATGTGTTAGTGAACAAAAAGGGCATAATTCAAGATGAACTCACTCATATTGAAAGAGATGCCTTCGTGGAGGTGGTGCGGTGGTGCACGATCTTTTAGAGCTTGAAGAGGAATTGCGTCCACTCGGCGTGGGCGGCGGTCCGGCGCTCGCCGTGGGGTTCATTCTCCTCGTTGCCGGGAGGCGGGCCCAAGATTGAATTCTGCAAGGAGTGTATGAGCTATGGCGTGGAGGGTCATGGGCCCGGACCTCCGCCTACTTTGTTCAACTGCACGGCGCAATCTCCATTTCTGCGGGCGACATCCGGTGCAAGGCATTCCACCTATCTTGAGGGTTATCGCCTCGTTGATATCTCGGAGTTCCACGCTCTTCGTCTTCTGGCCGGATCACGAGGTCCTTTTCCGTCTCTCCGGTGGTGATGAGAAGAAGATCCGCCCATAACCACGACGGCGAACATTATGCATAGGAAAAGAAGGGACGAACCGCATTTACACGCTACATTTAAAACATTAGAGCGTTAAAAATAAATGGTTAACTTACATTTTATCCTAGAAAAAATCCATACCAAATCCACACAATGGTGGAGGTGGCGGTGGTGGCGAGCTAAACCCGAGCGACCAACCGCCTCTTAAAGGCCCTTCTGCGAGGTTTAGGGTTTGTCGGTAAGGCTACCAAGCCCTTGTGAGAAGTAAAGTTGTGAACAATAGATATGCCATGCGTGCGCATCCCATGGTTCTTTGGACATGTGCAAAAACTTGCAAGTTATTTATATGGTCGCGATGAATAACATAGTAGGAAAGCAACAAATGTTAGCAACATGGGAAGTTCATTACAAAACATTGGGATTTGAATAATTAAAAGTGTCTTTATATATTTGGTTATTAGACAATTAAAAAATTTAATACTCTTAAACATGGCAAGATATACAATATTGTATTCATTATTTGAGTTGTGACAACAACAATTTTGACATCTCAAGGCATCCATGCACTTCATGTGTCGTCTTTGTCTCACAACCATGGTAGAAGATATTCCAACACTTTGTAAGGCTTCAACAACTTTGGAAGCTTTGGGTCGTGATGAGAATACGTCTTCACATAGGCACATCATTCTTGTTTTGCTCCTCCAACTTGTCAAGGCGTCGTTGGTACATATGGGTTGGATTAATCCATTGGGCATTGTTGTTATTATTAAACCACTCCATTAGGTCGCATAGCTTGCACGAAATCCGGAAGCATCTCATAAATATATCCCAATGCATAGACATCATGAATTTCGTGTCCCCATACCGCGATCATCATCCTTTGATTTCTCAAACACAGTTTCCTCTAACCATGGATATTTTGCTTGTCCATCCAAAGTAAGTAAATTCCAGACACTTCAACAAGGGGATGACGCTCTTTGGCGTAAAATGAATTGCATTGTCCCAATCACCAATGGCCACCCACACATTTTGGTACTCATCATCAAAATGTAATTTGACTCTCTTGCAATTAAGCTTTGTGTGAGTGAAGTGGCCTTTGTGGATCTCAACGACACCTTCTCGCTGGGGCAAAGAGCTATCTCGGAACATAATCGATATACAACTCGCATTTTGCTCCTAAGTTCACGCCTATGTGTTTGTCGGTTCTTCTTGCGCTCTAGCAATTGCATTTGACCATCTTCTAAAAAGCGTGACAAGTTATTAGGTAAATAGTCAAACAAGTGTGCAAGTGTCTCTCCATTCATGAAAGGTAGAATCACCATTGGCCCTATGGTATCCCCACTAGAGCTAGCAACTTCATATGCAAGTCCAATGGATGTAGCCAAAGCAGGATCACGGGCTCTTGAAGCGTATGTATCTTTGAGCCATCTCATACGTCTACGCCCTATCTTTGCCCTTGAAAACCCATCCATTTGTATAGCTCATCATCTTGGAAGTGTTGTGTTCCGTTGATTTTGATTTGATCGTGCGATGTGTTGGTTTCTCCTCAATAAAGATGTATCACATCCACGGCCTCTACGGGCATGGGATCAACAAAGATTGATGTGTTCATGTGATTCTCCAAAGAAAAGTGGGGCTTGCTAGGCCTGCTCCACTAGAGCTTCCCCACGATGCAAAGCATTTTTAATTACCTCCAAAGCGGCGTGCATTGAGATCCTTAATGATGTTCTTGTGATCCAAGCGTCGCTTCTTTGAGGAATTCCATGAAGCTACCCATTCCTTGACACGAGCCTCGGCATTGGGACTTTTAAGCTGCGACTGAATGCTTCAAACATGTCTTGAGTTCATCCATGGGGTTTCCAATCATTGGCTTTACATGTGTGTCAAGGAGAGAAGTCAACATTTCTTCTTGACACGGCCATTTTTGTGCTAACTCAAATTGGCACTTCCTTTTCACATAATCGACAAAATGGTCGACCGTTGACCCGGTTGCATCTCGGTCGGGGACTTTCGTTAGCACATATCTCATTTATGACCATCGTCTAATCTCACTAATCATTAGTGTCTTCGGTCGGGGCCATACCTACAAACCAATTTAGATTCATTAATCTTGCTTTGTGACTTTTTCAAACCTTCATTATGAATCTTTACCTACTTTCTTAAGAGTTAGTTTCCCTTTTTTTTTTTTTTTTTTTAAACCAACTATTTAAATTTTTTCTTGCTCTTAACCACTCCACATCGGTGTTTCTTTGACATCCTAACATCTTTAAAAACAACATTCTTAACTAGAAACCCGAAAATCAATAATGCAATTTTTTCAAAAACCGCCCCTTGTCCAATCCAGTAAAGATTTCTATTTATTGATATATTAATAAAAAAAAAATAAACAAAGAGGCGGTGAGCTTGGACCCGGAACACCTAGTCTTCTCCACTCAAGGCGGAGCCGACCATGCCCTTGTCCAAGTCTCCCAAATTTTTTCTAAACTAAATACATTAATCAATAAAATTTCAAGAGTAAGCGGTGAGCTTGGACCGGAACACCTAGTCTTCTCCACTCAAGGCGGAGCCGACCATGCCCTGTCCAAGTCTCCCAATTTTTTCTAAACTAAATACATTAATCAATAAAATTACAAGAGTAAGCGGTGAGCTTGGACCGGAACACCTAGTCTTCTCCACTCAAAGTGAACCCACCATGCCCCTTGTCCAAGTCTCCCCAAGTTTTTTTTTTTTAACCTAAATAAAACATTAAAATTTTATTCTCCTACTCAAACTCAAATTCTTACCTAGAATGTCTTGAAGTCAGCGAAAATCGATTTCCAAGAGCTTAATGATTTTGTTATTAGTGTACATGCAAAAAAATAAAGGCATTCAATAATTAGAAAACTTACATAAATAAAGAAATAAATAAAAAAAACAAAAAAAAACAAAAAGACGATTCACATTGAAAAGATCATTGACATTAAAACTATTTACATTGTTAATTAAAAAGAACTATATATTGACATGTAAAAAATGAAAAAAAAAAAAAAAAAGAAGAACATAAAAAGAAGGGGCCTCGTCTTTCAACGACGTCCCCTTCTTGTAATAAAAAATAGAGGAAGAATGGGCCTCGTCTTTCAACGACGTCCTTCTTCCATGGAAAAAAAATAGAAGAGGAAGAAGAAGAAGAAGAAGAAGAAGAAGAAGAAGAAGAAGAAGAAGAAGAAGAAGAAGAAGAAGATTGATTTTTTCTTAGACTCTTAATGCCTATATAGTATTATGGGCTTGAAATTGGTTACATGAATAATTTTTTAAGAAAAAGATTGATTTTTGCATGTTATATAGATTGCAAAAAACATAGCATTTTCTTGGGGGCATGCATGTGCCACAATGGAACTGTCAGTGAATGTTTATGCGTAAACAAGCCCTAAGGGATTGACTGCTTGGGATTTTCTAGAGTCCAATTGTCTAAGGTAATATCTAGACAATTACTATGAGATGTTCAAAGGCAATGGCATGTGGGCCACATGTATCTTGAGGATGTGATTGGGAAATTTGTATTGCTCTTATATATGATTCTACCTAGTTTATTTAAAGATGATGGCACCTATACTTTTTAAAGATGATGGGACCAATATCATTTAAAGATTTAAAGGTGATGGTACCTATTAATTATTATTAGGTGATGGTACCTATTTGTTATTATGGCAATGGCACCCCATTTATTATTCAAGATGGAATAGTTTTCTACGTGTCCACATGGTTACATTGGAGCATAAGAATAGTTTGGAAAATGTCATGTTATATGACTAGGTAAGGAGTCTTTCCGTAAAACATAAGGTTAGGTTTTGCAAAACCAAAAAGTGGAGCGGAGGATATGGCATCTAGCCGAATGTGTCCAGCGCTTCCAAATACAAAAAGGCAAATGTTGCTTATCCGTTCATAAGGAGGAGCCGATCTTAATAGCAGAAATATCGTCTGTATGCAACCGAAAATGGCATGAAGAGTTGCCGATTCTATACCAGTCTGTAGGTAGCCGGATATGGTATATTGGGCTGCCGTTCCCATTACACAATGCATTTTAGCAATGCAACAAGATAAATAGATCGGTTTCATTTGTTTAAGGTAAGCATTTGTTTCATATAGCCAGTTGCGCAAAAGTTGTTGTGCTATATTATGCTTGCACAAAAATATTTTATCCAGAATGATGCAGATCCGAAGCTGCTTATGTGCTCCTAATAAACAAAAGTATGTTATTCCAGATCTACTTCAAGGAGACAGAAGTTCCTAAGATATGGAAGGAGCGACAAATATCAGGTTTTTATTATGATTTTGATTGTAAACAAGATGTTCTGAACTACTCTTTTGCGAAAAATAAAGATTTGGGAGTTAATCCTGCATTATGAAATTTATGAAAGGGGTGCTGTATGCATTTGCTTAGGTCTGCCCATAGGAGGTTATTTCAGGAGGTTGCATTATAGGTGTGGTTTAGTCTAGGCCTTTCCTAAGGTTATAGGGAATTTATGGCAGTGTCAAGCCTGGGTATTTAGATTATTAATGTGCTCTATCTTAGCACTTGCTTTGGCAGGTTAAGGGTCATAGAGTAGTTACTTGCTGCAGCTAGATTTGGGTGCTTAGACATGTCCTAGGTGTTGCATGTTTTGCGATGGCTTTTGTAATAGGAATAGTTAGTTTGTTGCATTTGCTTACTTCTTGCTCTTGTTTTTATAGTGCCGTACATGGTTTTGCATAATTTTATGGCTTTGTGCATGATCTTCATATTGCAGATTAAGTACTTTGAATGTGCTTATGAGATATAAAAGAGTGCTAACATTATAATGTTGCTTCCATTTCCATCCTCAAATGTTGATTGTATGTGAAAATATCACATCTATATCCATTTGAAACAGCTATTGCAGTTCTAATTTCTGATTTTTATCACTGAATTAATGTTTAGTTCATTAGCACATAGAGGGCAGCTGCTAAAAGCACCTTGTTCATTAAAATATTTTGGCTTTAAATCTGATTTGGTCATGTTTAGTGACTTGGATATAATATGTTGTATGATAATATGCTGAAATGTAGTACTTGTGAGGATGCTTACATAGGCAGCATATTTTTAACCTACATTCTTTATATTCTAGCTTGATTAGAATATAAGAATAGCAATAGATGATATTCTACATTGAATATGACTAAACTTTAGGTGAAGGGCGATGAGCCATGTAGTTTTACAGCTTACCTGTCACCCCTCTCCTCGTTACCATTAATATGCTAATGTTGGTCTGTTTGGGTGCAGGTAACCAAGACTACATCTCCTAGATGTTTTTGTCATATCTTGGGCGATATAAAGCGACAGGCGTTTTGCTACCTATTTGTACAACAATATTTGGAGCTGATATTGAGGGGATGTTTCCAATGGGAATGATACAAGAACTGAAAAGGACAAACACTTGTGAGTTACTTATAATGAATATGAGATTATTATGCTGAATATTTGGAACAGATTCGAAATTTATAATTCGAAACGATATATTAAGTATGGAAATATGTTACTGGCATAATGTAGATGGATATTTTTAAAGGAATATGAATATTTGAAACGATATATTGAGTATGCTCTGTATATTTGAACTTAATCTTGAATACTATGTTTTTACATTATACGTTATATTTGATTATCTACAATAAGATGAATTTATGCAGTTGGTGTGGTTGTGGCCTGGGTAACACCAGGGTGGATATGTGTGTCTGTCGTCTTTGCATTGAATGAAATCCATTCATATAAACTAGTTTTGTATGTTGTGGAAAGTAATCTTTGTGAAGATAAATCGAAGAAGAAGAAGAAGAAGAAGAAGAAGAAGAAGAAGAAGAAGATGAAAATAAGTTGTTATTAATGGTAGTAGGTTGAGGGGGCTGGCAATACGGAAGATATGATACTGAATTATGAGAAACAGAGGCAGATAATAATTATTGACCATTAAGAACTTATAAAAGGAAATTAGTACATGGCACCTAGGGACAACATGCATTATGATTAGGGGTGTTGGCCTATACATAATCCTATGGGAATACCATGTATTGGTTATGGTCTCCTTTAATGTTGGCCGTCTATGAAAAAAATAGTTCACATAAAGGACATTGGGTGTGATGCTGGGGTGTATAAGGGTGTCTACATGGTGCTTTTTTAAGTGGTGGATACAACGATTGGTCATATAGAATATAAGTGAATAAACCAGTTGGGAACTTGTGGCAGCTGGTATTATTATTATTAGATGGATGGCTTTTGACCTGTTCTATGGCATTACCATGTGCATAGAGGATCTAGTTTCGACGGCATCATGGGGATTGGCTTTATCGGATTGAATTGTTTACATAATGGGTGTTGTGTGTGGAGCATGAAGGTAAGATATTGTCTACATGTTACAAAGGTATTATAGCTATGGTAAAGGGAAGACTTAAATAAAACATGGGAATATTCTATGAACTAACGTTCATTGAACCACTGAGATTAGGGTTCGAGATGGCAGGCTAAACCGTCGGGCGGTAGGTACACCGCCTACACATACTATCCGCATCCCCGAAGTTCGTGGGGATGGAAAGCGGTGAAGCGTGGTATAAAAAGTTGAATCCGGATGAGCATAAATACTGCACTGGTGGGAGTTTGATTGATCGGCTAGTACATCCAGACTGTTGTGGTTGTGAAGCAAAATGCCAAAGGGAGTTTATCCTCGTAATCCTGGAAGGAGGAGTCGGGCACAGATGGCGGGGAATCTGCCAAGGAATAATTTTGGAAGGCAAAATGGGGCTAAACGGCAAGCAAGTTCTTCTAAGGAGCAGATGCAAAATCCTGAGACTGGAGGCGACAAAAACCAGGTTTGGAATTCGCTTTTTGGATCTGCATCAGGATTTAGATACAAGTTCATTGATGGTTTGAGTAGTTCAATTAAACATAAGTATGTATGCTGGAATATGGCTTCGAAATATATGTTGCCCCTGCTGTGTTGAACTACTGTGATACGATTTGGTCAGCATGGTGATAGAACTTAGTTGCTTTGCTAGGGTGTCCTTGGTAGGGTTAAGCTTAGATATTATGGCCAGCGTAGATGGTTTGTGCTCTGTTATTGTGCAAGCTTATGGTTGATGCTCTGGTAATGATAGGAGATGTTCACTGGGCTGGGTGTAGTCAGTTGTGTATTTGCTGCTGTATTACAAGGTTAGTAGTATTTGTTTGGAGTCATAGTGATATTTAAAGTGGATAGCTCTGGGAGGCATTTGGGTCTAGCTTTGTGGGGCCTTGGTTTATGGTCGGGGCTGGTAGATTGGGTAGTGATGCCGTTTTCTAGTGCATAGGGGTTGGGGTGCAAGCCGTATCTGTAGGTGTCTTTGGGTGGGCTCCGTGGGGGTGTGGCATGTTTCATTGAGATGCATGTTGATACATCTGAGACAAATATGATAATACTTGTATGTTTAAATACCTGCTGGTGATGTAGCATTTAAGGTGGTTAAGTAAGTATGATAGATGTTGAATTCAGTGAGAGGAGTAGGATTAAGAATAATTACTTTATTACCTTCTGTTTGGAATGGTTTAAGACTGATTTAAATGGATTTTATAGACATGAAATGTAGGTTCCAGTTCTATTTATATGTTCTTTGGATTATAGAGTATTTGTAGGTTCGGTTGTTGAAAATGAAGTCTGCAAAATGTGTGTCTTCAGTCAAGGGAAAGTATGTTTTGCTGACATAATAATAGGAACAAAGCGTCTTGTACAATGGTGAAAAGACTTTCAGATATCAGTTGAATGTGCTGTCTATGTAATAAACTTCTCTAGTTGAACAGGCTTATAAGTTATATGCTAGAATAAAACAGCTGGGGTAAGCAGCGTATGGATGCAAAGTGATGTACATAATCTGGTATAGTAGTGGATGTATGTTAATGGGAAATGTTGAGGTGAAGGGCGATGAGCCAAGAAGTTTCATAGCTTACCTGTCATCCCTTGCATTGTTACCAAGTTGTTGCTAACATTTGCATTGTTTGGATGCAGGTAACCGAAACTTCTTCTCCTTAATGTTTTTCATTTTGTGGAGAACTTGAAGTTCTTATAAACCAACGGTGATGGGCTACTGCGGACATGGTGAGATCGTACTAGTGGTGGTTGACCATAAACAATGCTTTTGTATAATGCAAATAGTAGTGTCATGGGATACTTGCTGTCCTAAACTTGTAATAGTAGTATAAAAGAAATAGTTTCCTGATATGTTAATAGGAATACATTTTGATTCTATTGTGCTGAATATTTTAAATTTTTGCAAAGAAAAATATTTTCTATCTGCATTTGGTCTTAAACTTAAAATAGGCTTCGTTAATTTGCTATTGAACATAAATATTGTTGATGGATATGGCCTGGGATAAAAACCAGGGTGGATATAGTGGAATGTTTTTACCTTGAATTAAATCTGCTTTTGTAATAGTACAAAGTATGATCATAATCTGGGTAAAAATGTATCGAAGAAGAAATAGTGACTTCCACATGCTGGAGTTATCTGGCATACATATCCATAATGGTCTTATAATATAAAGATTTGGTTTTTTCAATGGTTTAACATTACTGACTGGTGAATGATTTTAGGGAAAAAGTACATGGGTCAAGCAACTGCTGGATATTGGATACGGAGTTATTGGTGATGCACCTAATCGAGCTGTACAATCTATTCTCTGTATGATTCCCAACAGGGAAATACACGAGGCTATACTTGTGCAAAATCAGGGGCTGATACCAGGTGCCTTTTCACCAGTTAAACACTTGGGTTTCAGTTCATGGTTGGAGATATTCATAAAGATGGACGAACAAAAAATGAGGGTAAAAGAGTGCTTGAATATTCTTGAGCAAGTTTTCAATGAGACCACGGAAATTTTAGCAGATAGAACTGATTTGGATGACATGCTTGCATTGGAATTTAAGCTTGGTGTTATGTTTCTGGAAAAAACTCATAATATACAGGACCCTACCTTTGAAGAGGAAGACAATGTACTATGTAACCAAACAAGTGTCTTAGTGGAAGAGGATGCTGGTCATGGGTTTGGCAAATTTATACCAATGGAAGATGTGGAGCTGATGAAGAAAGAGAAGGAGACCTGTTTAGGAGAAATTAATCGGGATACATTAATGAGGCTGACCTTGCAGAATTGTGTTCGTTTTCCGATTATTTCTGAAATGGCAGTGGAATGGCTAGGTGAACAATTTGCTCATGGATTATGGAGAAGTCAGAACTTCAGTACTCTTGCTCCTATTAGTGCAAAAGCTTGGAGACTGATGGCAGGGATTACAGATGAACAAATGAATGAGGTTATAAACTCTGCAAATAACCTTGTTAAGATTGTGGACAGGATTGAAATTAACTTCCCATTTGGATCTGACCTCTTCGATAAGAAATGCATAAAAAATACAGGTACCACATTGTTTGTTAAAGCTCATATGGGATACCCTGATATTGAAAGGAATTACTCATATCTGCATCGAATCTGGAGGAGTTTCAGTCCTTATTTCAAATGTAATTGCCAGGCTCCTTGTTCTGAAACTATTACCTGGTTGGATCAGGCTATTTGGTTTGTCCTGAACCATCTAGAGTTGGTCTTTCCAAAATACTCACAAGCTGGTCGGATGGGCTCCATGTTGTGCTTCATACAGCAGAATTTGAGAAAGCCAATAATGGCACAGTTAGCATACATGCAGGTTAGGGAAATGATGGTGAAGATTACCAATAAACTTGCAGCATGTCCTCAGTGTGACCTTAAGCAAGTATTTGGGGATACAAAGTTGGTTGAAGCGTGTGAGGTTATGATCAAGGATGAAGAGTTTGCAAAAAAGAAATTTAAACGGAGCAGGGATGAGGTTGTCACCCCTACAGTTATGCAACGTCCTAGTAAAGGGAGTGATGATTATTTTCCTCCAAGGGTTGCCAGAATCAGTACTGATTCCAGCTCAAAAAGCTTCATAAGCATTACGGATAACTCTGATATGGTAGGCTGTACCCCAGGGGAAGCATCAGTATCTAAACTGGAAAGGCCAGAAATCTTTAAGAGTGTCAATGAAATGAAAAAGACAAGACTTATTTACTGAAGACATGCTTATTGTCCTTGAATCTGGTCCACAGTACTAATTCAAGGGCTTCTGCTAATGGCAGACAACATAATCGGGTCCACTGCACCCATTATGTAATGGAAACTTGGTACATGGGATGTACTAGTTAGTTTAATTCAGTTGGCTGGCAGAATGCAAAGTCTTTAAGACTTGCAAATCCTTTTTTGTACTTGTTCAGTTGGTTCTTATCTACGTATGGTTTCATACGGTTTTATGCAATGTATTCCTTTACTTAAAGTAACGAGAAAGCTTTTCCTGACTTACATGCATAAAGTAAATACAAAAGTAGTACACGGACTGGTCCAAAGATTTATAGAAAGCATTGGATATCATATGAGTGAGTAGGACTAATATTCGAAACTAAAGGTGTCTTAAGGGATGGATTAAATACTGTGGTTTGATGATAATTCGTTGATTATACCCAAATATTGCAGTTGAATATGTAATGGGTTTACTAAAAATTAAAGCCTGTTCCTGTAAGCGTTTACTAACAGTAAGGATAGGGATGTTAAAGGTGGTTTACATATTAATATGGTTTTGGTTGAAAGTACTCCAGGACCTAATCAATACTGTTTATGGGTGGTGCAGGAGATTAATGATGCGTATAGAGTCATCACTAGGTGCCATAGTGGCAGGAAAATACTGTATAATGAGAAACAAGATGTCAGAAAAAAGGTACGAATACACTTTACATTCTCATCAAAAATTATTGACAAGATCAATCTCAGACAATGTATAAAAGATTATATTATTGAGAGGCTGGGGGTTTTAGGGGAGAATATAATGGAAGATACGGGGTTTGGTTGGAGATATGAAAAACAGTTGGTTGAATACATGTACAAACCATTTAGGATTTTTGCTGCTGAAGAAATGCCTAAATGTGTTTGTCATAAGCCAGGCATGCAGAGGTTTGTGGATGAGCAGGTTGGTCATGTAAGGACTATGGACCTAAATATTATCAAATCCCGAGAACTAAGAAACATGTTCAAAAAAGGACTTAACTTTATTCCGGATAAACCTCTTTGTATGGAAGAATTTCTAATTGATGTGGATAAGGGAATTGATGATCTTTTTCAGCTACATGAAGGGAGATCCAGAATATTACATCCATATGAGAGAGCAGGCATTAAAAGGAGTTTGGTAAGATTAATAAAAGGCAAGGCTCTGGATATTATAAAGAATCAGAAAAAAGTTAAATGTGCATGGTTTGATGAAGATGTAAATAAATGCATGAAATGGCTGATTGCAAACCTTTACATTGCTGGGGTGGACAAAGCATCAAACGTACCCTCATTTATCTGTCCTTGGCATATTCGTGACAAGGCTAGAGAGAGACTACAAGGAAAAGATTTTGAAAGGTGCAATTTAGTGAAGGAAGACCTGATAAAGCATATTGGGGTTCAGCTCGAAGAAAATTTCGGATTGGATTGTCCGCACAAGGAAAGATTACCATATCTGTTGGGTACATTTAAGGCTCATAAATCAGAATACAGGTGGATTACAAATGCTAATCGGACAGTATTTACCCTACCTTCAAAAATTGCTACCAGAGGATTGAGGGGTATCTTAGATGTGTTGCCTAAAACATATATGAACAAGTTAAGTTGGGTTAATGTCATGCTACCTGGGAAAGTTAACCCCTTCTGGGTTGTGAATTCCATTTATGAAGTTATGCTAAATCTACCTAGTAAAATGAATAATCTTTTCTCGGCTGATATCTCCAAATGTTACGAAAACATACCTATTGAGGGGAAGGATGGCATTTGTGCGGTTATGGGGGAGGTTATAGATATGGCAGTCAGATATATGACAGGAAACGGCGCGGAATTTAAATTTTGGTTCAAAGTAATAGAGGACGATGCTGTTTCTAGGTGGGACAATAAGTGCCATGATGGTCAGGGGTGGACATGCATGAGTAAACAGGAATTTTACAATTTAAATACTTGGCTGCTAACTAACTGCTTTGTAATTCAAGGTTACAATGTTTGGCGGCAGAAATGCGGAATACCGATGGGCTTCTCATGTTCACCCGAGTGGTGTAACATCTATCTATCATACTTTGAATTTAGGCACATTGAAAAGCTGGCAAAAAATGGAAGCTACGGTGAAGTTGTAAAATTTAAGGACGCTAGACGATATATGGACGATCTGTTTATCCCTAATGGAGGCGACTTACAGATGTTCTTGCAGCCCAATAAAGATAATATGGAATGCTACAACATATACAATTTGAAAATTCTGCAGATTAAAGATGAAACAGAATACAGATGTGAGGAGAATCACTCGGGGCAGATTGGTTACAAAGGGAACTTCTTAAATATTACGTTTGAAGTAATTAATCATGCTACCGGGTTGTATACCACAGCAAGATATGATAAAAGGGTGAAGCTACCGTTTAAAATTATGCGGTTTATTCATGCTAGTAGCTGCAGGCCCTATCTTAATGCGAGCAGGGTCATATTATCACAGATTCTGCCGTATATATATGTGCACAGCTGCCCATTGGCTGCTGCTGAGGATATTAGAAATTTAATTAATGAATTCGTAGATAACGGGTTCAAAAGAGAGGATTTGAGGGAAAGTGTTTTGAGGATGCTACAAAGTGACAGATTTCCAGGCCTTATGTATGATGTCAACATGCTTCTGAATAACATATAAGTGATGGTCTAAAGCAGTTATTTATATGATATAGGATATTCTCGTGTAGGATAGCAGGACCCTTCTTTTCATAGGAAGGGTCCTGCATCCTTATGACCTATGAAATAGTTGGGCCTGCTACCCGAGGGAGGGTTTGTGGGAGAAGAAGAAGAAGAAGAAGAAGAAGAAGAAGAAGAAGAAGAAGAAGATGAAAATAAGTTGTTATTAATGGTAGTAGGTTGAGGGGGCTGGCAATACGGAAGATATGATACTGAATTATGAGAAACAGAGGCAGATAATAATTATTGACCATTAAGAACTTATAAAAGGAAATTAGTACATGGCACCTAGGGACAACATGCATTATGATTAGGGGTGTTGGCCTATACATAATCCTATGGGAATACCATGTATTGGTTATGGTCTCCTTTAATGTTGGCCGTCTATGAAAAAAATAGTTCACATAAAGGACATTGGGTGTGATGCTGGGGTGTATAAGGGTGTCTACATGGTGCTTTTTTAAGTGGTGGATACAACGATTGGTCATATAGAATATAAGTGAATAAACCAGTTGGGAACTTGTGGCAGCTGGTATTATTATTATTAGATGGATGGCTTTTGACCTGTTCTATGGCATTACCATGTGCATAGAGGATCTAGTTTCGACGGCATCATGGGGATTGGCTTTATCGGATTGAATTGTTTACATAATGGGTGTTGTGTGTGGAGCATGAAGGTAAGATATTGTCTACATGTTACAAAGGTATTATAGCTATGGTAAAGGGAGGACTTAAATAAAACATGGGAATATTCTATGAACTAACGTTCATTGAACCACTGAGATTAGGGTTCGAGATGGCGGCTAAACCCGGGCGGTAGGTACACCGCCACACATACTATCTGCATCCCCGAAGTTCGTGGGGATGGAAAGCGGTGAAGCGATGGTATAAAAAGTTGAATCGGGATGAGCATAAATACCGCACTGGTGGGAGTTTGATTGATCGGCTAGTACATCCAGACTGTTGTGGTTGTGAAGCAAAATGCCAAAGGGAGTTTATCCTCGTAATCCTGGAAGGAGGAGTCGGGCACAGATGGCGGGGAATCTGCCAAGGAATAATTTTGGAAGGCAAAATGGGGCTAAACGGCAAGCAAGTTCTTCTAAGGAGCAGATGCAAAATCCTGAGACTCGAGGCGACAAAAACCAGGTTTGGAATTCGCTTTTTGGATCTGCATCAGGATTTAGATACAAGTTCATTGATGGTTTGAGTAGTTCAATTAAACATAAGTATGTATGCTGGAATATGGCTTCGAAATATATGTTGCCCCTGCTGTGTTGAACTACTGTGATACGATTTGGTCAGCATGGTGATAGAACTTAGTTGCTTTGCTAGGGTGTCCTTGGTAGGGTTAAGCTTAGATATTATGGCCAGCGTAGATGGTTTGTGCTCTGTTATTGTGCAAGCTTATGGTTGATGCTCTGGTAATGATAGGAGATGTTCACTGGGCTGGGTGTAGTCAGTTGTGTATTTGCTGCTGTATTACAAGGTTAGTAGTATTTGTTTGGAGTCATAGTGATATTTAAAGTGGATAGCTCTGGGAGGCATTTGGGTCTAGCTTTGTGGGGCCTTGGTTTATGGTCGGGGCTGGTAGATTGGGTAGTGATGCCGTTTTCTAGTGCATAGGGGGTTGGGGTCTGTTTCTGTATCTGTAGGTGTGCTGGGTGGGCTCCGTGGCCAGGGTGTGGCATGTTTCATTGAGATGCATGTTGATACATCTGAGACAAATATGATAATACTTGTATGTTTAAATACCTGCTGGTGATGTAGCATTTAAGGTGGTTAAGTAAGTATGATAGATGTTGAATTCAGTGAGAGGAGTAGGATTAAGAATAATTACTTTATTACCTTCTGTTTGGGATGGTTTAAGACTGATTTAAATGGATTTTATAGACATGAAATGTAGGTTCCAGTTCTATTTATATGTTCTTTGGATTATAGAGTATTTGTAGGTTCGGTTGTTGAAAATGAAGTCTGCAAAATGTGTGTCTTCAGTCAAGGGAAAGTATGTTTTGCTGACATAATAATAGGAACAAAGCGTCTTGTACAATGGTGAAAAGACTTTCAGATATCAGTTGAATGTGCTGTCTATGTAATAAACTTCTCTAGTTGAACAGGCTTATAAGTTATATGCTAGAATAAAACAGCTGGGGTAAGCAGCGTATGGATGCAAAGTGATGTACATAATCTGGTATAGTAGTGGATGTATGTTAATGGGAAATGTTGAGGTGAAGGGCGATGAGCCAAGAAGTTTCATAGCTTACCTGTCATCCCTTGCATTGTTACCAAGTTGTTGCTAACATTTGCATTGTTTGGATGCAGGTAACCGAAACTTCTTCTCCTTAATGTTTTTCATTTTGTGGAGAACTTGAAGTTCTTATAAACCAACGGTGATGGGCTACTGCGGACATGGTGAGATCGTACTAGTGGTGGTTGACCATAAACAATGCTTTTGTATAATGCAAATAGTAGTGTCATGGGATACTTGCTGTCCTAAACTTGTAATAGTAGTATAAAAGAAATAGTTTCCTGATATGTTAATTTTTTATTTTTGGTCCAGCTAGACTAGTCTTGTCACTAGAATATCATCTTGTACAGACTAGCTAGAAATATCCTACTGCCGGTCAAGGCAACCAAAGTGGAGGACACGTATCGGCACAAGTTCTACCACGTCGGGGATCATGGCCGTATAACCCCAGTAACCAACTCCCAAATATAAATATACACTGGACGGGTTTGAACCCCCGACCACGTGCACATTTATTTTGGCATTACTAGGCCTATACCAACTCACCACACATCCGTTGGGCAAAACTTTAGCCATACATGCACACTTTGTAGGCGGGGATATCTCCGCCTTTTAGGAAGTCACGGAAATTTTTGTATTTTTTATTTTTGGTCCAGCTAGACTAGTCTTGTCACTAGAATATCATTGTGGACTAGCTAGAAATATCCCATCGCTTTAGGTCCAAGGCAACCAAAGTGGAGGACACGTATCGGCACAAGTTCTACCACGTCGGGGATCATGGCCGTATAACCCCAGTAACCAACTCCCAAATATAAATATACACTGGACGGGTTTGAACCCCCGACCACGTGCACATTTATTTTGGCATTACTAGGCCTATACCAACTCACCACACATCCGTTGGGCAAAACTTTAGCCATACATGCACACTTTGTAGGCAGGATATCTCCCGCCTTAGGAAGTCACGGAAATTTTTGTATTTTTTATTTTTGGTCCAGCTAGACTAGTCTTGTCACTAGAATATCATCTTGTACGCACTAGCTAGAAATATCCCTTGCCGGCCAAGGCAACCAAAGTGGAGGACACGGCACAAGTTCTACCACGTCGGGGATCATGGCCAGATAACCCCAAGAACCAACTCCCAAATATAAATATATACACTGGACGGGTTTGAACCCCCGACCACGTGCACATTTATTTTGGCATTACTAGGCCTATACCAACTCACCACACATCCGTTGGGCAAAACTTTAGCCATACATGCACACTTTGTAGGCAGGATATCTCCCACCTTAGGAAGTCACGGAAATTTTTGTATTTTTTATTTTTGGTCCAGCTAGACTAGTCTTGTCACTAGAATATCATCTTGTACAGACTAGCTAGAAATATCCTACTGCCGGTCAAGGCAACCAAAGTGGAGGACACGTATCGGCACAAGTTCTACCACGTCGGGGATCATGGCCGTATAACCCCAGTAACCAGTCGGGGATCATGGCCGAAGAAGAAGAAGAAGAAGAAGAAGAAGATGAAAATAAGTTGTTATTAATGGTAGTAGGTTGAGGGGGCTGGCAATACGGAAGATATGATACTGAATTATGAGAAACAGAGGCAGATAATAATTATTGACCATTAAGAACTTATAAAAGGAAATTAGTACATGGCACCTAGGGACAACATGCATTATGATTAGGGGTGTTGGCCTATACATAATCCTATGGGAATACCATGTATTGGTTATGGTCTCCTTTAATGTTGGCCGTCTATGAAAAAAATAGTTCACATAAAGGACATTGGGTGTGATGCTGGGGTGTATAAGGGTGTCTACATGGTGCTTTTTTAAGTGGTGGATACAACGATTGGTCATATAGAATATAAGTGAATAAACCAGTTGGGAACTTGTGGCAGCTGGTATTATTATTATTAGATGGATGGCTTTTGACCTGTTCTATGGCATTACCATGTGCATAGAGGATCTAGTTTCGACGGCATCATGGGGATTGGCTTTATCGGATTGAATTGTTTACATAATGGGTGTTGTGTGTGGAGCATGAAGGTAAGATATTGTCTACATGTTACAAAGGTATTATAGCTATGGTAAAGGGAGGACTTAAATAAAACATGGGAATATTCTATGAACTAACGTTCATTGAACCACTGAGATTAGGGTTCGAGATGGCAGGCTAAACCGTCGGGCGGTAGGTACACCGCCTACACATACTATCTGCATCCCTGAGTTCGTGGGGATGGAAAGCGGTGAAGCGTGGTATAAAAAGTTGAATCCGGATGAGCATAAATACTGCACTGGTGGGAGTTTGATTGATCGGCTAGTACATCCAGACTGTTGTGGTTGTGAAGCAAAATGCCAAAGGGAGTTTATCCTCGTAATCCTGGAAGGAGGAGTCGGGCACAGATGGCGGGGAATCTGCCAAGGAATAATTTTGGAAGGCAAAATGGGGCTAAACGGCAAGCAAGTTCTTCTAAGGAGCAGATGCAAAATCCTGAGACTGGAGGCGACAAAAACCAGGTTTGGAATTCGCTTTTTGGATCTGCATCAGGATTTAGATACAAGTTCATTGATGGTTTGAGTAGTTCAATTAAACATAAGTATGTATCTTTGGAATATGGCTTGAAATATATGTTGCCCCCATTTGTGTTGAACTACCGCGGATACGATTTGGTCAAAGATGGTGATAGAACTTAGTTGCTTTGCTAGGGTGTCCTTGGTAGGGTTAAGCTTAGATATTATGGCCGCCGTAGATGGTTTGTGCTGTTATTGTGCAAGCTTATGGTTGATGCCCGGTAATGATAGGAGATGTTCACGGGCCGGGTGTAGTCGGGTTGTGTATTTGTCGGCCAGATTACAAGGTTAGTAGTATTTGTTTGGAGTCATAGTGATATTTAAAGTGGATAGCTCTGGGAGGCATTTGGGTCTAGCTTTGTGGGGCCTTGGTTTATGGTCGGGCTGGTAGATTGGGTAGTGATGCCGTTTTCTAGTGCATAGGGGGTTGGGGTCTGTTTCTGTATCTGTAGGTGTGCTGGGTGGGCTCCGTGGCCAGGGTGTGGCATGTTTCATTGAGATGCATGTTGATACATCTGAGACAAATATGATAATACTTGTATGTTTAAATACCTGTTGGTGATGTAGCATTTAAGGTGGTTAAGTAAGTATGATAGATGTTGAATTCAGTGAGAGGAGTAGGATTAAGAATAATTACTTTATTACCTTCTGTTTGGGATGGTTTAAGACTGATTTAAATGGATTTTATAGACATGAAATGTAGGTTCCAGTTCTATTTATATGTTCTTTGGATTATAGAGTATTTGTAGGTTCGGTTGTTGAAAATGAAGTCTGCAAAATGTGTGTCTTCAGTCAAGGGAAAGTATGTTTTGCTGACATAATAATAGGAACAAAGCGTCTTGTACAATGGTGAAAAGACTTTCAGATATCAGTTGAATGTGCTGTCTATGTAATAAACTTCTCTAGTTGAACAGGCTTATAAGTTATATGCTAGAATAAAACAGCTGGGGTAAGCAGCGTATGGATGCAAAGTGATGTACATAACTGGTATAGTAGTGGATGTATGTTAATGGGAAATGTTGAGGTGAAGGGCGATGAGCCAAGAAGTTTCATAACATCATCCCTTGCATTGTTACCAAGTTGTTGCTAACATTTGCATTGTTTGGATGCGTGTAACCTAAACTTCTTCTCCTTAATGTTTTTCATTTTGTGGAGAACTTGAAGTTCTTATAAACCAACCGGTGATGGGCTCTGCGGACATGGTGAGATCGTACTAGTGGTGGTTGACCATAAACAATGCTTTTGTATAATGCAAATAGTAGTGTCATGGGATACTTCTTTGTCCCTAAACTTGTAATAGTAGTATAAAAGAATGATACGTGACTTTGAAAAATATGATGACATTTGATTTATTTTGTTGTAATGCACGTTTATTGATTTATAAGACACAGAATGCATGTTCTAATGGGTAGAAAGCGGATATGGTTTATTATGGGAACACAGATGGCCTTCTACTTGGGAATATGATATCTGACAAAGTAAGGATACTTGAAATTGGCATATTGCCTTAGAAAATGTTGGTTTACAAGGGACCTTTGAAAGTGACACGAAGGGAAATATTTTCCTTAGATAACAAGCTCAAGTGGATGACATGGGATAACTATAATGCTATGTTGTGATAATTATTAATGGGTGATGTATGATGTGCAAGATACAACATTATTTTAAAGGCTATGTATACGTCCATCTTCAATGTGGCACAAAGGGTGCAATTAATAGCCATAAAGCCCAATGAAGTACATGAGATGCTAAATCTCCAAAAAGTTTTTGCTCTAAGGCACATATTTGTGATGGGACTACCAAATGGTCTACGGATAAAGAATTCCTAAGGAATGTATTGTCAAAAAAGTAGATAAGAATGGCAGTTTTAGAAGCCGCATTTGTATAAGCCCTAAAAGGCATGGTCGACCTAGTTTTTGGGCGCCATGCACACGGTTTTGGCATGGCTAAAATAGCCGGATTTTGAATAGCCAATGAAGCCGAATTTGGCATGGCTTGGAGCAGCGTTTGGTTTTTCCAAAGGAGATTGTTACTCTCTACATCCAGATATATTAATGCTAAATGGACAAGCGCATCTTCACATAAACCAGTGATCTTCTTTACAATGGATATCACTGTAAGTTCTTATAAGGGATAAGGGATTTTCTTAAAGCAGTGATAGTTTTGCTTAAAATGCGGCTCTTGATGCTTCCTGCTGCAAATCTGAATCCTTGATAAGCCAAGTATGCATGGACGGTACTCTTGAGTTTATAAAGTCATGCAAGCATATGATATCTATGCAAGAATATGATATATGTGCAGGATGGATACATGAAGATATGGCAAGCGAATCTGCTCTGATAGTGTTGCAGCTATCTAGAGGACATGTTCTTAAGGATGTCTCATAAAACTACTGGATTATATGGTCTCAATCCTTTTCTGAATCTCTGAGGTATGAATCACGTTTTTATGCTTTATCAAAATAATGTGGCTACTCTAGATTGTAGATGTGCATTCACATCTTAATTGAAGCACTCATTTATTTTATTTTATATTATTTCCTACCAAGTATAGAGAATGTTTTGCCTTAATGGCTGTTGATCTATGGTGACCGTAATTTTATGGCAGAAAATTGTATGTACAAGAGGTCCATTCACTTCTAGTGTTCAATGGGCAAACTCTGTTATAGAAGTGATGATGCCATGATCATCGAATATGGCAATGCATCGTCATGTAGACACCACTAGCGACAATATAATATCAAAAAATAATCGAAGCTCTCTAAATCAGGTTTGGTTTGAGCTTTGTTATATGTTGGCTTTGAAATATTTCTATGGTTTGTAAGTCTGGAAAAAGTAGCTATTTGAGAATATTTATGGTTATATCTGAGAATTTATATGCTCAAGAGTCTATGTTTGAGAATCTACGGATTAAAGAATCTATACGGAGTTCTATATCGTACATTATAAATCTTATGGTTGACATTGATATGAACTGGAAGATGTAAATGGATTTAATGTGGGAACAATATGCTGAGAACAAATTGAGGAAGTATAAATAGTCAAATTGAGAAAGTCTAAAATGTCAAAGATTTGATACTTAAAGCTGTAAGGAAATTATCATGCTGTAGAACAAGTTATCAACATGACCAGCTAGATTTGGGGCTAAGAAATTAGTTCTCGTCTAATGGAAATGATTGAGATCAATTAGTACTATGCTAAATAAGTTACTATTCCAGGCCTTTTTAGTTAATGCATCTCAGGGCAAAAGGATACAATTGGTGATCAGTGATAAACTGAGAGACCCAATGTACCTTTTGGCCCTTGCACATTTACCATTATCATGCTAATTGTGTATTGATTGGCTGCAGTGCGGGTTCTCTCCTCCAATTGTCTCTATTTTGCTTCGGGATGGGATTAACGTAGAAGAGGATGGAATACTTTCAAATGGAATCATGAAATACAGGAATGTAATTGAAAACTCTAGATTTTATATTTTATGCTTTACACTTTCTATTGTATATTTTAGAATTTATACATTATAAGTTACATTACATGTTACACTTCATACTTCATACTTTGTACGGATATATTTATCAATTTTACAAATATACGGAATGTGTTTTTCAAATTTAGAAAAGTATATGGCTATGGTTTGGAGAGTGCCTGATGTGGCCTGGCGTAAAAACCCAGGGTGGATATTTGGGAATCATTTACATCCTGAATGGAGCTGTTTTTTTGTTTTTGTACATTAAATAGTGTAAATCTGGATGTAAATATGAATAAGAAGAAATCGTGACTTCCACTTGCTGGAGATATTCGGCAAACACATCTCTTCTGCAAACCATGAATGAATTTATCTGTTAGTCCACTATTTGGTGACTAATGGTTTGTGTAATTATTTCAGTGCTTAAATATCAGGTTGGAGCATCATACTAATATGGAGGTGGAAGATACTCCATAAGATGTTGTCCAATTAAAGTCACTCTGAATAGGTAAAAGAGGTATGGTAGTTGCTGAGCTTTTAGCTTCTCTGTTTAACATTTACAGGTTAAGAATTGGACACTGGCACATTGTGCCTTATTCAGTAAATGCTATTCAAGTGGAAAACTTATCTTGGCCCACTGCGCCTTGATTAAATACTACTGTGCATAGTACTTATGGCCCAATGTGCCTCATGTACGTTGCAAATTTATAGACTGGCCTTGGCCCTTTGTGGGCAAGGCTTAGAGATTGGGTCCACTGTACCCAATACTCTATACTTATAATCAAACTAATTTACTTTCTTCTGGTGTAAGGAAGTAGGACCCCTCTTTTTATAGGGGGGTCCTACTTTCCTTATAAAAAGAGGTGTCCTACATCCTGAGGGAGGGATGTGGGAGAAGAAGAAGAAGAAGAAGAAGAAGAAGAAGAATAACAGAATATTCTCTGTGGATCTTCTTTTCTTTGATACGTGACTTTGAAAAATATGATGACATTTGATTTATTTTGTTGTAATGCACGTTTATTGATTTATAAGACACAGAATGCATGTTCTAATGGGTAGAAAGCGGATATGGTTTATTATGGGAACACAGATGGCCTTCTACTTGGGAATATGATATCTGACAAAGTAAGGATACTTGAAATTGGCATATTGCCTTAGAAAATGTTGGTTTACAAGGGACCTTTGAAAGTGACACGAAGGGAAATATTTTCCTTAGATAACAAGCTCAAGTGGATGACATGGGATAACTATAATGCTATGTTGTGATAATTATTAATGGGTGATGTATGATGTGCAAGATACAACATTATTTTAAAGGCTATGTATACGTCCATCTTCAATGTGGCACAAAGGGTGCAATTAATAGCCATAAAGCCCAATGAAGTACATGAGATGCTAAATCTCCAAAAAGTTTTTGCTCTAAGGCACATATTTGTGATGGGACTACCAAATGGTCTACGGATAAAGAATTCCTAAGGAATGTATTGTCAAAAAAGTAGATAAGAATGGCAGTTTTAGAAGCCGCATTTGTATAAGCCCTAAAAGGCATGGTCGACCTAGTTTTTGGGCGCCATGCACACGGTTTTGGCATGGCTAAAATAGCCGGATTTTGAATAGCCAATGAAGCCGAATTTGGCATGGCTTGGAGCAGCGTTTGGTTTTTCCAAAGGAGATTGTTACTCTCTACATCCAGATATATTAATGCTAAATGGACAAGCGCATCTTCACATAAACCGGTGATCTTCTTTACAATGGATATCACCGTGAAGTTCTTATAAGGGATAAGGGATTTTCTTAAAGCGGTGATAGTTTTGCTTAAAATGCGGCTCTTGATGCTTCCTGCTGCAAATCTGAATCCTTGATAAGCCAAGTATGCATGGACGGTACTCTTTGAGTTTATAAAGTCATGCAAGCATATGATATCTATGCAAGAATATGATATATGTGCGGGATGGATACATGAAGATATGGCAAGTTTAATCGCCTCGATAGTGTTGCAGCTATCTAGAGGACATGTTCTTAAGGATGTCTCATAAAACTACTTTGGATTATATGGTCTCAATCCTTTTCTCAATCTCCGAGGTATGAATCACGTTTTTATGCTTTATCAAAATAATGTGGCTACTCTAGATTGTAGATGTGCATTCACATCTTAATTGAAGCACTCATTTATTTTATTTTATATTATTTCCTACCAAGTATAGAGAATGTTTTGCCTTAATGGTCGTTGATCTATGGTGACCGTAATTTTATGGCAGAAAATTGTATGTACAAGAGGTCCATTCACTTCTAGTGTTCAATGGGCAAACTCTGTTATAGAAGTGATGATGCCATGATCATCGAATATGGCAATGCATCGTCATGTAGACACCACTAGCGACAATATAATATCAAAAAATAATCGAAGCTCTCTAAATCAGGTTTGGTTTGAGCTTTGTTATATGTTGGCTTTGAAATATTTCTATGGTTTGTAAGTCTGGAAAAAGTAGCTATTTGAGAATATTTATGGTTATATCTGAGAATTTATATGCTCAAGAGTCTATGTTTGAGAATCTACGGATTAAAGAATCTATACGGAGTTCTATATCGTACATTATAAATCTTATGGTTGACATTGATATGAACTGGAAGATGTAAATGGATTTAATGTGGGAACAATATGCTGAGAACAAATTGAGGAAGTATAAATAGTCAAATTGAGAAAGTCTAAAATGTCAAAGATTTGATACTTAAAGCTGTAAGGAAATTATCATGCTGTAGAACAAGTTATCAACATGACCAGCTAGATTTGGGGCTAAGAAATTAGTTCTCGTCTAATGGAAATGATTGAGATCAATTAGTACTATGCTAAATAAGTTACTATTCCAGGCCTTTTTAGTTAATGCATCTCAGGGCAAAAGGATACAATTGGTGATCAGTGATAAACTGAGAGACCCAATGTACCTTTTGGCCCTTGCACATTTACCATTATCATGCTAATTGTGTATTGATTGGCTGCAGGTACGGGTTCTCTCCTCCAATTGTCTCTATTTTGCTTCCAGGATGTCGTTAACGTAGAAGAGGATGGAATACTTTCAAATGGAATCATGAAATACAGGAATGTAATTGAAAACTCTAGATTTTATATTTTATGCTTTACACTTTCTATTGTATATTTTAGAATTTATACATTATAAGTTACATTACATGTTACACTTCATACTTCATACTTTGTACGGATATATTTATCAATTTTACAAATATACGGAATGTGTTTTTCAAATTTAGAAAAGTATATGGCTATGGTTTGGAGAGTGCCTGATGTGGCCTGGCGTAAAAACCCAGGGTGGATATTTGGGAATCATTTACATCCTGAATGGAGCTGTTTTTTTGTTTTTGTACATTAAATAGTGTAAATCTGGATGTAAATATGAATAAGAAGAAGAAGAAGAAGAAGAAGAAGAAGAAGAAGAAGAAGAAGAAGAAGAAGAAGAAGAAGAAGAAGAAGAAGAAGAAGAAGAAGAAGATTCTTCATCTTTTGATAATGCTCCAATGATTTAGATATGCCTATGGAAGGTGTGCAAAGGGTGCTCTTTTATATGAATTTTTTAGTCTAATGTATGCCATGTCACATGGTTCACATGGTGTAAACATAGTCCACATGGGCCAACTATAGAATGAAGTTGCCAAAAGTTGTTCTTTAGTGGTTCGTTGGATAAATTTGAGCCACACAAGAATGGTATAAACATATGGTTAATAGGTTATTATTTGATCGATGCAAAAATTTCTACAAGCTTTTTTCATGATATGCTAATACTCTAATTTCTTAAAAGTTGCATATTTCTTCTAAGTCTTATAATATATTCATTGACTTTATGGATCATAATTTTTATAAAGAGGTATTACAATAAACTTTTCCTATAGTAAGAACTTATGCATGCATGCACCTTTTATTATTTGAAAGATGGGCGTCAATGTACCTTGTAAGTTGGTCCAAAGTACTCACGATAATGGAACACCATTTGAAGATGCCGAAGTTGCTTTTAATTACGGGACCTTATAGGGCTTCCAAAATATTGTTCAAATATGATGGGATATTTTGCCATGCCACATAATTAAGATGGACGGTGGCATTAAATGCGTTTAAATGCATCGATATATGGTAAATGCCTTAGAATATTTTGGGCAAAGCCAAAAGTGTCCGAAATTATCTGATTATGGCAATTTGAATGGCTTTGATTGTCTCTCACATAACCAAGTAGATGCGTAATGGCACAAATGTGGCTTTTTGAGGACAAAAATTCGTTTTGATATTTAGGTTTAGGCATACCTAAATACAACTTCAAGCGGCTTACTCAGATTTAAAATCACCGCCTCGCTTGTGGAAGATCCAAAATGCCTAAAGGTGTTTATATTTGCGGTAGCAGGGTACAACGAGCTGGAACCCTCCTCCAATGAGACAAGCATGGAATGATAATGATGAAGAACGAACGAAGCAAGAGGCCAGGAAGAGGAGCGACCAAAACCAGGTTCCTATAGCTTATCTGTTTTTGTAGTCTACGTTTAGTAATGACTCATGCAAAAACAGAGATAAAAATGATGCCTTGTATGGGCTAAGAATAGGTTTGATGCTATTCTTATGGTAAGATGCCGATTTGCTCGATATTTGCTCTAGAATACATACTATGCTTAACAGGGATAGCTTATCTGAATTTGTAGTCCACTTTTGGTAATGATTCATGATAAAACAAATGATTTTTTCGTGAAAAGTCTATCTAGAAATATTTCTGAAACATGCTACAGAAACTTGCATCCTGATACATAGTTTTGGATGACGATTTTGTTGAAATATCTGAGCTTTACATGGCCTGCATACATCCGGTTTTTGCCATAAAGCCAGATGGTTTATGACATCTGCTTATTTAAGGCTACTGCACATGCTTATCTAAGTGTGAGTAGAATCTAATGAGATCGGATAAACTAATGTAGAAATAAACTAATGTGACCAAGTATTTTGCTCACAAGTTTTGTTGGCGTTTCATTTTAGGTGTTTAGGATGATACATTGCCCTAGAATAATGTACCTTATTTTATTAATTGTTGATTCATATATATGATGCGGGTAAGCGACCATACACTAATATTTATTGCATTTGAACACATTTTTCTATTTTTCTTGAAAACCAAAGACTCTTTGCATTTGAGATTTGCTATTGGTTGGGTTAATGGGTCAGCAAGGTTAAGACTTGTATGCTTTCCATTTGGCTGATTTTATGCTAATATGCGGACTAAAAGCTGGTGTATGCAGCTTTTAGATAATTTGTGCTTTTTCTAAGATTTATGGTAAGTTCTAGAGCTCATTTTGCTTATAATACACCATTCTTCTTTGAAAAGAATAGTGAAGGGCGAGCCATAGTGTCTCATTGCTTACCCGACGCTTTCCTTATTACCATTTTTCATGCTAATATTGGTCCGTTTGGGTGCGTAAAAAATCGAGACACCATCTCCCTCGCTCTTTCAAATTTACAAGGTGGCAACACAAAAAGCTACCACAAGGGAAGATGATATTAACGGAAAACGATCAACAAATCCAGATCTCATACTTCATTTGGTGAGATCTAACTAAACTCCGAGGGGTACTAAGAATATTGGCAAAAGATATGATGAGAGATTGTAGTCAGTCATAATTGAAAGAAAGATATAAGTTAGATTCCTTCATGAAACTCTTTGTTACATAAATTAATGCATGGCTATTCGTAAAAAACTTTGAGATGTAGAGATAGTTTATGATAATGGTCTACATGTTTTAAACTATGATATAATATATATTGGGGAAATTAATGTGCTGGAATTTGTATGTTGACATATGATATAATAAAATAAGATCTTTGCTATTTAGAAATTATATGAATGCGTAATTACTTTGTGAACAATATATTTTCTCGAATTTGAAAATTAAATGCTCATATGAGATTTGAAATAGGAACATTGATATGCTTTCTAAAAGGATGTAAAAATACTTTACACTCTATACTTTGTACGCTAAGACCGGGTAGAATTCTAAAACTCTAGCATAATGCATTAAAATGCTAATGTGGAAATTGATACACAGATATGGAAATATTATGGAAATGATGTTTTAGGTATTGTGCCTTCCATTTGTAACCGGGTAACGCCGTGATGGATATGTGTTGCATTCTTCGCCTGAACGGAAAGCCGCGGTAGCAAAAATGTTTTACCATAACTGCTAGCAGTCCCGGCGAAGATGCAGTAATGAAGAAGAAATCTGGACTCCATTTCCACCAGAAGGTCTAGGCCAAAGGGTTAGTGATAGAACGTCGGGCAGCCCGCTGCGGTGGCAACCGAAGCCGGCACCCTTCCCCAAGTCAAACGGTGTCAGACTTGCGGATCCCTCACAAGAGGGAGAGTCCCAGCCCGTGAGGCGGATCCAGTTCCCCAGGCAGCTCTTCCCCGCCGGCCCCCGGGCGTGACGCTTAATGACCACTCCTCCGGAGTCTTCCCCTATCCCAATCGCTGGATCCTCCGCTCAGGCCCCTCTTCGAAGGTCCAAAAGATTCCGTGATCGGGTCCGGGAGAACTTGTCAAACCAAGCTGGCCCCGGGAGGTCTACTTTGTAGAAAACTTGTTTTGTCGCTCAAGACGGGGAGTCTCCGGAATGAAAATCACCCCGCCAAATCGTCCGAATGGCGAAATTACCCGAGGGAGCAAGTTACACCTGGCCGGGTTTGGTAAAAGAAGGAAACACTCACGCCTCCATTTTACAAGATCCCGCATGCACATCCTAGGCCAACGGACCACGAAAGTGTGATGGAAGTGAGCTACTTTACGCTTTTGGAGGTCGTGGTGGTCTTCTGGCTAATGGAACTGGTCCCCAGGGCAATGTCGACGCTTCCAGTCCATTGGCAGAGCCGATCAAGCGATTCCCAGAGAGGGGAGGTCGCCCGGCCCTGGCCCCTCCCTGGCCTTGGGGAGAGGAAATTTGGGGCAAGCAGCCCTGAGGATTTTAGGGTCCAAGCCTCAAGGCCAACACCCCAACCCCACTTCAAGACACGGTGCAAGGTCCTGCCGACCCGACAAGGAGGGCCTCCAAAACGAAACCCCTGTGGGGTTGCCATGCTCTAGAAGGGTTTATGCTTTGGGGGCCGAGTCCCTGGCCCTGCTGCACTTGGGACCGCCGAAGAAGCCACCCAGAATACGGAGCAAGGGGGAACCGACGAGCGAGTTTGGGCCCAGCCCTCCTCCGGATGTGGCAAGTAGAAGTCGGGGGCTTTTGGTGCTGGCAAGACATTCAGTAAATTCGTAATTAATGCATTAAAAAACAAAAATAAATTCCGATTTTTGCCACTGATCCCTAATTCATCTCCAAAGACACGCCCAATTTTCGAATTTTCGGAGAAGGTCTAGGTCAAAGGGTTAGTATTAGAATGGTCGGGGCAGCCTGGTGGGCAACCGAGCCGCACCCTTCCCAAGTCAAACGAGGCCGACCCTTTGTGGATCCTCACAAGAGGGGAGAGTCCTGACTCCCGTGAGGCGGGATCCAAAAGTTCCCGAGGCAGTCCCTCTTTCCGGCCAAGCCCCCGGGGTCAGACGCTATCGACCACCTCCCGGAGCCCCGGCCCCCCTATCCGACCGCTTGATCCTCCGCTCAGGCCCCCTTCGGAAGGTCCAAAAGATTCCAGACGGGTCCGAGAACTTGTCAAACCAAGGGCGCCCCGAGGTCGGGCCTTTGTAGAAACCGCAGACTGCTTTGTGTCTCGGGGCACCGGGAGGTTCGAATGGCAAATAGACCCGCTAAATCGTCCGGAATGGCTAAATTACCCTAGGGAGCAAGTTACACTAGGCAAAAAGAAGGAAACACTCACGCCTCCCACGACAAGATCCCTACATCCACATCCTAGCCAATTGACTACGAGTGTGTGATGGAAGTGAGCTACTTTGGCGCTTGAGTTCGGGTGGTCTTCTGCCACGGAACTTGGTCCCCGTGGCAATGTCGGATGCTCGAGTCCATTGGCGAGCCAAATCATGATTTCCGAGAGGGAGGTCGCCCCCGTCCGGCCCCGTGGCCTTGGGGAGAGGAAATTTGGGGCAAGTGCCTCCGGAGGGATTTTAGGGTCCGCGGCCCAAGGCCAACACCCCAACTCCACTTCAAGACACGGCAAGAAGGTCCCTACGACCGACAAGGAGAGGGCCTCCCAAACGCAAACCCCCGTGGGCTGCTGTGCTCTAGAAGGGTTTATGCTTTGGGGCCGAAGTCCCGGTCTGCTGCATTTGGGACCGGGCCGAAGCAAGCAGCCGAGAATACGGAGCAAGGGGAACTCCGACGGATGGAGTTTGGGGCCTTTCCTCCTCCATGTGGCAAGTAGAAGTCTGGGGGCTTTTGCAAAGGGCAAGACATTCGTAAATTCGGAATTAATGCATTGCACCTAAAATAAATTCATTTTTGCGTGGCCGGATCCCTAATTCATCTCCAAAGACACGGCCCAATTTTTCGGAATTTTCTGAGAAGGTCTAGGTCAAAGGGTTAGCATTAGAATCCGGGTCGGGCAGCCCGCTGCGGTGTGGCAACCGAAGCCGGCACCCTTCCCCAAGTCAAACGAGGCCGTGACCTTGGGTGTGGATCCTCACAAGAGGGGAGAGTCCCAGACCCCGTGAGGCGGATCCAAAAAGTTCCCCGAGGCAGCCCTTCCTTCGGCAGTCCCCCCCGGTCGCACGCTGCAATGACCACCCTCCTGAGCCCTGCCCCTATCCCACCGCTGATCCTCCGCTCATGGCCCCCTCTTCTGGAAGGCCCAAAAGATTCCAGACGGGTCCGAGAACTTGTCAAACCCTGGGGCCCCGGGATGTCTACTTTGTAGAAACCGCGACCGCTTTGTCGCTCGGCACCGGGAGGCTCCTAATGGCAAATCGACCCCGCCAAATCGTCCGAATGGCTTAAATTACCCTAGGGAGCAAGTTACACTGGCCGGTTTTGGCAAAAGAAGGAAACACTCACGCCTCCACGACAAGATCCCGCATCCACATCCTAGGCCAATTGACTACGAAAGTGTGATGGAAGTGAGCTACTTTGGCGCTTCTTGAGTTCGGTGGTCTTCGCCACTAACTTGGTCCCTGTGGCAATGTCGATGTGCTCGAGTCCATTGGCGAGCCGATCGCGATTCCGAGAGGGGAGGTCGCCTCGTCCGGCCCCCGTGGCCTTGGGGAGGGAAATTGGGGGTGCCTCCTGAGGGATTTTAGGGTCAAGGCTCAAGGCCAACACCCCAACTCCACTTCAAGACACCGCCGCAAAGGTCCCTACCGACCGGACAAGGAGAGGGCCTCCTCAAACGTGAAACCCCGGGTGGGCTGCCGTGCTCTAGAAGGGTTTACGCTTTGGGGCCGAAGTCCTGGTCTGTTGCACTTGGGACTGGCCGAAGCTAAAGCCGAGAATACGGGGGAGTAAGGGGAACCGACGAGCGGGAGTTTGGGCCGCCCTCCTCCGATGTGGCAAGTAGAAGTCGGGGGCTTTGTAGCTGGCAAGACATTCAGAATTCGCAATTAATGCATTGCATTTTAAAATAAATTCCATTTTTTGCCACCGATCCCTAATTCATCTCCAAGACACGGCCCAACTTTTCGGAATTTTCTGGGAGAAGGTCTAGGTCAAAGGGTTAGCATTAGAAACGGTCGGGCAGCCCGCTGTGGCAACCGAAAGCCGCACCCTTCCCCAAGTCAAACGAGGCCGTGACCTGCAGTGGATCCTCACAAGAGGGGGAGAGTCCTGGACCCCGTGAGGCGGGATCCAAAAACGTTCCCCGAGGCAGCTCCTTCCCCTCGCAAAAAGGGCCCCCCCGGGTCAAGACGCTAATGACCACCCTCCCGAGCCCGCCCCTATCCGGACCGCTGATCCTCCGCTCAGGGCCCCTCTTCTGAAGGTCCAAAAGATTCCAGATCGGCCCGAGAACTTGTCAAACCACGGGCGCCCCGAGTGTCTACTTTGTAGAAACCGCGACTGTTTTGTCGCTCGCACCGGGAGGCTCCGAATGGCAAATAGACCCCGCCAAATCGGTCCGAATGGCGTAAATTACCCTAGGGAGCAAGTTACAAGGGGTTTTTGTAAAAGAAGGAAACACTCACGCCTCCACGACAAGATCCCCGCATCCACATCCTAGGCCAATTGACTACGAGTGTGATGGAAGTGAGCTACTTTGGCTTCTTGGAGTTCGGGTGGTCTTCCTCGCCACCTTAACTTGGTCCCCGTGGCAATGTCGACGTTCTCGAGTCCATTGGCGAGTCGATCGCGATTCGAGAGAGGGAGGTCGCCTCGGTCCGGCCCCCGTGGCCTTGGGGAGAGGAAATTTGGGGCAAGCAGCTCCCGAGGGATTTTAGGGTCCGCTGCTCAAGGCCAACACCCCAACCCACTTCAAGACACGCAAGGTCCCCCGACCGACAAGGAGAGGGCCTCCAAACGTAAACCCCGTGGGTTGCTGTGCTCTAGAAGGGTTTACGTTTTGGGGGCCGAAGTCCCGGTCCTGCTGCACTTGGGACATGGCCGAAGAAAAGAAATGAGAATACGGAGCAAGGGGAACTGACGGATGGAGTTTGGGCCTGTCCTCCTCCCCGATGTGGCAAGTAGAAGTCGGGGCTTTGGTAAGCTGGCAAGACATTCATAAATTGCAATTAATGCATTGCACGAAAATAAATTCCGATTTTTTGCCACCGGATCCCTAATTCATCTCCAAAGACACGCCCAATTTTCGGAATTTTCTGAGAAGGTCTAGGTCAAAGGGTTAGTATTAGAACGGGCCGGGGCAGCCCGCTGTGGCAACCGAAAGCCGGCACCCTTCCCCAAGTCAAACGAGGCTGTGACCTTGGTGGATCCCTCACAAGAGGGGAGAGTCCTGACCCCGTGAGGAGGGATCCAAAAAGTTCCCCGAGGCAGCCCTTCCCGGCAGCAAGCCCCCGGCCGCACGACGCTTAATGACCACCCTCCCCGAGCCCTGCTCCCTATCCGACCGCTGATCCTCCGCTCAGGCCCCTTTGGAAGGCCCAAAAGATTCCGTGATCGGTCCGGAGAACTTGTCAAACCGCTGGGCGCCCCGATGTGGCCTTTGTAGAAACCGCAGACTGCTTTGTCGTCGGGCATCGGGAGGTTCGAATGGCAAATAGACCCCGCCAAATCGTCCGAATGGCGAAATTACCCTAGGGAGCAAGTTACAAGGCCGGTTTTGCAAAAGAAGGAAACACTCACGCCTCCACGACAAGAGATCCCGCATCCACATCCTAGGCCAATTGACTACGAAAAGTGTGATGGAAGTGAGCTAATTTTGGCTTTCTTGGAGTTCGGTGGTCTTCGCCATCGGAACTTGGTCCCTGTGGCAATGTCGACGTTCGAGTCCATTGGCGAGCCAAATCATGAGTCGAGAGAGGGAGGTCGCCCGTCCGTCCCCGTGGCCTTGGGAGAGGAAATTTGCAAGAAGCTTCCCGGAGGGATTTTAGGGTCCATGGGCTCAAGGCCAACACCCCAACTCCACTTCAAGACACGGCAAAGGTCCCGCCGACCGGGACAAGGAGAGGGCTCAAACGTGAAACCCCGTGGGCTGCCGTGCTCTAGAAGGGTTTACGCTTTGGGGGGCCGAAGTCCCGGGTCCTGTTGCACTTGGGACCCGGCCGAAGCGCGAGTCGAGAATAACGGAGCAAGGGAACCGGGACGGAGCGGGAGTTTGGGCCCCTTTCCTCCTCCGATGTGGCAAGTAGAAGTCTGGGGGCTTTAAAGCTGGCAAGACATTCAGAATTCGCAATTAATGCATTGCACTAAAATAAATTCTGCATTTTTGCCCGGATCCCTAATTCATCTCCAAAGACACGCCCAATTTTCGAATTTTCTGAGAAGGTCTAGGTCAAAGGGTTAAGATAGAACGGTCGGGCAGCCCGCTGGTGGCAACCGAAGCCGCACCCTTCCCCAAGTCAAACGAGGCCAGACCTTGTGGATCCCTCACAAGAGGGGAGAGTCCGGACCCCGTGAGGCGGATCCAAAAGTTCCCAGGCAGCCTCTTCCCCGGCAGCCGCCCCCCCGGCCGTGACGCTAATGACCACCTCCCGGAGCCCTGCCTCCCCTATCCGACCGCTGATCCTCCGCTCGTGGGCCCCCTTCTAGAAGGTCCAAAAGATTCCAGATCGGGTCCGAGAACTTGTCAAACCGCTGGGCGCCCCGATGCCCGCCTTTGTAGAAACCGCAGACTGTTTTGTCGCTCGGCACCGGGATGTTCCTAATGGTAAATAGACCCCGCCAAATCGGTCCTGAATGGCGAAATTACCCTAGGGGAGCAAGTTACACCTGGGCCGGTTTTGGCGAAGAAGGAAACACTCACGCCTCCACGACAAGATCCCGCATGCACATCCTAGGCCAATTGACTACGAGTGTGATGGAAGTGAGCTACTTTGGCTTCTTGGAGTTCGGGTGGTCTTCGCCACTTTAACTTGGTCCCTGTGGCAATGTCGACGTTTCGAGTCCATTGGCGAGTCGATCGCGATTCCGAGAGGGAGGTCGCCTCAACCGGCCCCTGTGGCCTTGGGAGAGGGAAATTGGGGGCAAGCAGCCTGGGAGGGATTTTAGGGTCCGCTCGGGCTCAAGGCCAAACCTCCCAACTCCATGCTCAAGTCACCAAGGTCCCTACGACCGGGACAAGGAGAGGGCTCCAAAACGTGAAACCCCGTGGGTTGCCGTGCTCTAGAAGGGTTTACGTTTTGGGGCCGAGTCTGGTCTCAAGGTAATTTGGAACCCGCCGGTAGCGCCAGCCGAGAATACGAGCAAGGGGAACTGACGGAGTGGAGTTTGGGCCTTTCCTCCTCCGATGTGGCAAGTAGAAGTCGGGGCTTTTGGTAAAGTTGGCAAGACATTCATGAATTCGCAATTAATGCATTGCACCTAAAATAAATTCTTGATTTTTTGCCTGGATCCCTAATTCATCTCAAAGACACGCCCACTTTTCGGAATTTTCGGAGAAGGTCTAGGTCAAAGGGTTAGGATTAGAACGGCCGGGCAGCCCGCTGTGGCAAACCAGCCGCACCCTTCCCCAAGTCAAACGAGGCCAGACCTTGGGTGGATCCCCACAAGAGGGAGAGTCCCGACCCCGTGGAGGCTGGGATCCAAAAGTTCCCGAGGCGCCTTTCCGGCGCCGGGCCTCCTGGTCGCGACGCTAATGACCACCCTCCCTGAGCCCGGCCTCTATCCGGGACCGCTGGATCCTCCGTCTGGGCCCTCTTCTGAAGGTCCAAAAGATTCCGGGACGGCCCTGAGAACTTGTCAAACCATGGGCGCCCCGCTGCCACTTCAGAGGAAACCGCGACCGCTTTTGTCGCTCGCACCGGGATGCTCCTAATGGCAAATAGACCTCGCCAAATCGCCCTGAATGGCGAAATTACCCTAGGGGAGCAAGTTACACCTGGCCGGTTTTATGAAGAAGGAAACACTCACGCCCACGACAAGATCCCGCATGCACATCCTAGGCCAATTGACCACGAAAGTGATGGAAGTGAGCTACTTTGGCGCTTCTTGGAGTTCGGGTGGTCTTCCGCCATGCGAACTTGGTCCCCTGTGGCACAATGTCGACGCTCTAGTCCATTGGCAGAGTCGATCACAAGATCCTGGAGAGAGGGAGGTCGACGTCCGGGTCCCCGTGGCCTCGGGGAGAGGAAATTTGGGCAAGCTTCCTCTGAGGGATTTTAGGGTCCAAGGCGTCACGCCAATACCCCAACTCCACTTCAAGACGCACAAGGAAGGTCCCTACCGACCGGACAAGGAGAGGGCCTCCAAACGAAACATTCAGGGTGGGTTGCCGTGCTCTAGAAGGGTTTACGCTTTGGGGGCCGAAGTCCCGTCTTGATCCCGGGCCATTTTAACTTGATCCCTGTGGCAATGTCATTCCCGACTGACAAGGAGAGGGGAGTCCATTACGCTTGGGGGCGAGCCAACTTGATCCCCGGCAATGTCGGCTCGAGTCCGTGAGGGGAGGTTGCCCGCCCTTCCCCGTGGCCTTGGGGAGAGGAAATTTGGGGCAAGCAGCCTTCCCGGAGGGATTTTAGTGTCCGCGCCTGGGCCAACACCCCAACTCCACTTCAAGACATGGCGAAAAGTCCCGCCGAACTGACAAGGAGAGGGGCTCCAAACGTAAACCCCGCGGGCTGCCGTGCTCTAGAAGGGTTTACATTTGGGGGCCGAGTCCTCGTCTTTGGCCACCGGAACTTGGTTTTGAGCAATGTCAACGTTTCGAGTCCATTGGCGAGCCAAATCGTGGTTCCCGGAGAGGGAGGTTGCCCGCTCTTCCCGTGGCCTTAGGGAGAGGAAATTTGGGGAAAGCAGCCCGAGGGATTTTTAGGGTCCATACCCGCCAACACCCCAACTCCACTTCAAGACACGCCGCTAGGTCCCGGCCGACCTGACATGAGAGGGAAGCCTTCCAAACGTAAACCCCCGGTGAGTTGCCGTGCTCTAGAAGGGTTTACGCTTTGGGGCCGAAGTCCCAGTCCGCTGCGCTGAACGCGGGCCGAAGCCGCGCCGGTGAACGCATAGCAAGCGGGGAACTGACTTTTAACGGAGTTTGGACCCGCCCCTCCTCCCCGATGTGGCAATAGAAGCCCAGCTTTTGCAAGGGCAACACACATTAAATTCATAATTAATGCATTGCACGAAAATAAATTCTGATTTTTGCCTGGATCCCTAATTCATCTCCAAAGACGGCCCAATTTTCGAATTTTTGGAGAAGGTCTAGGTCAAAGGGTTAGCATTAGAAATCGTCGGGCAGCCCGCTATGCAGGCAACCGAAGCCGATTTGGAAGATTTGGAAGATGCGCTTGACTTCAAGCCACAAAGAAACATAAATTTAGTGGTCGCTTCTATCACCGTTGGAGAAAAATCCAAGCCGACCGTCCATCACAAACTTCTAAGAATGTGCATTTGAAAGATTTAGAACATGGAAGTGTCCCATTTGTAAGAGCTACTGTGAGAGTCCAAACCACAAATAATCTCTTAAGCCGGTTCTACCAAGTCCAAGTCGAAATGTCGCTAAAACCTCAGTTCAAAATGGCAAATCGAATCGAAGAAGGCGATATCCAACGTAAGAATGCAAAATATCTTCAAGAATCCTTCAGATCATGTTCATGCATATGTATCAATGCTAGATTGTACCCAAGAGAAAATATAACAATGTACAAAACATAGGTTTATTGAACAAAGATCACTTGAACAATTCAAAGATACTCCTCCTGAGCTTGGCTTATGGTTTCTATCGCGGAAGTCCTCCACTTGTCCATCCCCTTTGAACCATAGCTCCATGTCAAGTATGTCCCAAGGCCGCCATGCATATGTCGACGCTTAGTATCATGTTAATGTCGCTTTTCCTGTGGTGCTTCCAAACCCCGACCATCTTTTCAAGAAGCACCCTCATCATGCTAGGCAGCTCACCGGTTCCTAGCAATTTGGTCGTCTGCCTTCTCACCAATCACATACTTTTTAACACTTTCATCCGATGGATCGTTGTTTCATAGTCCTCATCTTCGAAAGTGGAGGAGGGGGTTCACTGAGATTCCCTTCCTTCTCATGCCCCTCTGGCTCCTACACCAAGCTATAGATTAGAAAATAGATAAAATACAATAAAGTGTATAAACTACGTGAGTGTAGCCTTACTTGTGAAGACAGTTCCATATCTCTCGCTCTTGAATCCTCATCTCCCTCCCGAACCGGGTTCAAGCGTCGAAGCATACCTTCCATGGCCATGTATCCCAAAAGCAATAAAGAAAAAACTCTCACAATAACCGCAATGAAAAACTAGGGATCCGAGGATCGCTCGCAATACTCAAATCATAAAAGAAATGGGAAAAATGAAAGCCGGCCGATGACTTTTAAAGAACGAGACGCCGCTTTAAGACGATAGATAAACGCCGCTTAACGACGCTTAAAGGTCGCTTAACGACGCCTATAACGACGTTCGGGCTATAACGACGCCCAGACGAAATTTGTTTTTGAGCCAGAGGCCGAGATGCCATATATATTGCCCTATTAGTCCTCCTCCAGCTTCTCTCCGCCCCGGCCCTTCCTCAAGGCCCTCCGGCTTCCTCCTCCCTCCTCCTTCGCTCTGGAGCTCCTCACCTACATCCGCCATGGCCGCTTTCTCCCCGATGCATGCCCGCTGATGCCGCACTGCAGGCCGCGGCAGGCGCTGCTGGAGCACCCGAATGCCCGCTTCCGGGGCCTGAGTGGCTAGAGACGAACCCAACCCAAGAAAGGCCGGAGTTCAAGCAAGCCATGACAAAGCCTAGCGTGATAGGGGCAAGAAAGACCTCGCCAGACATCGGGAGGCCGGAACCTTCCCTCAATATGTGCTCGAAGTGCCCAAGAAATGCATGGTGAGTCGTTGTGCTTTGGCCTGTATGCTAGAGGATAGGGGCCTTTGGGAAGGGAAACATTTGCCGAAGCCCTACTTTCAAAAGTTGCAACCGCACCAACCAGGCATGCGGAAGTGCTCGTAGACATGAATTCCTTGGGAAATGCACACCACGGAGGGCTTGGATTCCATGCTTCGAGGAGGCTTGTTCGTGGGGTGGAGGAAATCACCGCCGAAAGCACCTTCGAGCCTCGGGAGTGGATCACATCGGATGCTGATATATACCACTAGATGCAATGCATCCACTTTGTTTTGTGTATTTGAATTGTGTATGGGTTTTTTATATGAATTTTGTATTTTGAAGGGAATACATATATGATTTTTGTATATGAATCTTGCATTTTGAAGGGAATCTTCACATTTTATGATTAATTAAACATAAAGCTGTACTCAATCAGATGTAGAACTCGCCTCGACGGCTTGCAAGCCATAGGTCTATACTAGGATGCCAATTAACTTGGCATAAATGTCTATGATAACTTCAAGTTGCAATACTAATGTTGCCTAATATGGTTTGTAGTATACACAAAGTGCATGCCAAAGTATTTTCTTATTCATATGTGGGAAGAAAATATAATAATCATAATAAAGTAATGAAGGTTCAATCGATGGTAGTCTTCTATCATGACAATAGTGCCCCCAACCCCCAACCTCCCTATTCGACCGCCATCTCTTTCTTCACCTTCAAATATGGCTGGAGCGAGCCTTACATGGAACTACGAACCACCAATCGATCTTGCAAAGGATCCGAACGAAGGTGACCTACAAAACCTCTATTACATTAGTTCCTTTGTTAATGACATATATAAATTTTATTGCATCCAAGTAAACATACTTGTTCACATTGCTCAACCCTCTCACGAAAGTGTGTCTTGACCACGATAACCGACGAAGTTGAATCTAGTGAATACAGCCACTCGTGATCTTTATGTGATCGTGGCATGAGCACCAGTACACACAAGATCAAACCATTCGGCATCAAACAACATTGTTTTGAATGCACTACCGACATCAACCTCCATGATAGTCTTTATAGTACCAATCCATTCCAACATTGCCTCGATTGGGTTTGGGTCCTAGACTACCACCGCAAACCGTACTAAACTTTGCCGATATACCACAATCATAAGTGCGCTTTGCCATGATCCACACTTTGTCGCCGAAAAGTGAGCACCGTAAGACCATATTGATGCATATGAATTATACTACAAAGTAAAGGAACAAATGTTCAAAATAACGAACGAAACTCGTGGAATTATATGCTATTAAGTTGCACTTACAAATAGTGACACGCCTTTTAGCATATGCAAATTCTTCGCTAGAAACATGTTCGCCACGCTGTTCTTTGCCATCTCTAGTTGTTCGAGCAGCCATTTATTGTTTATCTCACTTGGTGACCCCTAGATGATCCGAAGTGGTTGTTTATGCATTCTTTTTGTCGATAGCGCCTTCTCTCCTCATCTCTCTTTATTTTTCTTCCTCGTGATTTTTTTATCCATTTCTCCATGGGAGTGGAGTTGTAGATGAGAAACTTATTGACTTTTGCCTGTTCTTCTAGTGTGAACAATTTCTTCCGCGGGTCTTCCTTCGGGAACTTCTCCAATTATAGTTGGAGTGTCTTCATCTGGTCCATAATCGTGGAGCATTGGGGTGTAGATCGCCAAGAACTCGCGGACATAGAATAATGACTCTCGTTAACCAACCCTGGGCCATGCAACCCTCCTCCGCCTTGCTCTTCGACGTCGTAAGTCCTTGAGGACCTTCGTGAAAAGCCGCTCTATAAAACATCCATCTAGGATTTGTTGTGCCTGCAAGCTCTACTGGCCCACTAAATGCACTAGTAAGTGAGTTTGTATGTCCGTAAAAACTTGTTGGGAATTCTTTCTCTAGCATACAACATGCCTCAACGACCTTAGTTCGCATGTCCGCAATTTCATTTGTCGGTATCTCCTTCCTTGTAATCCATCTAAATATCATTTAAGAAAGAAAAAGTTAAGTGAGAGTTCAAAGATCGAAAGTGTTTTCTAAACTGCATTTAACCCGAAAACTCGATAGGAGACATATTGCATGTAGTGGACCGTCGGCCAGACGACCCCTCGTAACAATAGGCATAACAAACTGCAACATCTTATGCCAATCATGAGATTTCAACCCGCTTAACCCCCTTCGTTAGAGAAACAATTACGCAACTTAATGCATATATCCCGCCGGAGTCTTTATTGCCTTGATCGCCTCGAACGGGTTTCATACATTTTCTAGGCATTTCATCCAATCCACTTGTGGCCTTATTCCTTCTTCGACATTTAACCATGCTTTTAGATTTTGATCCAGCTTCTTGTAGATCTTCTCGCGGTTGCATCACATTGTCCCACGCCCGGGTGACATGCTTCCAAATAGACGCCAAAACGTTTTTTAAAGATGTGCATGGGATCAAGAAGATGATGGATCTTCAATTTGGCCCAATAGGGTAGAAGGAAGAAGGATGCTTTCCACTTCATTCCTTAACCTTATTTCCTTCAATGCGCATCCCACATGTTACCCCAATCTCTCATTGTCAACCTTTTGGGAGGCTCTTCAAGGCAATGTTTTTCTCTTGGACCTACGTGACGGAAGTCCATTTTCCATTGGCGTATATCTCTTTGAAGTTTGTATAGACATTTTGTGCAATGCCGTTGACCTACGAGAGTTCAACTGCTCAAACCCACACAAGTGACATGCCGCATATCCGCACACTTGGAGTCCGTGAGAGTTCATACAAACCAGGCCAATCGCCGTTGTCCACATTAAGATTGTTTCAAGGTAAATCTTCGCTCAAAGACGAAAGTTCTCTTGAGACATCAGAACTTCAATACCTTCACTCCACAATGTCAAAAGCTCATCAATAACTATTTTCAGATATGGATCTAGACTTTCCGGCTTCTTTCGGGTCCCGAACTAATAGTACTACCATTAAATGGCTAGTCTTCATGAGTAAACCACGGTGGTAAATTATAGTTGATCAACACTCATCGCCAAGTTGACCACGCCGGCTGATTGACGCCCATAAGGATTAACACCATCCGCTGCCAACCCTAACTGGAGATTTCGCGGCTCCTTCCAAATTCGCCATGTTTCATCAATATGCTTCCATTGCTTGCAGTCACTAACCACGCGGAGTACATTGTCACCGACGCATTAGCTGCACACCAACCCATGAGCTGCTAGAGATTCACATCGTAAAACAATAGCCTTATGCTTAGGGATCAATGGAAAGTAGCTTAACCACCTTCATCGGACGGCTCTTCCCTTGGCATCCGCATTGTACCTAGAGGCACCACATTTAGGGGCATGTTTCGTGTTCTTGTAGATGTCATCCTGATAATATACCATGCAATCATTTGACAAGCGTGAATCTTATGGTAGCCTAAACCAAGAGTCGCCAATATATTTTTTATTTCAAGCGACTTTTGGGCATAGTGTTCCCCTTGTGGGAGTATTTTCTCTTGCAATAACCTGTATAAAACAGACCTTTTACGATACATTCAACTACAAATTCAATAAGTCAAGTGATTGCAATTGTACTTACTCTAACAAAGCCGCAACACCGGCATTGCTCCATTTGAATTTGGCTTGAAGGTTTAATATCAATAAAGATGTCGCCAATCTAGATATGCTTGCACCTGGATATAATGCTTTATGCGCCCTCCAAAAAACGTGATCTTCATGACCATCGTTAGGAGTATTTATATCGCCATCTAGGTCGTTGTCGAAGATTGGGCCAAATGCATCTAACATGTCTGGCTATGGGTTCCTCAACTTCCATGAAGTCGTCCATAGGGGCATTGTCATCATCTTCATCATCGTGATTCCCTCGCTCATCTTCATCATTGTACTCTTCATTATGCGTTGTGCCCATGTTTGTACCATACCGCTCAATGTATTCTACCCCTCGCTATCCCATTTAATGACTTTTGATGTCGCCAATTCAAGACGCTTTGATGTGGTCTTATATCCACTTGCCTACCCTGCACGTCAGATTAAACGAAATATATGCGTGATTGATACATACATTGAGAGCCCGTGTTTGTTAAATTTTAAGCATTTAATAACGAACGAAATATAAAATTTTATGTCATAATCAAAGCATATATTGAAGATATAATACACATTTATCTTCAATATGTGCAATCTCATTCCAAGAGAAGAAGAAGAAGAATTCGAAGAAGAAGAAGAAAAATGGTGCATTTTGACAAAAATTATATGAGTAATTTGAGTACATCATCAAAGGACCTCCGGTATTGGTCTACCGTATTCATATTCAATGAACAATTCATCACCAATACACAAAGTTTTTATAGCATAAACCATGATATATCTATCTATCTATATCTCCCGTCAATTTTACGGCTAAAAAAATCTTCTTGGTCTTTGTTTGCCTCGACAAATTCACAATTGGTAGCTTCAGGATTCTCGATAGAGCTATTAATAAAAGCAGCAAGGTTTCCATGCAACTGAGGACGACCATCAATATATGTGAAGCTTGCGTAGTCACTGGGCTTGGATATTGTTAGGCATTTGAATTTAGGCCATAGATGAGCATGCCCATCGATGCTTACTCAATTTATGCCAAGTGTCCGAAGTTATATTCAGACCTACATATGGCATTAAAGGAACAAATGTATACCATCTTTGACTTTCACACTAGTCATAATATATAATCCCAGGCCAGCACCGGGGACCCGACTATTTTTAATCATGTACTGCCTACCCCAATATGTAAATTGCTCCCCATAAATAATTGGCTTGCCTCTAGGCCATGCATTGAATTTCTTACGATCTTTATCTGTAAAGGGCTGGACCAAATGGACTAGTGAAGGTGGAAGATTATTTTCTTCGACATGATCTAGTACATTCCAATTTTGATGAACATTGTCATTCCCTCCAATCTTGGCAACGGCCATTGCAACTCCAGTTCTATCACGTAATGGGATACTCTTTGAGGAAGTTGATGGCTTTCTTTTTGTAGGGTTTTCTATGAACGCATTCATAGTATCAACATCATCTACTTCCAATGACAACATAACCCCAAAATCTATATACTGCTTCGAGCTCACTTCATTCTCAATTTCTTCCTAACAAAATACAAGCAAACTAAGTTAAGACATCGATTCAAGTACATGAGAGTAGTTGATTATCGTTCATAAGATTCGTATTATACCTCGTTGGAATACCCCCACATGTGCGCCCCGAGCACCGATGGATTTGTCGGGCATTCACCATATTTCTCAACATGGTCGAGGACAGTCTTTTCATCCGTTTATTTGTCCTTTGCACATCGAACAATTGCAATATAACCGCTCGTCTGGTACAAAAAAAAAAAAAAACATCAAGATATAAAGTTAACTAATCATTCGAAACATGTTTATGGTACATACATCGGCGGCATTCATTTCATGCACACCACCCCAGCCTCTAGGAAGACTAGGTCCACTGGGTCTAATTGGACTATTTGTGGCAATTGTTGGGGTAACATTCTTGCGCAAGTCGCCATGTAACTTTCTCAAAGCTTTCTGTCTCACTTTACGTTCAAATTCCTTTCGACGTTAGGTCCATGTTGTTTTTCTAGTAAACAATAAAAATATTAATAAAAAACCATGTAATAATATAATAATTATAAATATCCATGTTTTTTTCATGATTTTATCAAATGTTTATTCTTAAGATTCAGATTCATACAACGTTTATGATATTTAGAAAGCATTTGATTGAAGGGTGCCTGAACCCGATACATCTAGTCCTCTCCATTTGAAATGGAGTCGACCAGTACCTTATATTCACGCAACCTTTCAAATCTTTTGTAATCTATGAAGATTGAAACTTCTGTTCTGAGGTGCATAAACCCGATACATTTAGTCTTCTCCATTCGGGATGGAACCGACCAGTACCTTGATCATGCATCCCTCAAGTTTTTAACATACTTTCAAGATTCAATCTTCTAATCTATTAGCATTTGGAGGTGTTTAACTCTAACACAAAGATTAAAGCAGAGATCTTACCTTATGAAGACCCGCGAGCAAAAATCCCAAACAAACGAAAGTGAAAATAACAAGTAAATAACCCCCGGCGGGTTCCCGCCATATATGGCGCCGTTTATCGACGATCGCGGTGACGTCGTTTCCACGCTTTGCCGACGTCTCCGACACCTAGGCATGCCACATCGCCTTTGCGGCCCGATGCCCCTCATATGCCACGCCGATGATCATGACGCCGTTAACGACGTCAAATGATCATAACGCCGTTAAACGACCAACCGCGGATTGTTTAACATACGTAAAACAACATACAATACAAATAACACAAATAAATAAAAATACTTGATTGTTCCCATTCATAAAATAAGCTTATACAACGACAACACAAATAGATAAAAAAACTTATTGTTTCCATTCATAAAAAAAAGCTTATACATTACTTATGTCCATCCTGAGGACGCGATGTTTGATGCAACCATTTGCATCATTATCCGCACCATTAATGTCGTTTTCTCTTTGTTTGGCTCGGTGAGCCATTCTACCCGTTCCCGCATGGAACGCCCGGATGTTAGTGCAATCGAAGCTCCTTTCACTCATCTTTGCCACGATGGTGAAGGGAGGGTTCTCGCCCGAGAAGGGGAGTTCTTGGAGTTGTCTTCCTTGGAGGAGGAGGATTACCCGCTAGAAGGAACATATCGCGAAGGTGGTCTTCAAACCGCACGGACCATTATAGCAAGATAGGGAAGAACACTCAAAAATAAGAATAACCGGAACCATCGATGGATCCACTTTATAACGTGGATGTAGGGTTAGGGTTAGGGTTAGGTTTTTATTTGGCAAAAAAAAAAATTCCCTCTGTGACGTCGTTAAACGACGTCTAAAGTGGCGATGTCTTGACACGCAGCCCGCCGCCTTGACACCATACCACTTGCCACCCAGCGACGCGTCGCCGTTAATGCGGCATCGTTCAATCGGCGGCAGCGTGGCGACCTTGCAGCGGAAGCTGCCAGACTAGGCAACTGCCCATTTCCGATGGCCAGCGGGGCGTCGGCTGCGGAAACGTCGTTGAGCGGCGTCTAGCTGACGCGTGTTTGACCGCGCCCACCCGGCTTTGGCGGCGGTCCATGCCCATGCAGGTGGCGGGTTAACGTCAGCCCGATGGCCGTCGTTGAGCGGCGTCGAACGACGTTGTCGCCGTTGAAGCGACGATGTGGTCGATCAGCGGCGGCGATCCGGCGTTCATCGGCGGCCAGCGTCGTTTGGGCGTCGGCGATCCGCTTTAGTGTGTGTGCCGAATCATCGAGGGGGTAAGGAAGCTAATTCTTCATGACACACAACAGCCCAATAGCAGGGCATGCAGGGGTTTATGAAGACCTACTTCAAGATTCGAAGTAGTTACTTCGCCGAGGATGAAGAAGCGATAGCCGTATATTCGGGAATGCGGTTGTGTCGTGACCAAAGCGAGCAACTTTGAATTCCGGGTGCCTTAGAGCCATTGGGGTGCCAAATGCTAAGTGGGAGGTCATAAGTATGGATTTTATCCTTTGGACTCCCTAGAACTCTTCTCGAGGCAAGGATGCATTGATGGTTGTCGTAGACAAGCTATCTAAGATGGCACATTTTGTGCCTTGCAACTACTGGGACACCGCATTAGATAACGCCAAGCTATTTGTAAAGGAGATTTTTAGACTCCATGGCATGCCTCGAGAGATAATTTCAGATAGGGATTCCAAATTTATGAGTGCCTTTTGGCAGGACCTCTTTTAGCACGATTATCGAAGCTCTCCATGAGCACGGCATATCATCCCCAAAACGGATGGTCGGACGGGCGGACGAATCGCATCATCGAGGATATGCTTGAAGTTATGTGGAATAAGCAATCCAAGTGGGATGAGTTCATCCACTTGGTGGAGTTCGCCTACAATAGTGCCAAGCAGAGTCATCTCGGATGTCCCCTTTCATGGTAAATTACGTACCGATTAACTAACCCGGATACTTGGCACAATCCGTGTCAAAGGTGGAAGTATCGCCAGATGCTTGGTGATATGCAAATTGGTGGAAGAAGTAAGGGGTTACTTATTGGCGCAAGAAGTGGCAAAAGAGTGTAGCCCGACAGACGCTGGACCGTAAAGAGAGTTTAAGGTAGGTGATAGCGTGTGGTTGAAGATCAAGGTTAAACAAGCTAAGCTTGGTTGGCGGTTGCAAGAAGCTTGCACCTAGGTGGGCTGGTCCGTTCAAGATTTTTAGAGAAAGTGGGCCCCAAGCCTACAAGTTGGATCTCCCGCCCATCTCAAGGTTCACAAGGTTTTCCACGTAAGTTTATTAAAAAGGCACAATCCTAACCCCGAGGAGGTTTGGATACTCCAACTTTGTTGGAAATGAGCGGAAGAGCAAGTGGAAATCGCGGCACGAAGTTACTTCTTGATAAGTCATTCAAGAAGACTAGGAGGTCTCAGTTCCTCCAGTATTTGGTCAAGTGGAAACACTTGCCCGTGGAAGACGCGACGTGGGTATTGAAGCAAGATTTGGAGAAGCAATACCCAGAGTTCATGAAGGAGTTTGATGGGCAAGTCGTCTCCGACCTGGTCGACCCCGACTCGCCAGGAGGTTAGCTTAGTATGCTTCTTAGTTAACCTTAAGTTCTGGCTCATGTCTTCTAGCTGGTAGAATACATGTGCCAGAATCTTGGAACGTGTGGGCGATGATGAGATAAGCCTTTAAGGCGTTCTCTAGGCCAACACGCACCAAGAGGTGCGCATGACCAATAGGGTCATGCAAGAGAGAGAAGGAAAGGCATGGTGCGATGATGATGGGACATCGGTCGGATGTTCCCTATGCCACGCATGTGGGGTCGCACACCTGGCCGAGGGGGTCATGGTGAAGGTCAAAGTGATCGCGCGCGATGATGGGATCATGAGACGTTCCCTAGCTTGAAACCCTTGGGGCATGATGCACTAGGGGTACTCGGCACCGGGTAACCGAGTACAAGGTAGCACTTGATCATGGGCGATGATGGGATCATCTTAAATGGTCCTTAAGCTCAAATCCGGAAGGGCCATGATCGAGTGCAAGGTATTGGTAAGGGGGGTGGTCCCCTAAAACCACAAATTTATTAATTAGACTAACGTAATGTGCTCCATGTGCAGGCAAGTGAGAAGGAGCATCGAGGTGGAGCGCATTACGAGAAGATGGGGGAACCATAATTTAGATTATGAACCCTAATAACTCTTATAATAATGTTTTGAATTATTGTAAGAAGTACCTTTGTGAAGGCTATATAATTTTGTATAAGTACAAATATAGCCTAAATTTTTGACATTTAACTCTTTAATAACAAGTTGATTGTTGAATTCAAAGTATATGCTTTGTGTTGTTTTGCAGGATCGAGTAGCCTCGTCACCTTAGCGCAATGCCGAGGGACGGCATTGTTCTAAGGGGAGAATGTGACGTTCGAGGGGAATATACGCTTATATATATAATGATATTATATTCACGGACCCGTCACCATACAAGTCTACCTAAGTAGCCTTGTATGCATTGGAAAGTGGCAGGGGTGCACATCTAAGTTAATTGTTTAACTTAGATAACCTTAGGATAAGACCCATTTCCACATGGCCTTATCCTATTGGGCAACCGCCACGGCCTCATCTAGTGGTGCCACGTGGCATCCCATGTGGTCCGCACCTATATTAGCTCTAACCCTAACCCTAGACCTTTTTTTCCCGACTCTAGCACCTAAACCCTCATCCACGCCTGAAACTCCGTTTAAAGCATCGATTCGTCGTAGCCTAGCACGGAGCAGAGCCCCCGGAAGGTGTGTATGATCGTAGAGGGAGCAAGTCTTGAGCCACGCCAAAGAGCATGGAGACGCCGGGATGGATGGGAAGCGCCTCGAGGAGGTAGGTTGAGTAGAGTCCATGTTAGTTCATCTGGGAGTTAGCACTCCAGATGGATTAGTATTTCGTAGCTAGAGTAGAGCCACCCTAGATCCTTTGTTGAACATCTTGAACCCTAATCAATGAACCCTAACTAATAGTTAGATATGTATGATTAGGTTAAGATGTTCATATGATATTGATTCATGATGATTATGGGATGATGGTTGATCATGTTTGTTCCTCTTGTGTTGGGAAGGGGGGTAGAGACCTAGGGCCATATGTAGTATGCTCCTAGTATAGATCCCTTAGTTCCTATTAGGTGCGGCCTGTGCATAGGAACCCACCAGGCTATGGAGGCTATGATGTGACTCAGCACTACACAACGGGGCTAGAGGCAATGTGGAGGGAGGATCCCTGCCGAGCGGGGGCTACGGGGGATCCCATAGTGGGCTAGGCTTATGGCCGGTCACTTCGTGTGGGCCGGGCATGGGTCCGACACCTCCTGGGGCGAAGGTGTTGCCCTGCCTCTCAAGAGTTGCAAGTGTCAGCTTGGCTCTTGTTTTGGGGGGTTCAGTCGGGTACGAATCGTGTGTCGTCACGATTGTCTAGCCGCCCGTGGAGCCTCTAGACCCCGGGAAGGGGAGATGCAACCCTTCCTACCTCGACGGACCAGGGAGATGCAACCTGGAGTAGTCCCGATGGGTGATGCCATGGGATTGCGTGATCCAGGAAGGTTAGAGTCATGCGAGCCCGATCTAGCCCATTTGCAAAGTATGCACAGGAGGGGCGGATGGAGTGGTCAACCCTAGCCATTGTCTTATGCCAGCCCCCTCATTGTTATGACTCGGTCTGCTCTATCTTGAGGCCTATCCAGTCGGTCGACTTCCTTATGTGTCAGATCCACGGGTAGGAGCTCTCACGTTTTATGGTATGTGGTTATGTTCTTTGCACCTTTGGATATGTGATGGGCTACCCTTCGAGGTAGTATTTGTATTGTTGATGCTAGTTCTGACATGTTTATCGCTTCCGCTGTTATAGGAGCCCATAGGGGAAGGGCGCGCAAGACACCTTCGTGTCCCCTCCCCGCGCTAAGGTCACCTTAGGTGCGGTGGTAGACGAAGGGCCTGTGCGGTTGTTGAGCCGGATGGGGGATTTCCTGCCGAGTGTACGGCCGGGTGCCGTATGTTTAGCAGGGAGCGTCACAGTTGTTTTACCCAATAATGCTTCTCTTGATATTTGGCAATATGCATTACGATGTGGTCTCCACTACTAATTTTTTTCTCGTTTAAGTGGCAATTGACTCGTGACCTCATCTACATATTGCTATAGCAAGAGACCGACGTGAGAATGATTGTTTAGATTCAATTATCTTGGATATCTACTCATTTACGGCATCTATCATTTATCTTTTCTTGCCCATAAGACGTGGCTTTGACTACTAGTAGTAACTTTTGGCTTATATCTCAATTGGTTAGGTAATATTAAAAGGAAGATGCGTACTCATATGGCTTGGTTCTGTGATTATATTGTTGATTATCAAATCAAAATTGCAAGGCTCTCGTGGCCTAATGGATAAGGCATTTGACTTCTAATCAAGAGATTGTGGGTTCGAGTCCCATCGAGAGTGTGCAAAAAGAAAGTGGAGGTGAAAGTGATAATAATATTTTGTTTTAAACTGAGGTCTTGAAGCTTTTATAGCTCAGTTGGTTAGAGCACCCGTTTAGTAAGCGGGAGCTCTTGAGTTCGACTCTCAATGAAAGCAAAGTGATAATGGCCTGCAAGGAGTTTCATTTTTAAATGCATCAAATCTCTTTATTGATATGCTAGGAAGAAGTGACTTGTACTTGGTTGTTTTACCCAATAATGCTTCTCTTGATATTTGGCAACATGCATTACGATGTGTTCTTCACTACTAATTTTTTTTTTTGTTTAAGTGGCAATTGACTCGTGACCTCATCTACATATTGCTATAGCAAGAGACCGACGTGAGAATGATTGTTTAGATTCAATTATCTTGGATATCTACTCATTTACGGCATCTATCATTTATCTTTTCTTGCCCATAAGACATGGCTTTGACTACTAGTAGTAACTTTTGGCTTATATCTCAATTGGTTAGGTAATATTAAAAGGAAGATGCGTACTCATATGGCTTGGTTCTGTGATTATATTGTTGATTATCAAATCAACATTGCAAGGCTCTCGTGGCCTAATGGATAAGGCATTTGACTTCTAATCAAGAGATTGTGGGTTCGAGTCCCATCGAGAGTGTGCAAAAGAAAGTGGAGGTGAAAGTGATATATGTTGTTATAATCTGAGGTGTTGAAGCTTTGGTAGCTCAGTTGTTTAGAGCACTCGTTTAGTAAGTGGGAGGTCTCGAGTTCGACTCTCAGCGAAAGCATATTTAAACGAAACCGTGTACTCCTATGGATAGGTCTTGTGATTATAATGTTGATTATCAAATCTAAGTTGGAAGGCTCTCGTGGCCTAATGGATAAGGCATTTGACTTCTAATCAAGAGATTGTGGGTTCGAGTCCCATCGAGAGTGTGCAAAAAGAAAGTGGAGGTGAAAGTGATAATAATATTTTGTTTTAAACTGAGGTCTTGAAGCTTTTATAGCTCAGTTGGTTAGAGCACCCGTTTAGTAAGCAGGAGCTCTTGAGTTCGACTCTCAATGAAAGCAAAGTGATAATGGCCTGCAAGGAGTTTCATTTTTAAATGCATCAAATCTCTTTATTGATATGCTAGGAAGAAGTGACTTGTACTTGGTTGTTTTACCCAATAATGCTTCTCTTGATATTTGGCAACACGCATTACAATGTGTTCTTCACTACTAATTTTTTTTTCGTTTAAGTGGCAATTGACTCGTGACCTCATCTTATATTATAATGTTATACCGTAAGTGTGTAGTGCATTGAGCCCTAATTTGAATGGCCGAGATCATCTGGATGCATTCGAAGGCCTAGATTTATCGCACGACTTACCAACACTGTGATTGGTAATGCTTCGATCTCTTAAGGGGAAAGGGTAAATGAAAAGGGGGAAAAGGAAAAGGGAAGTGGAAAGAGAGAATGTGAAGGAAGAAGAAGAAGAAGAAGAAGAGATTTTAACGTCACGCCACAAGGCAGCGTCCTATCGGACACCCAGATGGGTCCTGCCCCCACCACTTTATATTGCTGAAGTGGGTCCTTCCCCCACCAACTTTACATTGCATGGCCACTTTCACAACGAGGCGTTGAACCCGTGACCTTGGGTATGGCAGTTTAACGTCTTACCACAGGACCCAAAAAGGCAAAAAGGCATGGGGAAAAAGGCATGGGGAAAAGGGAAAAGGGTAAAAGGAAAAGGGTGGGGATAAGAGAAGAGAAAAAGACATGGAAAACGAAAAAAGGGAAAGGGAACCTGGGAAAAGGGCACGTGGGAAGGAGGAAGAGATAAAGTGGAAAAGGTAAATGGAAAGGGCATTAAAAAAAAAAGGAAAGAGGAAAAGGTTGAAAAAAGGAGAAAATGAAGGAGAAAAAAAGCATGGAAAAGGGGAGGAGAAAAAAAGCATGGGAAAAGGAAGGAGCATGGGAAAATGGGGGAAAAGAGAAGCGTTGAGGAAAGAGGAAAAAGGAAGGACAAATGGCATAGGAAAAGGGGAAGAAAAAAAGAGGGAAAAGGGAAGGGAAAAATGCATCAAGAAAAGGGGAAGAGGAAAGGTTGAAAAATGAGGAAAAGGGAAGGGACAAGGGGAAACAAGAAAAGGATGGGGAGAGGGGAAAAGAAAAGGCATAGAAAAGGGAAAGTGAGAAGAAAGAAAAAGGAAAGGGAAAAGGGGGAAAGGGAACCTAGGTAAAGGTCACAAGGAAAAAGAAAAAGGGAAACGAGAAAAGGGAAGGGGGGAAGGGCATGAGAGAAAAGGGAAGAGGAAAATGGTGAAGAAAGGGAAAAAAGAAAAAAGGGAAAAGAAAAGGGGCAAGAGAGAAAGGGTGGGGAAAAGATGAAAATGGGTATAGGAAATAAGAGAATAAAACAAATGTGCAAAAGGCATGGAAAAGGGGAAAAGGAAAAGGAAAGGAAAGGAAAAAGTGCACAGGAAAAGGATTGGCAAAGGAGGAAAACGGAAAGAAAAAAATCCATCAAGAAAAGGAAACGGGAAAAAAGGGAAAGGGAAAGGGAAGCAGGGGAGTGATGGAGGGGAGGGAAAGGGAAAAAGGACATGAGGAAAGGAAAAGAGAAAAGAAAAAGGAAGGGTTGAAAGAAGGGAAAATTGCACGGGAAGAGGGAAAGGGTGGGAAAAGGAAGCACGGGAAAAATAGAAAGAAGAAAAGGGTGGGAAACAGGGCATGGGAAAAGGGAAATAGAAAAGAAAAAAGAATGGAAAGGGGGGGAAAGAGAGAGAGGCATGGGAAAAAGGAAATGAGGAAAATGGAAAAGGGGAAGAGAAAAAGGCAACATGGAAAAGGGAAAGAGGGAAAGGGTGAGGAGATGGAAAAAGGGAACGTAAAAAGGGCATGGAAAACGGGAGGGAGAAAAGAAAAATGGAAGGGAAAAGGGCACACCAAAAAAGGAGGAAAAGAGTGGGAAAAGGAGGAAAAGAGTGGAGAAAATAGGCATGGAAAAGGGCAAAAGAGTAAAAGGTTGAGAAAAAGGGAAGACATGGAAAAAGGGTGGGGAAAAGAGAAGGCATAAAAGGGAAAAGGGTTTAGGCAGGGAAGGGTTTAGGTGGGGAAGGGAAAAGGGCAAAGAAAAAAGAGAAGAGGGAAAAGGTGAAGAAAGAAGCAAAATGGAAAGGGAAAAGGTTATCGGGAACAGGGAACGGGGAAGGAAAGGGATGGGAAAACAAGGAAACATGTGAGAAAGACGAGAAAAAAAAAGGAAAAGAAAAAAAAAAGTAGAGAAAATAAGAAAAAAAATGAAATGCGGGATAGAGCAAAAGGGAAAGGAAAGGGATAGGGCTTTTCAATCGCATCCCAAAGCATTTATTGCTCTCAACTTATGCTCAAAGAACTGGGCACCATTACTAGTATCTACATATTGCTATAGCAAGAGACCGACGATGAGAATGATTGTTTAGATTCAATTATCTTGGATATCTACTCATTTACTTACATCTATCGCTTATCTTTTTCTTGCCCATAAGACGTGGCTTTGACTACTAGTAGTAACTTTGGCTTATATCTCAATTGGTTAGGTAATATTAAAAGGAAGATGCTGCACTCATATGGCTTGGTTCCGTGGATTATATTTTTATTATCAAATCAAAATTGCAAGGCTCTCGTGGCCTAATGGATAAGGCATTTGACTTCTAATCAAGAGATTGTGGGTTCGAGTCCCATCGAGAATGTGCAAAAAGAAAGTGGAGGTGAAAGTGATATATGTTGTTATAACTGAGGTGTTGAAGCTTTGGTAGCTCGGTTGTTTAGAGCACCCGCTTAGTAAGCGGAGGTCTCGAAGTTCGACTCTTTAGCTTAAAGCATATTTAACGAAGCCGTGTACTCCTATGGATAAGGTCTTGTGATTATATTGTTGATTATCAAATCAAAATTGCAAGGCTCTCGTGGCCTAATGGATAAGGCATTTGACTTCTAATCAAGAGATTGTGGATTCGAGAATGTGCAAAAAGAAAGTGGAGGTGAAAGTGATAATACTTTGTTTTAAACTGAGGTGTTGAAGCTTTTATAGTTTCGCTTGGTTAGAGTAACTGCTTAAAGTAAGGAGGTCTTGAGTTCGACTCTCAATGAAAGCAAAGTGATAATGGCGTTCGACTCTCGACTTTAGAGCTTATTCATTCTACTATGAAAATTTGTTATACATCATAGTCGCTAATTTTGCACTTTTTTATGTGTATTGAAGGACAGGTCTTAGCATGAAGGATCTTCTTTTTGCATTTATACACTCATTTAAAAGATTGTCTTGAAATGTATGGGTATCTTCTTTTAGTTGACATCCGAACGGGAGAATATAAATATTGAGAAATTATATTTTTTGCGAAATTTGACCTTACGCAGTATTGAAACTTGCACAACATGCCACGGTGAAACATGCAACAGCATGGCTGCATTTGATTTCTAAAGGCATGATGTCAATAGTTGGAATAGGGCATTAGTCATGGGTATTAGATGGATGTAACGAAATGCATAGGTTAAAAGAAGTACAGTGGAATAGACAAATAGAATAAAATGTGTGTGGAATATTATAAAATGTGATAGTGGAATGGGATGGGTGATGAGTGTGTAGAGTACTTCATTGCCTGTGACCTTAAGATCATTTCTTATCTATTCACACGACTTTGGCTTCATAAAAATGCATTGCTGTAACAAAACTACAATCGAAGTGCAGTAGAAGAAAATTGAATATCTGTATAATTGGCAACACGTGTTTCGAACAATCAAACACACGTGGAGGATGCATGTAGGGTTGGAGGATGCATGTAGGGTTGCATTACAACTTGTTGAATGTCTAAATACGATGATGGTGAATAAAACTATTACAAAAATTAAGACGCAAATTATTGGAATATCCGATGGGATCAAAATTGTACTATTAGAGGTTATTGCTTGAATAATATTTTTTAAGATGCAAACCAATAGTAAACATGTGCAAATATAGAGGTCAAAGAATGTCAATCTTAAAATGGAGTTGCCCACTGAAAATTGTGAAGTAGTTCCAACAAAACCACTTGACCTTATTGATGTGGTGGGCCTAAGAAAAAGACTATGGGTGGTTATAAATTTGGTGCTGCTGTAAGATTCCTATTAGATAATAAGTTACCGAACACTTTGGTCAACATGCTGAGTACAAATTGTCTGCAATTATAAAGACTGCCAGCTTGCAAATTAAGCTGAAACATTGCCGACCCTTCTGCCATCGGTCGCAGTGACTTCAGATTCATTAGTGTTGTACCTTCCTCTTCCATATGGCTCAGGATCATCAAAGGAACCAAGAAAGCTGTGTTTTAATTTCAAAATATAGTTATCGGATGTGCTTAAGTTCTATCGTGGGATGCAAAATGCTGATAACAACATGAATCTCTTATTACAATGGTCTAGCAAATCAATAGAATTGATGTACTTTTGCTACAAACTTGAAATGGGAAAGCAGTCTGAACACTTGCATCAATCAGTTATGACCAAAACAATGCAATTTCAATTAGACAATACCTGGGTCAGAGAAGGAAGCCAGCTTGGAACACCTTTCATGCTTGTCAATAGAGCATGAGAAGTCTGACTCTGCTGATAATTTATCTGAGCCATTGTGCAAAGGCCATTAGCTTCGGCTGGGCATTTTACCTGAGAATGATCACTTGCAGATGTAGCTACTTCCTCTGACAATATTGTTTGGGAAAAGGTGCTGCGAGTTACTGAACCTATCTTAGCAAGCGAAGTCTGTAGTTGACCTTGGAACAGTTGCGGTAAAGGACCCTTCTGAGCATGAGGCAATTGATGATGTCTGGACGAAACAGATGCAACTGCCAACTGACCTCTTGCTGGATGAACAACATGAGCCAGACTTCCAGAGGCAATAGATGTCTGCACCGATTTTGCATTACTTTGATGACTTTCTTGAGCTGATTGGGTAGTAGTATGAATAGAAATTGTTTTTTGCTGCATTTTGGGAAGCATTTCAAGAAGTGGCATAGATGGCAGTCTTGGCTGACCTAACGCGGCCCCAGAATCAATGAAAGCAATAATCCAAAACATTCAATGAGAATATCCTCAAACCATAAAAGGAGGCTGAACAGAAATTATTTTACTAATTCTGAATACCACCATATAACTACCAACCTCTGCTTTTTTTTCTTTTTTTCTCTAGAAAGAAAAACATCTTCTATCATGAATACCTTATAGCAATTCAATAAACTCAGAATCCTAGCAATTCAGAATAGTCAAGGACTATCCATCTACAAAATAGTTTACAGAAAACAGATAAAAAGTAAAATTAAAGGGACCTAACCTGGCCTGTAATCTGGCGACCATAGAATGCCGAGGATTTCAAGCAAATTATGCACATACATAGAATAAAATCTGGAAGTCCTGAAAGTCTATAACTCTGGCTGCAAGTGCTCGCTGCAATAAGCAAAATTCCATTCAACCATGTTAAGTTTAGCTTTGTTTTTGCGAAGTAATAATTCAGCCGCGAACAGGAAGGAAGATGGCAGATTATCCATAGGTGCTAGCATGTTAATGCCTTGAGACATCCTATGATCTTCGTGCGCCTGAAGTACAACTCAAAACCCTTCATGCATCTGTGGTATTGGCAAACTCCAAATTGTATGCACTCATTTCTAGCTCATTTCCTATAGATAACTCACCATAAGTTATACCTGGGCATATCATATTTTTATGAAGTGATTCATCTGCTGCAGAGACATCAATGACCTCTCTAATCCATATATAATCTCCAGTGATAAGGGAGATAAGGGCAAACTCCCTGCTTGTTAAAAGTATGTAAACCATTTTATTTCCATGCCATCCATCCAAACTTCACAGCCCAATACCCAAGCTCCAAGAACAGGACTCCTAGTTATCTTCTACAAATCTAATACCATAAGCATTCACATCTATCCCTAGTGCCGACATGCTTTTCAAATAAAGGTCATGTGCATTGCCAGGGTCTTGTTTCAATATGATCTTAAAATGGGTGTGCCTTTCAACACGGTTATCATACTCACTATCATCTGGCCTACTACTTGGTTCCACATATGCTACATCTAGACCTAAAAGTCTAAGAAATGTTGTTGGGTTCATTGTGCCTGCTCCTACTTCATCACTGCTCCATTGGGCAATTGCAATTATTTATACATCCATGTGAAGCTATGATATTTGGCTCAAAGGAAGAATTCAAAGGAGAAGATTTTAGGCCTCTTTGCCTCTTCTTGGCCTCCTACGGTGCCTCTGCCGGTCTTACATGCCAAGCCCATGGCCAAGCTCCAAGCCTCTGCTTTCCGTGGAAGGCTGCCAAAAGCAGGGCCATAATATGCCAGCAACGGAAGATCTCCTCCAACTACGTTCCTAGATTTTGAAAAACAGCTCCACCTAGAGATGGAAGCACCTTTCACCTTCGATTGCACCTAAGATTTGGCAAGCCAAAAACCATGCTATGGCCTTCGATAACGAACGAAAGGGTTTTTCAAAAAGTGTGACTGACATGATGCTTTGAAGTAGGTAGACTTGCCGCATCTGTTCTATTGAGCCAATAAACGACTTAAATATGCTCTGGAAACTCGTGCTTGGATGAAAGGAGAAGGACTGATAGAACCTGTAGGCATTCATCCCGTTCCTGAAAATTGTTCTGTATCCGTTCAAAAAATAGATGAAGAGACTGATGAAATCTTCAGTGCACGATCCAACCATCTACTCGCCGTTCGGCCAAAAACATTGTGCACGATCCACCTATACCATAGCAATGACAGTATTAAACAACGAAGCAGAGCAGCACCCAAACCCGAATACGTCCATACCCCTTTCTTTTTTCGCTTTTTTTTGAATACGTCCATACCCCTTTCTTCTTTTGCTTTTTTTTTTTAGCTAAAAAAGGCTTTTAACGTGGCATCATCTGCACCATTGGGTAGATCTATCTGGACCGTTCAAATTAGGGCGTGGTCCATTACTTGCACTAAAACATTATAATATAAGATGCTAGGAAGAAGTGACTTGTACTTGGTTGTTTTACCCAATAATGCTTCTCTTGATATTTGGCAATATGCATTACGATGTGGTCTCCACTACTAATTTTTTTCTCGTTTAAGTGGCAATTGACTCGTGACCTCATCTACATATTGCTATAGCAAAGAGACCGACGTGAGAATGATTGTTTAGATTCAATTATCTTGGATATCTACTCATTTACGGCATCTATCATTTATCTTTTCTTGCCCATAAGACGTGGCTTTGACTACTAGTAGTAACTTTTGGCTTATATCTCAATTCGTTAGGTAATATTAAAAGGAAGATCGCATTACTCATATGGCTTGGTTACGTGATTATATTGTTGATTATCAAATCAAAATTGCAAGGCTCTCGTGGCCTAATGGATAAGACATTTGACTTCTAATCAAGAGATTGTGGGTTCGAGTCCCATAGAGAGTGTGCAAAAGAAAGTGGATGTGAAAGTGATATATGTTGTTATAACTGAGGTATTGAAGTTTTGGTAGATCGGTTGTTTAGAGCACTCGTTTAGTAAGCGGGGAGGTCTCGAAGTTCGACTCTCGTGAAGCATATTTCAACGAAGTCGTGTACTCCTATAGATAGGTCTTGTGATTATAATGTTGATTATCAAATCAAAGTTGGAAGGCTCTCGTGGCCTAATGGATAAGGCATTTGACTTCTAATCAAGAGATTGTGGGTTCGAGTCCCATCGAGAGTGTGCAAAAAGAAAGTGGAGGTGAAAGTGATAATAATATTTTGTTTTAAATTGAGGTCTTGAAGCTTTTGTAGCTCAGTTGGTTAGACCACCCGTTTCGTAAGCGGGAGGTCTTGAGTTCGACTCTCAATGAAAGCAAAGTGATAATGGCCTGCAAGGAGTTTCATTTTTAAATGCATCAAATCTCTTTATTGATATGCTAGGAAGAAGTGACTTGTACTTGGTTGTTTTACCCAATAATGCTTCTCTTGATATTTGGCAACATGCATTACGATGTGTTGTTCACTACTAATTTTTTTTTTCGTTTAAGTGGCAATTGACTCGTGACCTCATCTACATATTGCTATAGCAAGAGACCGACGTGAGAATGATTGTTTAGATTCAATTATCTTGGATATCTACTCATTTACGGCATCTATCGTTTATCTTTTCTTGTTAGGTAATATTAAAAGGAAGATGCGTACTCATATGGCTTGGTTCTGTGATTATATTGTTGATTATCAAATCAAAATTGCAAGGCTCTTGTGGCCTAATGGATAAGGCATTTGACTTCTAATCAAGAGATTGTGGGTTCGAGTCGTATCCAGAGTGTGCAAAAGAAAGTGGAGGTGAAAGTGATATATGTTGTTATAATCTGAGGTGTTGAAGCTTTGGTAGCTCAGTTGTTTAGAGCACCCGTTTAGTAAGCGGGAGGTCTCGAGTTCGACTCTTAGCGAAAGCATATTTAAACGAAGTCGTGTACTCCTATGGATAAGGTCTTGTGATTATAATGTTGATTATCAAATCAAAGTTGGAAGGCTCTCGTGGCCTAATGGATAAGGCATTTGACTTCTAATCAAGAGATTGTGGGTTCGAGTCCCATCGAGAGTGTGCAAAAAGAAAGTGGAGGTGAAAGTGATAATAATATTTTGTTTTAAACTGAGGTCTTGAAGCTTTCATAGCTCAGTTGTTTAGAGCACCCGTTTAGTAAGCGGGAGGTCTCGAGTTCGACTCTTAGCGAAAGCATATTTAAACGAAGCCGTGTACTCCTATGGATAAGGTCTTGTGATTATAATGTTGATTATCAAATCAAAGTTGGAAGGCTCTCGTGGCTTAATGGATAAGGCATTTGACTTCTAATCAAGAGATTGTGGGTTCGAGTCCCATCGAGAGTGTGCAAAAAGAAGGTGAAAGTGATAATATTTTGTTTTAGATTGAGGTGTTGAAGCTTTTGTAGCTCAGTTGGTTAGAGCACCCGTTTAGTAAGCGGAAGGTCTTGAGTTCGACTCTCAATGAAAGCAAAGTGATAATGGCTTGCAAGGAGTTTCATTTCTAAACGCATCAAATCTCTTTATTGATACTAGTATAAGTTGGGTACACATAGATGACCAGAGAGAAGAAAAGAACCACATATAAATTAACTTTACAATCTTGAGATAAGCCTCACTTGGAATATATTATAGACTTTAGAGCTTATTCATTCTATTATGCAAATTCATTATACATAATAGTAGCTAATTTTGCATTTTCTTATGTGTATTTAAGGAACAGGTCTTAGCATGAAGGATTTTAAAGTTTGTCTCTTCTTTTTGCATTTATACACTCATTTAAAAGATTGTCTTGAAATGTATGGGTATCTTCTTTTAGTTGACATCTGAACGGGAGAATATAAATATTGAGAAATTATATTTTTTGTGAAATTTGACCTTACGCAGTATTCAAACTTGCACAGCATGCCCGGGCGAAACATGCAACAACATGGCTGCATTTGATTTCTAAAGGCATGATGTCAATAGGCATTAGTCATAAGTATTAGATGGATGTAACGAAATGCATAGGTTAAAAGAAGTAGAGCGGAATAGACAAATAGAATAAAATGTGTGTGGAATATTATAAAATGTGATAGTGGAATGGGATGGGTAGATGAGTGTGTAGAGTACTTCATTGCCTGTGACCTTAAGATCATTTCTTATCTATCCACACGACTTTGGCTTCATAAAAATGCATTGCTGTAACGAAACTACAATCGAAGTGCAATAGTAGAAAATTGAATATCTGTGTAATTGGCAACACGTGTTTCGAATGTTTGCACATCCGTGTTTGTATCATGTTTGCACATCTATATTTCTATCAATCAAACACATGTGGAGTATGCATGTAGAGTTGGAGGATGCATGTAGGATTGCATTACAACTTGTTGAATGTCTAAATACGATGATGGTGAATAAAACTATTACAAAAATTAAGAAGCAAATTATTAGGATTCAAGGAATATCCGATGGGATCAAAATTGTACTATTAGAGGTTATAGCTTGAATAATATTTTTTAAGATGCAAACCAATAGTAAACATGTGCAAATATAGAGGTCAAAGAATGTCAATCTAAAAATGGAGTTGCCCCACTGAAAATTGTGAAGAAGTTCCAACAAAACCACTTGACCTTATTGATGTGGTGGGCCTAACAAAAAGATTATGGGTGGTTATAAATTTGGTGCTGCTGTAAGATTCCTATTAGATAATAAGTTACCGAACACTTTGGTCAACATGCTGAGTACAAATTGTGCGCAATTATAAAGAGGCGCCGACTTGCAAATTAACCTGAAACATTGCCGACCCTTCTGCCATCGGTTGCAGTGACTTCAGATTCGTTACTCTTGTACCTTCCTCTTCCATATGGCTCAGGATCATCAAAGGAACCAAGAAAGCTGTGTCTTAATTTCAAAATATAGTTATCGGGTGTGCTTAAGTTCTATCGTTGGATGCAAAATCGATAATATGACATGAATCTCTTGTTACAATGGTCCAGCAAATCAATAGAATTGATGTATTTTTGCTACAAACTTGAAATGGGAAAGCAGTCTGAATACTTGCATCAATCGGTTATGACCAAAACAATGCAATTTCAATTAGACAATACACGGGTCGAGAAGGAAGCCGACTTGGAACATCTTTCATGCTTGTCAATAGAGCATGAGAAGTCCGACTCTGGCGATAATTTATCCGAGCCATTGTGCAAAGGCCATTAGCTTCGGCTGGGCATTTTACCTGAGAATGATCACTTGCGGATGTAGCTACTTCCCTCGACAATATTGCTTGGGAAAAGGTCTTTGCAAGTTCTTGAAACTATCTTAGCAAGCAAAGTCCGTAGTTGACCTTGGAGCGGTTGCGGTAAAGGACCCTTCCGAGCATGAGGCAATTGATGATGCTGGACAAAGCAGTCTGGCGCCAATTGACCTCTTCTTTGGATGAACAACATGAGCCAAACTTCCGAGGAGGCAATAGATGTCAAGACCGATTTTGCATTACTTTGATGACTTTCTTGAGCTGATTGGGTAGTAGTATGAATAGAAATTGTTTTTTGCTGCATTTTGGGAAGCATTTCAAGAAGTGGCATAGATGGCAGTCTTGGCTGACCTAACGCGGCCCCAGAATCAATGAAAGCAATAATCCAAAACATTCAATGAGAATATCCTCAAACCATAAAAGGAGGTGAATGTAAATTATTTTACTAATTTCAATACCACCATATAACTACCAACCTCTGCTTTTTTTTCTTTTTTTCTCTAGAAAGAAAAACATCTTCTATCATGAATACCTTATAGCAATTCAATAAACTCAGAATCCTAGCAATTCAGAATAGTCAAGGACTATCCATCTACAAAATAGTTTACAGAAAACAGATAAAAAGTAAAATTAAAGGGACCTAACCTGGCCTGTAATCCGGCGACCATAGAATGCCGAGGATTTCAAGCAAATTATGCACATACATAGAATAAAATCTGGAAGTCCTGAAAGTCTATAACTCTGGCTGCAAGTGCTCGCTGCAATAAGCAAAATTCCATTCAACCATGTTAAGTTTAGCTTTGTTTTTGCGAAGTAATAATTCAGCCGTGTGAAACGGGGAAGGAAGATGGCAGATTATCCATAGGTGCTAGCATGTTAATGCCTTGAGACATCCTATGATCTTCGTGCGACTGAAGTACAACTCAAAACCCTTCATGCATCTGTGGTATTGGCAAACTCCAAATTGTATGCACTCATTTCTAGCTCATTTCCTATAGATAACTCACCATAAGTTATACCTGGGCATATCATATTTTTATGAAGTGATTCATCTTTTGCAGAGACATCAATGACCTCTCTAATCCATATATAATCTCCGGTGATAAGGGAGATAAGGGCAAACTCCACGCTTGTTAAAAGTATGTAAACCATTTTATTTCCATGCCATCCATCCAAACTTCACGACCCAATACCCAAGCTCCAAGAACGGGACTCTAGTTATCTTCTTCTACAAATCTAATACCATAAGCATTCACATCTATCCCTAGTGCCGACATGCTTTTCAAATAAAGGTCATGTGCATTGCCGTGGTCTTGTTTCAATATGATCTTAAAATGGGTGTGCCTTTCAACACGGTTATCATACTCACTATCATCGGCCTACTACTTGGTTCCACATATGCTACATCTAGACCTAAAAGTCTAAGAAATGTTGTTGGGTTCATTGTGCACTGCTCCTACTTCATCTTTGCTCCATTGGGCAATTGCAATTATTTATACATCCATGTGAAGCTATGATATTTGGCTCAAAGGAAGAATTCAAAGGAGAAGATTTTAGGCCTCTTTGCCTCTTCTTGGCCTCCTACGGTGCCTCTGCCGGTCTTACATGCCAAGCCCATGGCCAAGCTCCAAGCCTCGCTTTCAGGTGGAAGGTCGCCAAAAGCAGGGCCATAATATGCCAGCAACGGAAGATCTCCTCCAACTACGTTCCTAGATTTTGAAAACAGCTCCACCTAGAGATGGAAGCACCTTTCACCTTCGATTGCACCTAAGATTTGGCAAGCCAAAACCATGCTATGGCCCGATAAGCGAGCGAAAGGGTTTTTCAAAAAGTGTGACTGACATGATGCTTTGAAGTAGGTAGACTTGCTGCATCTGTTCTATTGAGCCAATAAACGACTTAAATATGCTCTGGAAACTCGTGCTTGGATGAAAGGAAAAGGACTGATAGAACCTGTACGCATTCATCCCGTTCCTGAAAATTGCTCTGTATCCGTTCAAAAAATAGACGAAGAGACTGATGAAATCTTCAGTGCACGATCCAACCATCTACTCGCCGTTCGGCCAAAAACATTGTGCACGATCCACCTATACCATAGCAATGACAGTATTAAACAACGAAGCAGAGCAGCACCCAAACCCGAATACGTCCATACCCCTTTCTTTTTTCGCTTTTTTTCGAATACGTCCATACCCCTTTCTTCTTTTGCTTTTTTTTTTTAGCTAAAAAAGGCTTTTAACGTGGCATCATCTGCACCATTGGGTAGATCTATCTGGACCGTTCAAATTAGGGCGTGGTCCATTACTTGCACTAAAACATTATAATATAAGATGCTAGGAAGAAGTGACTTGTACTTGGTTGTTTTACCCAATAATGCTTCTCTTGATATTTGGCAATATGCATTACGATGTGGTCTCCACTACTAATTTTTTTCTCGTTTAAGTGGCAATTGACTCGTGACCTCATCTACATATTGCTATAGCAAGAGACCGACGTGAGAATGATTGTTTAGATTCAATTATCTTGGATATCTACTCATTTACGGCATCTATCATTTATCTTTTCTTGCCCATAAGACGTGGCTTTGACTACTAGTAGTAACTTTTGGCTTATATCTCAATTCGTTAGGTAATATTAAAAGGAAGATGCGTACTCATATGGCTTGGTTCTGTGATTATATTGTTGATTATCAAATCAAAATTGCAAGGCTCTCGTGGCCTAATGGATAAGACATTTGACTTCTAATCAAGAGATTGTGGGTTCGAGTCCCATTGAGAGTGTGCAAAAGAAAGTGGAGGTGAAAGTGATATATGTTGTTATAATCTGAGGTATTGAAGTTTTGGTAGATCAGTTGTTTAGAGCACTCGTTTAGTAAGCGGGAGGTCTCGAGTTCGACTCTCAGCGAAGCATATTTCAACGAAGTCGTGTACTCCTATAGATAGGTCTTGTGATTATAATGTTGATTATCAAATCAAAGTTGGAAGGCTCTCGTGGCCTAATGGATAAGGCATTTGACTTCTAATCAAGAGATTGTGGGTTCGAGTACCATCGAGAGTGTGCAAAAAGAAAGTGGAGGTGAAAGTGATAATAATATTTTGTTTTAAATTGAGGTCTTGAAGCTTTTGTAGCTCAGTTGGTTAGAGCACCCGTTTCGTAAGCGGGAGGTCTTGAGTTCGACTCTCAATGAAAGCAAAGTGATAATGGCCTGCAAGGAGTTTCATTTTTAAATGCATCAAATCTCTTTATTGATATGCTAGGAAGAAGTGACTTGTACTTGGTTGTTTTACCCAATAATGCTTCTCTTGATATTTGGCAACATGCATTACGATGTGTTCTTCACTACTAATTTTTTTTTTCGTTTAAGTGGCAATTGACTCGTGACCTCATCTACATATTGCTATAGCAAGAGACCGACGTGAGAATGATTGTTTAGATTCAATTATCTTGGATATCTACTCATTTACGGCATCTATCGTTTATCTTTTCTTGTTAGGTAATATTAAAAGGAAGATGCGTACTCATATGGCTTGGTTCTGTGATTATATTGTTGATTATCAAATCAAAATTGCAAGGCTCTTGTGGCCTAATGGATAAGGCATTTGACTTCTAATCAAGAGATTGTGGGTTCGAGTCGTATCGAGAGTGTGCAAAAGAAAGTGGAGGTGAAAGTGATATATGTTGTTATAATCTGAGGTGTTGAAGCTTTGGTAGCTCAGTTGTTTAGAGCACCCGTTTAGTAAGCGGGAGGTCTCGAGTTCGACTCTTAGCGAAAGCATATTTAAACGCAGCTGTGTACTCCTATGGATAGATCTTGTGATTATAATGTTGATTATCAAATTAAAGTTGGAAGGCTCTCGTGGCCTAATGGATAAGGCATTTCACTTCTAATCAAGAGATTGTGGGTTCGAGTCCCATCGAGAGTGTGCAAAAAGAAAGTGAAGGTGAAAGTGATAACACTTTGTTTTAGATTGAGGTGTTGAAGCTTTTGTAGCTAAGTTGGTTAGAGCACTCGTTTAGTAAGCGGGAGGTCTTGAGTTCGACTCTCAATGAAAACAAAGTGATAATGGCCTGCAAGGAGTTTCATTTCTAAATGCATCAAATCTCTTTATTGATATGCTAGGAAGAAGTGACTTGTACTTGGTTGTTTTACCCAATAATGCTTCTCTTGATATTTGGCAACATGCATTACGATGTGGTCTTCACTACTAATTTTTTTCTCGTTTAAGTCGCAATTGACTCGTGACCTCATCTACATATTGCTATAGCAAGAGACCGACGTGAGAATGATTGTTTAGATTCAATTATCTTGGATATCTACTCATTTACGGCATCTATCATTTATCTTTTCTTGCCCATAAGATGTGGCTTTGACTACTAGTAGTAACTTTTGGCTTATATCTCAATTCGTTAGGTAATATTAAAAGGAAGATGTGTACTCATATGGCTTGGTTCTGTGATTATATTGTTGATTATCAAATCAAAATTGCAAGGCTCTCATGGCCTAATGGATAAGGCATTTGACTTCTAATCAAGAGATTGTGGGTTCGAGTCCCATCGAGAGTGTGCAAAAGAAAGTGGACGTGAAAGTGATATATGTTGTTATAATCGAGGTGTTAAAGCTTTGGTAGCTTTCGGTTGTTTAGAGCACTCGTTTAGTAAGCGGGAGGTCTCGAGTTGACTCTCGGTAAAGCATATTTAAACGAAGCCGTGTACTTCTATGGATAGGACTTGTGATTATAATGTTGATTATCAAATCAAAGTTGGAAGGCTCTCGTGGCCTAATGGATAAGGCATTTGACTTCTAATCAAGAGATTGTGGGTTCGAGTCCCATCGAGAGTGTGCAAAAAGAAAGTAAAGGTGAAAGTGATAATACTTTGTTTTAGATTGAGGTGCTGAAGCTTTTGTAGCTCAGTTGGTTAGAGCACCCGTTTAGTAAGCGGTAGGTCTTGAGTTCGACTCTCAATGAAAGCAAAGTGATAATGGCCTACAAGGAGTTTCATTTCTAAACGCATCAAATCTCTTTATTGATATGCTAGGAAGAAGTGACTTGTACTTGGTTGTTTTACCCAATAATGCTTCTCTTGATATTTGGCAACATGCATTACGATGTGGTCTTCACTACTAATTTTTTTCTCGTTTAAGTGGCAATTGACTCGTGACCTCATCTACATATTGCTATAGCAAGAGACCGACGTGAGAATGATTGTTTAGATTCAATTATCTTGGATATCTACTCATTTACGGCATCTATCATTTATCTTTTCTTGCCCATAAGATGTGGCTTTCACTACTAGTAGTAACTTTTGGCTTATATCTCAATTCGTTAGGTAATATTAAAAGGAAGATGCGTACTCATATGGCTTGGTTCTGTGATTATATTGTTGATTATCAAAATCAAAATTGCAAGGCTCTTGTGGCCTAATGGATAAGGCATTTGACTTCTAATCAAGAGATTGTGGGTTCGAGTCCCATTGAGAATGTGCAAAAGAAAGTGGAGGTGAAAGTGATATCTTCTTTTTTATTTTGTGATAGTGTTGGGAACCGTGCCAAAGGGAACGCCGCATCTTACGCCGCATGCGGCGTTCCCTTCCATCTTGCGGTGCCTTTGGGGACGCTGGCCGACGGCATTGATTGCCAAATTTGAAACCGTAGAGCTCCATGCAGATCTTATTTTCACTCCTTTCCCCTACGATTTTTGGCATCGTGTTCTATTTTTCCATGAATCCATCGAGTAGATCGCCAAGACACTGTGATGCTGGAGTTCGATTTGAGTCTCAGGTTTTCTTCTGTCAAACTTCTACATTCGTATATTTTTCTAAGCTTTTTTTTTCCCTAAAATGAGTGCTCGAAGACAGAGGTCCGTGGTCGAAGAGAGAGGTCCTCTGCATCACGACTTACTTGGCATGGCTCGGATTCCACTATCAGATTCCAGATTATGTAAGACTTTGTGGAGGAGCGAAAATTTGCATCTTTTCAGCGTTTTTAGACCTTCCAAAAGCTCATGGAATGTTTGATGTATCCTTTAGGCTTGAAGTAGTGGCTGTTCCGTCTGCCCTTACGGGATTTTTTTAGTCGTATGTGCATTCAACTACTGTTTGCGTCCCTCTCCCCATTCGTTCTGATCCCTACTCTAGCCGTGGAGGTGGATCAACTGCTGTTTATGGCGTGGACGTGGCTATGGCGGAAGAAGCTAAGTCGGAGGTAACTGTTGCTAATCTCTTGCTGAATCCGGTGAGGCAGCAAGCTCAGAATAGTGCAGGCAGGTCGAGCTTTGTGGATTACCTTTACCTTATTCTGCCCAAACCAAGGAGCCCGGAATAGTGTAGGCAGGTTGAGCTTTGAGTACTACCTTATTCCTTCTCATCTTATTCTGCCTGAACCAAGGAGCTCTTCCTTTCAGACCTTATTTTTTATTCTAAAATTTTTTGAGATCGCCATTCCTTTGGCTGCCTACTTTGGTAATTGCTTGAGGCTACATTAGCTCTGAGCTGGCCATGGCATATAAATCTTCTGCGTTCATGCAGGCTGGTAGAATGAAATAGGCTTCTGTGAAAACCACCATGGAGGCTTCTACGAACAATATCGTAGCCACGGGCCTGAGGCTACAAAATCAGAGCAAGCACGCTGGTTCACATGCAGTAGAGGATTCTTTTCTTGGTATGCAGGCTGCAAAGCTCCTTGCTAGAGCTGCTTCAAGTACACAGGGACAATACAGGCAGTTATGTTCACGTTTCTTTGATTTGAAGAGCAAGGAGCTTATTTTGAAATAGACACCAAGCAGGTTGTATTTCAACACAAATGGGTACTTCATTTTCCTTGAAGGGTAATGGGATTAATCAAGAAGATCTTGCTCCATTTCAACAAATCAAATTGAGGTCGGAAGGAAGTCGTAACGTTTTGGTTGTTTTGGCCTATTATTTTGCATGGGAACATGGTGGAAAGGACTACTGCAACTCTTTATATTCAGGTAACATGTAATGTTGCTCTGGTTTAACTTTTAAAATGCATGCCATTGGATTAACTTATGATTCCTATAGGTTACCAAGTTAAAGTCATCCTTAGCTGATGGGAATGACTCCTATAGGTTACCAGGTTAAAGTCATTCTTAGCTGATGGGAATGACTGGGAATAACTTTAAGTTTCATGGGAATTTAATGTAAAGCTGTTTATGGGATTCAACATTTTGATTGTCTTGCAGATGGGCATACGAGCTGTTTTGCAGCGAGACTTCAATCGATACATGCAGCTCTTTAACATTTTATGATTTTCCTTCCTGGCTTAAGCCAAAATGATGGAAGGCGATCCTTCTTTTGCTCCATCAAATGCGATTTGAGGATATGCTCTCCAATTTACAATTTATTTGTGCTTCAAAAGCTTATAGCAATATGGAAGCATTATTTTTTGGCATGGTGCCCATGGAACAACTCTACAAGCCAGTTCCTTTGCTTTTGCTATCAGCAGTTCCTATACAAATCAAGATATGCTCAAGCAAAAACTGTGTGGAAGCTTTTATCTTACTTCCATTTAGCTTCGCAAGTTTTGCCAGGTATTTTATTGCATGTGCAGAGCTTGGTTCGTGAATCTGCGGAGTTTGGTTCTTGATTAAGAAGCCATTTATTTTCCTTGCTTTGCAGGACATGGCTTCGGGATGACAAAACTTCTTCTTTGGCAAAACCTCTTCTTTGGCGGCAGTTATAGGGACGACACCAGTGACAGCAAGATGATAAGGGCCATGTGGAATGTCTTTTCCTGTTTCGCCTGTTTCTTTATCTTTTATTGAGCTTCAAATCCTAACTTTCGTCAATTTCGGCTGCAAATTTGAGCTATGTAGGCTCACAGACTGCAGATGGGAATCAAACAGATTAGATAAGTTCCTCCTTTCCCCTGTTTTCTGGCTCCAGTTCTTTAGGGGCCCCAGATCTGAGCTTTGACACGATTTAACACACATTTTATTGGCAACATCTATATTCCATTTGAGCATGAACTGGCGCAATATCATTCTACAGCGAGCTCTCGAGGTAATCTGCAAAGCTTTACCTATTTCTATTACATTTTTTTGATATTACCCATGTTTGAAGCAGAGGTCATATCCAACATCTCTGAGTTTCTGCCCTTGAACATGGCTCCCAGTGCAGCACTTAAATCCATTAAAGCATTAAGTCCTCGAGTTCATGCATCTGCTGAAGTTGTTCATTGACAACCCTGCATCTTTCAGATAATTTATGCAACTCTGCAAAGGTGCTACACATAGATGCAGTTTTAAACAAAGCCTAGGACTCAAGTTACGGATTGTTATCCTTACATCTTGGTTCTACATTGGTTGTTGGTTGATTGGTTGGTAACATCACTGTTCATTTGTTTGCAAGCCTTTGTCATTCACAAGCAGCTTTATCATTCTGAGATTGAGGCAAGAGAACTTTTAAAATTGTGAATATCTATCTCTCATGCATAATTTGTTAGGGGGCTTTGGCATAGGCATTTTATTTTGTATGAACTAGACTGCACATACTGCTATAGCTGCACATATAATGAAGCAAGCAGTGCTAATGGCAGAGGCAGAAGAGAGAAAGAATTATGTAAGTTTACATGACCGATCTGTACAAAATAATGGACAAAGACGAAAGTAATGTTTTTCCATGTATGTGAGTTATGACAAGTGCCTTGAACAGATTAGGCGGACAACAGTTGAAACGATGATGGAAAAAACTGCCAAGGCAAAACAATAAAGGACAGAATGATACAAATCATCACAATGTTTCAAGCCTATAAACATTTAAATGCCCTGAGATGGCATGGCATGTAAACTATGCTTTTTTAAACAGTAGAATTTGCATAATGATATTCTTTGCAATTAGATTGTAAACTCCGAGCAAAGTTCTTAGTATTATTGAGTATTTTTATTAAGATACAACTTGGAGAGTGAGTGTAAAAATAGATGATGATGCTCACATTAATCTATGTCTGCTGTATCTCAATGCTCACACGATTCATATTTCAATGCTCACATGATTTCATATTAAATGATTCAAGATATATGTTTCATCCTTTTGAATGTTCATAAGTCTATGTCTATACCATTTTAACCTTGCCAATGCATTTTATTTGTCATTTTAAGAAGGAAGCTAAACAATCTAGGGTGCTCCATCTCTTGCAAGCAAAATGCTGGGACATATAATGGCAGATAGTATTGCACTCCTATACTTTTGTGTTTTTTGGAGTTTATAAGTTTTCATATTGCTCTTGAAATGATTTGGTTGTAAGCGTCTTTATATCTCCTTGGAAGGTTAGTAATTAATCAAAGCACCGGGTTCTAGATTTCCCATTTGTTACATAAAACAGTGCTATATTTTGCCATGAAGAAACTTGCGCATTGTTCTAGAAGATGAAATGAATGTGCAAGAGACCAAAGCATTAGCTCAATTCCAGTTGGAAATGGTTCAATCAGTGTGTCATTTCAAAGAAGATGAGCATGGGCAAGCCAAAAATTTATGGAAGGTGCCTCAAATCTGGTTGTGATTCGTAACATTGCACTTTCCTATTGTTGTCCACTATAAAGTTGTCCACTGTGAAGTAACAAAATTATGTGTTATGTTTGATAACAGTTCCATGATCTCTTAGCTGTTGTCCACTATAAAGTAATAAAATTATGTATTGTGTTTGATACCATGATCTCTATTATAAAAACATAAGGTGGGATATAGCTATCCAATACAATAACACCATGTGCATTCGAAGTTCAGAACTTAGGAGAACTTAGGTTAGGGTGACTAGGGTGTGATTTATCATTGTGATGACAATTTCATTTTACAATGTTTTATTTAAATAATACAGTTGAGCAAACTTAACTTCGAAGCAATCCTCTTGGACATCTAAGCAGTAACAAATATGAATCTCACATTGACCACCATCAAATGCAGTTTCTAATTGGCTTTGCTTTGTACTTCAAACTTGGAACAAATTTCTGCTATGTTGGATGGATTTTAAAGGTTTGAAAGCCCATGTACTTAAATAGTAATGGTAATGCCTAGAGAATCATGCCTACATGATCCATTGTTTCAATAATGCATGTACTTCAAGCATAAGTGTTCAAGTATAGAGCATCGCTCCAACTTGACTAACTACACAAACTCTAAACCATTAAAAAAGCATCGAAATAAAAGTGGCTTAGATCTAATGTCTAGAAGTTGTGGCAATAATCTTACCTTAGTAAAGACTGACTTCGTTGTTGTAGTCTTTGCTACTAATGTGTGCTATGAGGGATGTAAATGGTAAGTGGTGGGATGTAAATTATTGCATGGTTAAATATGGCTACAAATATATATGCAAAGTGCCTACATTATATTTGTTGGATGTGATTTCCCTCCGTTGACTACGCATTGGATTTGTGATCTTCCATGAAATCTTAAACCATTCAGAAACCTAAATTCCATGCATTCGATTACTCAGCTCCACCCATTCACATGTCCTCAAATAATGCCCGGCATCGCCGGGCACACGTTTCTAGTATGTTGTTATAATCTGAGGTGTTGAAGCTTTGGTAGCTGAGTTGTTTAGAGCACCCATTTAGTAAGCGGGAGGTCTCGAGTTCGACTGTAGCGAAAGCATATTTAAACGAAGCCGTGTACTCCTATGGATAAGGTCTATTGATTATAATGTTGATTATCAAATCAAAGTTGGAAGGCTCTCATGGCCTAATGGATAAGGCATTTGACTTCTAATCAAGAGATTGTGGGTTCGAGTCCCATCGAGAGTGTGCAAAAAGAAAGTGAAGGTGAAAGTGATAATACTTTGTTTTAGATTGAGGTGTTGAAGCTTTTGTAGCTCAGTTGGTTAGAGCACCCGTTTAGTAAGCGGGAGGTCTTGAGTTCGACTCTCAATGAAAGCAAAGTGATAATGGCCTGCAAGGAGTTTCATTTCTAAACGCATCAAATCTCTTTATTGATATGCTAGGAAGAAGTGACTTGTACTTGGTTGTTTTACCCAATAATGCTTCTCTTGATATTTGGCAACATGCATTACGATGTGGTCTTCACTACTAATTTTTTTCTCGTTTAAGTGGCAATTGACTCGTGACCTCATCTACATATTGCTATAGCAAGAGACCGACGTGAGAATGATTGTTTAGATTCAATTATCTTGGATATCTACTCATTTACGGCATCTATCATTTATCTTTTCTTGCCCATAAGACGTGGCTTTGACTACTAGTAGTCTCAATTCGTTAGGTAATATTAAAAGGAAGATGCGTACTCATATGGCTTGGTTCTGTGATTATATTGTTGATTATCAAATCAAAATTGCAAGGCTCTCGTGGCCTAATGGATAAGGCATTTGACTTCTAATCAAGAGATTGTGGGTTCGAGTCCCATCGAGAGTGTGCAAAAGAAAGTGGAGGTGAAAGTGATATATGTTGTTATAATCTGAGGTGTTGACGCTTTGGTAGCTCAGTTGTTTAGAGCACCCATTTAGTAAGCGGGAGGTTTCGAGTTCGACTCTCAACGAAAGCATATTTAAACGAAGCTGTGTACTCCGATGGATAGGTCTTGTGATTATAATGTTGATTATCAAATTAAAGTTGTAAGGCTCTCGTGGCCTAATGGATAAGGCATTTGACTTCTAATGAAGAGATTGTAGGTTCGAGTCCCATCGAGAGTGTGCAAAAAGAAAGTGGAGCTGAAAGTGATAATACTTTGTTTTAAACTGAGGTGTTGAAGCTTTTGTAGCTCAGTTGGTTAGAGCACCCGTTTAGTAAGCGGGAGGTCTTGAGTTCGACTCTCAATGAAAGCAAAGTGATAATGGCCTGCAAGGAGTTGCATTTCTAAACGCATCAAATCTCTTTATTGATATGCTAGGAAGAAGTGACTTGTTCTTGGTTGTTTTACCCAATAATGCTTGTCTTGATATTTGGCAACATGCATTACGATGTGGTCTTCACAACTATTTTTTTTTTTTTCGTTTAAGTGGCAATTGACTCGTGACCTCATCTACATATTGCTATAGCAAGAGACCGACGTGAGAATGATTGTTTAGATTCAATTATCTTGGATATCTACTCATTTACGGCATCTATCGTTTATCTTTTCTTGCCCATAAGATGTGGCTTTGACTACTAGTAGTAACTTTTGGCTTATATCTCAATTGGTTAGGTAATATTAAAAGGAAGATGCGTACTCATATCGCTTGGTTTTGTGATTATATTGTTGATTATCAAATCAAAATTGTAAGGCTCTCGTGGCCTAATGGATAAGGCATTTGACTTCTAATCAAGAGATTGTGGGTTCGAGTCCCATCGAGAATGTGCAAAAGAAAGTGGAGGTGAAAGTGATATATGTTGTTATAATCTGAGGGGTTGAAGCTTTGGTAGCTCAGTTGTTTAGAGCACCCGTTTAGTAAGCGGGAGGTCTCGAGTTCGACTCTTAGCGAAAGCATATTTAAACGAAGCCGTGTACTCCTATGGATAAGGTCTTGTGATTATAATGTTGATTATCAAATCAAAGTTGGAAGGCTCTCGTGGCCTAATGGATAAGGCATTTGACTTCTAATCAAGAGATTGTGGGTTCGAGTCCCATCGAGAGTGTGCAAAAAGAAAGTGAAGGTGAAAGTGATAATACTTTGTTTTAGATTGAGGTGTTGAAGCTTTTGTAGCTCAGTTGGTTAGAGCACCCGTTTAGTAAGCGGGAGGTCTTGAGTTTGACTCTCAATGAAAGCAAAGTGATAATGGCCTGCAAGGAGTTTCATTTCTAAATGCATCAAATCTCTTTATTGATATGCTAGGAAGAAGTGACTTATACTTGGTTGTTTTACCCAATAATGCTTCTCTTGATATTTGGCAACATGCATTACGATGTGGTCTTCACTACTATTTTTTTTTTTCGTTTAAGTGGCAATTGACTCGTGACCTCATCTACATATTGCTATAACAAGAGACCGACGTGAGAATGATTGTTTAGATTCAATTATCTTGGATATCTACTCATTTACGGCATCTATCATTTATCTTTTCTTGCCCATAAGACGTGGCTTTGACTACTAGTAGTAACTTTTGGCTTATATCTCAATTCGTTAGGTAATACTAGTTAAGGTGCCCACGTTCATATGGCATAGCTGTGAATTATATTGAATGATATATCAAAGCAAAATTGAAATGGATTCATGTTTTTAAAATGGATAAGAGCATTTGACTTCTAATCAATAGATTGTGGGTTCAGAATCCCTTTGGGATGCAAATTGAGAAAAGCCCTATCCCTTTTGATATATGTTTGCTATATCCCGCATTTCATTTTTTTTTCTTATTTTTTTCTACTTTTTTAGAGCACCCCTTTTTTTTTCGGAGGTCTTTCTCTACATGTTTCCTTGTTTTCCCATTCCTTTCCTTACCCCTATGGATAAGGTCTTGTGGATTAAATGTTTTATCAAATCCCTTTTGCTCCTTTCTCAGTGGCCTTGGATAAGGCATTTGACTTTCTAATCAAGAGATTGTGGGTTTTTTTATGTGTGCAAAAAGAAATTTTTTCCATGTCTTAATACTTTTTTCAACCATTTACTGTTGAAGCCTTTTCCATGCCTATTTCCCCTTCTCTTTTCCTCCGGGGAGGTCTTGAGTTTTCCTCCTTTTTGAAAGCAAAGTGATAATCCCTTCCATTTTTCTTTTCATTTCTAAATGCATGCCCTTTTTTATTCCCTTTTTCCAGGGAAGAAGTGACTTTTCCCTTGGTTGTTTTCCAATAATGCTTCCTTTTTTTCAACATGCTTTTCCATTTGGTCTTCATTTACTCTTTTTTTTTTTTTTCAATTGACTCCTGACCTCTTTTTACATATTGCCTATAACTCTTTCCCCCCTTTGAGAATGATTGTTTAGATTCAATTATCTTGGATTCCCACTCATTTTCCCGATTCTTATCTATTTTTATCTTTTTTTGCCCATAAGACGTGGCTTTGACTACTAGTAGTAATTTTGGCTTATATCTCAATTGGTTAGGTAATCCTAGTTTTCTTTTTCTCTTTTCCTTTCCTCATGTCCTTTTATCCCCTTTCCTCCCCTCCATTCATGTTTTCCTTTTTGGACTTTCCCTTTCGGCGTTTTTTTCCGTTTCCTAAATTTTGATGGATTTTTTTCTTTCCGTTTTCCTCCTTTGCCAATCCTTTTCCTGTGCACTTTTTCCTTTCCTTTCCTTTTCCTTTTCCCCTTTTCCTTTTCCCTTTTTCCCTTTTCCCTTTCCTTTTTCTTTCTTCTCACTTTCCCTTTTTCTATGCCCTTTTTCTTTTCCCCTCTCCCCATCCTTTTCTTGTTCCCCATTTTTCCAACCTTTCCTCTTCCCTTTTCTTGATGCATTTTTTCCTTCCTTTCCCTCTCTTTTTTTTTTTCCTTTTTCCTATGTCATTTGTCCCTTCCTTTTTCCTCTTTTTCCCCCTTTTCCCATGCTCCTTCCTTTTCCCATGCTTTTTTCCTCCTCCCCTTTTCCATGCTTTTTTTCTCCTTCATTTTCTCCTTTTTTAACCTTTTCCTCTTTCCTTTTTTTTTTTTCATGCCCTTTCCATTTACCTTTTCCACTTTATCTCTTCCTCCTTCCCTCGTGCCCTTTTCCTGTGTTCCTTTTCCCTTTTTAGTTTTCCATGCCTTTTTCTCTTCTCTTATCCCCACCCTTTTCCTTTTACCCTTTTTGCCTTTTCCCCATGCCTTTTTGCCCTTCACATCTCTTTCCACTTCCCTTTTCCTTTTCCCCCTTTTCATTTACCCTTTCCCCTTAAGAGAAGGAAGCATAACCAATGGTTGTTGGTAAGTCATGCAATAAATCTAGGCCTTGGATGCATCCGGATGATCTCGGCCATTCAAATTAGGGGCTTTTCACTATTACTTTGTATAACATCTTTATTATAATGTTTTAAGGTGTGTCTTAAACCACCCTAATTTTGATGAGGCCGAGATTTCATCACCTAATTTCGACGAGTTCGCTCGTCTTCCATTAGTTTCGGGCTTCAAGCGAGGAATCCGCCATACCAGGTTTTCCGCCCTCGGCTCTTTGGCCTTTTTCCAGGTTTTCTCTTCAAACAGATTGACTCTGTCTTTCACGATGCGGATTAGGTATCGGTGTTGATTTAAATAGATAAAACCCGGATATACGATATTACAAAAGGTTTCAAGAAGGTTTTGGAGCTCAAAATTTTTACCGCGTTTTTGAGCAGGGAATTGGGATTCCACCATTTTCATTACAGGTAAAGATTTTGCATTGGGGTTTAGCGATTGCAGTATTTCTTCCGGGTTTGCTGAATTCAAAATAGGCGTTTTATTTGCAAAGAATGAACTCCGGCGTGGCGGTTTTGAGGTTTTAGTAGTTTGAGGTTGATAACTTTGTTTCTTACTATGTGGCTCTCAAAGGCATTGGGTTGGGCAACTCCTTCCATAAGAGAAGCTTGGTTACTCCATCCGATCGGGTTCGGGTTTTCTCAGTGGAAGCGGTGGTGGTTTTAAATAATACTAGGATGTGGAAGAAACGAGTTCAACAATACAAGAAGGTCCTTCCACGCCTTGGTACCTGATAGCATCTAAATGTGGCGGATACTGGGATGTGGAAGAAACGAAGTTCAACAATACAAGAAGGTCCTCCCACGGCTTGATAAGCCGATTAGCATCTAAAATGTGATGGACATGAATACCAAGTATGGAAGCTTTGCGAAAGCACTCATAGATGATCCGGTATGGGTGATGAATGTGGTATCATCCTATGGAGTGAATTCCCTTGGAATAATATATGAGGGGGCTTGATTGGTACCTCGAATGGTGGTGAGAAGAAATAAAATCGTATTCATATGTGCATGATATAGTCACTACAATTTATTAACAAGACAAGATGTGATGATGTGCAGGCGCGAGGCTCTCTTTCACATATCCGAGAGCATATGACTTGCTTCATGTAGCAGGTCTTTTCACGCCTCTTGCCTTTGATGCAAATGTGGGAGCGCTTCGGATTTGGAAACTTTGAGCATAAGGGGAAGAACTGCCCTAAGGTAATTAATCTATACATGAGTTGCATTTTAAGCTGAACATACCATGTGCAGTTTCTTTGTCTTCTAATTGCAACACAAATGCATGCTACTTGGCGGGGACTACGGCTTGGATCCCTTGGGATTAATGGATCCGTATAAAAGGAGGATTCATAGTTCCACCCATTCCTTCCTTTCTCTCGAGCACGCATTGCATATTGCTCCAAATTCAAAGACACAACTGGATCATTCAGCACGCCGCATGGATTTTGCCCCTTCCTTCTTTTCAGTTTAAAATATTAGCTTAGAAACAGACTCCCTCTCGATTATCTATAACCAAAGGGCTGGCTCACCACCCTCAGTATGTCTTCTCCCGTCCCGTTTGTTATTGCAAGATGCACCCCAGGCATCATCGGCATTTCTTCCTTTGAGGCTTTAGCATACCTTGCCAACATCATAAAGCATAAACCTTAGCTTCGGTTGTTCCCCTAACAATGCCATGGCAAGAGAATCAGAACAATAGTGATCCATGAAGGATCCGTTTCACGTAACATATGATGCCAGTGATAAAACCTTCCTTTCACGGATGTTATTTGATGCGTCATTGAAAATATTTGAGATTGTCTACACTTTTCAAAATTCAAGCTTCATTTATTAACAATTGGTTGAACTCGCGACTTCACGGTAGGAATGTATTGACATCAATAATGCAAAGGCTTTTAGAATGGGCTGTCTTACAACAAATTTGGAACTGCAAATCCTGATTGACATGAGTCTCGCATGTCGGATCTAAGAATTTTTTCATGTGCATGCCCTGGTAGTGATTTAAGGCAATATTTCTCTCAGACTTAGTTCTTGCAAAAAAATGGCATCAGATTGTTCCATTTTGGCATCAAAGGGAAGTGGGAGCCCTCTGTGGAGATGCCCAAGGACGTAATCAGAGAAGCTTTGAAGGTACTGTTGGATATGAATAATCATCCTCTTTTGATTCATTCGCAAAGATCAAGGCTTATACGTAACCTGCTTTGAGTCAAGATTTTTTTTGGGGTCTTTGAATCAAAGTGCTCCTTGACTTTTAGAATGCCACATCACTACATACAATTTTAACACTCCATACAATATAGAAGTCGGGTTGGATTTATTTGTGGCATGTATTTTTGCTTATGCCATGTGTTTATAGCCTACATTACGAAATGGAAATTGGCATTACCATTCCACTCAAAAGGTTGTCAACCGGTCACTAAATGTTAGGGTCAATCGATCACTAAATGTTAGGGTTAAGTCAAGCATTGGAGTTAGGCTAGGGTCTAAGTCATGCCAAATTGCCCAGTTTAGATCTTTGCCCATCTTAGATCTTTGTAGATGCTTCCAATTTAGATCTTTGCAGATTCAAAAGCTCTTCGCCAGATCTAAAGATCTTACCGAATTTGAGCCTCATGGACACAACAACCAAACATCAGTGCATTAGCGGCAGGAAAGATGAAGCAAATGCTTCTCCTTTTCTTCAACAATGCACGAGACTTGATTCTTGGGTTGCTTCAACTTGGAACACTATTACAGATTATGTTGTTCATGAATTGGGTACTATTTTGAGGATAGTCCAATTTCCATGAATTGGCATGTTATTGGTATTGCATACAAGCAATAAGATAAATTTGATATGACAGTTAATGCAGTTGGAATGATCTTCAACATTTTTAAAATTGCTTATAGCAATGCATAAAAATGAAGTGATGATGTATTGAAAAGTTCATTCAATGCTATAAAAATGGATGGTTCTATATACAAGGTGAAAAAACATTGAGCATTAGAAAAACATTGTCTTTTTTAAGCATTGTTCAAGCTTTTTTAACAATCTCTGTCTACAATCACATGTAAAGCCCACCAACGGTGGGCAATTTACTAGTTATAATATAAGATAATCAAGAGCATTCGAACACATTTCGCACTTCCACTTACCTTTTCCCTTTTCCCTTTTCCCTTTTCCCATTTTCCCTCTTCCCCTTTTCCTCATGCCCTTCTTTCTAAGTTTTCCTTTCTGCTTTCCCCCTTCCTTTCCCTTTTCCCTTTTCCTTTGCTTCTCCCCACCTTTTTTTTTTTTTTCCTTTTTTTCCTTCCCCTTTTCCTCTTTTGCCCAAATTCTTCCCTCTTCAATTTTTTCTAGTGCCCCTTTTCCTTCCTTTTTTCCCCTTTTTTTCTTTTCCCTCTTTTCCCTTTTTTCCATGTCCATTTTTCCTTTGGTTTTCCCCTTTCCTCATCCTTTCCCTTCCCTTTTTTTGCCATGTCCATTTTTCTCTTCTTATTTTTTCATGCTCTTTTTGCTCCTCTTTTCCCCTTTCTTCACCTTTTTTTCCATCCTCTCCCTCCTTTTCCCATTTTTTTTCTTTTCTTTTTCTTTTTCTATTTTGCTTTCCTTTTATTCACCTCTTATCTTTCTATTTTCCCATTTTACCCCCGCTTTTTTCCCCTTTTGCCTTTTTTTTCCATTTGCTTCCCATTTTTTCACGTTTGCCTTTTTCCATTTCCCCCTCCTTGCTTTTCCTTTTTCTTTTTTCCCCTTTTCCCTTCCCCTCTTCACATTCCCTTTTTCCTTTTACCTTATTTTAAGGCATTTTTCTCCCATTCCATCCCTTGGCTTCCTTTCCCCCTTCCCTTTTTACCAATAGCCTTTTTTTCCGTTGTTTTCCTCCTCTCCTGACCCTCTCTTCCGCTTTTTTTTTAGTCCCTTTTCCCTTCCATTTTTCTCTCTTCTCCTCCTTTTTATTTCTCTTTTTTTCCTTTCTTTTTTCTCATGTCTTTTTTTTTTCCCTTCCCTTTATTTTCTTGATTATTTTTACAAAGGCCATTTCTTCCTTCCCTTTGGAAATCCCTTTCCCTCTTCCCTTTTTTTCAAGTAGTCTTTTTCTTTTCCTTTCCTCCCTCCTTTTTGTTCTTTTTCTTTTTTTCCTTTCCCCTTTTTCCTCCCTCCTTTTCTCTTTATTTGGCAACGCTTCTCTCCTTATTTTTCTTCCTCTTTTCCCCATGCCTTTTTTTCCCTTTTGCAACTCCCTCGATTTTTCCTTTTTTCCCTTTCCATCCCTTTCTCCCTCCTTTTTCTCTTTTTTTTTTCTCATGTCCTTTTTCCCTTGTTTTTTTCTCCTTTCCCCACCTTTTTCTCTTTCCCTTTCCCATCGTCCCTTTTGATCCCTCCTCCTACTCCCTTTTTTTTTCCTTTTATTTCTCCTATCCTTTTTTCCCTTTTCCTTTTCCTTCCCCTTTTTCTTATCCTTTTTCATCCCCTTTTCCCTTCCCTTTACTTTCTCACCATTTCCCTCAAATTTTCATAGTGTCCTTTTTTCCTTTTATTTTCTCTCTTTCTTTTCCTTTCTTTTTTGTGCTTTTTTCCATTTCCTTTTCCCTTTTTTACTTGCCTTTTTGCCTTTCACTTTGCCCTTATCTCCTCCCCTTTTCCTCCTTTTCCCCACCTTTTTCCTCTTCCCATTTCCCAGTGTTTCTTTTCACTCCCTCCTCCTTCCCCTTCCTTTTTACCTTTCCCTTTCCCTTTTTCTTTCCTTTTCCCTTTCCCTTTCCTCCTCTCTAAGACCTTTTCTCATCCCCTTTTCAACTTCCCTCTTGAGTTTAGCAAAAGATACGGCCCCGTGGACGAAATTTTGAACACGCCAGACATTCGGATTACGGTTTAAGCCGGAAAGGATAGGTAGGTAGCCCTTAAAAACTTGCTAGGTATGTGCACTTGCTATTAATGTGCACATCTACCAATGTGCACATTTATTAAGGTGCACACATTTCCATGTAGACACATTTATGCCACCTAGCCATTAAAGGCAGTTGGGCCCATCTCCAATTATCCCACGTATGCTTTAAGGGATAATTGAAACCCTAGCCCTAAACCCTTGTCTATTTAGTTGGGAGAAACCCTAACTTGCTATTTTCATCCATAGGGTTTTAGAGCCTGCTTTTGCTCACTCAAAGGGTCAAAATCGCCTCCCGCACTGATATGCGAAGAATTGCACCATTAGTTTCCCTTGATTCGAAATGGTTCACAAGGAGGATGGTCGCAACTCAGTCGAGGAGCAACCTAAGGAAGGATCAGATTTAGTCAATTTAATAGCCTAAACCGCCTATGGCCATTGTATCAGTAGGTTTAGCTTATTAAATTGCCCATAGCAAGCCTCTTAGATTGATTGTCCCAGATACTAACTAAAGAACCTAACTCTATGATATAGATTAGTTCTTTAGTTCTTTAGTTGCCCATAAGATGTATATGGATGATGTATCTCCCTGCGGAACTCCTTTGTATTGGGAAGGGGGTAGAGGCCCTAAAAGCTTGGTAGTTGATGCTCCTAGAGTAGCCCCTCTAGCACATATAGATTCGGAAAAGAAACAAGAACCACACCCGGTTTGGGTGAAGGGGCCAGACCGGGCTAAGAAGGAGGTTCGTGGTTCGACTCTTGGACGATCCCTATGGTGTGTTAGTGCTATTGGGGTCATTGTGACTAGGTCTAATGGCTTACCACCGAAAGTGTGGGTAAGGCATGGGCTCACACCGGGAAGTGGTGAACACTTTCCATTGGGTTCAAGTCAAAACGCAAAGGGGCCCTCTAGTCACCTTGAGTCACCTTGAGTCAAGCATGTAGAGTGGAAGGGAGGGGAGTGATCCCTACCGCCCAACAGAAGGGGAGATGCAAGGTGTGAATATTTGGCAAATCAGTCCCAACACTTTTCAGCCTACTAAAAGAAGTGTGCATAGGAGGGGCGGATGGAGTGGACAACCCTATGCCATGTTCTTACGCCAAAGCCAAATCCATTGCCATGCAAGGGCATGAGAATGAACTCACGGAGACCAAGCCTACCATCCCCTCATCAGCCTTGGGTAGGACTCCTATGTATGATGCTGATCATTGTCTATGCAGATGTGGATGCACCACCCTTCGAGGTGGACATGTGATTCCTTTGTATACCGACATGTATGTTTACGCCCGCAGGCCTAGGTAGGCCCCGAGGGAGATAAAATGAAGAAACTCTTCCCAGGGGACTCAAGCATGTGTGGTGATTGTGGATGGCCCCAGACGCTGGGAGCTGGTATGGGGATGAACTTCCCTCGCTTGTATACTATTGCAGGAGATAATGAGTAGGACGCCACGTTGGTATGAGTGAGCAATGTTCTTGGAGACCAAGAGCAAAGTAATCGACCATGCTCCCAAAGAGTATAAACTTGATAGGATCCTCAAACCTCGAAAAGTGGGAAAATGTTTTCTCATTTTTATAGTTATGCTAAGCTAGTAACAATTAGGTGAAATAGGAACATAATAAAACTAAAAAGAATGAGCCAAAACCTTCTCAAAATTTAGGAATTTCATTACGCCGCTACCGGGTCAAAGAACTACACTTTAGTTTTTTGAATCAAAATTGTACTTGTGAGACATTGAGCCAAGAACACCAAAAAATTGATGAAATTGAGAAACGTAATAAGGTAAGGCGAGTTCTAAGGTAAGAATTAGTTAGAATAGTATGTCTCAATCACTTAAATTACTTTTTAAATTCTACACGAAAACCGGGTCTAAAAACTAAACTTTAGTTTTTGAACAAGGCGCTACCTGTGAGACCAATAATTATAAAAACTCTGAAATAAGTGTATGTTTTAAGTAGATAGGTACCTTAGCACGTTAAATAGAGCAACTTAGATTTTGACCTAAAATCTCCCAAGCTATAAATAGATGTAGATCCCACCCATTCAAGACGCCAGCCTAGAAATCCGCTTACTTCCTCACCTAGGCCATCTTTATTTGATATGGAAGAAGCCAAACATGGCACGAACCAAATAATGGAAGATTCACCCTCTTCCTACGCCGGGAGATTAGCCATGCATCCATGTAGATAGGTGGGGTGGTCACCATACAACCAAAATTTTATCTTATATTATAATGTTAGAACCGTGAAATAAGGAGTGCAATCGAAAGCCCTAATTTGAATGGCCGAGATCATCCGATGCATCGGTAGGTCTAGATTTATTGCACGACTTACCAACACTGTGATTGGTCATGCTTCGATCTCTTAAGGGGAAAGGGTAAATGAAAAGGGGGAAAAGGAAAAGGGAAGTGGAAAGAGAGAATGTGAAGGGCAAAAAGGCATGGGGAAAAGGCAAAAGGGTAAAAGGAAAAGGGTGGGGATAAGGGAAGAGAAAAAGGCATGGAAAACGAAAAAGGGAAAGGGAACCTGGGAAAAGGGCACGAGGGAAGGAGGAAGAGATAAAGTGGAAAAGGTAAATGGAAAGGGCATGAAAAAAAAAAAAAGGAAAGAGGAAAAGGTTAAAAAAGGAGAAAATGAAGGAGAAAAAAAGCATGGAAAAGGGGAGGAGAAAAAAAGCATGGGAAAAGGAAGGAGCATGGGAAAAGGGGGAAAAAGAGGAAAAAGGAAGGGACAAATGACATAGGAAAAGGGAAAAAAAAAGAGAGGGAAAGGGAAGGGAAAAAATGCATCAAGAAAAGGGGAAGAGTGAAATGTTGGAAAAATGGGGAACAAGAAAAGGATGGGGAGAGGGGAAAAGAAAAGGGGTATAGAAAAAGGGAAAGTGAGAAGAAAGAAAAAGGAAAGGGAAAAGGGAAAAAGGGAACCTAGGTAAAGGTCACAAGGAAAAAGAAAGAGGGAAACGAGAAAAGGGAAGGGGGGAAGGGCATGAGAGAAAAGGGAAGAGGAAAATGGTGAAGAAAGGGAAAAAAGAAAAAAGGGAAAAGAAAAGGGGCAAGAGAGAAAGGGTGGGGAAAAGATGAAAATGGGTATAGGAAATAAGAGAATAAAACAAATGTGCAAAAGGCATGGAAAAGGGGAAAAGGAAAAGGAAAAAGTGCACAGGAAAAGGATTGGCAAAGGAGGAAAACGGAAAGAAAAAATCCATCAAGAAAAGGAAACGGGAAAAAAGGGAAAGGGAAAGGGAAGCAGGGGAGTGATGGAGGGGAGGGAAAGGGAAAAAGGACATGAGGAAAGGAAAAGAGAAAAGAAAAAGGAAGGGTTGAAAGAAGGGAAAATTGCACGGATATTGGGAAAAGGAAGCACGGAAAATAGAAAAGAAGAAAAGGGTGGGAAAAGGCATGGGAAAAGAAAAGGGGGAAAGAGAGAGAGGCATGGGAAAAGGGAAATGGAAAAGGGGAAAGAGAGAGAGGCATGGGAAAAAGGAAATGAGGAAAATGGAAAAGGGGAACGGGAAAAAGGAAATGAGGAAAATGGAAAAGGGGAAGAGAAAAAGGGAGCATGGAAAAGGGAAAGAGGGAAAGGGTGAGGAGATGGAAAAGCCGGGGAAGGTAAAAAGGGCATGGAAAACGGAGGGAGAAAAGAAAATGGAAGGAAAAGGGCACACAAAAAAGGAGGAAAAGAGGGGAAAAGGAGGAAAAGAGAAGGGGAAATAGGCATGGAAAAGGGCTTAAAGAGTAAATGGTTGAGAAAAAAGGGAAGACATGGAAAAAGGTGTGGGGAAAAGAGAAGGCATAAAAAAAAGAGAAATGGGAAGGGAAAAGGGCAAAAGAAAAAAAAGAGAAGAGGGAAAAGGTGGAGAAAGGAGCAAAAGGGAAGGGAAAAAAGGTTATCTGAAAGGGAAGGGGAAGGAAAGGAATGGGAAAACAAGGAAACATGTGAGAAAGACGAGAAAAAAAAAGGAAAAGAAAAAAAAAGTAGAGAAAATAAGAAAAAATGAAATGCGGGATAGAGCAAAAGGGAAAGGGAAGGAAAAGGGATAGGGCTTTTCTCACTGCATCCCAAAGCATTTACATGCCCTCAACTTATGGCCAGCAACGCTGGGCACCATTACTAGTTAATAATTAAATGGTACTAACGTAGTGGTCCACCTTGCAGCCAATCTTGAGGGAGGGCAAGGAGGTCGAAGCTACGAAGACTTGCAACACAAATTTTGTTGGAATGTGTTGCAAGGAATGAAGAGTACCTCGAACGTTAATTTAAAATTTTGATAAACTAAATTGTTGTGATAAGTGAATTATTGAGTAACCTGTCTTAATGACGTTATGAATTGATAAGTTATTTCATAAGATAATGATGTAATAATGTTCTAAAAATATTACCTTAAGGTAATCTTAATAAATGTGTAAGTATTATGGTAGTATACTCTATGTATCGTGCTGATTCGTGTTAGAAGATTCCAAGGTGGGGAGACCCAATGCCGCGACAACATCATTTCAAGGGGGGAGAATGACTTTTCCAAAGACAAGATAATGGTCCCGTGATTTTATCTTTGTCTTTGGCCACACGCTGCAGACACGCCAATCCTACCACATTCATTCAACGGATAGCCAGGTAGGTAGCCCCTAGGGGGCAACTTGCTAGGTATGTGCACTTGCTATTAATGTGCACATCTACCAATGTGCACATTTATTAAGGTGCACATATTTCCATGTAGACACATTTATGCCACCTAGCCATTAAAGGCAAGTGGGCCATCTCCAATTATCCCACATGCTTTAAGGGATAATTGGAAACCCTAGCCCTAAACCCTTGTCTATTTAGTTAGGAGAAACCCTAACTTGCTATTTTCATCCATAGGGTTTTAGAGCTCTGTTTTGCTCACTCAAAGGGTCAACCGCCCTTGACTGGCCCGGATTAATTGCACCATTAGTTTCCCTTGATTCGAGTTCAGCCAAATGGGATGGTCGAACTCAGGTCAGGAGGAGCAACCCAAGGATCAGGTATTTAGTCAATTTAATAGCCTAAACCGTCTTCCAGTCATTGTATCAGTAGGTTTAGCTTATTAAATTGCCCATAGCAGCCTCTTAGATTCTCAGGTCCCAGATACTAACTAAAGAACCTAACTCTATGATATAGATTAGTTCTTTAGTTCTTCTGTGATGTATATGGATGATGTATCTCTGTGAACTCCTTGTATTGGGAAGGGGGGTAGAGGCCCTAAAGCTTGGTAGTTGATGCTCCTAGAGTAGCCTCTCTAGCACACTATAGATTCGGCCTGTGTACAAGAACCACACCTGGTTGTGGGTGAAGGGGCCAGACTGGCTAAGAAGGAGGTTCGTGTTCTGACTCTTGGACGATCCCTATGGTGTGTTAGTGCTACCGTGGGTCATTGTGACTAGGTCTAATGGCTTACCACTGAGTGTGGGTAAGGCATGGGCTCGACACCCGTGAAGTGGTGAACACTTTCCATTGGGTTCAAGTCGAATACGGGCAGTGGCCCTCTACTCACCTTGAGTCAGCATGTAGACCTCTGGAGGGAGTGATCTAGACCGCCCCAACGGGACCGGGAGATGCAACAGTAAAGCAATAGCCCCTCGGGCTATGCATTTGGCGGGGCTACGGTCAGTCCCAACACTTTTTCAGCCTACTCGCAAAGTGTGCATAGGAGGGGCGGATGGAGTGGACAACCCTATGCCATGTTCTTACGCCAGCCAAATCCATTGCCACGAATTCTGTCTGCAATGAACTCTGGAGACCCAAGCCGTCAGTCATCCCCTCGAATCTGAGCCTTGGGTAGGACTCCTATGTATGATGTTGATCATTGTCTATGCAGATGTGGATGCACCACCCTTCGAGGTGGACATGTGATTCTGTTGTATACTGACATGTATGTTTACGCCTTCCGCAGCTAGGTAGGCCCCGAGGGAGACGGGGTAAAATGACCCTTCACTCTTCCCATGGGACTCGTTACGGGTTTTGATTGTGGAGGGCCCCCAGACGTCGGTTGGAGCTGGTATGGGGGATGAACTCCTGTTTGTATACGGTGCGGGCATCGTATATGAGTAGGGGACGTCACATTCCCTTTTACTCCTATCCTCGTTCCTTCCATCTTCTCCTTTTCGTAGTGTCATTTTTTTCTTTATTTTCCTTTCCCTTTTTCGTGCCCTTTTCGCTTTCCTTTTTCCCTTTCTTTCTTTCCCTTTTACCCGTGCCTTTTTTCCTTTCACTTTGCCCTTTTCTCCTCCCTTTTCCTTTTCCCTTTCCTCTTCAGACATTAGAGCACGTCCAATTATGGTGGTGGGAAGTCGTGTGATAAATCTCGGTCTTCGGATGCAATTGGATGATCTCAACCATCCAAATTAGGGTTTCATTCATGACATACTTACGCTATAACATTATAATATAAGATTAAAAGGAAGATGCGTACTCATATGGCTTGTGATTATATTGTTGATTATCAAATCAAAATTGCAAGGCTCTCGTGGCCTATATGGATAAGGCATTTGACTTCTAATCAAGAGATTGTGGGTTCGAGTCCCATCGAGAGTGTGCAAAAGAAAGTGGAGGTGAAAGTGATATATGTTGTTATAATCTGAGGTGTTGAAGATCAGTTGTTTAGAGCACTCGTTTAGTAAGCGGGAGGTCTCGGTGTTGAAGCTTTGGTAGCTCAGTTGTTTAGAGCACCCATTTAGTAAGCGGGAGGTCTCGAGTTCGACTCTCAGCAAAAGCATATTTAAACGAAGTCGTGTACTCCTATGGATAGGTCTTGTGATTATAATGTTGATTATCAAATCTAAGTTGGAAGGCTCTCATGGCCTAATGGATAAGGCATTTGACTTTTAATCAAGAGATTGTGGGTTCGAGTCCCATCGAGAGTGTGTAAAAAGAAGGTGAAAGTGATAATACTTTGTTTTAGATTGAGGTGTTGAAGCTTTTGTAGCTCAGTTGGTTATGGCACCTGTTTAGTAAGCGGGAGGTCTTGAGTTCGACTCTCAATGAAAGCAAAGTGATAATGGCCTGCAAGGAGTTTCATTTCTAAACGCATCAAATCTCTTTAATGCTAGGAAGAAGTGACTTGTACTTGGTTGTTTTACCCAATAATGCTTGTCTTGATATTTGGCAACATGCATTACGATGTGGTCTTCACTACTAATTTTTTTTTTTCGTTTAAGTGGCAATTGACTCGTGACCTCATCTACATATTGCTATAGCAAGAGACCGACGTGAGAATGATTGTTTAGATTCAATTATCTTGGATATCTACTCATTTACGGCATCTATCGTTTATCTTTTCTTGCCCATAAGACATGGCTTTGACTACTAGTAGTAACTTTTGGCTTATATCTCAATTGGTTAGGTAATATTAAAAGGAAGATGCGTACTCATATGGCTTGGTTCTGTGATTATATTGTTGATTATCAAATCAAAATTGCAAGGCTCTCGTGGCCTAATGGATAAGGCATTTGACTTCTAATCAAGAGATTGTGGGTTCGAGTCCCATCGAGAATGTGCAAAAGAAAGTAGAGGTGAAAGTGATATATGTTGTTATAATCTGAGGTGTTGAAGCTTTGGTAGCTCAGTTGTTTAGAGCACCCATTTAGTAAGCGGGAGGTCTCGAGGTCGACTCTTAAAGATAAAAGCATATTTAAACGGCGCGTGTAACTCCTATGGATAAGGTCTTGTGATTATAATGTTGATTATCAAATCAAAGTTGGAAGGCTCTCGTGGCCTAATGGATAAGGCATTTGACTTCTAATCAAGAGATTGTGGGTTCGAGTCGCATCGAGAGTGTGCAAAAAGAAAGTGAAGGTGAAAGTGATAATACTTTGTTTTAGATTGAGGTGTTGAAGCTTTTGTAGCTCAGTTGGTTAGAGCACCCTTTTTTTTTTTTTGTAGGCAAGCTTTTTTAATTTTCTATTGATAGCAAAAATAGGGTACATGACCTTATTGGAATGGGCTCCACAATAGGCCAGATAAACATTCTCATACAATGGTCTACCAGATAATAAACACTTCAGCGCGTTTTCCCAAAAAGTGTAGAGAAAAGGCACAAACACCATTATAACAATCCATCTCAAATACTGACCCCAAATTACCTGAAGATGCTACATCTTTAAGCTCCCCATCCGGAATTGCAACAGTCACATGCAAAAGAGTAGAGCACCCGTTTAGTAAGCAGGAGGTCTTGAGTTCGACTCTCAATGAAAGCAAAGTGATAATGGCCTGCAAGGAGTTTCATTTTTTAAATGCATCAAATCTCTTTGTTGATATGCTAGGAAGAAGTGACTTGTACTTGGTTGTTTTACCCGATAATGCTTCTCTTGATATTTGGCAACATGCATTACGATGTGTTCTTCACTACTAATTTTTTTTTTTCGTTTAAGTGGCAATTGACTCGTGACCTCATCTACATATTGCTATAGCAAGAAACCGACGTGAGAATGATTGTTTAGATTCAATTATCTTGCATATCTACTCATTTACGGCATCTATCGTTTATCTTTTCTTGCCCATAAGACGTGGCTTTGACTACTAGTAGTAACTTTTGGCTTATATCTCAATTGGTTAGGTAATATTAAAAGGAAGATGCGTACTCATATGGCTTGGTTCTGTGATTATATTGTTGATTATCAAATCAAAATTGCAAGGCTCTCGTGGCCTAATGGATAAGGCATTTGACTTCTAATCAAGAGATTGTGGGTTCGAGTCCCATCGAGAGTGTGCAAAAGAAAGTGGAGGTGAAAGTGATATATGTTGTTATAATCTGAGGTGTTGAAGCTTTGGTAGCTCAGTTGTTTAGAGCACCCGTTTAGTAAGCAGGAGGTCTCGAGTTCGACTCTTAGCGAAAGCATATTTAAACGCAGTTGTATACTCCTATGGATAGGTCTTGTGATTATAATGTTGATTATCAAATCAAAGTTGGAAGGCTCTCGTGGCCTAATGGATAAGGCATTTGACTTCTAATCAAGAGATTGTGGGTTCAAGTCCCATTGAGAGTGTGCAAAAAGAAAGTGAAGGTGAAAGTGATAACATTTTGTTTTAGATTGAGGTGTTGAAGCTTTTGTAGCTCAGTTGGTTAGAGCACCAGTTTAGTAAGCGGGAAGTCTTGAGTTCGACTCTCAATGAAAGCAAAGTGATAATGGCCTGCAAGGAGTTTCATTTCTAAACGCATCAAATCTCTTTATTGATATGCTAGGAAGAAGTGACTTGTACTTGGTTGTTTTACCCAATAATGCTTCTCTTGATATTTGGCAACATGCATTACGATGTGTTCTTCACTACTAATTTTTTTTTTCGTTTAAGTGGCAATTGACTCGTGACCTCATCTATATATTGCTATAGCAAGAGACCGACATGAGAATGATTGTTTAGATTCAATTATCTTGGATATCTACTCATTTACGGCATCTATCGTTTATCTTTTCTTGCCCATAAGACGTGGCTTTGACTACTAGTAGTAACTTTTGGCTTATATCTCAATTGGTGAAGGTGAAAGTGTGCAAAAAGAAAGTGAAGGTGAAAGTGATAATATTTTGTTTTAGATTGAGGTGTTGAAGCTTTTGTAGCAAAAGAAAGTGGAGGTTGGTTAGAGCACTGAGGTGTTGAAGCTTTTTTAGTCATTGTTTAGAGGTCTAGTAAGTCTGGAGGTCTTGAGACTCCCAATGAAAGCAAAGTGATAATGGCATGCAAGGAGTTTCATTTCTAAATGCATCAAATCTCTTTATTGACTCCCAATGAAAGCAAAGTGATAATGGCATGCAAGGAGTTTCATTTCTAAATGCATCAAATCTCTTTATTGATATGCTAGGAAGAGTGACTTGTACTTGGTTGTTTTACCCAATAATGCTTGTCTTGATATTTGGCAACATGCATTACGATGTGGTCTTCACTACTTTTTTTTTTCGCTTATGGCAATTGACTCGCGGACCTCATCTACATATTGCTATAGCAAGAGACCGACATGAGAATGATTGTTTAGATTCAATTATCTTGGATATCTACTCATTTACGGCATCTATCCTTTATCTTTTCTTGCCCATAAGACGTGGCTTTGACTACCAGTAGTAACTTTTGGCTTATATCTCAATTGGTTAGGTAATATTAAAAGGAAGATGCGTACTCATATGGCTTAGTTCTGTGATTATATTGTTGATTATCAAATCAAAATTGCAAGGCTCTTGTGGCCTAATGGATAAGGCATTTGACTTCTAATCAAGAGATTGTGGGTTCGAGTCCCATCGAGAGTGTGCAAAAGAAAGTGGAGGTGAAAGTGATATATGTTGTTATAATGAGGTGTTGAAGCTTTGGTATATTGTTTAGAGCACCGCTTAGTAAGCTGGAGGTCTTGAGTTCGAGAAAAAAGCTAATTTAAATGGCCTGCATCATATGGATGCATCTTGTGATTATAATGTTGATTATCAAATCAAAGTTGAAGGCTCTCGCGGGTAATGGATAAGGCATTTGACTTCTAATCAAGAGATTAATGAAAAGGGGAAAAAAGGAATCGGAAGTGGAAAAAAGAAAGTGGAGGGAAAAAAATACTTTGTTTTAAAAAAGGGAAAAGGGTAAAAGGAAGAGCAAAAAGGGTAAGGGAGGTCTTGAGAAGAGAAAATGAAAGCTTTTGATAATATAAAAAAAGGAAAGTTTCACCCGGGAAAAGGGCATCAAAGGAGTTTTATTGAATGCTAGGAAAAGTGAAATGGAAAGCTTTTGATATTGAAAAAAAAAAAAAGGAAAGAGGAAAAGGTTACTAATTTTTTATTAGTGGAAAATTGAAGGAGAAAAACTCATGAACATTTGCTATAGCAAGAAAAACATGGGAATAGAATGAAGGAGATTCATCTATGGGATATCTACTCAAAAAGCCTTATCGCTTATCTTTTCTTGCCCAAAGAGGGGCTTTGACTAAAAGTGGTAACTTTTGGCTTAAAATTGGAAAGGTAATATTAAAAAGGAAAAACGATCAATGGCTTGGGAAGAATGAAAGGTTAAATTGAAAAATGAAAATTGGGAAGGACAATGGGGCCTAATGGATAAGGATTTGACTTCTAGGGGAAAAGAAAAGGGGCATAGAAAAAGGAAAAGTGAGAAGAAAAAAAGGAAAGGGGAGGGGAAAGGAATAGAATAGAATAGAATAGAAACGAGGTGTTAAATTATAAGAAAATTTTTTAGAGAAACGAGAAAAGGAAAGGGGGGAAGGGCATATGAGAAAAGGGAAGAAAAAATTTTGAAGAAAGGAAAAAGAAAAAAAAAAGAAAAAGGGGCAAGGAGAAAGGGTGGGGAAAAGAGAAAATGGGTATAAGAAATAAGAGAATAAATACAAATAACTTTGGGGCATGGAAAAAAGGAAAAGGAAAATAATTTGAAAAAGGTTCGGCAAAGGAGAGGTCTTTGAAATATTTTTGATTATCAAGAAAAGGAAAAGGCTCTCGTGGCCTAATGGATAAGCATTTGACTTCTAATGGAGGGAGGGTGAAAATTTCAATGAGGAAAGGAAAAGAGAAAAGAAAAAGGAATTTTGAAAGATTGTTTGATGCACTGAAGTGTTTTTGCAGGTTTGGGAAAAGGAACCAAAAAGGAATTACCGGAAAAATAGAAAAGAAGAAAGGCTTGGGAAATATTTGGGAATTTGGATAATAGAAAAGAAATTAGAATGCAAAAGGGGGGAAATTGAGAGTTAAGTGAAAAAGGAAATGATGGCAAAATGGAAAAGGGGAAGAGAAAAAAAGGGACATGGAAAATTGGAAAGAGGGAAATCTTGATATGAAAAAAGGGAAGGTAAAAAGGTTGGTTATCCCTAAAACGGAGGGAGAAAAGAAAATGGATTATTTTTCAATTGGTTACTAACAAAAAAGGAGGAAAAGATATGGGAAATGGAGGATGTTGAAAGAAATCAAAATTAAAAGGCTCTTGAAAATGGCTTAAGGCATTTGAAAAGGTTGAAGAGAAAAGGGAAGTCCCATGGAAAAATGGGGAAAAGAGAAGGCATAAAGAAAAGTGGAAAAGGGCAAAAAAAAAAAGAGAAGAGGGAAAAGGTGGAGTTGATAAAAAATATTTGGAAAAAGGTTGAAGCTTTCCGTAGCTGTTTTGGTTTTCCCTTTTTTTTAAAACAAGGAGGTCTTGAGAAAGAGAAAGAAAAAAATGAAAAGAAAAAAAAAGTAGAGAAGATAAGAAAATGAAACGGTTTAGAGCAAATATGAAAGGGAAAAGATATATACTCTTTATACAAAGATCCTAAAGCTTTTTTTCACTCAACTTGCCCAAAGAAGATTTGGCACCATTACTACTATATTATATTTTTTATACCTTTGTGACCTCCTAATTATATGGCAAGAATTGGTTAGGAGAATGATATTAAAAGGAAGATTTATTGTTTTACCATATGGCTTGGTCATCCTTTATCTTTTCTTTAAGACGGGTAAATATTGGCTTATATCCCAAGAAAAAGGGAAAAGAGAAATTGAAGGGCAAAAAGGCATAAAAGGCAAAATTAATGGAAAAGGGGCATTTGAAAAAAGGCGTGGCATTTTTTGGATAAGATTTGGGTTCTAAAAAGAGATTGTGGGTTTGGAGGAAGAGAAAGAAAGTGGAAAAGGTGAAAGTGAAAATATGTTGTTATAAGGAAAGACCCAAAAGATTAAAAAAGGAGAAAATGAAGGAGAAAAAGAGCATGGAAAAGGGAGGAGAAAAAGCATATTTAAAAAGGAAGAGTTCTCCTATGGATAAAAAGATAAAAAGTTTTTGATTATCAAATCTTATTAATCCTTTTTTGGAAGGCTCTCTTGGCCTAATGGATAAAAAATTTGACTTCTAATCAAGAGATTGTGGGAGGAGGTTGGAAAATGGGGAAAAAGAAAGTGGAGGAAAATAATTGATTTTGTTTTAAATTGAGGTGTTGAAGCTTTTGTAAAAGGAAAGGTTGGGAAGAAAAAAGGGAACCTTTTAGTAACAAGGAAAGAGCTTTTTTTAAGAAAAAAGCAAAGTGATAATGGCATGAGCAAGAAAGTTTCATTTGGTAACCCAAATGAAATATTAGGAAAAAGTGAGTTGAAACTTGGTTTTTTACCCAATAATGCTTCTCTTTGATATTTGCAACATGGGTATAGGAAATTCTTCACTACAAATTTTTTTTTATTTCAAAAATGGGAAAACTTCGTGACCTCATCTACATATAAAAGGAAGGCTTTTTCTCAATTGAAAGAAATGATTGTTTAGAAGAAAATTATCTTGATAAAAGGGAAAGGGATCTATCATTTATTATTTTTTTTTTTGTGAACCCATAAGACATGAGGTGCTTTGACTACTAGTAGTAACTTTTTGGCTTAAAATTGTTGAAGGTGTAATATTGAAAAGGAAAAGGTGGGAAAAGGATAATATTTTATTTTTTAGAAAGAAGAAAAGGGTGAAGCTTTTGGAAAATCAAAATTTGAAAAAGGGGAATGATTTGACTTTAGTAAGATGGTGGGTTCTCCCAAAAGGAAATGAAAAAAAATGGAAAAGGGAAATGGAAAAAGGAATTTGACTTTGGAAAAGGGGAGAGAAAAAAAGGGAGCATCAAATCTCTTTTATTGAAATGGGAGGAGATTGACTTGTAAAAAGGTTTGGAAAAATAAGGCTTGTCTTGATATTTGGCACAACATGCATAAGATTTGGGAAAAGGAGGAAAAGAGAAGGGAATCCATGATATGGACTCATTTGACTTAATCAGTAAATGGTTGAGATTAGGAAGATTGTTATTGAAAAAAGGCACTGGAATCCTGGGAAAAAATGAAGGCATCAAAAAAGAGAATTGGGAAGAAAAGGGCAAAAAAAAATCCCTCAGGGCTTTGAGAAAAGCAAACTTTTGGGGAAAAATTATTCTAAAAATCAAAGGAAGGGGAAGGTCTGGGAAAACAAGGAAACTTGGTTCAAATGATTATATTGTTGAAAATGAAATCAAAAAAAAAAGGCTCAAGAAAATAAGAAAAAATAAGGCATTTGACTTCTAATCAAGAGATGGGTTTGGAGTCCCACAAGTTGTGCAAAAGAAAGTGGAGGTGAAAGTGATATATGTTGTTATAACTGAGGTGTTGAACTACTAGTTGTTTTTTTCGCTTAGTATCAGGGAGGTCTTGAAGTTTAATTAATAATGCGAAAAGCATATTTAAACGAAGCCGTGTACTCCTATGGATAGGTCTTGTGATTATAATGTTGATTATCAAATCTAAGTTGGAAGGCTCTCGTGGCCTAATGGATAAGGCATTTGACTTCTAATCAAGAGATTGTGGGTTCGAGTCCCACCGAGAGTGTGCAAAAAGAAAGTGGAGGTGAAAGTGATAATAATATTTTGTTTTAAACTGAGGTCTTGAAGCTTTTGTAGCTCGGGCTTGTTTAGAGCACCAGGTCTTTAGTGTTTCGGGAGGTCTTGAGTTCGACTCTCAATGAAAGCAAAGTGATAATGGCCTGCAAGGAGTTTCATTTTTAAATGCATCATGATATGCTAGGAAGAAGTGACTTGTACTTGGTTGTTTTACCCAATAATGCTTCTCTTGATATTTGGCAACATGCATTACGATGTGTTCTTCACTACTAATTTTTTTTTTTTTTGAGGGGCAATTGACTCAAGGACCTCATCTACATATTGCTATAGCAAGAGAGACGGAGAATGATTGTTTAGATTCAATTATCTTGATATCTACTCATTTATTAAGATCTATCATTTATCTTTTTTTGCCCATAAGAATGGCTTTGACTACTAGTAGTAATTTTGGCTTATATCTCAATTGGTTGGTGAAGGTGAAAGTGTGCAAAAAAGAAAGGCATTTGACTTCTAATCAAGAGAAGGTGCAAAAAGTGGAGATAATATTTTGTTTTAGATTGAGGTGTTGAAGCTTTTGTAGCTCAGTTGGTTAGAGCACCAGTTTAGTAAGCGGGAGGTCTTGAGTTCGACTCTCAATGAAAGCAAAGTGATAATGGCCTGCAAGGAGTTTCATTTCTAAACGCATCAAATCTCTTTATTGATATGCTAGGAAGAAGTGACTTGTACTTGGTTGTTTTACCCAATAATGCTTGTCTTGATATTTGGCAACATGCATTACGATGTGGTCTTCACTACTAATTTTTTTTTTCGTTTAAGTGGCAATTGACTCGTGACCTCATCTACATATTGCTATAGCAAGAGACCGACATGAGAATGATTGTTTAGATTCAATTATCTTGGATATCTACTCATTTACCAAAGATCTATCATTTATCTTTTTTCTTGCCCATAAGACGGGCTTTGACTACTAGTAGTAACTTTTGGCTTATATCTCAATTGGTTAGGTAATATTAAAAGGAAGATGCGTACTCATATGGCTTGGTTCTATGATTATATTGTTGATTATCAAATCAAAATTGCAAGGCTCTCGTGGCCTAATGGATAAGGCATTTGACTTCTAATCAAGAGATTGTGGGTTCGAGTCCCATCGAGAGTGTGCAAAAGAAAGTGGAGGTGAAAGTGATATATGTTGTTATAATCTGAGGTGTTGAAGCTTTGGTAGCTCATTGTTTAGAGCACCCGCTTAGTAAGCTGGAGGTCTTGAGTTCGACTCAAATGAAAAGCATATTTAAACGGCCGTGGTAATTCCTATGGATAGGTCTTGTGATTATAGTGTTGATTATCAAATCAAAATTGCAAGGCTCTCGTGGCCTAATGGATAAGGCATTTGACTTCTAATCAAGAGATTGTGGGTTCGAGTCCCATCGAGAGTGTGCAAAAAGAAAGTGGAGGTGAAAGTGATAATATTTTGTTTTAAATTGAGGTGTTCAAGCTTTTGTAGCTCGATTGGTTGGTTAGAGCACCCATTTAGTAAGCGGGAGGTCTTGAGTTTGACTCTCAATGAAAGCAAAGTGATAATGGCCTGCAAGGAGTTTCATTTTTAAAATGCATCTTTATTGATATGCTAGGAAGAAGTGACTTGTACTTGGTTGTTTTACCCAATAATGCTTCTCTTTGATATTTGGCAACATGCATTACGATGTGTTCTTTCACTACTTTTTTTTTTTTTCGTTTATGGCAATTGACCGCGGACCTCATCTACATATTGCTATAGCAAGAGACCGACGGAGAATGATTGTTTAGATTCAATTATCTTGGATATCTACTCATTTATTTTACATCTATCATTTATCTTTTCTTGCCCATAAGACGTGGCTTTGACTACTAGTAGTAACTTTTGGCTTATATCTCAATTGGTTAGGTAATATTAAAAGGGTACTCATATGGCTTGGTGTGTGATTATATTGTTGATTATCAAATCAAAATTGAAGGCTCTCGTGGCCTAATGGATAAGGCATTTTTCTAATCAAGAGATTGTGGGTTCGAGTCCCTTCGAGAGTGTGCAAAAAGAAAGTGGAGGTGAAAGTTAGAGCACTGCTTAGTGGAGGTCTTGAGTTCGACTCTCAATGAAAGCAAAGTGATAATGGCCCCGCAAGGATCATTTCTAAATGCATCAAATCTCTTTTATTGATATGCTAGGAAGAAGTGACTTGTACTTGGTTGTTTTACCCAATAAGTCTTGATATTTGGCAACATGCATTACGCATGTGTTCTTCACTACTGTTATGGCAATTGACTCGCGGACCTCATCTACATATTGCTATAGCAAGAGACCGAGGTGAGAATGATTGTTTAGATTCAATTATCTTGGATATGGAGGATCTATCGCTTATGGTTTTTCTTGCCCATAAGACGTGGCTTTGACTACTAGTAGTAACTTTTGGCTTATATCTCAATTGGTTAGGTAATATTAAAAGGAAGAGTAATTCATATGGCTTGGTTGTGATTATATTGTTGATTATCAAATCAAAATTGCAAGGCTCTCGTGGCCTAATGGATAAGGCATTTGACTTCTAATCAAGAGATTGTGGGTTCGAGTCCCATCGAGAGTGTGCAAAAAGAAAGTGGAGGTGAAAGTGATAATATTTTGTTTTAAACTGAGGTGTTGAAGCTTTGTAGCTCTCATTGTTTAGAGCACCCGCTTAGTAAGCTGGAGGTCTTGAGTTCGAATTTCAATGAAAGCAAAGTGATAATGCAAGGAGTTTATTTCTAAATGCATCAAATGTCTTTTATTGATATGCTAGGAAGAAGGTCTTGTGATTATGGTGTTGATTATCAAATCAAAGTTGAAGGATATTTGGCCTAATGGATAAGGCATTGTTCTTTCTAATCAAGAGATTTGGGTTCGAGTCCCCTTGACCTCATCTGTGCAAAAAGAAAGTGGAGGTTGATAAAATTTGATAATAATATTTGATTTTAACCATGAGGTGTTCTAAGCTTTTGTTTTTTCTTGCCCATTAGAGCATTTGGCTTTGACTACTAGTAGTAACTTTTGGCTTAGGTCTCAATTGGTTAGGTACCTCATTACAATAGCAAAGAAGTGATAATGGCTTGGCAAGATTTGAGATTATATTGTTGATTATCAAAATCAAAATTGATATGCTAGGAAGAAGTGGCTTGTAATGGATAAGGCATTTTTCTAATCAAGAGATTGTGGACCTAATCAAGAGAGTCCAATTGATATTTGGCAAAAGAAAGTGGAGGTGAAAGTGATATATGTTGTTATAATTTGAGGTGTTTCTTGCCCATTGGTAGCTCAGCTTGTTTAGAGCACCCGCTTAGTAACGGAGGTCTTGTATAGCAAAAGCATATTTAAAGGAAGATTGTTTCCTATGGATAGGTCTTGTGGATTATAATGTTGATTATCAAATCAAAGTTGGAAGGCTCTCGTGGCCTAATGGATAAGGCATTTGACTTCTAATCAAGAGATTGTGGGTTCGAGTCCCATCGAGAGTGTGCAAAAAGAAAGTGGAGGTGAAAGTGATAATATTTTTGTTTTTAAATTGAGGTGTTGAAGCTTTTGTAGCTCGGGCTTGGTTAGAGCACCCGCTTAGTAAGCTGGAGGTCTTGAGTTCGACTCTCAATGAAAGCAAAGTGATAATGGCTTGCAAGGAGTTTCATTTCTAAATGCATCAAATCTCTTTTATTGATATGCTAGGAAGAAGTGACTTGTACTTGGTTGTTTTACCCAATAATGCTTCTCTTGATATTTGGCAACATGCATTACGATGTGTTCTTCACTACTAATTTTTTTTTTTCGCTTTATGGCAATTGACTCGCGGACCTCATCTACATATTGCTATAGCAAGAGACCGACGGAGAATGATTGTTTAGATTCAATTATCTTGGATATCTACTCATTTTAAAGATCTATCATTTATCTTTTTTTCTTGCCCATAAGACGGGCTTTGACTACTAGTAGTAACTTTTGGCTTATATCTCAATTGGTTAGGTAATATTAAAAGGAAGATGATGCTCATATGGCTTGGTTCTCGCGGATTATATTGTTGATTATCAAATCAAAATTGCAAGGCTCTCGTGGCCTAATGGATAAGGCATTTGACTTCTAATCAAGAGATTGTGGGTTCGAGTCCCATCGAGAGTGTGCAAAAGAAAGTGGAGGTGAAAGTGATATATGTTGTTATAACTGAGGTGTTGAAGCTTTGGTAGCTCATTGTTTAGAGCACCCGCTTAGTAAGCTGGAGGTCTTGAGTTCGACTCTCGAAAAGCATATTTAAACGAAGCCAAGAAAATTCCTATGGATAGGTCTTTGTGGATTATAATGTTGATTATCAAATCAAAATTTGAAGGCTCTCGTGGCCTAATGGATAAGGCATTTGACTTCTAATCAAGAGATTGTGGGTTCGAGTCCCATCGAGAGTGTGCAAAAAGAAAGTGGAGGTGAAAGTAATAATACTTTGTTTTAAGCTGAGGTGTTGAAGCTTTTGTAGCGGGGCTTGGTTAGAGCACCCGCTTAGTAAGCTGGAGGTCTTGAGTTCGACTCAATTCAATGAAAGCAAAGTGATAATGGCCTGCAAGGAGTTTCATTTCTAAAACATCAAATCTCTTTATTGATATGCTAGGAAGAAGTGACTTGTACTTGGTTGTTTTACCCAATAATGCTTCTTGATATTTGCAATATTTGGCAATTTTTTTTCATGGCAATTGACTCGTGACCTCATCTACATATTTATAGCAAGTGAGGTTCGGAGAATGATTGTTTAGGAATTATCTTGATATGTACTTTGGTTGTTTTACCCAATAATTTTTCTTTGATATTTGGCCCATAAGATGTGGCTTTCATACTAGTATTAACTTTTGGCTTATATGGCAATTGGTTAGGATTAAAAGGAAGACCTCATCTACATATTGCTTGCATAGCAAGAGATTATATTGTTGAGAATGATTGTTTAGATTCAATTATCTTGATATCTAAGGCATTTACTTCTAATCTAGATTTATCTTTTCTTGCCCATAAGACGTGGCTTTGACTACTAGTAGTAACTGATTTGGCTTATATCTCAATTGGTTAGGTAATATTAAAAGGAAGATTAGTAACTCATATGGCTTTGGTTTCAGGATTATATTGTTGATTATCAAATCAAAATTGCAAGGATTATAGTGTTGATTATCAAAGTTGGAAGGCTCTCTTAATGGATAAGGCATTTGACTTCTAATCAAGAGATTGTGGGTTCGAGTCCCAACGAGAGAGTGTGCAAAAGAAAGTGGAGGTGAAAGTGATATATGTTGTTATAACTGAGGTGTTGAAGCTTTGGTAGCTCATTGTTTAGACCCGCTTAGTAAGCGGAGGTCTTGAGTTAAATTGGGCCTTCTTTTGTGGATTATAATGTTGATATTTAAAATAAGGCATTTGACTTCTAATCAAGAGGAATGGATAGGTCTTTCGAGATTATAGTGTTGATTAGAAAACAAAGTTGGAAGGATAATAATATTTTGTTTTAATGGATAAGTTGCATTTGACTTCTAATCAAGAGATTTAGGTCTTGGGTTCGAGTCCCATCGAAAGTGTGATAAAAAAGAAAGTGGAGGTGAAAGTAATCAATTTTGTTTTAAATTGAGGTGTTGAAGAAAGCTTGGTTAGAGCACCCGCTTATGCTTCTCTTGAGGTTTGGCAACATCAATGAAAGCAAAGTGATAATTTTTTGCAAGGAGTTTCATTTCTAAACGATCAAATCTCTTTTATTGATATGCTAGGAAGAAGTGATTTGTAGATTGGTTGTTTTGGATATCTTCATTTCTCTTTGATATTTGGCAACATGCATTTGCCCATAAGTTCGGGTTTTACTACTTTTTTTTCGCTTATATCTCAATTGGTTAGGTAATCTCAAAAGGAATATTGCGAATAGCAAGAGACCGACGTGAGATTGATTGTTTAGATTCAATTATCAAGGATATCTACTCATTTAAGGCATTTGACTAATCGCTTATTTGGGTTTGAGTTGCCCATAAGAGGTGGCTTTGATATATACTAGTAGTAACTTTTGGCTTATATCTCAATTGGTTAGGTAATATTAAAATCTTGATTCTCATATGGCTTGGTTCAAACGATGGATTATATTGTTGATTATCAAATCAAAAATTGCAACAAGAAGTGGCCTAATGGATAAGGCATTTGACTTCTAATCAAGAGATTGTGGGTTCGAGTCCCATAAAGTGTGCAAAAGAAAGTGGAGGTGAAAGTGATATATGTTGTTATAATTTGAGGTGTTGAAGCTTTGGTAGCTCATTGTTTAGAGCACTTTTTAGTATTTAAGTGGAGGTCTTGAGTGATTCTCCCCATCATTTTTTGAGAAAGGATATTTTTTTTGATTATGGATAGGTCAAATAGTGTTGATTATCAAATCAAAGTTGGAAGGCTGGCCTAATGGATAAGGCATTTGACTTCTAATCAAGAGATTGTGGGTTCGAGTCCCATCGAGAGTGTGCAAAAAAGAAAGTGGAGGTGAAAGTGATAATTTTGTTTTAAACTCGAGGTGTTGAAGCTTTTGTAGCTCAGCTTGGTTAGAGCAACCCGCTTAGTAATAATGGGGAGGTCTTGAGTTTGACTTTCAATGAAAGCAAAGTGATAATGGCTTGCAAGGAGTTTCATTTCTAAATGCATCAAATGTCTTTTATTGATATGCTAGGAAGAAGTGACTTGTTTTTGGTTGTTTTACCCAATAATGCTTCTCTTGATATTTGGCAACATGCATTATGCATGTGTTCTTCACTACTTTTTTTTTTTTTCGCTTATGGCAATTGACTTTGACCTCATCTACATATTGCTATAGCAAGAGACCGAAGTGGAGAATGATTGTTTAGATTCAATTATCTTGATATCTACTCATTTATAAGATCTATCGCTTATCTTTTTCTTGCCCATAAGATTAGGGGTTTTTGACTACTAGTAGTAACTTTTGGCTTATATCTCAATTGGTTAGGTAATATTAAAAGGAAGATGAGAATCATATGGCTAAAATATAGGATTATATTGTTGATTATCAAATCAAAATTGCAAGGCTCTCGTGGCCTAATGGATAAGGCATTTGACTTCTAATCAAGAGATTGTGGGTTCGAGTCCCATCGAGAGTGTGCAAAAGAAAGTGGAGGTGAAAGTGATATATGTTGTTATAATGTCGAGGTGTTGAACTTTTGAAAGCTTAAAAAGAGCACCTGCTTAGTAATATGAGGTCTTGAGTAATTGTTAAATGAATTTAATTGAGTGGTTTTAACAACTTCCTTATATGGATATTCAATAATGGATTATAATGTTGATTATCAAATCAAAGTTAGAAGGCTCTCGTGGTAAAAGAAATGGATAAGGCATTTGACCCACCTTAATCTTTATGGGTTCGAGTCCCAAAGAGTGTGCAAAAAGAAAGTGGAGGTTAATCTTGTAATAATAACTTTGTTTTAAAATTAGGTGTTGATGCTTTATTAGATTAGGAATGAAAATTAGAGCAATGTAAAATTAGTAATGTAATATGGAGGTCTTGAGTTACCTTTTCTTAAAAAAAGCAAAGGATGATAATGGCCTGCAAGGAGTTTCATTTTTAAACCATCACTCCAATATCTTTATTGATATGCTAGGAAGAAGTGACTTGTACTTGGTTGTTTTACCCAATGGAAAAGAAATGCTTTCTTGATATATTTGGCAACATGCATATTGTGTTCTTTTCTCAACTTTAATTTTTTTCATTTAAAATTGGTTAAGGAATGGTAGTGACCTCATCTACATATTGCTTAGCAAGAGACCGAACTTAAGGAGAATGATTAAAGATTCAATTATCTTGATATCTACCATAAACAATGGATTATCGCTGATAAATTTCTTGCCCATAAGGCGGCTTTGACTACTAAATGGAACTTTTGGCTTATATCTCAAAAATGGTTAGGTGTTGATTATTAAAAGGAAGAAGAAGGTGAAATTTACACCCCAATTGGTTTGGTTTCAAATAAATAGTTGATTATCAAATTAAAATACCAAAAAAAGTTGGAAGGCTTTTTAATGGATAAGGCATTTGAAAAACTTCTAATCAAGAGATTGTGGAGTCCCAACGAGAGTGTGCAAAAGAAAGTGGAGGTGAAAGTGATATGATTTGTTTAAGGAGGAGGTGAAGCTTTACCTTTGGATTGTTTAGAGCTTGCTTAGTAATTTTTTACCCAATTTTTTTGATCTTTGAATTTGGCAAAGTGATATGGAGGGGTTTTTTTTTGATGATGATTTCAAATTCTTTTCACTACTATTTTTTTTGATTCATTTATTTGAATCAACAAATGAGGTCCTCTCATCTGGAATATTGTTTATAGCAAGAAAGGAAATTGAGAATCAAATTGTTTAGATTTGATTATTTGGATATCTGTTTCATTTACCAAATATAGATCCATAATCAAGCTTATCTTTTTGTAGATAAGAGGATTTTGACCTACTAGTAGTAACTTTTGGCTTATATTCAATTGGTTAGGTAATATTAAAAGGAAGTGATCTCATATGGCTTGGTTTTGAGGATTATATTGTTGATTATCAAATCAAAATTGTAATATCCAAATATGGCCTAATGGATAAGGCATTTGACTATCTAATCAAGAAATTGTTTAGGGTACATTCCGGCATTTTATGCAAAAAGAAAGTGGAGGTGAATTTGATATATGTTGTTATAACTTGTTGAGTTGTTGAAGCTTTGGTAGCTCTGGGGTCTACTTGTTTAGAGCACCTTTATTTTTATAAGCATGGAGGAAGTTGATGCTCGGAAAAGCATATTTAAAGAAACTATTAATTACCTATAGGATAGGTCTTGTGATTATAATGTTGATTATCAAAACAAAGTTGGAAGGCTCTCGTGGCCTAATGGATAAGGCATTTGACTTCTAATCAAGAGATTGTGGGTTCGAGTCCCATCGAGAGTGTGCAAAAAGAAAGTGGAGGTGAAAGTAATAATACTTTGTTTTAAACCGAGGTGTTGAAGCTTTTGTAGCTCGGGATTGGTTAGAGCACCCGCTTAGTAAGCGGGGGAGGTCTTGAGTTCGATTCTCAATGAAAGCAAAGTGATAATGGCTTGTGCAAGGAGTTTCATTTCTAAATGCATCAAATGTTTTTTATTGATATGCTAGGAAGAAGTGACTTGTACTTGGTTGTTTTACCCAATAATGCTTCTCTTTGATATTTGGCAACATGCATTACGATGTGTTCTTCACTACTTTTTTTTTTTTTCGCTTATGGCAATTGACTCGTGACCTCATCTACATATTGCTATAGCAAGAGACCGAACGTGAGAATGATTGTTTAGATTCAATTATCTTGATATCTACTCATTTACTGAAGATCTATCGCTTATCTTTTCTTGCCCATAAGACGTGGCTTTGACTACTAGTAGTAACTTTTGGCTTATATCTCAATTGGTTAGGTAATATTAAAAGGAAGATGCGTACTCATATGGCTTGGTTCTGTGATTATATTGTTGATTATCAAATCAAAATTGCAAGGCTCTCGTGGCCTAATGGATAAGGCATTTGACTTCTAATCAAGAGATTGTGGGTTCGAGTCCCATCGAGAGTGTGCAAAAGAAAGTGGAGGTGAAAGTGATATATGTTGTTATAATCTGAGGTGTTGAAGCTTTGGTAGCTCATTGTTTAGAGCACCCGTTTAGTAATCGGGAGGTCTTGAGTTCGTTTTCTCAAATAAAAGCATATTTAAACTAAGCCGCGGTACTCCTATGGATAGGTCTTGTGATTATAATGTTGATTATCAAATCAAAGTTGGAAGGCTCTCGTGGCCTAATGGATAAGGCATTTGACTTCTAATCAAGAGATTGTGGGTTCGAGTCCCATCGAGAGTGTGCAAAAAGAAAGTGGAGGTGAAAGTAATAACTTTGTTTTAAACTGAGGTGTTGAAGCTTTTGTAGCTCAGTTGGTTAGAGCACCCGTTTAGTAAGCGGGAGGTCTTGAGTTCGACTCTCAATGAAAGCAAAGTGATAATGGCTTGCAAGGAGTTTCATTTCTAAATGCATCAAATCTCTTTATTGATATGCTAGGAAGAAGTGACTTGTACTTGGTTGTTTTACCCAATAATGCTTCTCTTGATATTTGGCAACATGCATTACGATGTGTTCTTCACTACTAATTTTTTTTTCGTTTAAGTGGCAATTGACTCTTGACCTCATCTACATATTGCTATAGCAAGAGACCGACGTGAGAATGATTGTTTAGATTCAATTATCTTGGATATCTACTCATTTACGGCATCTATCGTTTATCTTTTCTTGCCCATAAGACGTGGGTTTGACTACTAGTAGTAACTTTTGGCTTATATCTCAATTGGTTAGGTAATATTAAAAGGAAGATACTCATATGGCTTGGTTCTGTGATTATATTGTTGATTATCAAATCAAAATTGCAAGGCTCTCGTGGCCTAATGGATAAGGCATTTGACTTCTAATCAAGAGATTGTGGGTTCGAGTCCCAACGAGAGTGTGCAAAAAGAAAGTGGAGGTGAAAGTGATATATGTTGTTATAACTGAGGTGTTGAAGCTTTGGTAGCTCATTGTTTAGAGCACCCGCTTAGTAAGCTGGAGGTCTTGAGTTCGAGATTCAATTATCAATTGGATATCAAATTTAAAAGCATATTTAAACGTAGAGAATCAATTGTTTAGGTAATATCAAAAGGAACTCCCGGTAATTGATTATCCTATGGATAGGTCTTGTGATTATAATGTTGATTATCAAATCAAAGTTGGAAGGCTCTCGTGGCCTAATGGATAAGGCATTTGACTTCTAATCAAGAGATTGTGGGTTCGAGTCCCATCGAGAGTGTGCAAAAAGAAAGTGGAGGTGAAAGTGATAATAATTTGTTTTAAACTGAGGTGTTGAAGCTTTTGTAGCTCGGGCTTGGTTAGAGCACCCGCTTAGTGTTTTGGAGGTCTTGAGTTCGACTCTCAATGAAAGCAAAGTGATAATGGCCTGCAAGGAGTTTCATTTCTAAATGCATCAAATCTCTTTATTGATATGCTAGGAAGAAGTGACTTGTACTTGGTTGTTTTACCCAATAATGCTTCTCTTGATATTTGGCAACATGCATTACGATGTGTTCTTCACTACTAATTTTTTTTTTTCGTTTATGGCAATTGACTCGCGGACCTCATCTACATATTGCTATAGCAAGAGACCGACGCGGAGAATGATTGTTTAGATTCAATTATCTTGGATATCTACTCATTTACATTTTGAGATCTATCATTTATCTTTTCTTGCCCATAAGACGTGGCTTTGACTACTAGTAGTAACTTTTGGCTTATATCTCAATTGGTTAGGTAATATTAAAAGGAAGATGCGTACTCATATGGCTTGGTTCTGTGATTATATTGTTGATTATCAAATCAAAATTGCAAGGCTCTCGTGGCCTAATGGATAAGGCATTTGACTTCTAATCAAGAGATTGTGGGTTCGAGTCCCATCGAGAGTGTGCAAAAGAAAGTGGAGGTGAAAGTGATATATGTTGTTATAAGATTGAGGTGTTGAAGCTTTGGTAGCTCATTGTTTAGAGCACCCGCTTAGTAAGTTGGAGGTCTTGAGTTCGACTCTCATCTCAAAAGCATATTTAAACGAAAATGTGGTAATCCTATGGATAGGTCTTGTGATTATAGTGTTGATTATCAAAACAAAGTTGGAAGGCTCTCGTGGCCTAATGGATAAGGCATTTGACTTCTAATCAAGAGATTGTGGGTTCGAGTCCCATCGAGAGTGTGCAAAAAGAAAGTGGAGGTGAAAGTAATAACTTTGTTTTAAACTGAGGTGTTGAAGCTTTTGTAGCTCCCGTTTAGTAAGCGGGAGGTCTTGAGTTCGACTCTCAATGAAAGCAAAGTGATAATGGCTTGCAAGGAGTTTCATTTCTAAACGCATCAAATCTCTTTATTGATATGCTAGGAAGAAGTGACTTGTACTTGGTTGTTTTACCCAATAATGCTTCTCTTGATATTTGGCAACATGCATTACGATGTGTTGGCAATTGACTCGTGACCTCATCTACATATTGCCATAGCAAGAGACCGACGCGGAGAATGATTGTTTAGATTCAATTATCTTGATATCTACTCATTTACAAAGATCTATCGCTTATCTTTTTTCTTGCCATAAGAGACGGGCTTTGACTACTAGTAGTAACTTTTGGCTTATATCTCAATTGGTTAGGTAATATTAAAAGGAAGATGCGTACTCATATGGCTTGGTTCTCTGATTATATTGTTGATTATCAAATCAAAATTGCAAGGCTCTCGTGGCCTAATGGATAAGGCATTTGACTTCTAATCAAGAGATTGTGGGTTCGAGTCCCATCGAGAGTGTGCAAAAGAAAGTGGAGGTGAAAGTCATATATGTTGTTATAATCATTTTTGAGGTGTTGAAGCTTTGGTAGCTCATTGTTTAGAGCACCCGCTTAGTAAGTTGGAGGTCTTGAGTTCGACTTGTGGGTTCAGTCCCGCAAAAAGCATATTTAAACGTAGCCGTAATTCCTATGGATAAGTCTTGTGATTATAGTGTTGATTATCAAATCAAAATTGGAAGGCTCTCGTGGCCTAATGGATAAGGCATTTGACTTCTAATCAAGAGATTGTGGGTTCGAGTCCCATCGAGAGTGTGCAAAAAGAAAGTGGAGGTGAAAGTAATAATACTTTGTTTTAAATTGAGGTGTTGAAGCTTTTGTAGCTCAGTTGGTTAGAGCACCCGTTTAGTAAGTGGGAGGTCTTGAGTTCGACTCTCAATGAAAGCAAAGTGATAATGGCCTGCAAGGAGTTTCATTTCTAAACGCATCAAATCTCTTTATTGATATGCTAGGAAGAAGTGACTTGTACTTGGTTGTTTTACCCAATAATGCTTCTCTTGATATTTGGCAACATGCATTACGATGTGTTCTTTTCACTACTATTTTTTTTTCGCTTTATGGCAATTGACTCGTGACCTCATCTACATATTGCTATAGCAAGAGACCGACGGAGAATGATTGTTTAGATTCAATTATCTTGGATATCTACTCATTTTTGATCTATCGCTTATCTTTTTCTTGCCCATAAGACGTGGCTTTGACTACTAGTAGTAACTTTTGGCTTATATCTCAATTGGTTAGGTAATATTAAAAGGAAGATGCGTACTCATATGGCTTGGTTCTGTGATTATATTGTTGATTATCAAATCAAAATTGCAAGGCTCTCGTGGCCTAATGGATAAGGCATTTGACTTCTAATCAAGAGATTGTGGGTTCGAGTCCCATCGAGAGTGTGCAAAAAAGAAAGTGGAGGTGAAAGTGATATATGTTGTTATAATCTGAGGTGTTGAAGCTTTGGTAGCTCATTGTTTAGAGCACCCGCTTAGTAAGCTGGAGGTCTTGAGTTCGACTCTCAAACCGAAAAGCATATTTAAACGGAAAAGCCGTAGTAATCCTATGGATAGGTCTTGTGATTATATTGTTGATTATCAAATCAAAATTGGAAGGCTCTCGTGGCCTAATGGATAAGGCATTTGACTTCTAATCAAGAGATTGTGGGTTCGAGTCCCATCGAGAGTGTGCAAAAAGAAAGTGGAGGTGAAAGTAATAACTTTGTTTTAAACTGAGGTGTTGAAGCTTTTGTAGCTCGGGCTTGGTTAGAGCACCCGCTTAGTAAGTAAGGGAGGTCTTGAGTTCGACTCTCAATGAAAGCAAAGTGATAATGGCCTTCGCAAGGAGTTTCATTTCTAAACGCATCAAATCTCTTTTTATTGATATGCTAGGAAGAAGTGACTTGTACTTGGTTGTTTTACCCAATAATGCTTCTTCTTGATATTTGGCAACATGCATTACGATGTGTTCTTCACTACTAATTTTTTTTTTTTCATTTATGGCAATTGACTCGCGACCTCATCTACATATTGCTATAGCAAGAGACCGACTTTGGAGAATGATTGTTTAGATTCAATTATCTTGATATCTACTCATTTACAATGATCTATCGCTTATCTTTTTTGCCCATAAGACGGGCTTTGACTAGTAGTAGTAACTTTTTGGCTTATATCTCAATTGGTTAGGTAATATTAAAAGGAAGATGATGCATCATATGGCTTGGTTTCAGGATTATATTGTTGATTATCAAATCAAAATTGCAAGGCTCTCGTGGCCTAATGGATAAGGCATTTGACTTCTAATCAAGAGATTGTGGGTTCGAGTCCCATCGAGAGTGTGCAAAAAGAAAGTGGAGGTGAAAGTAATAAATTTTGTTTTAAACTGAGGTGTTGAAGCTTTTGTAGCTCAGTTGTTTAGAGCACCCGCTTAGTAAGCGGAGGTCTAGAAGTTGTTTATATCTCAATTGGTAAAAGCATATTTTTAGAAAGCATATTTTTTCCATACTCCCTATGGATAGGTCTTGTGATTATATTGTTGATTATCAAATCAAATTTGGAAGGCTCTCGTGGCCTAATGGATAAGGCATTTGACTTCTAATCAAGAGATTGTGGGTTCGAGTCCCATCGAGAGTGTGCAAAAAGAAAGTGGAGGTGAAAGTAATAACTTTGTTTTAAACTGAGGTGTTGAAGCTTTTGTAGCTCAGTTGGTTAGAGCAACCGCTTTCCCTTTTCAATGAAAGTAAGCTGGAGGTCTTGAGTTCGATTCTCAATGAAAGCAAAGTGATAATGGCTGCAAGGAGTTTCATTTCTAAATGCATCAAATGTCTTTTATTGATATGCTAGGAAGAAGTGACTTGTACTTGGTTGTTTTACCCAATAATGCTTTCTCTTTGATATTTGGCAACATGCATTAATGATGTGTTCTTCACTACTTTTTTTTTTCATTTATGGCAAAGGACCTCATCTACATATTGCTATAGCAAGAGACCGACGTGGAGAATGATTGTTTAGATTCAATTATCTTGGATATCTACTCATTTACGTGATCTATCGCTTATCTTTTCTTGCCCATAAGACGGGCTTTGACTACTAGTAGTAACTTTTGGCTTATATCTCAATTGGTTAGGTAATATTAAAAGGAAGATGCGCATCATATGGCTTGGTTCTCGTGGATTATATTGTTGATTATCAAATCAAAATTGCAAGGCTCTCGTGGCCTAATGGATAAGGCATTTGACTTCTAATCAAGAGATTGTGGGTTCGAGTCCCATCGAGAGTGTGCAAAAAAAGAAAGTGGAGGTGAAAGTGATATATGTTGTTATAACTGAGGTGTTGAAGCTTTTGTAGCTCATTGTTTAGAGCACCCGCTTAGTAAGCTGGAGGTCTTGAGTTCGACTCTCAATGAAAAGCAAAGTGATAAATGGATAGGTTTAATTATTGTTGATTATCAAAATCTTTATTGATATGCTAGGAAGAATGGATAGGTCTTGGTTGATTAATCAATAAGCTTTGTTGATTATCCCAACATGCAAATCAATTTTTTTTTTGCCCTTTGGCAAAGGCTCATCGTGGGTCAATGGATAAGGCATTTGATTTCTAATCAAGAGATTTGGGTTCGAGTCCCATCGAGAGTGTGCAAAAAGAAAGTACTTTTAAGATTAATAGTCAAGAGATTGTGAAAGTCCCAAAGTGCAAAAAGAAAGTGGAGGTGAAAGTAATAATATTTTGTTTTAAATTGAGGTGTTGAAGCTTTTGTAGCTCGGGCTTGGTTAGAGCACCCGCTTAGTAAGCTGGAGGTCTTGAGTTCGACTCTCAATGAAAGCAAAGTGATAATGGCTTGCAAGGAGTTTCATTTCTAAATGCATCAAATGTCTCTTTATTGATATGCTAGGAAGAAGTGACTTGTACTTGGTTGTTTTACCCAATAATGCTTCTCTTGATATTTGGCAACATGCATTACGATGTGTTCTTCACTACTAATTTTTTTTTTTTTCGTTTATGGCAATTGACTCGCGGACCTCATCTACATATTGCTATAGCAAGAGACCGACGTGAGAATGATTGTTTAGATTCAATTATCTTGATATCTACTCATTTACAAAGATCTATCGCTTATCTTTTCTTGCCCATAAGACGTGGCTTTGACTACTAGTAGTAACTTTTGGCTTATATCTCAATTGGTTAGGTAATATTAAAAGGAAGATGCACTCATATGGCTTGGTTCTTGCGGATTATATTGTTGATTATCAAATCAAAATTGCAAGGCTCGTGGGCCTAATGGATAAGGCATTTGACTTCTAATCAAGAGATTGTGGGTTCGAGTCCCATCGAGAGTGTGCAAAAGAAAGTGGAGGTGAAAGTGATATATGTTGTTATAATCTGAGGTGTTGAAGCTTTTGTAGCTCATTGTTTAGAGCACCCGCTTAGTCTTTTTTTTTGGAGGTCTTGAGTTCGACTCTCAAATGAAAAGCATATTTAAACGTAAGCCGCGGTACTCCTATGGATAGGTCTTGTGATTATAATGTTGATTATCAAATCAAAGTTGGAAGGCTCTCGTGGCCTAATGGATAAGGCATTTGACTTCTAATCAAGAGATTGTGGGTTCGAGTCCCATCGAGAGTGTGCAAAAAGAAAGTGGAGGTGAAAGTAATAATACTTTGTTTTAAGCTGAGGTGTTGAAGCTTTTGTAGCTCAGTTGGTTAGAGCACCCGTTTAGTAAGCGGGAGGTCTTGAGTTCGACTCTCAATGAAAGCAAAGTGATAATGGCCTGCAAGGAGTTTCATTTCTAAACGCATCAAATGTCTTTATTGATATGCTAGGAAGAAGTGACTTGTACTTGGTTGTTTTACCCAATAATGCTTCTCTTGATATTTGGCAATAATGCTTCTCTTGATATTTGGCAACATGCATTACGATGTGTTCTTCACTACTAATTTTTTTTCCGTTTAAGTGGCAATTGACTCGTGACCTCATCTACATATTGCTATAGCAAGAGACCGACGTGAGAATGATTGTTTAGATTCAATTATCTTGGATATCTACTCATTTACAAAGATCTATCATTTATCTTTTCTTGCCCATAAGACGTGGCTTTGACTACTAGTAGTAACTTTTTGGCTTATATCTCAATTGGTTAGAGTAATATTAAAAAAGGAAGATCATTGACTCAGAATATGGATTGCTTTGGGATGGAGAAAAGCCCTATCCCTTTTCCTTTATATTTTGATTTTCAAATCAAATTTCATTTTTTCTTATTTTTTTTTTTTTTTTTAAGGCATTTTTTTTCTAATCAAGAGATCACACATGTTTTTTGTTTTCCCATTCCTTTCCTTGCAAAAAGAAAGTGGATAACCTTTTTCCCTTATGTTTTTGATCCTTGAGGTCTTTTCCCTCTTTTTTTTTTTCTTTTGCCCTTTTCCCTTCCGGGCTTTTTTTTTTTATGCCTCCTTTTTTGGAGGTCTTTTTTCCATGTCTTATCTTTTTTTAAAACCATTTTCTCTTTTTATGGATTTTTCCATGCCTATTTTTGTTGATTCCTCAAATTTTCCACTCTTTTCTCTTTTTAATGGATAAGCCATTTGACTTCCATTTTTCAAGAGATTCCCTCCCGAGTCCCAATGCTTTACCTTTTTTTCAAAAAGAAAGGGAGTTTCATTTTTCCAGGTGAACCCTTTTCCTCTTTTCCTTTTCCATGTTCCCTTTTTTTCTTCCCCTTTTCCATTTTTCACTATAGAACCCGTTTAGTTTTCCATTTTCTTGAGTTCCTTTAATGTTTTTTTTTTTTTTTCTTTTCCATTTCCCTTTTCCCAGGCCCTGATTATACCCTTTGATCTTCTTTTCTATTAAATTTTTCTTTTCCTTGTACTTTCCTAGGAAGATTTGACTTCTTTTCAACCCTCTTGTTTTTTTTTTTCCTTTTTCTTTTTGCAAAAAGAAATGAGGGAATTTTTTCCTTTCCCTTTTAAACCTTCTTTTTTTTTTTTTTCCGTTGTTTTTTTTGATGGATTTTTTTTCTTTTCCGGCATTTTCCTGTTTTGCCAGGTCTTTTTTCCTCTTCCATGCAAAGCACATTTTTTTTCTCTTATTTCCATAATTTTATTCATAGGGTTTTTCTTTTTCTTATTTCCTATACCCCATTCCTTTTTGTTAAAAATCTTCTACTTGGCTTTTTTTTTTTTTTTTTTTTTTTCCCTTTCTTCACCATTTTCCTCTTCCCCTTTTCTCTCATGCCCTTCCCCTTCCCTTTTCTCGCTTAGATCTCAATTTTTTTCCTCTTTGTGACCTTTTACCTAGGTTCCCTTTTCCCTTTTTCCCTTTTCCTTTTTTTTTTTCTTCTCACTAATCCTTTTTCTATGCCCCTTTTTCTTTTGAGTCCCATCCCCATCCTTTTTCTTCAATGATTTTTTCCAACCTTTCACTCTTGGATATTTCATTTTTTGATGCATTTTTTTCCCTTCCCTTTGATGGATCAAATGTTTTTTTTTTTTTTTTCTTATATGTCATTTGTCCCTTCCTTTTTCCTTCTTTTTTTACCTTTTCCCATGCTCCTTCCTTTTCCCATGCTTTTTTTTTCCTGCCCTTTTCCATTTTTTTTTTCTCCTTAATTTTCTTTTTTTTTTAACCTTTTGGCTTTTTTTTTTTTTTTCATGCCCTTTCCATTTACCTTTAATCCACTTTATCTCTTCCTCCTTCCTCGGAGCCCTTTTCCTGTGTTCCCTTCTTTTTAGAAAGTGGACTTTTCCATGCCTTTTCTCTTCTCTTATCCCGACCCTTTTCCTTTTTTACCCTTTTGCCTTTTCCCCATGCCTTTTTGCCCTTCACATTCTCTCTTTCCACTTTTTCCTTTTCCCCTTTTCATTTACCCTTTCCCTTAAGAGATAAAAGCATGACCAATCATATGGTTGGTAAGTCGTGCAATAAATCTGCCTCTTGATGCATCATGATCGCCATTCAAATTAGAAGGCTCTCGTGCACTAATGGACTTAAGGCATATAACATCTAATATTATAATGTGGGGTCCCAAGTGTTGGACCCAAAAGAAATTGGAGGTGAAATTTTAATTTGTTTTTTCCGGTCCGAGGTGTTGAAGATTTTTGCTTCCTCCCAATTCATTCCAATCCGGCCAGACCAAACTGAAAAATAATAATGGGAAGGAGGCCCGGTTGGGAATCCAAGAGGGCAAATAACAATGCCTAAATGGATTTTGGTCTAAAACAATAAACAAACAAAAGGCTTTTTACATGATTATATTGTTGATTATCAAATCCGGTGGGACTCATGCCTTGCTTGGTGATGGTGGCTCAGGCATTTGAAAGTAATCAAGTGTGTGGTTTATGCTCGAGAGATCAAAAAGATTTTTTTTCCAGAAAGCTTCCGGATGTTAAATTGCTACAATTTTGCAAGTTTCGATGTTGCCCTGCATTTGAAAGCTTGCCTTTGAATGGGGAGTCTATGGCATATTGGGATTGCTTTTGCTCTTGCACATGCATCAAGAACTCCAACGAAAGTTATAGCATCGTGGCGTTATCAAAAGGATTGCATATGCTCAAAAACTAGATTGCTTCCTTCCCTTGATTATGGTTAGCATATGCAATGATCAAAGTGTTCCATGATATTACATCCCTCAGTCATTATCACAAATATTCTATGTGAGTCATGCGGATAAGCCGCATTTTCCATACATATTAGAAATGAGCATTGCATTGAGCGATGTCTTCTTTCTCCAAACCATAAGTCAAAAATCAAGGTGGAGTGAAAGTTTGGAACCTTCACCCAAAATGAGATCTTAACACATGCCTCAAGAACCACTAAGAATGTGACCCTATCAGGGGGATCAAGCCTTAGATGCATTTCTCTAAATAAATGGAGGATTCTACATTTAAGGCCTTCAAATAAGGCATTTGAAGAATCATGGTGTTCCATGATACCTTATCCCTTTGAGGCATGTCCTAGAAGAAGAATTTGCCTTTTCAAAATGCCCATTTTGTGCATATGCGAAGGTTGATTGTATTCCATGAAATAGTATCCGGTTTCGGGGCATCACATGAAATGACGTATTGCCTTCTCTATATTTGATCAATGAATATATGCTGCCATGATTGTGTTCCAAGATGCTACATTTGGAAAAGCGGCATTTGTTGAAACAATTGAAGGGCTTCCAAAATGGACAATATTATTTTATTATATAGGATGAGCGTTTTGGATTGCCAAGAACAACTACTATTCAAAGGAAAGTCTTTTCGTTCGAAATATCCGGGGGTTATGGCGGATGTATAAAGAAAAGGGAAAGCCCTCAAAGCCCCGACATGGCTAGGATCACCGAAAAAGCTTTTACATTTGATCATGTTGAAAGGTGAAACTATTACAGAATCCTCCCTACTCGGCTTGTCTTTAAAAAAATGGAAGGAAAAGTTCTACTCTTAACATTGTATTATTTTCCGGAATTTTACACTTGATAAAGCAACTTATTGATGGAGAAGAAGAGGAGGACATATAGTTTTGCTAATTTTACCCTTGGAAAAGGCTCCATTTTGGTAAGTCTTGGTTCTCATAAAAGTTTGAAACTATTCTCTTGAAGTAGAATTTCCTTTTATTTGCAACATCTGGCTTTAAGAGGTTGTATCTCATAACTTCCAAAACATTTTATTTATTTAGGGCAATGTTGTGATAATTTTTGTAGCATTTTGAAAGGTTGAAAAGTCTCTGCTTATGAATAAATCCTGAAATTTATTTGCCAAGTTAACTGTCATTACATTATGTCATCTTTTGCAGCTAATGGTAGCTATAATATCATTTCTAAGATTATACCATTGTTATTAGTAAGCAACATTGGTCTTCTTTGGTCTTCTTGAGGCCTTTGAAGTTTGTTGTTACGTATATGGTGGGGAATGCTTTTTAATGTGGCTGATTTGCAATGGTGGAGAATTGCATGTCAGGATATAATAGTTGCATGTTTGCTTATGGTTCAGGTGAGCATCTATTATTATATTACCAACTACAAAATTACATGTGTTCAACTGATTGATCCATCACAGCTGTGCAGATTGTTAGTGGAAAAAATCCACACCATGCTTGGAAATATGGGTGGCTTAGATAAAATGACAAACGGGGGATAGCACCACAAGTTTTTGAGTATTTATTTTCAAGGATAAAGTAGGTGAGAGATGTATCAACTGCCAATCATTTTGCTCTCATCAATGAAATAGAATGAGGCTCACATCATTTACACCATTTATGTGCAAGAAGCGCGGGCACAAGAACATCTGAAATATATTTTTAAATGTTCAGTTTTGGAAATCTACAATGAATAAATAACTGACCTTCTAGAACGATATTCCATTAATCCACATGTATGATTAGAAGAATAAGGTCTTAAAGCACCATCTAGGATGCCATGCCTGATCCCTTCCGCTGCCTTTCTTCTGCTGGCTACCGCCCGATCCCCCTGAAGCTAGCTATGGCTGGAAGAGCAGCATATGATGTTTGCTGGCATCGCTGCAGTCTGTGCTGCAGCATGACTAGATTGAGAAAGAAGGGCACTTTTATCTGTGCCATAACTCTTGCCAAGCATGTATGTCTCAGAGTTTTAGGGTGGTTTTGGATGTGTAACTTCTTCGGTAGCATTTTGAATGTGCCGAAACTGCAAGAAACTGCAAGAAACTGCAAGTAACTCAGAGATCTTTAGCCTAATTTCTGCCTAATCCAGGCTTCCAGGCCAAACAATTGATATTTAAGCAGAGCGACTTGCCATCACCATCAGGTATTTCAACACCTCCAACACAAGCACAACAGATGTTCAGCACAGCTTTCTGTGCTTCAGAGCTGCATTGTAGAGACAAGTCTAAGTTCACTATTTAGAAAATAATACAAGCAGATGCAGATGCAGGTCTTAAACTCTTCTGAAAGCAGATATGATGACAAAGCAGGTTGTGGCTTTCTTTTCTCCATTCACTCAAGGTACATACTTGCATTCGGCCATTCTTAATCTCTACATTATTTCATACGTTGTAGGCCTTTTGCAAAATGAATTTTTGTAGTAGATACTTTATGGACTAAAGAGACAACTTGGTTCGTCCCACCAATGAAGCTCTGCTATTCAGAAGGATATTATATAGTGCTTTCCTAAAAAGGCAAGTCTGGTTTAATATAATGCATCAAGGTTCAATTTCAAGCAAGTACATGATGAGATAGCTTGGTTGCAGGTTCCCAAGTCTCAAAAGGGAATACATCCAGATCAATACTGACCCAGGGCATGACAGGAAGGCAAACCAAAAGGGGACCTACAATTTTCAATTCCTGTTCAAAAATGCGAAAATTCTTATTCTCGATTTTCCATGACTGTAAGCGAAAGACTATAAGCCACAACTAAAACTACAAGCCATGTTCTTTTCCAACTACAACTTTATACTTAAATAATTGTATTGTATTTCCATATCCTTTTTTAACAACTACAACGATAGTAAAGGATGTAACTACGTGTGACGTGGATAAAAAGACAGAACATTTACAACCACATGAACAAGGTCACACTAAATAATGCAATACGTGCAATAAATGCAATGCCTTCAAAGGCTTACATGGGTGTTGTGCCATTCATACACAAGCAACAAAAATGGAATAGACGTTTGTAGCCAGAAGACATCCATATTCATATACAAGTAGCAAGAAAGAACACAATAGAAGGAAAAGTGACTATACGAGATTAGATACACAACATCAACAACTCATAAACATAGCCACTTGCAATCTACAGCTTTCCCAAATGATCCAATGGAGAAGAAGTTATCATGCAGAAATGCACGTTCTCAACATTTATAAGTTCCCAAAATTATGCCAAAGAACGCCGGGCAATTGATTTAGTCTTATATTATAATGTTATTGTGTAAGTGTTGGACCCAGCCCTAATTTGGACGCTCCAGATTTGATCAAGCCAATGGAGGAGATGATGCCACGTAATAAGATAACTTAGGGTTTTTAGCCCATTTCTACTACACAGAGGTTGGATGGAACTTCTTTTCCTTTTTCTTAACCCGATTTAAAAGAAGCCATCGGCTTCCAAAAGTTAGAAAGCTCGATGTGATCGGATCTATGTTGTAAAGGGGCAAATCTTCCACTATCTTCTCCAAATATAATGGATCCCGATTTTATTTGGTCAGATTCAATTAAGGGCATGACCTTTTTTCAGTGTTGGCTATAGATAAAAGCAACGAGGAAGCTTAATTGGAAATTTGTTTTGAGCCAAGGAAATTGGAAGCTTCGGAAATTTTGGTCGGTTAGAAAGAATGACCTTGTTTCAGATCCCGGTAGTTTGTTCCGGCACAAAGATTTGGTCTGTTTTGAAGATCATATAGATTTATGGCGCTTGTCTTCATGGGATTTAAGTCATTTCCTCTATCTTATTAACAAAATTTGCATAGGGTTTGAGAGAGCAAGTTAGGCAGATTTACACACATGTTTCTTCTTTCACCAAGCGGGTAAATGGAAACATGCCATCAACACATGTGAAGGCATGGCTTAATCTAAACCAAGGAATTGTGGTGACTCGCATTAATTGTTCAACACTTAAAATGCTGGTTGTTCAAGGATTCAAGTAACTCACGCACTATAATCGCATTTCTTATATAATGGCTCTTCTTCTATCTATTCTTTAGTGAAGAAGTACGCATTTTTTTTTCATATCGATGGAGATTTTTCAATCCCAATGGAGCTCCAATGTTGACTTGAATATATAATTCCAACGCGAATTTTTAGGGTGAATCAGATATCCTTCATTGTCATGATTATCAATGGATTAAAGCGAGATTTTATGCTTGCTAGACTTATATGATCTGCCCAAAGGAATATGGTCATGATGGTCATGATTGGCCCCAAAAAGAGACCTCTCATCTCTCGGTTCAAGCATGGCAACAATGGATGGCAAACATCCTTTTCCTTGGGTCATCTTTATAAGTTCATATCTGGTCTTTCCTTTTTTTTATATGCTTCATTTTACGCTAGCTATGTGCTACTAGAGCATGATTCAAGGCCCAATTGATTCTGTTTTATTATTCAAATCACTACAACAAAAACCGACATTGGGTTTTTTTCTTCTCCCAAAGTACTTGAAGGTTGACAAGGCATACATATGGATTCTTTATTTAAAATGGGTTCTCATCCCAAAGAAACGCCGGCTCAGATAGAAGGCCCGAGGTGTAAAGTAAAATAGACACTTGAGATATGTCTAGAGCACTTCAAGATATACAATTCTTATGTAAACAAACAAAAGTACCTTTTGTCTGATTTGGGCGGTTGCTTTTTGTGAATCTCATGTCGCTTTTTATGTCAATGTGGTGGTACAAAAGCATTATGTTAAAACAAGATATGTGAATTTTTTAGGATTTCTTTGTCTACTCCTCTTAAATTTTTGCATCTTTTTATTCTGTTACTAGGAAGCATGGGCAAATGGATTTGGGCATAATTTGATCGAAATAAGAAATGATACACAATCCAATGAGAGAATAAAAAAATACTCCATTGTTAACAATATTATGTGATACCATTCTTTTTTACCGCTTTTTTTTTTTTTTTTTTTTCCTTTCCCTGCTTTTCACACTTCCCTTTTTTCCTTTTTTTTTTTTTATTTTCCTTGCATGCTTCCTTTCTTTCTTTGAATGTCTTTCTTTTTTTCACATCCTTGTTTCCCCCTATGTTGCCTTTCCTTTCCTTCTTCCCAAACCTTTTCTAAATGGATTCTTTTCCTTTTTTTTCCTCTTTTCCCACCCTTTCCCTCTTTTTTCAAATTTTTCCATGCTCTTCTTGGATTTTTTTCCCCTTTCTTTTCGCTTCAATGTGGAAATTCTCTTTTCCCATTTCGCTTATTCCTCTTTGACCCAAGATTGCTTTTTTCGCTCTTCTTTTTTCCCTTCCATTTTTCCTCCTTTTTCCCCATTATCTTGATTTCCTTTTTTTTTCCCTCTCTCTATTTTTCCTTTAGAAATTTTCAAATTTCCCATGACATTTTTTCCTTCTCTTTTCTAATTTTCTTGCTCTTTCTTTCCCTCGCCCCTTTTTCTCCATGCCTTGTTAAAAGGAATTTGCAAAAAATGGCTTTTTTTACCCTTTGTTCACCCTTTCCTCTTCCCAAACAAAAGGCTCTTCCCCCTCCCTTTCCCCTATCCCTCTTCCCCATTGGCTCAAGAGGGGCCGGTTTTTCCACTTCCCCCTCCCTTTTTTTATTTTTTCATTTCCTTTTCCATTTCCAGCCCCCCCACCCTTCTCTTTTTCCATTTTTTGAAACCTATCCTCCCTCTCTTAATTTTGATGGTGCCCTTTTCTGAATTTTTTTCCCCTTTCGTTTTTCCTAGATTCCCAAGCCATTTATTCCTTCCCTTTTTCCTTTTCCCTTTTGGATTTTTTCCCATGCATTTTTTCCTTCTTTTGGCAATCCTTTTTTTTTTTCCTTTTCCCATTGCCTTTTTGCCCTTAACATTCTCCCCTTTCATTTTCTCTTGGACAAAGGGACATGCAACATTTTTTAGAAAATGCCATTTCTTTTTCCCCACCCTTTTTCTACTTCCCAAAAGATAAACTCCATTTTCCTTCCCTTTTCCTCCTTTTTCCTACAATGATTGTTTAAAAATTTTCCTTTTATCCTCTCATTTCCTTGGACTGCTTTCCCTTTTCACCCTATTTAAAAGTGCTTTTTCTCTGTTTTAAACGCAAAGGCCCTTTTCCCCTTTTTCTGATATTTTTTTTTCCGTTCCTCCTTTTTTTTTATCTTTTTTATTCTTTTTTCCCCCTTTAGCTAATGCCAATTTTTTTTTTTCCTTTAAAATTCATTTCCATTTTTTTTTACCCACTTTTTTCCTTAATTTCCCCATCCTTTTTTCTTTTTTCTTTTTTTTTTTTTTTTTCAAAACATTTTTTTCCTGCTTTTCCCTTTCCTTTTTCCTTTCCCTTTTATTTTTATATGTTATAAGGCATTTTCTTTTTTTTTCCTCTTTTTTGTCTTTTCCCTTTTTCCATTCCCTTTAAAACTTTTTCTTTCCCCTCCTTTTCCTTTTTTTTCCCTTCTTCCTTCCCTTTTTTCCTTTTTTCTTTTTTCCTTCTCCTCATTTGTTGTAATTTCCCCCCCCCCCTTTCCCTTTTTTAAATGTCCTCTCTTTCTCCCCACCCCCGCCTTTTCCCATCATGCCCTTTCAAATGATAAAAATCCTTTTTTCCCTTCCCTTTCTTTTTTTTTTTTGCTTGTTTTTACGCCCTTTTCTCCTTTTCCCTCTTTCCTTTTTGTCCATGCCTTTTATTCTTTTTATCTTTCCTCCTCCCTTTTCCTTTTTACCCTCCTCTTAAGAGATCAAAGCATGCCAGCGGTGGTGGTGGGAACAATGCAATAAATCACGGCCTATGGATGCAATCAAATGATCTAAGCCATACAAATTTTTTATGACATAGGCTTATAACATTAAATGGTGCCTTCTAAAAATATAAGGCAATTATTGGGGTCAATGGTTCTTCTTTACATTAGAACAAATAATGTAGGTCAATTTTGTCACGCATAGCTATTTCTTCCTTTTTTCTTCTACCTTTGTTTACTCAATGTGTCATTGAAAAGTGGCAGAGGTCAAAATTGGTTGTATGTTTGTTTGGGAGCCACGTGAACTAAACTTGCATGAGTTTATAGTATTGCTCATTTCGATTAGCATGCAAAAGAATGTTTACATAGTTCGATATAGGTTGGAAATGCTACTATGATAAGCATTCTTTATGTAATATTTGCAATAAAGTTGCATTATAGAAGGTGTAGAATAACATTAATGGAAATGGCCTTGTAGTGAAAAAAACAGTATTGGGATTGCATTAGTTTAAGGTGTTGAGAAGAACATACATAGTATTATAATGAGAATGAGATAGCTTTATTGAGATGCACCCGTGAGAAATTTTGAGAGTGCACATAATGTTTTAAGGTTTGTCAAAACACCATAATTTGCCTATAGCTTCCATTATTGTGTATAAGACGTGAGATGGCCAATATGTGTCCAATATGTGTCCATCCAGTGTTCCCTTCTTGTTCTCTTTTTGCATGGCTATTAGACTTCTGATTTAAGGCTTGAATTCAAATTGCACAAAGAAGAAACTTTAAATTAATTCTACATGTAGAAAATGGGTAGAGAGCAAAACCATTGCTAAAGTTTATGATGGAATTGAGAAAAGGATAGTCCATGTGTTGTGCATCTTGGAGGAAAGTTCAACCTAAACCTATAAGGAACTCCAGCCTTTATCACAATCCACCCTCCTTCATGAAAATACACCCTTCATTATCATTAGATCCCGATCTAGATTTGCATCTTCTAAAATAATGCACACGATATAGCTATCTATCTATCGAATGTGGCTATAACAGAGTCGGCCGCCGTCAGAACTTGTTAAAATAGTCATTTGAATTCTTAGAATATTCTATATCCATATCTTGTAAATGCATGTAGGGGAGTTCTAGAAAGTGATAAGCCTGCAAAACTGACATGGGGAAATCTTAACTTGCAAAAAAAACATCTATACATACGTGATTCATGTGATCCACCATCTTGAGAATTAGGCACCAAAGATTAGGCACTGTGGCAATTGTTTGCCCAATGACCGGATTCCCACACTTAAAACAGCTTTAACTTTTACACCGCCAGAGATACCCCTAGTAGCCTTGCTAGCATCTTGAGCAGCCAAAAAATCGTGAGCTTTGCAGTCCATAACTCGCGGAAGCGTTAGGGCAATCTTTTGACCAAAGGGCCCTCGTTGTTTGCATTTGAAGCACTCGTGATCCGTGATCCAAAGCTTAGCAAAGACCAAAAGATAGTGAAGCTCCCGGTCCTTTAAATGTGCAATCTTTTGACCAATGTCCTTCACCTCCACATTTATAGCATTTAGCAGCAGATGGTGGAGGGCTGGAATAATTCCCTCCAAAGATGCATCTTACCATCCACCTTAGGTCCCGATTCATCCCAATATTAGCTTCATCGCACCATTTGAAAAATCCCAAAGCCTACCCTCCCCGCAAATGAAAATTTGCCATGTAGATAAAGGTTCTCGACTCTAGAAATACCGCAAGCAAGGCACCTAGCTTCAACATACATTGCTCATATGGGCTTAGCTTTCTATGTATCTATGGTAATATATAAACCTTGCATACCGCCGACTCTTTGGACATTTGTAGAAACGACGCCCTGAATCTTTGGGCATTCCAATTAGCCAAGACAACATTGTGGTCCAAAGACCACAATGGCATTGCAGCCCGGCTCAGAGGTGCCATAGAACCACCAGTTCCTAAATTTCGTGGGTACATACTTTGAGTTCCCCGGCAACTTTATTGGTGATGTTGGAGCATCACACCATTCAAAGAACTGGCATTGCCCTTGTATTCTGTAAGAAGGTCCTTTGAATGTCACGTCACCAAATAAAAGATGCGTAAGATGGTGCTTATGCTAATCCTTCTCCTTAAAATCTGAATTTGCTGCAGCAAAGGGGAGCTTCAAAGCATACTTTGCGTGACGTGGGAGGTTCTCTCCTCATCCCGCTGATCTTTCTCCCGGCGTGAGACCGCTCCTCGCCTCGCCTTTCTCTTTATCCTATCTTGTATCTTTGTCTACACAACAATTAATTCCTTCTTTAGCCCTATAACTTTTTGAATTTTTCTTCTTCTCAAATTCCAAGTAAAGCAAAGAGTGGATATAGCTTACCTTCGCTTGACATAGCTTTGTAAGTGCCTCCACATGAAGGTTTTGAAGGTCCTCAAGTGCATCAATATCCAAATCATCTAATTCTTCGCCCTATATTAGAGGATATCAAGAAACTTATTTTCATTAATCATTGTTTCATTATTCATAAAATCCTTACCTTTAACCGAGAAATAAGAAATAACCAACTCTCGCATTTCCTCTTTTCCTCTTCTCGAGCAATTTGGTCTTCGTTATCATCCGTGGCTTTTTAAATCTTTAAGACTATCGAATCGCTTTGAAGTAGGATAAATGTCAACCACGCCCCGCTTTTGCAAAGTTGTTTATAGGGTTATGTGCTTTTAACTTTGCAACCAAAACCCATATATTTGTAACGCCATTTTCGAGAGCAAAGATCTCTCTCTTGATTCATCAACCCCGCTTTTGTAACTCTATTTCTTTCTTTTTTTTCTCTTCCAATTGAATCTCTAAACCTTTTTTGCTTTTTCTTTCAAAGAATTGCAAAAGGCTTGTAAGTGTGTGCTCGCTACCATAAGACACATAACCATTGCTTATTGGCTTAGAAATAGCTTGCAATGCCATTTGTTTGGCAGCTTTTGCAGCTCTTCTTCCAAAGTCGTGGTTTTGCAGAGAAAGTTTCCTAGAGCTTGGCCGTTTTTCCTAAAGGAAATTGATTTGAAACTAAACCGAGCATATACCCGAAAGTTTTGTTGATCCGCTTGTGGTTTTCAGCCGAGCAATTGCAAGACCACGGTTGTTGCCGGGCTTGACGAGGCTCCATAGCTCACAAAGCTCCCTAAATTGCAAGCCCCGAGAGCCATAGTCGAAAGTGCCGTAATCCGGTGCCCATAAGCATGCATTATAAGCATGGGAAGTGCATGTTCATGCAAACGCCCGTGTTGGCACCGTGAGACATAAGCCCCTTTGCTTACCATGGATTTGATGAAGGAAAAGATCCGATGGTCGCGAAACCGTAATTTTACTTTGCAAAACACTGTGCCGCAGATGCTTTCGCAACCATAATACGGGCATTAAACGAACAAAAATGATTTCACGGATCAATCGAGCAAAACAGAGGAGCAAGATCCGCTTTGCAAGAATAGGGCAAATCTCAAATAAGGTGCGATGGGTCGCCCTCGCTAACCCTAGAAAAAAAAAAAAAAAAACAAAGAATCATGGCATCATCTCTTCCATTGATTTCATCAACTGGGGGCCCAAATTAGGGCTGGGTCCAACACTTACACAATAACATTATAATATAAGATATAAGATATTCATGGCTGCATGTGCCAAGTGGTTCATATGAGCTTCCCAACATGTGCCCATGCATTTTGTTCAGCATCTAGCTGTCAATGCAATTTGGGGATTTGACCATCACTTCAATTTCTATCGAAAGTATTGTGGCATGGCTTAATCTAAAATCGGGCAGTGGAATTGTGGTGACTGTAAATTGTTCAACACTTAAAATTGGTTGTTCAAGGATTCAAGTAACTCACACTATGTCACAGATCTCCAAGATATAACCGCTTCTTCTATCTATTCTTTAGTGAAGAAGTACGTGTTTTTTTTTTTTTTTTTTTTTTTTTTTTTCAAGACAAGTCTCCAACTCGCATCACCTTGAATAAGTTAGAGGTGGTTGTAAGCATGCCCACACGACGAGATATACCATGAAGATTACAAGTGTGCATTGCTAATGCACAACTCTACTCTGTGCCACACATTTCAGCTCACATACAAATACAAGCTTCACTAACGACAAATGTCAAACAACTTCCTTTTAACTTTTCATATGCATATATGAGTTGCCTCACTCCACAAATGTCAAACAACTTTGTTTTAACTTTTCATATGCATATACAAGTTACAACGAGAGTGTGGCAACCAAATAGAGTCTTCCCTTTAGACAAGCAATCTATCATTTCAAACAAACGCAATTGCTTTATTATCCTTTAGGCCTTTGCCAATAAGCATGTTTGTTTTGTTATAGCAATTGGGGCAATGTTATGCAGCATTCCATGAACAACTGCTTTATTGTCCTTTAGGCCTTTTGCCAAAACTAAGCATGTTCGTTTTATTATAGCAATTTAAGGCAACAGAATGTTTTATAACTTAAGAAGCACTCCATGAACAACTGCATTATCTTTCAACACTCTAGGAACAACTACATTAACAGTCAGCACTCTAGGAACAGTTGCATTAACTGTCATGAAAAGGCCAATCATGTTTCTTTGTTAATCAATTGGAGAGAAAAAACATTTGAAAATGTTCTTTTGCTAATCAATGAGAGAGGAAAAATAAAAATCAACTTCAAGAATCTTTTTATAGTAATGTGCAAAAGAAAGTGGAGGTGAAAGTGATTATATTGTTGATTATAATCTGAGGTGTTGAAGCTTTGGTAGCTCATTGTTTAGAGCAGTCCCCTGTTTAGTAGGTGAAAGTGAGGTCTTGAGTTGAAGCTTTGGTAGATCAGCTTGTTTAGAGCATATTTAAAACGAAGTTCGACTCTCAAATAAAAAAAAGGTAACTCCTATGGATAGGTCTTGTGATTATAATTTTGATTATCAAATCAAAGTTGGAAGGCTCTCGTGGCCTAATGGATAAGGCATTTGACTTCTAATCAAGAGATTGTGGGTTCGAGTCCCATCGAGAGTGTGCAAAAAGAAAGTGGAGGTGAAAGTGATAATATTTTGTTTTAAATTGAGGTGTTCAAGCTTTTGTAGCTTAGTTGGTTAGAGCACCCGCTTAGTAGTTTGGAGGTCTTGAGTTCGACTCTCAATGAAAGCAAAGTGATAATGGCCTGCAAGGAGTTTCATTTTTAAATGCATCATGATATGCTAGGAAGAAGTGACTTGTACTTGGTTGTTTTACCCAATAATGCTTCTCTTGATATTTGGCAACATGCATTACGATGTGTTCTTCACTACTAATTTTTTTTTTTTTTTTTCGTTTATGGCAATTGACTCGCGGACCTCATCTACATATTGCTATAGCAAGAGACCGACGCGGAGAATGATTGTTTAGATTCAATTATCTTGATATCTACTCATTTACTGCAAGATCTATCGCTTATCTTTTCTTGCCCATAAGACGTGGCTTTGACTACTAGTAGTAACTTTTGGCTTATATCTCAATTGGTTAGGTAATATTAAAAGGAAGATGCACTCATATGGCTTGGTTTCTCAGGATTATATTGTTGATTATCAAATCAAAATTGCAAGGCTCTCGTGGCCTAATGGATAAGGCATTTGACTTCTAATCAAGAGATTGTGGGTTCGAGTCCCATCGAGAGTGTGCAAAAGAAAGTGGAGGTGAAAGTGATATATGTTGTTATAACTGAGGTGTTGAAGCTTTGGTAGCTCATTGTTTAGAGCACCCGCTTAGTAAGCTGGGAGGTCTTGAGTTCGACTCTTAGCTAAAAAGCATATTTAAACGTGAAGCCGCGGTAATCCTATGGATAGGTCTTGTGATTATAATGTTGATTATCAAATCAAAGTTGGAAGGCTCTCGTGGCCTAATGGATAAGGCATTTGACTTCTAATCAAGAGATTGTGGGTTCGAGTCCCATCGAGAGTGTGCAAAAAGAAAGTGGAGGTGAAAGTGATAATATTTTGTTTTAAACTGAGGTGTTGAAGCTTTTGTAGCTCAGTTGGTTAGAGCACCCGTTTAGTAAGCGGGAGGTCTTGAGTTCGACTCTCAATGAAAGCAAAGTGATAATGGCCTGCAAGGAGTTTCATTTCTAAATGCATCAAATCTCTTTATTGATATGCTAGGAAGAAGTGACTTGTACTTGGTTGTTTTACCCAATAATGCTTCTCTTGATATTTGGCAACATGCATTACGATGTGTTCTTCACTACTAATTTTTTTAATTTTTTTTATGGCAATTGACTCGCGGACCTCATCTACATATTGCTATAGCAAGAGACCGACGTGAGAATGATTGTTTAGATTCAATTATCTTGGATATCTACTCATTTACCAAGATCTATCATTTATCTTTTTCTTGCCCATAAGACGTGGCTTTGACTACTAGTAGTAACTTTTGGCTTATATCTCAATTGGTTAGGTAATATTAAAAGGAAGATGCACTCATATGGCTTGGTTTTGGTGGATTATATTGTTGATTATCAAATCAAAATTGCAAGGCTCTCGTGGCCTAATGGATAAGGCATTTGACTTCTAATCAAGAGATTGTGGGTTCGAGTCCCATCGAGAGTGTGCAAAAAGAAAGTGGAGGTGAAAGTGATATATGTTGTTATAATCTGAGGTGTTGAAGCTTTGGTAGCTCATTGTTTAGAGCACCCGTTTAGTAAGCGGGAGGTCTTGAGTTCGACTCTCAGCAAAGCATATTTAAACGAAGCCGCTTTGTACTCCTATGGATAGGTCTTGTGATTATAATGTTGATTATCAAATCAAAGTTGGAAGGCTCTCGTGGCCTAATGGATAAGGCATTTGACTTCTAATCAAGAGATTGTGGGTTCGAGTCCCATCGAGAGTGTGCAAAAAAAGAAAGTGGAGGTGAAAGTAATAATATTTTGTTTTAAACTTGAGGAGGTGTTGAAGCTTTTGTAGCTCAGCTTGGTTAGAGCACCCGCTTAGTAAGCGGGAGGTCTTGAGTTAATGAAAGCAAAGTGATAATGGACTCTCAATGAAAGCAAAGTGATAATGGCTTGCAAGCAAGGAGTTTCATTTCTAAATGCATCAAATCTCTTTTATTGATATGCTAGGAAGAAGTGACTTGTACTTGGTTGTTTTACCCAATAATGCTTCTCTTGATATTTGGCAACATGCATTACGATGTGTTGTTCTTCACTACTAATTTTTTTTTTCATTTATGGCAATTGACTCGCGGACCTCATCTACATATTGCTATAGCAAGAGACCGACGCGGAGAATGATTGTTTAGATTCAATTATCTTGGATATCTACTCATTTACCAAGATCTATCATTTATCTTTTCTTGCCCATAAGACATGGCTTTGACTACTAGTAGTAACTTTTGCTTTATATCTCAATTGGTTAGGTAATATTAAAAGGAAGATGATGTATCATATGGCTTGGTTCTGGTGGATTATATTGTTGATTATCAAATCAAAATTGCAAGGCTCTCGTGGCCTAATGGATAAGGCATTTGACTTCTAATCAAGAGATTGTGGGTTCGAGTCCCATCGAGAGTGTGCAAAAGAAAGTGGAGGTGAAAGTGATATATGTTGTTATAACTGAGGTGTTGAAGCTTTGGTAGCTCATTGTTTAGAGCACCCGCTTAGTAAGCGGGAGGTCTTGAGTTCGACTCTCAAATAAAAGCATATTTAAACGAAAGTGTAATTCCTATGGATAGGTCTTGTGATTATATTGCCTAATGGATAAGGCATTTGACTTCTAATCAAGAGATTGTGGGTTCGAGTCCCATCGAGAGTGTGCAAAAAGTGAAAGTGATAATAATTTGTTTTAAACTGAGGTCTTGAAGCTTTTGTAAGAGGAAAGCTTTGGTTAGAGCACCCGCTTAGTAAGCGGGAGGTCTTGAGTTCGACTCTCAATGAAAGCAAAGTGATAATGCCTTTGCAAGGAGTTTCATTTCTAAACGCATCAAATCTCTTTTATTGATATGCTAGGAAGAAGTGACTTGTACTTGGTTGTTTTACCCAATAATGCTTCTCTTGATATTTGGCAACATGCATTACGATGTGTTCTTCACTACTACTTTTTTTTTTTTCGTTTTATGGCAATTGACTCATTTGGACCTCATCTACATATTGCTATAGCAAGAGACCGACGGAGAATGATTGTTTAGATTCAATTATCTTGGATATCTACTCATTTTAAGATCTATCATTTATCTTTTCTTGCCCATAAGACGTGGCTTTGACTACTAGTAGTAACTTTTGGCTTATATCTCAATTGGTTAGGTAATATTAAAAGGAAGAGATGTACTCATATGGCTTGGTTCTCAGGATTATATTGTTGATTATCAAATCAAAATTGCAAGGCTCTCGTGGCCTAATGGATAAGGCATTTGACTTCTAATCAAGAGATTGTGGGTTCGAGTCCCATCGAGAGTGTGCAAAAGAAAGTGGAGGTGAAAGTGATATATGTTGTTATAAACTGAGGTGTTGAAGCTTTGGTAGCTCATTGTTTAGAGCACCCGCTTAGTAAGCTGGAGGTCTTGAGTTCGACTTTCAAATAAAAGCATATTTAAACGTAAATAATCAAACTCCTATGGATAGGTCTTGTGATTATAATGTTGATTATCAAATCAAAGTTGGAAGGCTCTCGTGGCCTAATGGATAAGGCATTTGACTTCTAATCAAGAGATTGTGGGTTCGAGTTGTGTGCAAAAGAAAGTGGAGGTGAAAGTGATATATGTTGTTTATAAAAGGTGTTGAAATTGTTTAGAGCACCCGCTTAGTAAGCTGGAGGTCTTGAGTTGAGACTCTCAAAAGCAAAAGCATTGACTCCTATGGATAGGTCTTCAGGATTATAATGTTGATTATCAAATCAAAGTTGGAAGGCTCTTTGGCCTAATGGATAAGGCATTTGACTTCTAATCAAGAGATTGTGGGTTCGAGTCCCATCGAGAGTGTCAAAAAAAAAGAAAGTGGAGGTGAAAGTGATAATAATATTTTGTTTTAAAACCGAGGTGTTGAAGCTTTTGTAGCTCAGTTGGTTAGAGCACCCGTTTAGTAAGCGGGAGGTCTTGAGTTCGACTCTCAATGAAAGCAAAGAGATAATGGCCTGCAAGGAGTTTCATTTCTAAACGCATCAAATGTCTTTATTGATATGCTAGGAAGAAGTGACTTGTACTTGGTTGTTTTACCCAATAATGCTTCTCTTGATATTTGGCAACATGCATTACGATGTGTTCTTTACTACTAATTTTTTTTTCATTTAAGTGGCAATTGACTCGTGACCTCATCTACATATTGCTATAGCAAGAGACCGACGTGAGAATGATTGTTTAGATTCAATTATCTTGAATATCTACTCATTTACAGCATCTATCGTTTATCTTTTCTTGCCCATAAGACGTGGCTTTGACTACTAGTAGTAACTTTTGGCTTATATCTCAATTGGTTAGGTAATATTAAAAGGAAGATGCGTACTCATATGGCTTGGTTCTATGATTATATTGTTGATTATCAAATCAAAATTGCAAGGCTCTCGTGGCCTAATGGATAAGGCATTTGACTTCTAATCAAGAGATTGTGGGTTCGAGTCCCATCGAGAGTGTGCAAAAAGAAAGTGGAGGTGAAAGTGATATATGTTGTTATTATATCCGAGGTGTTGAAGCTTTGGTAGCTCATTGTTTAGAGCACCCGCTTAGTAAGCGGGAGGTCTTGAGTTCGACTCTAGGCCGAAAAGCATATTTAAACGGGCCGTAATCCTATGGATTGGTCTTGTGATTATATTGTTGATTATCAAATCAAATTTGGAAGGCTCTCGTGGCCTAATGGATAAGGCATTTGACTTCTAATCAAGAGATTGTGGGTTCGAGTCCCATCAAGAGTGTGCAAAAAGAAAGTGGAGGTGAAAGATAATAATATTTTGTTTTTTAAACTCGAGGTGTTGAAGCTTTTGTAGCTCGGGCTTGGTTAGAGCACCCGCTTAGTAGTTTGGAGGTCTTGAGTTCGACTCTCAATGAAAGCAAAGTGATAATAATGGCCTGCAAGGAGTTTCATTTTAAATGCATCAAATCTCTTTATTGATATGCTAGGAAGAAGTGACTTGTACTTGGTTGTTTTACCCAATAATGCTTCTCTTGATATTTGGCAACATGCATTACGATGTGTTCTTCACTACTAATTTTTTTTTCATTTTATGGCAATTGACTAATTTTTGACCTCATCTACATATTGCTATAGCAAGAGACCGACGCGGAGAATGATTGTTTAGATTCAATTATCTTGGATATCTACTCATTTACCAAGATCTATCGCTTATCTTTTCTTGCCCATAAGACATGGCTTTGACTACTAGTAGTAACTTTTGGCTTATATCTCAATTGGTTAGGTAATATTAAAAGGAAGATGCACTCATATGGCTTGGTTCTCGTGGATTATATTGTTGATTATCAAATCAAAATTGCAAGGCTCTCGTGGCCTAATGGATAAGGCATTTGACTTCTAATCAAGAGATTGTGGGTTCGAGTCCCAACGAGAGTGTGCAAAAGAAAGTGGAGGTGAAAGTGATATATGTTGTTATAATCTGAGGTGTTGAAGCTTTGGTAGCTCATTGTTTAGAGCACCCGTTTAGTAAGCGGGAGGTCTTGAGTTCGACTCTCAGCGAAAGCATATTTAAACGAAGCCGTGTACTCCTATGGATAGGTCTTGTGATTATAATGTTGATTATCAAATCAAAGTTGGAAGGCTCTCGTGGCCTAATGGATAAGGCATTTGACTTCTAATCAAGAGATTGTGGGTTCGAGTCCCATCGAGAGTGTGCAAAAAGAAAGTGGAGGTGAAAGTAATAAATTTTGTTTTAAACTGAGGTGTTGAAGCTTTTGTAGCTCAGCTTGGTTAGAGCAACCCGCTTAGTAAGCTGGAGGTCTTGAGTTCGACTCTCAATGAAAGCAAAGTGATAATGGCCTGCAAGGAGTTTCATTTCTAAACGCATCAAATCTCTTTATTGATATGCTAGGAAGAAGTGACTTGTACTTGGTTGTTTTACCCAATAATGCTTCTCTTGATATTTGGCAACATGCATTACGATGTGTTCTTCACTACTAATTTTTTTTTTCGCTTATGGCAATTGACTCGCGGACCTCATCTACATATTGCTATAGCAAGAGACCGACGCGGAGAATGATTGTTTAGATTCAATTATCTTGAATATCTACTCATTTACAGCATCTATCGTTTATCTTTTCTTGCCCATAAGACGTGGCTTTGACTACTAGTAGTAACTTTTGGCTTATATCTCAATTGGTTAGGTAATATTAAAAGGAAGATGCTGCACTCATATGGCTTGGTTCGCGGATTATATTGTTGATTATCAAATCAAAATTGCAAGGCTCTCGTGGCCTAATGGATAAGGCATTTGACTTCTAATCAAGAGATTGTGGGTTCGAGTCCCATCGAGAGTGTGCAAAAGAAAGTGGAGGTGAAAGTGATATATGTTGTTATAATCTGAGGTGTTGAAGCTTTGGTAGCTCAGTTGTTTAGAGCACCCGTTTAGTAAGCGGGAGGTCTTGAGTTCGACTCTCAAAGAAAGCAAATTTAAAAAGGAAGCCGTGCGGTAATTCCTATGGATAGGTCTTGTGATTATAGTGTTGATTATCAAATCAAAGTTGGAAGGCTCTCGTGGCCTAATGGATAAGGCATTTGACTTCTAATCAAGAGATTGTGGGTTCGAGTCCCATCGAGAGTGTGCAAAAAGAAAGCAAAAAGAAAGTGGAGGTGAAAGTGATAATAATATTTTGTTTTAAACTGAGGTGTTGAAGCTTTTGTAGCTCAGTTGGTTAGAGCACCCGTTTAGTAAGCGGGAGGTCTTGAGTTCGACTCTCAATGAAAGCAAAGTGATAATGGCCTGCAAGGAGTTTCATTTTTAAATGCATCAAATCTCTTTATTGATATGCTAGGAAGAAGTGACTTGTACTTGGTTGTTTTACCCAATAATGCTTCTCTTGATATTTGGCAACATGCATTACGATGTGTTCTTCACTACTAATTTTTTTTTTTTCGCATTTAATGGCAATTGACTCGCGGACCTCATCTACATATTGCTATAGCAAGAGACCGACGCGGAGAATGATTGTTTAGATTCAATTATCTTGATATCTACTCATTTTTAAAGATCTATCGTTTATCTTTTTCTTGCCCATAAGACGTGGCTTTGACTACTAGTAGTAACTTTTGGCTTATATCTCAATTGGTTAGGTAATATTAAAAGGAAGATGTGTACTCATAAGATTATATTGTTGATTATCAAATCAAAATTGCAAAATGGATAAGGCATTTGACTTCTAATCAAGAGATTGTGGGTTCGAGTCCCATCGAGAGTGTGCAAAAAGAAAGTGGAGGTGAAAGTGATATATGTTAATATTTTGTTTTAAATTGAGGTGTTGAAGCTTTTTTAAAGCAATTCTATGGATAGGTCTTGTGATTATAATGTTGCTCTCGTGGGCCTAATGGATAAGGCAGACTTCTAATGGTTAGTAATAATACTTTGTTTTAAACTGAGGTTTGAAGCTTTTGTAGCTCGGGCTTGGTTAGAGTCTTGCTTAGTAAGATGGGAGGTCTTGATGACTCTCAATGAAAGCAAAGTGATAATGGCTTCAAGGAGTTTCATTTCTAAACGCATCAAATGGTTTTTTATTGATATGCTAGGAAGAAGTGACTTGTACTTGGTTGTTTTACCCAATAATAATTTGTCTTGATATTTGGCAACATGCATTACGATGTGTTCTTCACTACTATTTTTTTTTTTCGCTTTTAAGTGGCAATTGACTCTTGACCTCATCTACATATTGCTATAGCAAGAGACCGACGTGAGAATGATTGTTTAGATTCAATTATCTTGGATATCTACTCATTTTACAAGATCTATCGTTTATTTTTTTCTTGCCCATAAGACGTGGCTTTGACTACTAGTAGTAACTTTTGGCTTATATCTCAATTGGTTAGGTAATATTAAAAGGAAAGATGCACTCATATGGCTTGGTTTTCAGGATTATATTGTTGATTATCAAATCAAAATTGCAAGGCTCTCGTGGCCTAATGGATAAGGCATTTGACTTCTAATCAAGAGATTGTGGGTTCGAGTCCCATCGAGAGTGTGCAAAAGAAAGTGGAGGTGAAAGTGATATATGTTGTTATAATCTGAGGTGTTGAAGCTTTTGTAGCTCAGTTGTTTAGAGCACCCGTTTAGTAAGCGGGAGGTCTTGAGTTCGACTTCTCAAATGAAAAAAGCATATTTAAACAAAGCCGCGGTAACTCCTATGGATAGGTCTTGTGATTATAATGTTGATTATCAAATCAAAGTTGGAAGGCTCTCGTGGGCTTAATGGATAAGGCATTTGACTTCTAATCAAGAGATTGTGGGTTCGAGTCCCATCGAGAGTGTGCAAAAGAAAGTGGAGGTGAAAGTGATAATAATATTTTGTTTTAAATTGAGGTGTTGAAGCTTTTGTAGCTCAGTTGGTTAGAGCACCCGCTTAGTAAGCTGGAGGTCTTGAGTTCTAACTCTCAATGAAAGCAAAGTGATAATGGCCTTGGCAAGGAGTTTCATTTTTAAATGCATCAAAGTCTCATTTTATTGATATGCTAGGAAGAAGTGACTTGTATCTACTCATTTGATTGTTTTACCCAATAATGCTTTCTCTTGATATTTGGCAACATGGCAAAGGAAGATGTGTTGTTCTTCACTACTATTTTTTTTTTTTTCGTTTAGGTGGCAATTGACTCATTTGACCTCATCTACATATTGCTATAGCAAGAGGACGCGGAGAATGATTGTTTAGATTCAATTATCTTGGATATCTACTTCATAAGCCGGGAGGTCTTCGAAGTTCATCTATCATTTATCTTTTCTTGCCCATAAGACGTGGCTTTGACTACTAGTAGTAACTTTTGGCTTATATCTCAATTGGTGAAGGTGAAAGTGTGCAAAAAGAAAGTGAAGGTGAAAGTGATAATATTTTGTTTTTGATTGAGGTGTTGAAGCTTTTGTAGCTCAGTTGGTTAGAGCACCAGTTTAGTAAGTGGGAGGTCTTGAGTACGACTCTCAATGAAAGCAAAGTGATAATGGCCTGCAAGGAGTTTCATTTCTAAATGCATCAAATCTCTTTATTGATATGCTAGGAAGAAGTGACTTGTACGGGAAAGGGAGGTGGCGATGGCGCCGGGCGGGAAAACGGCAACGCTAATCGCTTGGAGACCGGACGCTTCAATGAGGCCTCATCTACCACTGCCTAGCTTAGAGCGGGATCAGGAGAGGCGGCAGTGGTGGTAGGGCCTTTGATTCGTGATCAGCCGCCCATGGGCATTCCTCTTCCCAGTAAAAATTGAAGAGTGAAAGGAAAAAACTCCAGGATATTCACCATCCTAGTTGAGGCTGGACATTACATCTGTGGGTGGCTGGAAGCTTCCTTTGAACAGTTGTGGGAAGCATTGGTGATTGAGCAGATATTTCCTGACCAGTTCTTTATAGGAGAAGCTGGAGTTACACCAGATTATCCTGACCTACTTGTGAGTGAGTGGCTGGGTGAATATCTAGGCAATCCAAATCTTGCCGCTGCCGGAAGTTTTCTTGTGCACAGTGAGTGGTCTGACAGCATTATCTCGGTTAAGGTTTACTCAGGATAGGGCTATTTTAAGGGGGGCCGAATTCTACATAAAAGATAAGTAGCCCCAATGAGTCATGGGTGAATCTTCCACTGCTAGCAACGACTCTGTCTGCAAGCTCATCAACGGTGATAGATATTTAAGTTACGTGGTTACTGTTTGTGCGTTTGATTACACCTACTGGGGAGTGCTAGCCGGTCCGTCACGTGAGCTGTGGTTGCCATTTGTGGAAGACAGAGAATTCCCTGTGCAGCTCTTCTCGGTTATTGAGGGGGCGTGCTTATCTTGGTTCAGAGCAAACACACAAACTATACTGTGTAGATTAACTGGAGTGATTGACCCTCAGCCTGTAGGGTCCTTTCTTGTGCATTGCTCTTGCTTGGGAACAAATGTCCAGGTTGAGCTTTATAAACGTAATGGAGACTCAAGAGGGTGACTGCTCTAAGCCCATTGAGCAAGCGATGAAGGCCCAAGAGGGCGGCTGTTCTAAGCCCAACGGGCAGGTGATGGAGGGAATTCTGGAAGAATGCATCAAAGAAACAAATGAAAAAAATGGATACCAAAACCAAGAAGAGAGTTCTCCCTTTTTGCATCAAATGGCTCAACGTAATAAGGAGACCGGGGAATTGGGGTGATTGGGTTGTGACAAGGGGATCCCCCACTCTTGCAGTAATCAGGAAAACTATGGAGAAAATTTGCAGAACTCCATCCCTCCCTAGAATTGTATGGCTGGGTGAACCAACACCACAAAGGAAGTGGAGATCCTCCTGAGGAGAGGTTTAATTTCATGCGAGAGTGGTGAGTTTTATATACAGAAATGGAAGGCTAGCTTCAATACTGACAACCCAAGTGCACTTCCATTCCCTGTTTGGGCTCCACTCAGAGGACTCAGCTGTGAATACTGGAATGAGGATGCATTGAAGGTGCTCTTTGCTCAAGTAGGAGAGTTTGTGGCTCTGGAATACAGAAAAGAAGCAATTCCCAGAGTGTGTTTATGATCGATCTCCTCAGGCCAATTCCAGATAGCATTTCATGTAAAGGGTATCACAAGGAGCAGATTAACTTTCACAAACTACATTTGAACAATCAATGTCCTGCTAGTAGGCCATACTGGGTTGGCCAGATGGAACAACAAACTGGCCAAGGTGATAATGATGGATTTCAAACAGTGAATAGAAGGGGAAAAAGCTCAGGGATGGCTGTTAGAGGACGCTATAACAACTCTGGCTACTTTAGCTATGGCAACAGAGAAAATGGTCCGTTAAGAATAAATGATGGAGAGACTTGGCAAGGATTTTAACCTTGCAAATGTTTTAAAGGATGTGCAAGGACCATTTTTTGGGGAAGGACAAAAGGAAGGGCAAGGAAGTTGAGGGTTCCCCGCTGTAAATGAATTTGAGCTAATAAAAGCCTAATGGACGCCCCTCCAAAGACAAGGACGTTTTTTATTTGGCCGATATCATAAGCCTGATGTGAAGCCGATCGATCATGCCAGATGGGCCCATACTAGTGGCACCTAATGGGGATGAGGTGGACAGAGAACTGAACAGACCCATCACAGCAGAGCAAGGGTTAACAAACCCACAACACAGTAGCACTACTGGCCACAACAGCAGCCCGATGGAAATGAAAGATGTGGAGAAAGAGGCCCCTATCTTAGGGCCACAAGAGATGTCGGAGGACAGCAGCAGTCTGCAGGCAGTGGAGACAAAGGAAAATAATACTGGTGGGGAGCCAAATCCAAACACTAACATAAGGGCTGAGCAAAATGAAAGCAACAGTGGGATTGCTATACAAGTAGTGCTCTCAAGTACTTCTGGTGCAGCTAGAAGGAGAAGTCGAATAAGATACAAAATGGGGCTCTTAACTAAGAGCAATTCCAGCTTAGATGTGGATAGCTTGGCTAGTGAAAATAGAGCACAGACTGGTGAGGCAACAATCAGGGGTCTGGAAGATGGACCAGCAAACATGGAGTCAATTCCCCTTTCATCATGAGAATAATGACATGGAATCTGAGGGCTATAAGAGGGGCCCTTAAGAGGGCCTGATATAGTGCTCCTACAGAGCATAGACTAGACGAGTTTCAGGCCAATTCCCTGGGTGAATGGGTGGGAATAGGCTATCACTCTATAAATGCAAAGGCAATAGGCACTAAAGGAGGAATCTCCACTTTGTGGAAGAATAACCAGACAACAATCAGTACTCATACCTCTATAGGAGGGAGATGGCAGGCAGTTGTGTTTGAAGAAGAAGATCGATGGGGCATAATCAACATCTATGCATCGAACAATCCAGATGAAAGAGCATTATTATGGAAAGAGATTAGGTTGTGGCTAAAAAGCCAGCCTTTGACTAGTTGGGTGTTAGCAGGTGATCTCAATATGACGGACTCATGGAATCAGAAAGTGGGACTTCAAAAGAATCTACAGAAGAAAGAGAAGGTGGAGTGGGAAAAACTAAACATTGAGATGGGATTCTGCCTAATTCCTCCCTCCAACTGCTTATACTCATGGTCCAATAAACAAAAAGGTGAGTCCCGTGTTTACTGCTTACTTGACCGCTTTTATGTCAGCAATAAGGGTGCAAAATTGTTGGATGGATGCTATGTTGAAGCAGATATGGGCTACAGCCAATCTGATCACATTCCGCAAATCCTCAACCTCAGCTCCAATGGAAAAAAACATATTAAATCCAGCTCCCCGTTTAAATTTAACACTAGTTATTTGAACAAGCAGGAGTTTTGCACAGAGTTTAGACAGTTCATGCATAACCTACCAGCCTACATGCATTTGCCTAGCATGAATAGGTGGTGGAAACGGATTAAGGAGATCAAAGGATGGCTAAAAACATGGGGCTCAATTAAGATGCAAGAATTCAGAAAGTCTAAAGCTGATCTCTATGGGAAGATTAAGCTAGTTAGGCAGGAACTTATGACCCGGCCACAAGATGGAAATCTACACATGGCTGAGGAGCAGCTGGAAAATAGGATTAAGGCAGTGGAAGAAATGGAAGCAAAGGGGGCAGCAGTAAGGTCAAAAACAAAACACTACCTTGAAGTGGACCATGAAAGCTCCAAGCTCTTTTTTAGAATGGCAAATGCTAGATTGACTGGAAATGGTATCACGATGGTCAAAGATGAACAAGGGACTGCAATTACTGATCCAAAAGATATCGAGGACTTCTTTGTCAATCAATACTCCAAGCTATTTGAGAAACAAGAGGTCGCAGCCAGTCAGGCTACAATCGTGGAAGAATGTTTAGACAACATTAAGGACAAATTTCTGGAGATAGAGAATATGCACCTAACTCAAGATATAACAAATGAGGAAATTCACAGGGTTATCAGGGCAATGGCACATGGCAAATCCCCGGGCCCAGACGGACTGCCTCCAGAACTATTTGTAGAATTCTGGGATGTCTTAGGACAGGATATGGTGAATGTAATCAAGGACATGTGGGCACAGAAGAAGATACACCCTGCTATAGCTACTGGCTTCATAACCCTTATCCCAAAAACTGACAGGCCGGTGCAGATCCAGGAGTGGAGGCCAATTGCATTAACCAACACATTATACAAGGTCATGGCAAAAGTAGTAGCCAACAGGCTCAAGAATGCTCTAGGGAGGATAATCGGGAAGGAGCAATCGGCTTTCCTACCTCAAAGATCAATACATGACAACTATATAGTGGCAGCCGAAGGGATGCATTGGTGTAAGGAATCAGACCAGAAATGTGTACTATTCAAACTAGATTTCTCACGCGCTTATGATACCATATGCTGGGATACACTTAGAAAGCTATTAGGCAAAATGCAAATGGCACAAGGGGCCATTGAAATGATCATGGGTCTGCTGCAAGCAGGCGCGGGGTCAGGCAGGGCTGCCCCTTGGCCCCCTACTTATTCCTTTTAGTGGCCTACTTGATGAACTGTATGGTTAAAAAGCAACAGGAGGAAGGCGCCATCAAAGGCTTGCTGCTGCCAAAGGAAAGATGCAAGCAAGTGCCCTTAATGCAGTTTGCAGACGACTCCTTTATGTTTATAAGATATGACGATGACAGTATCAGCAACTTTCTGAGATGTATCAGGCTGTTTTCCAGTGTTTCAGGGGTGGATCTCAACTTAGGTAAATGTGCTCTCATCTGGCCCTTTGTTGATAATATAGATCCAAGGCTGCTGGCACTTAACATGAAGATCTTGGACAAAGAGACTGGTTTCAAACTACTAGGCCTCCCACTGAGTCCTAACTTGAACTTAAAAGGATTATGGAATCCAATTCTGGACAAATTGAAGAAAAAGATAAATATGTGGACTGCTAAATCTCTCTCAGAGGCAGGCAGAACCTCCATATGTAATGCAGTTTTAGGGGCCTCGCACATCTACTTATCTTCAGTTCTTATGGGCCCAAACTATGTTTATGAGAATATGCACACAATGATCAGAATGTTTTTATGGAGTGGAGCTTCTAAGCTGGCATGACATGAAGTTTGCAAGAATAGAGCCGACGGAGGCCTTGGGCTAAAGGACTATAGAGTTCAAGCTCAGGTTTTGGCAGCGAAACAGGTATGGAGAGCAGTGCAAGGAGATGAATCACCAGCCATGTATTTTATACGACATAGTTTAGGGAAATGTCATCCAGCCGGGAAACCAGCAGTACCAATGCTGCTCCCAAATGCAACATTTACACACTTTGAACTTGGCACTAACATTTCCCCCATGATGAGAAACATACTCAAGGCATGGCAGGAGGTGTCTCAATTCTTCTATGAAGACGACCTCCCATGGCAGGCCGGGTGTTACTCAATCTTTTGGTGCAAACAATTGAGCAGCAATGAGAACCTTCCATTGGCACTAGTGCATCCCTCGCATTTATGCCAAATGGAAGGAAAAGGGGATCTGCCACCTCAAGGATATCTGGTCATCGGAAATGCAGAAGTGGAAAGCCTGGTCTACAATCAAATTAATTGTTGGCAATGGGCAGGGGAATAGGAAACTGTATGAAGCGCTCATGAAGAAGATAGATGTGATAAGTGGGACAGAAGGTAAGATGGAAAGCTGGAGGATCAGGGATATGAGAGGTCAGGAACATAAAGGATATAAAGTCAAGTTGCTGTACAGGCTACTCTTAGTCAGGGAACCGCTCAAAACATGCACTAATATGGGACTGAGCCAAGAGACAATCCTACCGTATCTAGTGGACAGCTGGAATATGTGGTGCAGCAGGAAAATACAACATTTTGTATGGTTGGCTTGGCAGGGAGGCATGGCCACATTGTGCCGTCTCAAACAGAGGAAGGTCATACTTGATACGGATTGCCCTTTGGGTTGCATGGAGGCTGAAGATCTTGGGCATATGTTCTTTTGTCCAGCAGTCAGATTGTTTTGGTACTGGGTGATGCCCATAATAGGCATCACAACACAGGATCTACAGTGGCCGAGAATTGCTATGCTGATGACATCCAAGGTAAAAAAGTCTCTGATAGCTATAGCGCTATGGTGTATTTGGTGCCACCGATGTGAAGTAACCATGGGTAAGAAATCAGTGAATTATAAAAGGATCATGGCAAGCTTCAACTACGAAGTTGCCTTAATGGCTATAGCTCACAGGAGGAAGTTTGGAGACGGCTATGACCGAGAGTTCGATACCATAGGCCGGATCAAGGGTTTCTATGAATACTTTGTGTGTGCTTGGTCTGCGAAAGGGGAAGGGGATGACCAGAATATCCAGCTCATAGTATCGTCAGGATGATTGATAACACAATATGCCCGCTTATGCTATACCAGCCTAGTAAGAGGCACTTGTAATTTACTACTTATATTAATAAAATATAAAAAATCTTGCAATCAAAAAAAAAAAAAAAAAAAAAGAAGTGACTTGTACTTGGTTGTTTTACCCAATAATGCTTGTCTTGATATTTGGCAACATGCATTACGATGTGGTCTTCACTACTAAATTTTTTTTTCGTTTAAGTGGCAATTGACTCGTGACCTCATCTACATATTGCTATAGCAAGAGACCGACATGAGAATGATTGTTTAGATTCAATTATCTTGGATATCTACTCATTTACGGCATCTATCCTTTATCTTTTCTTGCCCATAAGACGTGGCTTTGACTACTAGTAGTAACTTTTGGCTTATATCTCAATTCGTTAGGTAATATTAAAAGGAAGATACGTACTCATATGGCTTGGTTCTGTGATTATATTGTTGATTATGAAATCAAAATTGCAAGGCTCTCGTGGCCTAATGGATAAGGCATTTGACTTCTAATCAAGAGATTGTGGGTTCGAGTCCCATCGAGAGTGTGCAAAAGAAAGTGGAGGTGAAAGTGATATATGTTGTTATAATCTGAGGTGTTGAAGCTTTTGTAGATCAGTTGTTTAGAGCACTCGTTTAGTAAGCGGGAGGTCTCGAGTTCGCATTAGGGATTTTTTGAGATCATAAAAGGGCCTTCTAAGAACTGCTGACTAAGCTATATGAACTACCAATCAGAAAACAGAACTGGTAATCTAGTCAGCAAAACAGTTATAACTAATTCACTGGATCACATTTTCTAGCATAAGTATTGATAGAAAAGTCCAAATGAGCTCTTGTTTCGTGCAATAGATAGATCTCATTGAGATCTTTCCAACCTTAGGTGGTTTGCATATCTTTTAGCCCAGTGAGGATAGTAAAAAATGGTAAAAACCATATTTTTGGAGTTTTGACAATCATAAGTTATTAAAATATGTAGCAAAGCACCTAAGATTGGAACGATCTCAACGAGATCTATCCATTGCACTAAACGAGAGCTCATTTGGACTTTTCTATCAATAGTTATGCTAGAAAATGTGATCCAAAGTTGAGTTAGTTATAATGCATTTTCCATCGACCGAGGCCGAGAGCCTCAGATGATTGGTAGTTCATTTATCTTCATTTGGCTTAGTTGGCATGTTTTGAAGGCCTTTTTTAATCTCAAAAAAACCCTAATGACTCTCAGCGAAAGTATATTTAAACGAAGCCGTGTACTCCTATGGATAGGTCTTGTGATTATAATGTTGATTATCAAATCTAAGTTGGAAGGCTCTCGTGGCCTAAATGGATAAGGCATTTGACTTCTAATCAAGAGATTGTGGGTTCGAGTCCCATAGAGAGAGTGTGCAAAAAAGAAAGTGGAGGTGAAAGTGATAATAATATTTTGTTTTAAATCGAGGTCTTGAAGCTTTTGTAGCTCAATCTCTTTGTTAGAGCACCTGCTTTATCCATTGAGGAGCACTACAAAATTAAAGCCCTAATCAACAATACGCCTATGACGACGCCCCGCATTCTCGGGTTCTGGACTCTCCCTCTAATGAGGAGGCCTTGCAAGGTCCCCGCCTTGTTTGACTTGGGCAAAAATTTGGTAAACAACAGATATCCTGGACTGTTCTAGTGCAAACTATTTGATCTAAACCTTATCCAAAAATTTTGAAAGTTGGCCTGTATGTTAAGGGGATGACTTAGGAAGCTAGCCGACAAAAAATCAGAATTTAAGTCCCACTATGCATTAATTACGAATTTAGCATTAATGTCTTGCTAATGCGAGTTTTTGCCCTTGACTTCTAACCGCCACAACGGGAGGAACAGTCCAAACTCCATTCCGCTTGGATATCCTTTTTTTTCATTTTCAATCGCATGTGATCGCCACGCCCCGCGCAAAAAAAGACCAAAACTGCACCCAAAACGCAAAACCCCCGCTAGAACCCGGCAACTCATAGGTTTACGCTTGAGGCTCTATCCTTGTCGATTTGACTAGGAATTTGCGCGTGTCTTGATGTAGAGGGAGGTGTTGACGCCAGAAAGCACGGACCCTTAAAACCACCCGAAGCAGCTTTGCCCCAAAATTCCTCTCCCAAAGGCTCCCGGCGACGGGGGGCAAAGGAACCGCGGATCCGGATTTCGCCAATGGAAAAGAACGTCGAAATTGCCCTAGGGACCAAGTTTTGTGGCCGTAAGCCCACCCCCTCAAGAAGCCAAACTATCTCATGTGCAACACACTCGTGAGTCAATTGGCCTAGGAGGTGGTCTGAATACCGCAATGTAGGTAAGTGTTTGTTTTTTTGCAAAACCGACCGGCCAGAACTTGGTCCCTAGGGTAATTTTGGCATTCCCGACGATGTGGTTAAGTCGGATCGGCATTTCTTTTCTCCGCAATGTCCGAACGACAAAACACTTTGGTTTTACTGCCGCCCGTAGACGCCCACGGCGTTTGATATGTTCTCCCGGGACGGATGTTGATTTTTTGGACCTTCTCGACCAGGTTCCCGGAACAAAGGAAAACGGCCGGATACGGAACCGGAGATCCCGGAGTGTGGTCTTTTAGCGACGCCGGGCGAAAGCCGCCAGAAAGGCCGCCTTTGGAAGGAAAAGCTCGGCCCCGGGTTCTGGACTCTCCCTCTAATGAGGAGGCCTTGCAAGGTCCTGGCCTTGTTTGACTTGGGCAAGTGTGTCATTTCTACCGCCCAACAAATTTTGCCCGGATCGTTTCTAGTGCAAACTATTTGATCTAAACCTTATCCAAAAATTTTGAAAGTTGGGTCAGATGTTAAGGATGACTTAGGAAGCTAGCCGACAAAAAATCAGAATTTAAGTCCGTATTATGCATTAATTACGAATTTACTTAATGTCTTGCTACCGCAAAAGCGCCCCTTGAATTTAACCGCCACAACGGAGGAGTACAGTCCAAACTCCCATTCCGGTTCCCCTTGCTTCGCTTCTTCAATCGCATGTGATCGGCCACGCCCCAAGTGCAAAAAGACAAAATCTTCTTTCTTTTGAAACCCCGGATAGAACCCGGGCAACTCATAGGGTTTACGCCAAGGAGGCTCTATCCTTGTCGATTTGACTAGGACCTTTGCGCATATGGTCTTGATGTAGAGGGAGGTGTTGACGCTTTGAGCACGGAATTGGGAAAAGCAAAGCAGCCTTGCCCCAAAATTCCTCTCCCAAAGGCTTGGCGACGGGGGCAACTTGGGAAAGGGATCTGCTCTCTCCAATGGACAGGAACAAAATTGCCCTAGGGACCAAGTTTTGTGTTGGAAGAAGCCCACCCTTCAATGGAAATTGCCAAACTATCTCATGTGCAACACACTCGTAGTCAATTGGCCTAGGAGGTGGTAAATTCTTCCAATGTAGGGCGTAAGTGTTTGTTTTTTTGTAAAACTAACCGCGTAAACTTGGTCCCTAAGGGTAATTTTGGCAAAGGACGATCCCCTTTTCGGATGCCATTTGAGCCTCCGCAATGAAACGACAAAACACTTTGGTTTCTTTGCCGCCGGAGGCAGACGCCATGGGTTTGATATGTTCTCCTGGACGGATGTTGATTTTTTTTGACCTTTTCGACCAGGTTCCTTGAACAAAGGATTCAACGGCCGGATACTCGGAACCGATCCGGAGTGTGGTCTTTAATGACGCCGGGGAGGGCCAGAAAGGTGTCGCTTTTGGGAAGCTTTTTGGGTTTTAAATCCAAGGACTCTCCCTCTAACGCAGGAGGCTTGCAAGGTCCCGCCTTGTTTGACTTGGGCAAGTGTGTGTTGCTTCTGCTGCCCAACAACAGTCGTTTTTGATCGTTCTAGTGCAAACTATTTGATCTAAACCTTATCCAAAAATTTTGAAAGTTAAAGTGATGTTTGGATGACTTAGGAAGCTAGCCGACGGTAAAAATCAGAATTTAAGTCCCGTTTTTATGCATTAATGCGGAATTTACTAACTAATTTTAACTACGCGCAAAATATCGCAATTGAATTTAATCGCCACACGCGGGAGGAGCTTGAAGTCCAAACTCCATTATGGCTTCCCTTGAGAATGTGCCTCAAACGTTAATTGAGGCCAACGACCGAATTGATAAAGACCAAAACTCTATGACCAAAAACGCAAAACCCCGCTAGAACCGACGCAACTCATATGGGTTTACGCTTCGGAGGAGGTCTATGAGTCGAAAATCTGACTAGGACAAATTGATAATGGCCCGTCTTGATGTAGAGGGAGGTGTTGAAGCTGACTTGTCAGCACCGCTTTACCCTAAAAAGCTTCTCTTTGATATTTCTTTTGCCCCAAAATTCCTTCTCCCAAATTTTAAATCGGGACGGACGGCAATAGAAAAGGAATTGTGAAAAGCTCTACCAATGGACTTTAACGCCGAATTATCTTGATGGGACAAAGTTTTGTGGATCTATGTGGCCTTCAAGAGGCGCCAAACTATCTCATGTGCAACACATGTGGAAGTCAATTGGCCTAGGAGGTGGCAGCCGAATACCGAAATGTAGGGGTAAGTGTTTGTTTCTTTTGTAAACCGAGGTGTTGTGCTTTGGTCCCTAGGGTAATTTTGGCATTCCCGGACGATGTGGCGAAGTCTGGGAAGGATTTTGAGATTCCGCAATGTCCGAACGACAAAAACACTTTGGTTTCACGCGCCGCCGCAAGACGTTTCATTTTGATAAAAGGACGGATGTTGGATTTTTTTGACCTGCTAGGACCAGGTTCCTTGAACAAAGGATTCAACGGGTTTGATACGGGAACTTGATAGATGGAGTGTGGTCTTTAGCGCACTTCTAATTTTTTTTTTACTGAAATTTTTTGGGAAGCTTTTTGGGGAAATTGACTCTCCCCTCTAACCTTTATTGAGGGCTTGCAAGGTCCCGGCCTTGTTTGATTGTTTTGGGCAAGTGTGTGGCTTATATCTCAATGGTTGCCCATATTAAAAAGGGTTCTAGTGCAAACTATTTGATCTAAACCTTTATCCAAAAATTTTGTCCATCAGTATGTTGGCGATGACTTAGGAAGCTAGGTGACAAAAATCAGAATTTAACTTATTTATGCATTAATTTGGAATTTATTTAATGTCTTTCCATGGAAAAGTTAAAAACCCCTTGAATTCTAACCGCCACAACGGAGGAGTCTGTGTCCAAACTCCAAAATCCTGGTTCCCTTTTTAGCGTTCTCAATCTGCATGTGATCGCCACGTTAAAATGCAAAAGACCAAAACTTCGACCCAAAAACGCAAACCCTCGCTAGAACCCGGCAACTCAAAGGGTTTACGCTTTGTCCATGAGGCTCTATCCTTATGGATTTGACTAGGATTATTATTGGTACGGTCTTGATGTAGAGGGAGGTGTTGACATGCAAGCACGGACCCTAAAAAGGAATAATTTTTGCCCCAAAATTCCTGTTTCCCAAAGGCCCCGGCGACGGACGCAACTTCCAGGTCTCCATACCGCGGATTTTAGGGGCCAATGGAATTATACGCGAAATTGCCCCAAGGGACCAAGTTTTGTGGCCCATAAGGTAGAAGCCAAACTATCTCATGTGCAACACACCAGTAGTAATTGGCCTAGAAGGTGGTTAGGAATATTAAAAGCCAAAAGGATTTAAGTGTTTGTTTATTTTTGCAAAAAAGCATTAAAAATATTTGTTGGTCCCTAGGGTAATTTTGGCATTCCTTTTCATGTATATTAAGTGGATAAGCAGATTTGACTTCTAGAAGAGAATGTCCAACGACAAAACACTTTGGTTTCTACTGCAAAGGGTCCAGATTTAGTTTATTTTTGATATGTTCTTTTGACGGATGTTGGATTTTTTTAGTTTATTTTTTAATTCAGGTTCCTTGAACAAAGGGGATTTTGATGGCCGATAAACACGGAACAGTGATCCCGGAGTGTGGTCTAGGAGGTGGGCGTTGAAGGGAATTATTTAGGGTTGATTATCCATTAGGTGTAGTTTTTTGCAAAACTTTTGCCCATTAGGGATATTGCGGTAACTTAGTCCATAGGGTAATTTTTGGCATTCCAATCAATAAGATTTGGCATAATGGATAAGGGCCCAAAAAAAAAAAAAAAAAAGTAATGATGGCCGTTAAACGACGTGGTTTTACGCGGGCTTCGTAATGTAGCACGGTTGCGGACGATGCCTTTCATGCCGGCAAAATATCGCCACGGGGCATAGATAAAAGTTCTTAAAAAAATTCGTCGAGATCGGCAGCCATACTTTCTAAATGCCGTACCGCATAGTTTAGAGGTTGGGGACCGTCACGCCGATTTTTTTAGTCGTTTTCAAATCTGTGATGCTGGTTCTTGATATTTGGCACCGCATGTCATGCATGAATGCACCTAGATTTTCCAAGGAGACGCCATGTTTCAACGACGCCGAAATCTATGATTTTTTGGCAAATGCAAGAGACTTTTGCATGTTGCAGGGCTTCATTATGTTGGTTTATGATGTTGAAGGCCACGCCAGGCTTACGCCTTGTTTCTAATGCTTGAACGACGCCGAACGATAATTTGTTATATTGAACGACGAATTCTGCCGGATCGGCGATGGTTCGACGAAAATGCGCCGAAAGACGCATGATGAAAGATTTTCGCCGACTATCCCTTGTAGTGGAGGTCTTGAGTTAAAGATGTTTTCAATGAAAGCAAAGTGATAATGGCCCCGCAAGGAGTTTCATTTTTAAATGCATCATGATATGCTAGGAAGAAGTGACTTGTAATTTGGTCAATTTTACCCAATAATGATTTTCTTGATATTTGGCAACATGCATTATTTAGATGTGTTCTTCACTACTTTTTTTTTTTAGCTTATGTGGATATTGACCCGTTGACCTCATCTACATATTGCTATAGCAAGAGACCGACGTGAGAATGATTGTTTAGATTCAATTATCTTGGATATCTACTCATTTACGGCATCTATCGTCATAAGACGTGGCTTTGACTACTAGTAGTAACTTTTGGCTTATATCTCAATTGGTGAAGGTGAAAGTGTGCAAAAAGAAAGTGAAGGTGAAAGTGATAATATTTTGTTTTAGATTGAGGTGTTGAAGCTTTTGTAGCTCAGTTGGTTAGAGCACTTGATTTAGTTCAACATTGGGAGGTCTTGAGTTATTTCAATGAAAGCAAAGTGATAATGGCCTGCAAGGAGTTTCATTTCTAAACGCATCAAATCTCTTTATTGATATGCTAGGAAGAAGTGACTTGTACTTGGTTGTTTTACCCAATAATGCTTGTCTTGATATTTGGCAACATGCATTACGATGTGGTCTTCACTACTAATTTTTTTTTTTTCGCTTTGGCAATTGACTAAAAGGTGACCTCATCTACATATTGCTATAGCAAGAGACCGACGTGAGAATGATTGTTTAGATTCAATTATCTTGGATATCTACTCATTTACAGCATCTATCCTTTATCTTTTCTTGCCCATAAGACGTGGCTTTGACTACTAGTAGTAACTTTTGGCTTATATCTCAATTGGTTAGGTAATATTAAAAGGAAGATGCGTACTCATATGGCTTGGTTCTGTGATTATATTGTTGATGTTATGTATAATCTTGGTATTTTGCGTTCTTTGATGGCATAGGTTCTGCAACGGGCTCAAATGTTTTGGTTAAAGAATAAGAAGGGCTTGCAGTAATAAGCCAACTTTTGTAACTTCTTATTATAACAATTTTTTTTTTCAAAGCTTTAACAACGTTTTCCATGGATTATGTAAACAATATCAAAACAATAGGGAAGTGCCCAGCGTTGCTGGGCCTAATTTGGAGTACATATTAATCCGGGATAGTGTAAGTTGAGAACTTGAAAATGTTAATTTGTTTTATAGCCTAGCATCTTCAATTATAGCGGCTCCTCATAATCTTAAAATTATCTTGCATTTTAAAAGATTTCTTCTTAAAAAAAGATTTTGTAAGACTTTTACATTGATCATGTAAAGAATAGGAATGTAGACAACGTTTATGTCCATGCTCAACATCGTTCTTATATGGCTAAGAACCTAGATTATCATTGGTACCCATGTGGGACCAAAAGGAACTTCTACTCATGCAAAAGAAAGAGAAAAGGAAAGAGAAACGATCTACCAAACATGTGTTTAGGTGTTAAGATGTGTGCCTAGGTATAACATAAATTGGGTATTTTAGGGTGCCAAGGCAAATTATACCATGTCTACATGCCCAATCGAGTGCATGATGTCCATCATACATGTGAAACATAATATGATTATTGGAACCACAGAGTTCAGATGATGTCCATCATACATGTGAAACATAATATGATTATTGGAACCACAGAGTTCAGGCTTCGTCTGCCTTACATTCTCCTCAGCAAAGCATTAAAAATACTTTGTTTGTCCTGTTCGTGTTTTCCTTTCTTTTTCATGAGCTTAATAATAGCATACCTTGTGCCTATATAAAGGTTTGTGCCTTCTGGGATATCACAAAATGACATCCTACATCTAGAATAATAGGAAGAATCTTTTGCAAATACATCATTGCACCTGTACATGATGTTTCTCAATCTGCAGATATGTTAAAAAGTTCAACAAAAAACTAAAGAGAAGAATTTTATAGCTATACGTGGAGTTTATCAAGGCACCACTTGGCGCTTTTCCATAGAAACAAAGCATGGGTTTTAGTCACATGAAATTGTTGGAAGTAGACAACTAAGTGGGATTCACCTCTAACATGTATTTCATAACAGTCTTGTGTCTCCCAATAATTGCTCCAACCAAACGTGTACAATCAATATTTGCATGCAACGCAGGTTTAGCCGAAATTTGTAGCACTTAATGCCATGAGATGTAATGAATCGACATACCCGGTTTGTTGATGGCGGATATGCACGACGGCCAAGTAGGGGAAGCAAAGGAGGTCTTGTAGGTTTAACCTTAGGCTTCTGCATCCGTCGACAATCAGTGCACCCCAATGAAGCACCCAAATGAAGCGATCCTTTAACCTTCTGCCTAAAACCGTTAATGATCAAAACCCATGCAATTACAGAAAAAATGAAACAACAAAATGCAATAAGCAATCAAGCATTTTATGAAAGGTAGAGGCCAATTATTGAATGAAATTTCTCAAGTGGTGTATCCCTTTGCAGCAAGCTCCAGTTATAATCCTGAAAGCTACATAATAACTCTTTCAAATGAGAAGTCTAAATAGATAGGATACGTCTAGAGTCAGATGTTTTTGGAGAATTTAAATAGATCACCTAGTAATGCATTTGATAAATGCCACTTATGGTGACAATGCAAATTCTATAATAAGCAAGAGAGAAAGAAGCAGACTGAAGAGCAGAGAAATCTTATTCTTTCACTAATACTCTATTATTCGTGGCCAGATTCCCATATAATAAGTTCAGTATTGATGTCCTAATAGATCTGTATTAAAAGTGCTACCATTTTTGTAATCCTTTTCTGCATTTCTCATTCAGCTTTGGCTGGAGTATAGATGCCTGAATATAGAGTTGAGAATAAAGGATCTCTGCAAGATCATTTGAACTATGGAAACGGAATTAAGTTGTGTAAATTTATAAATCCATGAGAAGGGCAGTACCTGTACGTATAGGATCAGAGTGGAACATCATAGTCTGTACACAAATTGCTCCTTTGGAGTGAATGAAGATGCAATAAATGGAGCCTGAGGTAATTTCGCAAGGAAAATGAAATGGGGATTCCCATTTGCTAGGATACCGCCTACCATCTTCATGCCTCAGAACCACTCGTAACATAGATCTATCTTAATAGCCAAAGGAGAATACTTTAAAAACGGATCTTCTTGCCGAATCTACTATAGCCGAACTTGCATATTTTTAGAATCTGTGTCTTGCTTCATAAAAAAAACCATGATGGGCCTCTTCATATTTAACAATTTCTACCTCTTTTTCGGCCGATTGCATGAGCTCACAGAGTTTGCATTGCCTGAGCTGATCCTTGCAGCCCACAAAAATCATAGATTTTCGCACCATAGCCTACCGGATTTGTTCATGTTTTCTGCTTTCTGGATTACAAAATGGATGATCTCCATCTGCTCCTTTGGGTAACAAAAGGCTCCAGAAACGGCCTGACATTTCAGAATCTGTGTCCAGAACACTACGGGCAGCAGATGCGTCTCATTGCATGAACCCTAAATCGGTAGAGCGAGAAGGAGGAAAAAAATCATAGACATCTGGACCGTTTATCTTTGAACTCAAAATTTGGACCGTCCGATCTAGGGCTGGGTCCGACACTTACACAATAACATCTATATATAGTAATAAAAGCAAAATGTAGTTTGTGCAGAGCATCTCGGCCGTCAATTTCTTTTCCCACAACTTTCATTTTGGACCGTTCATTAGTTAGTTATTATTTTGAGAAATAAGCGTGAACGATTTTGCCCGGATTTTCTATTCTTCAGTGGTTTGCTGGCCACGGTTTGTCCTACAAAAGACATCTTCTGGACCGAATTTCGGGGATTCCGAATCGGAACGAGGCAGAGGAAGGTCGATGGAGGGGCGACCCTACCTTATTTCCCTCTCTAGATAATTTTTATTATGATCGAGCTTTAGGTTGGGATCACAAAATCGTTGTCCGTGAACCGAAGTATCTATGGTTAGGCACCGCAAATCCAAAATTGTTTTTTGAAGCCATGCCATTGCAATTTCCTTCTTCGATATGTTCTTCTTCGTACATGTTCTTACCTAGACTATGCAAAAGGATGAAAAGGCAAATGAAATAGCCTATGAATATAGGCGTTTGAAGTAGTTCGATCATCTGTGAAGAAGTTTTCCATTCATCATTTGTTAAGCAGTTCAACATGGCAAAGGCAAAGGTCGAGAGAGGTCACCGAGGAGGTCGAGGATCTTGTATTTCGTAGAGTTTTCTGGAGGTGGCAGTTGTACCTCCGGTTGATCAGCATGGAAATTTGATCTATTCTAGAGCGGTAGCGGCTGAATTGTTAAATGAAAGGGACCTATCCTACTCAATGGGGGATCTAATTCAGTCTTATGTTTGAATTCCTTATTATTAATAGCATTATGTTTGTCTCGGGATGCACTTGAGTGGAAGGATCCCACATCCAAAAAGGTGCCAGAGAAGCCTTTAAAATCTCGTGCAATATTGGGTAGAAACAATCCTCCTCATCATGTATCTAATCTAGGTTCTTTTATGCAATGCTTATTTATTACATGGGTCCTTATAGGACATATCGAAATTTCAGTCCCTTTCTTTTATAACATTATATAATAGTGGTAGTGGGCAATGCTGTTAGGTAGGTTGAAGTGATGGTTGTTTTGAGTAACAAATGCAACATGATGGGTAGTCCCATATATGGCTTTTGGGGTGTGAATTTTGATTGAAAACTTAGCAGGCCTAATTTGTTGCATTCAATTTTTAATTAGGGTCAAAAACATGCTACTACTCAAGAAAAACCAACTCAATCGGTGAGATCATAATCGGACAAACTTGTATATAGGTCCGAAATTTTTATAATGCATTGTGTATTTGTCGTGAGGCATTCCTATTTGATGGAACTTGGGGATATGTCAATATTTGGCAAGTGAATCACGTGTCCCCTAACGGAAAGAGCGGATCTCAAAGCAGAGTGTATCAAGAGCACTGGCGGCAATTAGAGATGCTTTTTTCGGGCATATTCTTTGAAAGAGGTTATTCTATTTAATTTCAATTTTATCTCTTCACGAGATTATAAATTAACTAGTAATGGTGCCAGCGTTCTTTGAGCAAATGTTGGGAACATTTGTGGATGGAAACCTATTCAACTCGGACTCATTTTTATACATCTAATATAATAGAAACCAAGTCCATCATTGCTAGGCTATAAGAGGTTTTTGTGCATTTGATAACCTTCCCTTTGCTCTATCCACGCATATCCTTTTTTTCCTCATTTTTCTTACACACTTTCTTTTTTTCCCTTTTCTTATTTTCCACTACATTTACTTTTCTCCTTCTCTCTTTTTTTTTTTACCCTCTTCTCCCTCCCTTTTTTCTTTCCTTTTCTCCTTCTCATTTTTCCCTTTCCCTTTCCCTTTTTTTTGGCTTTTTTCCTTCCCTTTTCACCTTTCTCCACCCTTCCCATTTTTTCTCATGATCTTTTTTTTCCCTTTCCTTTTCCCATTCCTTTTTTTGCTTTTTCTTTTTCCCTTCCCTTTTCTCATGCCCTTTTTTGCATTCCCTTTTCTCCACCTTTTTTTTTTTATGTTTTTCTTCCTCTCAAGCACCCTCTTCTTCTTTATCTCATGTCTTTTTTTCCCATTTCTTCTTCTTTCTTTTTTCTCATGCCTTTTTCCTTTTCCTTCCCCCCTTTCCTCCCTTTTTTCCTTTTCCTTTTGCTTCTTTTTTCATCATTTCCCCACCCTTTCCATTTTTCCCGTGCCCTTTTCCTCTTTTCTTCCCCCTTTCCTTTTCTCTTTCCCTTTCCCTTTCTCTTTCCTTTTTCCTTTTCCTTTTTTCCCATGTATTTTTCCATTCCCTTTTTTCCACTTTTTTTTACTTGCCTTTTCTTCCGCCTTTCCTTACCCTCTTCCCCTTTTCCCCGTCCCTATTCCCCTTTTTTCTTTTTCTTTTCCCTTTCCCCATGCTCTTTTTCCCTTTATTTTTACCCTTTCCTCACCCTTTCCCTCTTCCAGTTTTTTTCGTGCCCTTTTTCCCTTCCTCTTTTCCATTTTCCCTCCTTATTCCTCGTGTTCTTTTTTCTTTCCCCTTTCCCTTTTTTGCCTCCCATTTCCTTTTTTCCTTTTCCTTCTTTTTTTTCATCCTTTTCTCTTTTTCCATGCCCTTTTCCGGTTTTCCTTTCCACCTTTTTTTCCTTCTCTCTTTTCCTTTCCATTTTCCCACACCTTTTTTCCATTCCATTTTTTTCCACCTTTTTTCATATGCCCTTTTTCCTCCTTTTCCCACCCTCTTCCCTTTTCCCTTTTCCTCTTTTTTTCCTATTCCATGTTTTTACGTTTCTCTTTTTGCTTTTCCCTTTTCCTTTTTTCCATCTCTTTTCCCTTTTTTTTTTTTTCCTTTCCTCACCCTTTTCCTCTTCTCGTGCCACTTTCTCCTTCCTCTCTCATTTCCCTCTCCCTTTCCCTCATGCCCTTTTTCTTTTTTTTTGCCTCCTTTTTTCCTTTTTCCTTCCCTTTCTATTTTTTCCATGCCCTTTTTCCCTCTCCACCATTCTTATCTTCCCCTTTTTTCCCTTAGTCACCCTTTTCGTCTTCACATTTTTTTCCGTTGCCCTTTTTTTCTTCCCTTTTCCTCCCTTCCCTTTTCTTTTCCCTTATTTTGTCCTCACCCTTTCCCCTTTTTCCTTTTTCATAGTGTCTTTTTTTTCCTTCCTTTTTCTCCCTTTTCTTTTTCTTTCCCTTTTTTAGTGCTCTTTTCCCTTTCCTTTTCCTTCTCCGTCTTTCCCTTTTACCCGTGCCTTTTTGCCTCTCACTTTTGCCTTTTTCTGCCATTTTTCCTTTCCTCTTAAGAGATCGAGCATGGCCAATCATGGTGGTGGGAAGTTGTCGCGATAAATCTCGGCCTTCAAATGCAATGGGGACGATATCAACTATCTAAATTAGGGTTTGATGCAAGACATACGCTAAAACTTTATAATATAAGATTCCTTGCATACATGATTTACGCCCTTTCTTTTGTTCGAGCCCCTAATGTACAAGAACAAGAGTCTATTGAAATACTTGTTACCGCGGTTACTTCTCAAGTCATACTATAATATAGTGAGGAAAATGTACAAGATTCACGTTTCAAAAGCAATTATGCATTTTTGGTATGGTGTTTTGGTTGGTGTATATACTTGTGTTTCAAAGATAAATTATTACGGAATGTTTTAACTTGCAAACAACATACCATCAGTGAATATTACTATTTCTTTGGGCTTAGGGGGAATCATGCTAAGCATGAATTACATAATGTTTTCATCGAGGAAGCTATACAGGTGCGCTTTCCTCCACTCATTGAGTTTACACTTGCTCTGGGAGAATTTAAAACTTAGGTGGTTGAGGGTGTTTGTCTACCATGTCATTTCTATTGTTCTTAGTCCATTTATGGAATTCTATGCCTTGAATCTGCATTGATGGCATTTGGCTTCCAATTGCCATTTTTTAGGTTTTCTTGCTCCATCTCTTGCGGCATATGTCCGCTTTTTTGAAACGAGTCACTTTTGTTCGGGAAAACTTGTTTGAGGACATGCTTCAGGAAAGGGAGGATATTTCTATAAAAGGAAACGTTGCAAGGAGCTTTTGAAAGTTTTCGACAAAGCTTTTGCCTTTGTAAGTGTGAGTTTTGTGAGTATATTATATATCATGTGTATCTAATAGTCAGCCATAAAATACTTGCAGACTTTGGAAGACTTGCCCCTTGAGTTTGATTTTGCTTCAAAGCACGCCTACTCTGCTTTAGATGCTTGCTGCTCTTCCTCCACGGTTTGTGGCAAGTTCACATGGTATTTCAAGAGTAATTTGGTTGGAGCCGCAGATTAACCGTTGGTAATGCAAGCGGATCTTCATCATTTGGAATGGGCTATCCAATCATAAGTGCTTAATCTTGCAAGACATATACAATGGCTTCATTTTGTCTATAGTGGCATGTAACCTCCAATCAATGAGCTGGAAGTCTGCAAAAGCGTTACACTATGGGACCGGCATCGGCGGATATACTCTAGATTGTTTGGTCAGCGGGCGGCGTGGAGGTTGCTTTGATCCTTTGGGCGTTGAATTAAAGCCCGGATGGAGCGGGATCAAGCTCAAAGTGATGATTGAGTTGGTTAATTGTTCGAAGTGATATGATACATGGTTTTGTTGTTGCATCGCATTTGGACAATTTATCTTACATCCTTTGGCGTAATTAAAGCTGTGGTCAATCATGCGGCTTTTGTTCCCAATAAAGCGGGTCTTTTTTTTGTAAGCGGTTTGGCTAATATGTCCACTTTGGATCATTACGGAGCATGCTCAATATATAGCTTTAATTCTTGGCTTATGTGCTCAATCACACAACCTTTGTTCCCCAAAGCGGGTCTTGTGTAGGTTTGGTAATTTATCCACTTTGGATGCATTACGGGGAGCATGCTTTCGATTATATACCTTTTTAATTCTTGGCTTACGTGCTCAATCATGCGGCTTTTTGTTCCCAATAAAGCAGGTCTTTTGTAGCAGTTTGGCTAATATATCCACTTTGCAATACGGGGGAGCATGCTCGATATATAGCTATAATTCTTGGCTTTAGTGCTCAATCATGCGGCTTTTGTTCCCGTGCTCAAAGCGGTATTTTGTAACGGTTTGGCTACTTTGGATCTATTACGTTGCATGCTCAATATCTAGCTTTATTCTTGGCTTATGTTGTTTGTGTATACCAATCTATTTTAAGCGGCATCCGTGTTTTTGGACCGAGAAACATTGGCATGCCGATTGACAACCAAACGGCTTGAGTTTTCTTTCCTATTTATTTATAGTTCTATGGTTGCCTTCTCCCGTGCTTAGTGGGTCCATATCAGATGCAATTGTGGGGGTTACCGCCCTCCCAAGCAAGGTAATTTTGCCATGAGAGTGCAATTGTCCCCTCCCAACGTTTGTGGCGAATGGCAGTTTTGAGGGCTAATTTCAACCCCAAGAGTGTGGTGATCTTTTAATAGATTTCACGCAAGGAGCTTACATGTAACAACGGCTTACATATTGCAACAAGCTGCTCCAACAATAATGCATTTAAATATACTAGAATATAGCAAGTAGTGGAATGAGGGAATTGAAAGTTGGAAGCTTTGAAAATGGTCTTGCAGTTTTGTCCGCAGACAATCTTGTCATATCCTCGAGTCCTTAACATTAGAATGACTTGGGAAAGCACGATGTTAAGATTGAGACTTCTTTGAGGATGCCATGATCCTCACTCTATGTCCTTGCTCTTTGCTACTATCAGGACTATACATTTCAAAAGAGATGAATTTGTCTCGACTGAAAGTATGCATTGGTCATTTGAGGTAGATAAGACTTTTAGATGTTCGTGGAGACCACTCAGACAAGGGCAACAAACAACATAAGGGGCATAAAAGCACAAAATTGCAAAGAGCTAATAGCAGACAGAAATGAAGTTAATGCACAACAATCCTCTACTTTACCAATGCTGCTCTTAGGAAAGAGGCAATCGCGACAGCACAGAATGATGCAACACAGTTATACTAGCGTCAGACATTTTTCGACCCGCACAACTGTTCATGCTAATGGAAAAATCAAGCTGTAGCTTTAGAAGAGGATCATAACATGAGAAGCCAGTACAACTAGCAGTCTTCGCAGGATTGCAGTACTACTGTCAAGCCTATTAGTGAAAATGATTGTATGAGCTGGGTTTGACTCAGAAGGCAATTTACTGTTATGATCAATACAGTCGCATATTGTTATGATCAATACAGCCGCATGAAGCAACAATTTCCAAATTATTTATAGAGGGCCCTCATTCTAGAATTTGGAGTGGAAAAAAGCAAGGATGTGACATGTGTCTTTCAAGGTCATTGAAAAACATTAAAACCTTTGATGGCAAGTTTTGATGTTATAGTTGAAAGTGTCACTTGATAGTCTTTTAAGGCTCCTAGCATCTTATATAAGCGGCCCAAATAAAATGCATGTAACTTGCAGTGTGAGTACCAAAGAAAACTTCAGATTTAAACTTATACCTAACAAAAAGCCCAGCAACGCTGGGCACTTTTTCTAGTTATAATATAAGATTATCAAATCAAAATTGCAAGGCTCTCGTGGCCTAATGGATAAGGCATTTGACTTCTAATCAAGAGATTGTGGGTTCGAGTCCCATCGAGCATGTGCAAAAGAAAGTGGAGGTGAAAGTAATATATATTGTTATAATCTGAGGTATTGAAGCTTTGGTAGCTCAGTTGTTTAGAGCACCCGTTTAGTAAGTGGGAGGTCTCGAGTTTGACTCTTAGCGAAAGCATATTTAAACGAAGCCGTGTACTCCTATGGATAAGGTCTTGTGATTATAATGTTGATTATCAAATCAAAGTTGGAAGGCTCTCGTGGCCTAATGGATAAGGCATTTGACTTCTAATCAAGAGATTGTGGGTTCGAGTCCCATCGAGAGTGTGCAAAAAGAAAGTGAAGATGAAAGTGATAATACTTTCTTTTAGATTGAGGTGTTGAAGCTTTTGTAGCTCAGTTGGTTAGAGCACCCGTTTAGTAAGCGGGAGGTCTTGAGTTCGACTCTCAATGAAAGCAAAGTGATAATGGTCTGCAAGGAGTTTCATTTCTAAACGCATCAAATCTAAGTGGAAACGCATCAAATCTCTTTATTGATATGCTAGAGAGAGAGAGATGTATTTTTACGTCGTAGCACAAGCCAGCATCCTTTAGGACATACGACGCTCCCTCTTCAAGGAGCACCACCCCCTACAAGGATACCAGGGGCCAAAGGTCCTAGGATGCCAAGATCCTAGTGAGGTTCGAACACGAGACCTCAATGTGCTAGGAAGAACTGACTTGTACTTGGTTGTTTTACCCAATAATGCTTCTCTTGATATTTGGCAACATGCATTACGATGTGGTCTTCACTACTAATTTTTTTCTCGTTTATGTGGCAATTGACTCGTGACCTCATCTACATATTGCTATAGCAAGAGACCGACGTGAGAATGATTGTTTAGATTCAATTATCTTGGATATCTACTCATTTACGGCATCTATCATTTATCTTTTCTTGCCCATAAGACGTGGCTTTGACTACTAGTAGTAACTTTTGGCTTATATCTCAACTAGTAATGGTGCCCAGCGTTGCTGGGCATAAGTTGAGGGCCTGTAAATGCTTTGGGATGCCGTGAGAAAAGCCCTATCCCTTTTCCTTTCCCTTTCCCTTTTGCTCTATCCCGCATTTCATTTTTTCTTATTTTCTCTACTTTTTTTTTTCTTTTCCTTTTTTTTTCTCGTCTTTCTCACATGTTTCCTTGTTTTCCCATTCCTTTCCTTCCCCCTTCCCTGTTCCCGATAACCTTTTTCCCTTCCCTTTTGCTCCTTTCTCCACCTTTTCCCTCTTCTCTTTTTTCTTTGCCCTTTTCCCTTCCCATTTCTCTTTTTTATGCCTTCTCTTTTCCCCACCTTTTTTCCATGTCTTCCCTTTTTCTCAACCATTTACTCTTTCGCCCTTTTCCATGCCTATTTCCCCTTCTCTTTTCCTCCTTTTCCCACTCTTTTCCTCCTTTTTTTGTGTGCCCTTTTCCCTTCCATTTTTCTTTTCTCCCTCCCGTTTTCCATGCCCTTTTTACCTTCCCTTTTTCCATCTCCTCACCCTTTCCCTCTTTCCCTTTTCCATGCTCCCTTTTTCTCTTCCCCTTTTCCATTTTCCTCATTTCCTTTTTCCCGTTTCCCCTTTTCCATTTTCCTCATTTCCTTTTTCCCGTGCCTCTCTCTCTTTCCCCCCTTTTCCATTTCCCTTTTCCCATGCCCTGTTTCCCACCCTTTTCTTCTTTCTATTTTTCCCGTGCTTCCTTTTCCCACCCTTTCCCTCTTCCCGTGCAATTTTCCCTTCTTTCAACCCTTCTTTTTTCTTTTTTCTTTTCTCTTTTCCTTTCCTCATGTCCTTTTTCCCTTTCCCTCCCCTCCATCACTCCCCTGCTTCCCTTTCCCTTTCCCTTTTTTTCCGTGTCCTTTTCTTGATGGATTTTTTCTTTCCGTTTTCCTCCTTTGCCAATCCTTTTCCTTTTCCATGCCTTTTGCACATTTGTTTTTTCTCTTATTTCCTATACCCTTATTCACTTTTCTCTTATTCTCTTATTTCCTATACCCCACCCTTTCTCTCTTGCCCCTTTTCTTTTCCCTTTTTTCTTTTTTCCCTTTCTTCACCATTTTCCTCTTCCCTTTTCTCTCATGCCCTTCCCCCCTTCCCTTTTCTCGTTTCCCTCTTTCTTTTTCCTTGTGACCATTACCTAGGTTCCCTTTTTCCCTTTTCCCTTTCCTTTTTCTTTCTTCTCACTTTCCCTTTTTCTATGCCCCTTTTCTTTTCCCCTCTCCCCATCCTTTTCTTGTTCCCCCATTTTTCCAACCTTTCACTCTTCCCCTTTTCTTGATGCATTTTTTCCCTTCCCTTTCCCTGTCTTTTTTTTTCCCTTTTCCTATGTCATTTGTCCCTTCCTTTTTCCTCTTTTTTCCCCTTTTCCCATGCTCCTTCCTTTTCCCATGCTTTTTTTCTCCTCCCCTTTTCCATGCTTTTTTTCTCCTTCATTTTCTCCTTTTTTAACCTTTTCCTCTTTCCTTTTTTTTTTTCATGCCCTTTCCATTTACCTTTTCCACTTTATCTCTTCCTCCTTCCCTCGTGCCCTTTTCTCAGGTTCCCTTTCCCTTTTTCGTTTTCCATGCCTTTTTCTCTTCTCTTATCCCCACCCTTTTCCTTTTACCCTTTTGCCTTTTCCCCATGCCTTTTTGCCCTTCACATTCTCTCTTTCCACTTCCCTTTTCCTTTTCCCCCTTTTCATTTACCCTTTCCCCTTAAGAGATCGAAGCATGACCAATCACAGTGTTGGTAAGTCGTGCAATAAATCTAGGCCTTCGGATGCATCCAGATGATCTCGGCCATTCAAATTAGGGCTCGGTGCACTACGCACTTACGGTATAACATTATAATATAAGATTGGTTAGGTAATATTAAAAGGAAGATGCGTACTCATATGGCTTGGTTCTGTGATTATATTGTTGATTATCAAATCAAAATTGCAAGGCTCTTGTGGCCTCATGGATAAGGCATTTGACTTCTAATCAAGAGATTGTGGGTTCGAGTCCCATCGAGAGTGTGCAAAAGAAAGTGGAGGTGAAAGTGATATCTTATATTATAATGTTATTGTGTAAGTGTTGGACCCAGCCCTAATTTGGACGGCTGAGATCCATCGACATTGCACGGCCAAGATTTCTTCTCTTCTCATCCTTTTTTTTTAGGGTTCAACGGTGTAGAGCTTTGGACGGTGCAGAGCTCGGGACGTAATGCGTCTTGCCACAGCCTATTCTCCTATTCTGAAGCGTATGAGCTGAAGGCGGGTCATGGGTTTCCCCTATTCTCTGCCTGCTACGTTCTTCTATCTTCTCGGCATGCTTCTACAAATAAGGTAGGGTATTCTTGCATCAAACACTACCGAAAGTAGCAGGTCTTAGAGGTAATATGATACAGGAAGTAGTTGGAAAACCAAATGGGATCCAAATGCCGAGCTTTTAGAGGCGGGGTTTTTCTAGCAAGCAAGAAGGCCGGCTCTTCCATAGATCCGGGACAAGTAGTATTACGAAAACCTGCAGCTATGGCTTTTTGCAACCTGCGTTTTGTCGCCTCTCCCCGAGATGCATCGAACACGCGTGCATTTGCAATAGGGTTCCTTCTGGCATCAGCTATCCGTTGTTGTTTTTCACAAAGGGCCACGAACTGGAGTGATTCGGCAGAGGATGTTTGAATAAAACAATGTCTCAGCCAAAACCTTAGCCAAATCCGGCTATGGCTATGGCTTTTGCAACTGAGTTTTGTGCAATGAGTTTTGTCCGCCTCCTGGAGAGATGCATCAGAACACGTGTGTACAAGGATGCATTTTCAAGATGTTGTTTAACTGCACATTTACTGCCATGCTGCAAGTCCGATTTGGAATTTTAGTATGACATCCCATTATGTGTATGAGGCCCAAATGCCAGTTACATCCTCGAACAGCCAAACTCTATTCTTAAAACTCGAAAATCATAAGCAGTTTGAAACAAAAGCAGAGATATTCCGAGGTATTATTGCATATTGATTTTTTTTTATGAATGGCATCCAAGTTTCCATTATTTGTGTTGTCGATCTAATCTTCTCATGGCAAGTGTCCAATTATCTTAGCTAGCATTATGAATCTTTAAACAATTAATTGTGGTTTACAGATCTAACCTTTTCATAGACCCGCCAATGGGGGCATGTCTGCGATTAGAGAATGTACGAGCATTACGGGCAATGAATCGGCTGAAGTTCAAGATTCGAAGCAACACGCATTGAGCTCTATCATAAAACGAGAGACAAATTCAACACAAAGTGGATCTGTGTACATGGGTGCATGTTGTGGCTACAAAATGCAAGTTCGTCAACTTTTGTCATTGAAGGTGGTATTGGATTAAAGTTCGAGGTTAGTCAAGCAAGGAGTCTATAGCAAAAATGCGTCTCAAATGTTGGGAGGTGCTCTTAATCTTGAGCCACTTGCAGTTTAATGCGAACACCTATTACCATGTCCAAGGATGCTACCACAGTTCTAGATGGAGCAAGAGATAAGAAGGAAATGAGTTAAAAGTTATTTCGATTGCCGTTGTCCGGATGTTGAGGTTCTTTGCATTCACCTATGGCAAGGTTTAGGGCGTCAAGCTTTCATATCTGCGGGTATGTGGCTTTAGCTTTTTCGTGATTGTCTTTATTTTCATGGTTTTACTTTCCATCTTTAGGAGCATTGATTAATATGATTGTTTGTAGACGGACGTTTCATACGCTCTTATATTTATAATGTCAAAGTATGATATTTTACATTTCTCACACGCTATATGTTGTAATACGCCGGGGAAAGGCATCAAGTTGCAAGTGGCATCTTAAATTCTCGTAACATGATGCTCACTCAATGTGGCCTCCTAAAGAGTTAAGCTCATGAGTTGTGCCATCAACATGCGATTTTGTTCATGGATTTAGCCACACCCAGCTTTCATGGGGGCTGTCTTCATGTAAGAAGCCATTTTGATTGGTTGAGACACGCCTTTCTTCTCCTTCAGAGCTCTTTCGTGGGACTATATCGAAGGAAAAGCCCCGATCGACATCAATCCCTATTTATGAGAGTGCCGCAAAGATAAATGTCGATAAAGGTCAACATGTCACCATTGTCTTGTGATTTTGAATGCCAAGCTTGGTCTCTGCGCAAAAGTCAATTTGTTACATGAGTAATACAATTTAGGAAGTCTGCACTTTATGAAATTGGACGTATGTTGGGAAGTGAATACATGTAGATATCTTCGGCTAAAACATGATTAATTGCCGAATCCTAATTTCCAGTCTAAACTTTAGCCAAGTTCTAAAAGATAGCCGCTAATTTATACCTACATTTCACGCTACCGCACCTCCAAAGAGCAAATTTGATCCCAAAATTAGGATCTCCGGGTTTGATACCAATTTTGAGAAGTCTCAGGATTTGGTACATTGCAAGGATGCAAGTGCAAGAAAAGAACTGGACTAAATGAAAAGGCTTGGGTAATGTGGTCAAGAGGAGTAATATTGAAGGGCCTAATCTAACACAAAGGAGGGTTTCCTACTTGGATGGTCCATGAGTTTATACAATTCACGTGTTCTTGCTTGGCAACTTTTATCCCCCTCGATCCACGAAAATTTCTTCCTGTCTGCAGCTGCTTTCTTCTGCCTTCCCTCCAGAAGGATGTTGAAAAGCATACCTTGGAATTTCAGCAAAGGCAGGAGGCCTCAAACTCCTCATTTTTTTATCCATTTGTAGTCGAACTTGGAGAGATATTGCATCTTTCTAGGCAATTTGGAACAACTGCCAGGACGTCCGGCATTAACTTCAATTGTAATACTAGCTTTCCACTTCTAACCCTAGACAATTGCTGCTCCAATGTGCAGTTTCATTAATGAAGTTGACAAAACTCTGTAGTTCCAAACACAACTATGGTCTACTAATAATCATAGTTTTTTGTGGATGCCAACCATTTTAGAGTGGTATTTGTGCCAAGATATCTTATTTAAAATGTCTATACTGCAAATATAAGAGCTGAACTATTAGTGTTACCATCTATATTGTTGTTAAATGCACCTGTAGAGTTGTGCCTAACATTCTTAGGTTCCTGGATAGGTTGGATATAAGTTACCACATCGTTCAGTCAATCTGATATAGACATGTATGATATACAATGTTTTCTCCCACAATTATGGTTATGGAAACATCAACTACCCTTGCCCAATGGTAATATTGCAAGTGTAATTTTGAACTTGATGTTCCTACTTTTCATTGACGTTCCTACTTAAGCAAGTTTTGTTCTCTTATCCCTTTGTAATGATATTATATGGTTCATCTTCAATTATAATCATGCAAACTACCCTTCAATTATTTGCTCAAGGACATGATTTTATTTGTACTACTATTGCATTTCACCTACATGTACAACTAATGCCCGGCATAACATATACCTCCGGAAACAAAGGATAAATGCCCAATTAATTTATTATTCATGATGATTTTATTTGTACTATATTGTATTCCACCTACATGTGCCCGGCATTTCTAAGCACACGTTTCTATAGAGTAGAATGCCAGTTGCAAAATATTGGGACAAGGCACCAAGGTTACAACTAATTCAAGTTGTTGCATGTGTGAATCTGTGGTAGTGGATTTTATAATTATGGGCCAAAATATTGGAACAAAGGCCGAGATTACAATTAACTTTCAGTTATTTGCATGTGTGAATTTGTGGTAGTGGATTTTATAATTGTGTTACTTGGTGCAACTTATGGTAGGTACATTGCTTTAGAGACAACAAAATACCTAGAATGTAGTTCAAATGCATGATATTGTCAAGTGTGACTTTTGAGCATTTAGACATGCGCTATTACAAAAACACGAGTCCACAATGCCATGGAGCAGGGGACTTGGTTCTATCATTAACAAGTTTCCAACTTTGTTTAAGGGTAGAAAAAGTTGGACATAATATTACAATGTAAGACATGTTACATTTTGCTAGAACGATACTACAATAGTAGTAGCACTACGATATTGACAATGTTAGTGTCCGGCTTCATAACAATCTGTAATATTCACATATTATATTCCAACATTAGTGTCTCACTACAACTTTTTTGGGTGTGTATGATCTTAATGTATATCGAGAATGATGACTCCAATTCATCATTTACAATGTGCATCTTATGTCCAGCGTCATCACAAAGAGTTACAAACTTTGACTATAATTAAAAGCTTTGATTATAGTCTATAGTTATAGGCTTTGACTATAGTCTTACCTCAAAACATGCTCGACTTTTAACATTTTCCTCTCTCGGACTTGCTCCCCCACTCAAAGCTCGAAAAATACTTAATGCAATACTATCTAGCATGGAATTAGGTTTTGTTTAACATGATGTTAAACAAAAGTTTTTATTTTATAATAAAAAGTTACAAAAGTTAGATTATCACTGCAAGCTTTTCTAATTGCGGCCAAAACATTTACAGGCCAAACTTATGCCCAGCAACGCTGGGCACCATTACTAGTATCTTATATTATAATGTTGTGTAATGGACCGCACTCCTAGATCGGGTGGCCCACATTAACTCTTTGAATAGGCGGTCGTGATCATTCCGGAAAAAACCCTAACCCTATCCGTGGAGTTGAGTCCTTCTTCACTTACAAACCCTATCCGGCTTGGAGTTGAGCTGGGTTCCTTTTTATCCGGCCTCTCTTTCAAGCGATTTAGGGTTCGGCCATACCCGGTGGTTCTTTTCCATATCCGTGGATTAGGTATATTGGACCTAAAATGACCATCCAGCGGGGAATCGCACTCTTCTTGGTAATTTAACCGTGTTACCTGCATCGTCGTGGTTGTAGCTCGTGCCTCTACCGGAGGCTAAGCTTAAGGATGTTGGAGCGGTTGGAGTTTTGTTCGAGCTTTGGAGGCCATAGCTTGACAAATGTTTTAAGATATCGCCTCCCTCCATACTTTCTCTCCGGACCTACCTTTGTCGAGGCAGAGCATATTAGCTACAATCTATAGAGTTCGGCTCACGGCATCCTATGGTGAGCTATGGGGAAATCTTAGAAAGATCTCGCAACACTCTTCTCTTAAGCCATAGCGCCTTTCGGAGTTGAGTCCTTTTTCACTTACAAACCCTATCCGTCTGAGTTGAGCCGGGTTCCTTTTTTTATCCGGCCTCTCTTTTGCGATTTAGGGTTCCGCCATACCCGGTGGTTCTTTTCCATATCGTGATTGTGATATTGGACCTAAATGACCAAAGAGGAACGGGGAATCGGCACTCTTCTTGGGAGTGTTACCTCTCGTGTCGTGGTTGTAGCTCGTGGCTCTATTGGAGGCTAAGCTTAAGGATGTTGGAGCAGGTTGGAGTTTTGTTCGAGCTTTGGAGGCCATAGCTGCACAACAGTTTTAAGATATCGCCTCCCTCCATACTTTCTCTCCGGACCTACCTTTGTCGAGGCAGAGCATATTAGCTACAATCTATAGAGCTCCCGGCTCACGGCATCCTATGGTGAGCTATGGGGAAATCTTAGAAAGATCCGCAACACTCTTCTCTTAAGCCATAGCGAGGTTAGAATCATTGATTTAGGAACACTATATCGTGGTATGCAAAGATATCGAAATGCACGGATATGGTGAAGACCCAATGCATTAATGTCCTCAGCATGCTAAACTGCGTACCTTTAAAGCCCATTTACAGGATCGCAGAATCGAGACACCTGGTTTGGGTTCAAAATCAACCCTTTCACAATAAATAAGTCTAGAGCAAAGCATGGTTGAAATATGGCCATAAAACCGACAACCCAAGAGTTAAATGCCTCATGAAACGCCGATTCGATAAACGGGACCTAAAACAAGGGTTTAGTTTACGTGATTAAATCGAGAATGGATAATGCGTTGAAGTTCGAATTAATTACGTGAAGGCGTAAGAACGAACAAAGCGTGGCTTATGCAGTTCCACATAGTGAGTCCTCGGACTGTGTGTTTTTCTTGCTTTATGTAATCATGAAGTTTTTTCACATTTTCTTACTTTGAATGGTTTTGAATCGCTTTGATATATATTTATGTCCCGGTTTTTATTTCCTTGATATGCATTTGCAAATGGCCTAGGGACCATCTTGCTTTTTTTGAATTCATTCTTTTATTTCGCTATGAAGTTCATTCTTTTCTTTCTCGCTTCACGGTGTGGATTAGGCTCCCAAACCAATTATCACACATAAGATTAACCACACATATGTTTAGGGAAAACATTGTAGTCGGTGCGGTACTGTGAATTTTTCTGTCAGAATTGAATTTAGTCATAAAATGCTTGGGAAACATCTTTTGCAAGTAGCATTTCAAAGTATTTAGAATGATCCACGGTTTGATTTAGATTCAAGACCCGCCATCGTTTTGATGGGTTGGTTCAAACTTTTTACTCAAAACCTATGGAGCCTTGCCTCTTCATTTCACAGCGGTTGTCGGCCTATGAAGCCTTTACCCAAATTTTTGCTATTTGCTGGATCCTGCAGATGCATTTGTAAGTTGTACATTCAATTTGTTTCGAATGGCCAAGACTATCTGTCTACACTTCTACACTGATGGTTATGTTGAAAGGCACATGGCATTAAACTGTTTACATGTTCAAAAGATTTGAGATTGGCATTACTTTCTCACCAGTAAGAGTGTTCCAACTTGCTAAAAGGATCCCATTGAACAGATAATACCTTCCTGTTTATTTCTTATAGACCATGTGAGATTGTTTAGGAAAGCATAGCTGATTCACTTAAAAGGGTTGAACAACTCTGCCATAAGAGCGGAAAAAGCCACAATTCAATTTAAGAAGTTATCACATGGCCTCTACAATGCATCAATAACTTCTTTCTCAATATCTTATCCGGCCATTAAACTTCTTCAATGCAAAGAGGAAACAAGACGTGTAAAAACACAATAGCATTCTATAGTTCTAACATATATGCTAAAATATAAACTTAGATATTTGGGAACATACACGTACTTCCCAACAATTTAAAGTACAATGCACACAATTCCAATTACAAATTTCCAAACGCTAACTCTGCCAATTTATCTCACTATTTAGGTTTTTGCTAGGCACTATTTAGGTTTTTTCCAAACGCTATTTAGGGGCCAATTAGATTGACAGAAACTTAAAGGCGGTGGAAAGATCTAGAAAGATCTGATTGAGCCTTACTAGGGCATTGTAGACATGTTCACCATTTAGGTTTTTGCTAAGCACATTTAGGTTTTTTGCTAGGCACCGTTGCTATATAGTCCTTTTACTTTAGCATGCATTTGGTCATAGCAAATCGTTTACTAATTTGCATGCATGAGAAAATACCACATGTCAATAAAGACCACAAATGCATAGCAAATCGTTTACTAATTTGCATGCATGAGAAAATACCACATGTCAATAAAGACCACGTATCATTGACAGGTTCCCAACATTTGCCCAGCAACGCTGGGCACCATTACTAGTGTATGCAATAAAAATATATCGGATTCCATGGTCAATCATAACTTCAAGACACTAAATAGTTACACGTATATAGAAAAGTTCTACAATTTGATATGAATATATTGTTTTGGTAAGTGGTTGTCTGTGATCTTGAATGTAGTTAGTATATGACACATGAATATTCTATGTTCCATACATGCTTTAAAAGGAAACCATTTAGATCGCACATTTATAGCTCAGAATCCAGTTCAGATAACCATCTAGATCGCACATATAACTCATGAAGAATCCAGTTCAGATAACCATTTAGATCGCACATATAACTCATGAAGAATTCGGTTCACATAATTGCCTAACTCATTGCTTAACTTTGGCTCTTGATCAAGGAATATACTAGGTGATATTCTCTCTCTAAGAACTAAAACCTTTGAATACAATCAAGGCATAAAACATTGTTGGAATTAAGCAGTTAATATTTAGCCTACGTGTCTAAGCACGCACTTATGACATTGACATAAAATGCCACTCATACGGTGGTACCCAAGCAATGCAACAATAATTCCGTCAACACAGTAATCGCAAGGTTTGAGATAATCAAGCTGCTCCAAAACAAGATGTTTGGTCAGTCCTAACAAAGAACAGTCACTGAAGGTGGGCAATTTGCTATCCTATATTATAATGTTATTGTGTAAGTGTTGGACCCAGCCCTAATTTGGGCGGCCCAGATTTGATGAAATCAATGGAGGAGATGATGCCACGTCAGATTGTTTAACATGGTTTTTTTTTGCTAGGGTTAGCGAAGGCGGCAGTATCACCTTCGAGCTGCTAGCTCCTCCTCCAGAACGCATCTTCATATTTCTTTCATGTTACTGCAAGAACAGAGCCACCGGAACTCATTACTTATCTTCAATTTCTGCTTGATTTACAAGATTGAGAAATTATGAATAGGAAGCGCCAAGTTTCTTTCATGTTTACTTGATTGTACAGGTATTTTGCGAGCATATGGCCGTTTTTGACGCCTGAAGAATCAAGAATCATTAGAGCACTTAATCCTGAAGAAGCAGATTAGTTGTTCACACCTGTGTATACTACCTGTGTATACTACCTGTGATTTAACACCAAATGGCTTGCCACTGCCATTCAAGTCCCCAAGAATGATGTGTAGTGCTATTCGGTACATATCCACCCAATGGCCGTATTGGAATCGTACAGAGGGAGCTGATTATTTTTTTGTGGTGCCACATGACTTTGGAGCCTGCTTCCACTACCAGGTAACACATCTTCTTTAAATTGCAGTTCACATTGTAGAGCGCTGCATAATGTCACACAGAATGCATTATATTTTGGAGGACTTCTCTTTGCATAGCAAGATTTGATTTCATGGCATAATACAAACTGGACATGACTGTTTCTACTCTAGCTCTGTTAAAAGCACAATGGGAGTAATCAAGCGCTGCATAATGTCACACAGAATGCATTATATATTGGAGGACTTCTCTTTGCATAGCAAGATTCATTTCATGGCATAATACAAACTGAACATGACTGTTTCTACTCTAGCTCTAATAAAAGCACAATGGGACTAATCTGTTGATTACTGAACAGACATGTACTTACACTTATGATGCTGATTCACAATAAATTTTCAGGAAGAAAAAGCTATTGAAAGGGTATCCTACCGCTGCTTCAACATGCAACATTGGTTCAAACATTCAGGCAAAGCTACCATGTATTCCTGAAGGAGGGATCCATTGTAATTCTACCTTATTGCTCACCTTATTCCACCAAGTATGCCACGCTCAATTTTTGTTTATTTCAGAGGTCTCTTCTATGATGTGGGCAGTGATCCGGAGGGAGGCTATTATGCCAGGTGAGGCTAATACTTAGCCATGCCAACTTAAGTAGATATAATTTATATATAGTTACAGAATGCATGACATTTACCTACTTTTTCTGGACGTGCACCTACTTTTTCTGGATGTGCAGGGGTGCACGTGCAGCTGTCTGGCAGAAGAAAGGCATTGCAGATGATTTGCAGATGGTGTTTATCTAAGCTTCAAAATACTTAGGGTAAGGCATTGCAGATGGTTTGCAGATGGTAGCGAAGTTTATCATTTCTGATTTTGCTGCATTATGCAGATAGAATCAAAGCCAACTTCAATCCCTATGGAAGCACCATAGGATCCACTTGAGGATGCCAACTTCAATCTCATCATAATGGTTTGTGCGGTATGTCTTTTATGTTAGACTTCATTTTCATTCCTGTTTGTATGTTATTTCATAATTAGACAAATGATATGAGTTTCTCTATTGTGATGAATGTTTACATTGCTGTTTAAAGTTTAGAGATGTTGAAAGGAATACTGACCAGCGTATTCCTATTGTTGCTCTTACAGCTCAAGCATCATGCGAAGACAAAGTCAAAGATCATAGAGCTTGCTTTTGTGTAGATACCAATTTCAATTCTTAAGGTATCCTTTATTATAAAGTTTTAGTGTATGTCGTGCATAAAACCCTAAAACTTTCCGACGGCCAAGATTCGATTAACAACTTGGACGGTCCAGATAGCCTTTTCTTCTTGCTCTAGCGATCTAGCTTCCTCGGCTATGGCGATTTAGGGCTTCCTCGGCTATGGCAGGGCAGGGCAAAGTCTGCAACAGCCATCCGCTTCTTCAAATCGAAAAAGCTCGGCATCACCATCCGATTCTTCAAATTCGGTTTTACACATTCTGGATGATTCATATCTGAATCGACAAGACCAAATTCATGCCTGAGTGGCTTTCTAGCGGATGATTCTCATAGAGCAAGGCGATGAGTTGCTGCAAGGTGCATTCTATGCTAGCCCTAGGTTTTAATCTTCATTAGACATGAGTTCGAACTTCTGTATGTTTGCTCTGCAGTCATTGAATCCTATTGATGCTTCATGTGGTCTACTCTGCCATGAGGCATTTACAAGGTTTTTGACAAGTTTGATACTTGCATGTATGTTTAGCTTAGACATGCAGTAAAATAATCTTCTGTATTTTCAAGGATGTGCAAACTTTCTGGCATGCTATGAAAGATTTGTTTTACAGTATAAAACAAAATATTATTACAAACTTGGTTATGGGGACTCTGCCTGCGAGTTCTGGTTTATTACACCTCCAGAAGTAGATCCAGATGCTTCTCATACTTTTGGCATTATCGGGCCAAGCCTGTCTGATGGGAGACGTCCTGAAACTATCCATATCTCAATGTTCTGTATGAATTCAAATGTATTTCTAGCAGATAACAGGCCAGATTTATTCTAGCAACATGCGCTCTGCCATTAACATATTGTTTTTATAATCCTTCTGTAATAAGTCTTAGAGTGGGTTTTAGAACACTCACAAGTCTCATGCTCTCATTCTTATAGGAATTATTGCCCGGAATAGTGCAGGCAGATTGAGCCTTGAGGAGGCATAAGCTTTATAGCTTGCGCAGTTGCTCCATTTTGTCAGTGCTACAAATCATGTGCAAATGAAACCCAGCAATGTCTGAAGTATGTATAGCGAATTTCATATGTTTAGTGCAAAGTATTTGAACCGAAGATGAAAAATAGATGAGCCGATGTTGGTTTTCTTTAAGCAGAGATTGCCACTGCTTTGCAAGATGCACATCCAGTTTTATATTCGTTAAGGTATGGAGCTAAGATATTTTCGATTTGTGTAGATACACAAGGCAGAGGGCAGTGCGTAGTAAAGAGGATGACAAGTCAGTTTTTTACAAAGAGCTACTACAAAGGGAAGGTTTTTGCTACTAACTGCAGCTGCACATTACCGCTAATTTTGATTGCATTAAGTGGTCGTATATCAAGCTTTGTGGTGCTTTTTTTTGGCTGAAACACATTATGCTTCATGTCATGCAGCTGCATCTATGTTTTTTGCTTCAATATCCCTTTGATTGCTTTTTGCAGATCCGGTTCTTCGTTAGGGTATGGAGCTCAAGGATATCTTCGATTTGTATAGATACACAAGGCAAGGGCAGTGCATAGTAAAGAGCATGACAAGTCAATTTTTTACAAAGAGCTGCCACAAAGGGAAGGTTTTTGCTACTATCTGCAGCTGCACATGGCCGTATATCAAACTTTGTGGTGCTTTTTTTTGGTTGAAACACATTGTGCTCCATGTCATGCAGCTGCATCTATGTTTTGCTTCAATATCCCTTTGATTGCTTTTTGTAGCATTCAAAATGATATATATTACTATTAGAGTCGATAGGTTATTTAAGGCAGTGACGCGTGAGATGTTATGGGAATCTAATTCTTGGAGACATTTCTTCTATTGTTGAAGATAGCTACAATCCAGGCTTTAACATGTAAATTCAGCCTTTAACATCTTGTACATGATGTAAATTTCACAAGTTATTCAATTTTCAAAAAATCCCTATGCATAGATGCATTATATTCCACCTTCATGTTATAGGTTTTCATGGTATTGCTTTTCATGGTATTGCTGAAAGAAATGCCCCCCAAGTCCAAACTTTTGAAAATGACCCACAAGTCCAAACTTTTGAAAAGTGGAAACGTATGTGTATACAAAAGCTAGAAAATTCCATAACAAAAGTAAGTCACCTAGGAAATTCCATAACAAAAGTAAGTCACCTGAATGTGTACAAAAGCTAGGAAATTCCATAACAAAAGTAAGTCACCTAGGAAATTCCATAACAAAATTACAAAAGCTAGGAAATTCCATAACAAAAGTAAGTCACCTGGCCATAATTGTCACATGTTTCATAGGGCTTTCAATACCTTCTCTTTTAGTCTAACGATTAAGACTTATAGTGCAAATTTGTAATAAGAAAGCAAAAAGGCATACAAAAGGAGTATCATAGGCCACTCCACTACCATGGGCCACTCAATTGTATACAACTCAAATGGTTTAAATGGACAAAATTCTAAGATCTACTTACATAGCAGCACAACATCATACGCAATGGTGCCCCTCCCAACCCAAAAAAATAAATAGTATAAAATGGAACGCCCATCAACATTTACAAGTCTCCACATTTGAAGGCATTTTTCCAAGAACTTTGAACATTTATCTCTAGGAATTGAAGCGTGTAACTTTAGGAATTGAAGCATATATTTGAAGGCATTTTGTCCCTAGACAATGGAAGTCTATATTATAGTCATTATTAATGGCGAATTTGCATAATCAATTCTCTATTGTTTACGAAATAAATAAATAACTTGCTTCTATGCAACCTAGGCATGAGTGTAAGTTGCCGTAACTCAAATAGACTAAAGTATTAACATGACTATAATAGTACAGTTGGGACATAAGCAAAGGAGAATGTTGCTATTGTCCATGATACATTTGAGGACCGTTGCTGACTAGATAAGAAGGTTTTTTAAGGAATACTTTAATAGCATAATTGGGTTCTTATAGCGATTGAATCAGAGCTTAAATTGAGGCATAGAATTAAATCAGGCTTATAATTTACACGTTTTTAGCTTATGCCCAGCAATGCACAACGCCTTAACTTACCCCTCTAATACTTTTTGGTCATCAATAGGGTCCAAATGTAACCCAATGGCTTGGTTACAAAAACTGGATTATCGCTACACATTTTTCTCATTTGAGCCAAAACATTGACAGGCTCCCAACTTAACTTATGCCCAGCAACGCTGGGCACCATTACTAGTAGTTAGTAAAGCACAAAGGTTTTGAGAGCCCTTACGCACAACTTAAACTTGGAGTACTGAGTTATGTGACAACCAATGATAATTTCTCTATGGATTTGATTAATTATATTAGATTTATGAAAAAGAGTCTGAGATGAACAAGTGCCAGTTCACACAGGTCCGCAACTTATGCCCGGCAACGCTGGGCACCATTACTATAAGCATATATTTTTGTATCTGTAAACAAGGCACCAAGAACCTTACTCTGCCTAAGTTGTTGTAGTTGCTTGGAGATAATATGACGCATGGCAACAAAATGAGAAAGGTATTATCTGCTGATACCATCAGCAAGGAGGATTGTTGCATTACTGCTGACGGGTAGAATAGCCACATGGGAGTATTGTTTGTGTTACTCAGGTTTAAACAAAAATGAGATGAAGTAAAGTCACAAACTACAAACACACTCCTTATATTAGAAACCAAAAGCCACAATCCTTATATTAGAAAACCTAAAGCCCACCGAAGGTGGGCACTTTTCTAGTGTTGTTATAATCTGAGGTGTTGAAGCTTTGGTAGATCAGTTGTTTAGAGCACTCATTTAGTAAGTGGGAGGTCTCGAGTTCGACTCTCAGCGAAAAAACGAAGCCGTGTACTCCTATGGATAGGTCTTGTGATTATAATGTTGATTATCAAATCTAAGTTGGAAGGCTCTCGTGGCCTAATGGATAAGGCATTTGACTTCTAATCAAGAGATTGTGGGTTTGAGTCCCATCGAGAGTGTGCAAAAAGAAAGTGGAGGTGAAAGTGATAATAATATTTTGTTTTAAACTGAGGTCTTAAAGCTTTTGTAGCTCAGTTGGTTAGAGCACCCGTTTCGTAAGCGGGAGGTCCTGAGTTCGACTCTCAATGAAAGCAAAGTGATAATGGCCTGCAAGGAGTTTCATTTTTAAATGCATCAAATCTCTTTATTGATATGCTAGGAAGAAGTGACTATCTTAGATATCTACTCATTTACGGCATCTATCGTTTATCTTTTCCTGCCCATAAGACGTGGCTTTGACTACTAGTAGTAACTTTTGGCTTATATCTCAATTGGTTAGGTAATATTAAAAGGAAGATGCGTACTCATATGGCTTGGTTCTGTGATTATATTGTTGATTATCAAATCAAAATTGCAAGGCTCTTGTGGCCTAATGGATAAGGCATTTGACTTCTAATCAAGAGATTGTGGGTTCGAGTCCCATCAAGAGTGTGCAAAAAGAAAGTGAAGGTTAAAGTGATAATATTTTGTTTTAGATTGAGGTGTTGAAGCTTTTGTAGCTCAGTTGGTTAGAGCACCCGTTTCGTAAGCGGGAGGTCTTGAGTTCGACTCTCAATGAAAGCAAAGTGATAATGGCCTGCAAGGAGTTTCATTTTTAAATGCATCAAATCTCTTTATTGATATGCTAGGAAGAAGTGACTTGTACTTGGTTGTTTTACCCAATAATGCTTCTCTTGATATTTGGCAACATGCATTACGATGTGGTCGTCACTACTAATTTTTTTCTCGTTTAAGTGGCAATTGACTCGTGACCTCATCTACATATTGCTATAGCAAGAGACCGACGTGAGAATGATTGTTTAGATTCAATTATCTTGGATATCTACTCATTTACGGCATCTATCATTTATCTTTTCTTGCCCATAAGACGTGGCTTTGACTACTAGTAGTAACTTTTGGCTTATATCTCAATTCGTTAGGTAATATTAAAAGGAAGATGCGTACTCATATGGCTTGGTTCTGTGATTATATTGTTGATTATCAAATCAAAATTGCAAGGCTCTCGTGGCCTAATGGATAAGGCATTTGACTTCTAATCAAGAGATTGTGGGTTCGAGTCCCATCGAGAGTGTGCAAAAGAAAGTGGAGGTGAAAGTGATATATGTTGTTATAATCTGAGGTGTTGAAGCTTTGGTAGATCAGTTGTTTAGAGCACTCGTTTAGTAAGCGGGAGGTCTCGAGTTCGACTCTCAGCGAAAGCATATTTAAACGAAGCCGTGTACTCCTATGGATAGGTCTTGTGATTATAATGTTGATTATCAAATCTAAGTTGGAAGGCTCTCGTGGCCTAATGGATAAGGCATTTGACTTCTAATCAAGAGATTGTGGGTTCGAGTCCCACCGAGAGTGTGCAAAAAGAAAGTGGAGGTGAAAGTGATAATAATATTTTGTTTTAAACTGAGGTCTTGAAGCTTTTGTAGCTCAGTTGGTTAGAGCACCCGTTTCGTAAGCGGGAGGTCTTGAGTTCGACTCTCAATGAAAGCAAAGTGATAATGGCCTGCAAGGAGTTTCATTTTTAAATGCATCAAATCTCTTTATTGATATGCTAGGAAGAAGTGACTTGTACTTGGTTGTTTTACCCAATAATGCTTCTCTTGATATTTGGCAACATGCATTACGATGTGTTCTTCACTACTAATTTTGTTTTTCGTTTAAGTGGCAATTGACTCGTGACCTCATCTACATATTTCTATAGCAAGAGACCGACGTGAGAATGATTGTTTAGATTCAATTATCTTGGATATCTACTCATTTACGGCATCTATCGTTTATCTTTTCTTGCCCATAAGACATGGCTTTGACTACTAGTAGTAACTTTTGGCTTATATCTCAATTGGTTAGGTAATATTAAAAGGAAGATGCGTACTCATATGGCTTGGTTCTGTGATTATATTGTTGATTATCAAATCAAAATTGCAAGGCTCTCGTGGCCTAATGGATAAGGCATTTGACTTCTAATCAAGAGATTGTGGGTTCGAGTCCCATCGAGAGTGTGCAAAAGAAAGTGGAGGTGAAAGTGATATATGTTGTTATAATCTGAGGTGTTGAAGCTTTGGTAGATCAGTTGTTTAGAGCACTCGTTTAGTAAGCGGGAGGTCTCGAGTTCGACTCTCAGCGAAAGCATATTTAAACGAAGCCGTGTACTCCTATGGATAGGTCTTGTGATTATAATGTTGATTATCAAATCTAAGTTGGAAGGCTCTCGTGGCCTAATGGATAAGGCATTTGACTTCTAATCAAGAGATTGTGGGTTCGAGTCCCACCGAGAGTGTGCAAAAAGAAAGTGGAGGTGAAAGTGATAATAATATTTTGTTTTAAACTGAGGTCTTGAAGCTTTTGTAGCTCAGTTGGTTAGAGCACCCGTTTCGTAAGCGGGAGGTCTTGAGTTCGACTCTCAATGAAAGCAAAGTGATAATGGCCTGCAAGGAGTTTCATTTTTAAATGCATCAAATCTCTTTATTGATATGCTAGGAAGAAGTGACTTGTACTTGGTTGTTTTAGTATAACTACCAACACATAACTATCGTTAACATTAATTAATACAAACCATTGCATTCCACGCTTAAAAATAAAATTCCCCCTTAAACCCCCTTTGGTTTGGGTGCATATTCACACGGGGGGTTACTCCGGGCAACGAGAGCTGTCGGATGGGCATATTCACCCCTTATTCCAAGATCTGGACCGTACATAGCGATCCTCGTTTGTGGGGTATGCATGTACATGTTTTTGTATACTGTATATTAAAGTTTGCAAAATACTATAAGATTTGAGAGAATGTACTTAATGGTGTTAATTTTATACATGTATTGTAAATATATTTTTAGGGCTCTCGCTGCCCTACGTAACCCCCCGTGTGAATATGCACCCAAACCAAAGGGGGTTTAAGGGGGAATTTTATTTTTAAGCGTGGAATGCAATGGTTTGTATTAATTAATGTTAACGATAGTTATGTGTTGGTAGTTATACTAAAAAAAATTTTTGGCCCTTCGGGCCTTAACAAAAGAAAACAAAACCAAATAAACAAACAAGCAATTTATAACAGTATATACACAGTCCAAACTCCCTTGAGTGAATATCTAGCATCTAAACCAAAAAGAAAGTCATATAATCATTGTTTATTGTTATATATTGTTATATGTTTGTGAGATCTGTGAAGAACAAAAAGCACCAGAAAACCACCATTTGCAGACGTATTTATAGAGCAACTCACATCCTACAGTTGTTGAAAGATGTGCTCATCAACATCATGTTGTCCAACGACATGAGATCTCTCTAGTACCTTATATGCCAATGCAGCAGAAGATGAAAGAAATGAACTCTCGACAGGCATCTTATGGGACATCTTTACAAGTCCTAGTGCTTTTGCCAAATCAGCAAGCAGCCACCTGGGAATTGCATCAAAATACCCAAAATACAGAAGCATAGATGCTAACAGGGACACCCTCCCTTTAATATTTGGTTACATACGTGGATCTCCAAACTATCTGAGAGAATGCCCCGAACAACCAATGCATCCAAAATCGCAAAAGAAAGCTTCTGAAACTGCTGCAGTAAATCAGAGCCAACTGATATGGAGTACCAAAAGAGTACACATTTGGCTCTCGAATTGAAGGACCAGGAAGTTTTACATGAGCCCCTGTTCCATAAGAACTCACATCCATTCCCTGCTTCATTAAAAGTGCATGGGTCGATAGCGACCCACGGGAATTGCATCAAAATCTGAGAAGCATATATTTCAAGGACAAGCTAAGCCGAGAAGTATGCAAATTTTCTGCAGAATCGCTGAAGAAATCGAAGAAAGCGGCGGAAGGAAACCAGAACTTGATAAACTGAAAATACGATAGTCGGACTTAACCCATCTTGCTTGCTATATACTGAAAGAAGCATTGAAATCTAAATATGGGGGGCACAAATTACCTCAAAGCTGCTCCCGTCGTCCCTCTCCATTTTCGATGGTGTTCTTGCAATAATGGACAAAGCATGAAGGCCGGTCGGCTTCGTCTTGCGGCCAGATCATACACAAGCATGTTGATGTGAAATATCCTCCACTTCTAATACTATTGGCTCCAACTCTTCCTCCATCTTCCTTAATATCCTATCCCTCCTTGACAAAGACGGTTTTGAAAGGTCGAAACATCTGGCCGCACTTCCCATTTTGTTTCGGTGTTGCCAATGCGAGAATTACCAATTGACTTCGGCCTCACCTTGAAAATTTGTTCTTTCCCTCCACACTCTCTTGATGAGACAACGCCGGTTTGACTCTCCATATAGAGTTGCAAGGTCTTTTATATCAATTTAAACATATTAAAAACCCATTACTTCTAGGCGATTGTAAGGCTTTGTTTTCCTCCTAGCATCTGAATAAAATATGGACCTAATCTCAAAACATCTACAAGATTGACCCGGATAAACCCTCTACCAATAAGGTTGCAAGTCCTTTAGTCAAGACAATCGAGAATCGACCTCTAAAAATAGCCGACCCTCCCCCGTCCAACCGGGCCCGAACCCAAATCGTGAACGCATCCCTCGACCTTGTTTTCCTTGGTTTTGAACTCCTCGATAGTGGGTTCAGCTTCACCGATAACGAATCAACTATTTTGGTATTTGGCACGGGTTCGGAACCGCTTCAAAAGCTTAACGATTTCCAAAAGCCTAAAGGAATATTAAGACCTTCATGTGCGTTTCCTTTGCTATAGCGGCGATTTACGTCATTTAAGGAAAATGTAGAGGAGAGCTTATGAGAAGGAGAGGAGATGAAGAGTCGCGACTATGGCGGAACACGGGGACAGCGGATCCGCAGCTCCCAAGCCTAATCCTCCGAGTCTAAAAATGAACAGATCCGAGGCTTGATTAGAGGATATAAAGGAAATGGATGCAAGTGGTATACGAGGCAAATGAAGAAATCAAGAATCAATGTTTCAAGTGGGCTTGGATCGGACAAGATCTGCAAGAAATTTGAAGAACGGATAATTCGAAACAAGTTAACAAGTTGAACCCTAAGAAAACCCTAAAAAAACCCTGAACCCTAAGAAAACCCTAAAAAAACCCTAAAAATAATGGGAGGATATCCACCACAGGATTTGCCCCCTTCTCTAAAATCAACGGCTAACAAAAGGGTGCACTCTAGAAATACTATTTAGTACACCTGGATGAATACGACCACCAAATCATATGAAAACCTTAGAGAAAACAGTACAAAAACAGAAAAAAAACCCCCTGTTATAATGCTAGATATTGCTTCTCTTGATATTTGGCAACATGCATTACGATGTGTTCTTCACTACTAATTTTGTTTTTCGTTTAAGTGGCAATTGACTCGTGACCTCATCTACATATTTCTATAGCAAGAGACCGACGTGAGAATGATTGTTTAGATTCAATTATCTTGGATATCTACTCATTTACGGCATCTATCGTTTATCTTTTCTTGCCCATAAGACATGGCTTTGACTACTAGTAGTAACTTTTGGCTTATATCTCAATTGGTTAGGTAATATTAAAAGGAAGATGCGTACTCATATGGCTTGGTTCTGTGATTATATTGTTGATTATCAAATCAAAATTGCAAGGCTCTCGTGGCCTAATGGATAAGGCATTTGACTTCTAATCAAGAGATTGTGGGTTCGAGTCGCATCGAGAGTGTGCAAAAGAGAGTGGAGGTGAAAGTGATATATGTTGTTATAATCTGAGGTGTTGAATCTTTGGTAGCTCAGTTGTTTAGAGCACCCGTTTAGTAAGCGGGAGGTCTCGAGTTCGACTCTTAGCGAAAGCATATTTAAACGCAGCTGTGTACTCCTATGGATAGGTCTTGTGATTATAATGTTGATTATCAAATTAAAGTTGGAAGGCTCTCGTGGCCTAATGGAGGCATTTGACTTCTAATCAAGAGATTGTGGGTTCGAGTCCCATCGAGAGTGTGCAAAACGAAAGTGAAGGTGAAAGTGATAATATTTTGTTTTAGATTAAGGTGTTGAAGCTTTTGTAGCTCAGTTGGTTAGAGCACCCGTTTCGTAAGCGGGAGGTCTTGAGTTCGACTCTCAATGAAAGCAAAGTGATAATGGCCTGCAAGGATTTTCATTTCTAAACGCATCAAATCTCTTTATTGATATGCTAGGAAGAAGTGACTTGTACTTGGTTGTTTTACCCAATAATGCTTCTTGATATTTGGCAACATGCATTACGATGTGGTCGTCACTACTAATTTTTTTCTCGTTTAAGTGGCAATTGACTCGTGACCTCATCTACATATTGCTATAGCAAGAGACCGACGTGAGAATGATTGTTTAGATTCAATTATCTTGGATATCTACTCATTTACGGCATCTATCATTTATCTTTTCTTGCCCATAAGACGTGGCTTTGACTACTAGTAGTAACTTTTGGCTTATATCTCAATTGGTTAGGTAATATTAAAAGAAAGATGCGTACTCATATGGCTTGGTTCTGTGATTATATTGTTGATTATCAAGTCAAAATTGCAAGGCTCTTGTGGCCTAATGGATAAGGCATTGACTTCTAATCAAGAAATTGTGGGTTCGAGTCGCATCGAGAGTGTGCAAAAGAAAGTGGAGGTGAAAGTGATATATGTTGTTATAATCTGAGGTGTTGAAGCTTTGGTAGCTCAGTTGTTTAGAGCACCCGTTTAGTAAGCGGGAGGTCTCGAGTTCGACACTTAGCGAAAGCATATTTAAACGCAGCTGTGTACTCCTGTGGATAGGTCTTGTGATTATAAAGTTGATTATCAAATCAAAGTTGGAAGGCTCTTGTGGCCTAATGGATAAGGCATTTGACTTCTAATCAAGAGATTGTGGGTTCGAGTCCCATCAAGAGTGTGCAAAAAGAAAGTGGAGGTGAAAGTGATAATAATATTTTGTTTTAAACTGAGGTTTTGAAGCTTTTGTAGCTCAGTTGGTTAGAGCACCGTTTAAGTGGCGGGGAGGTCTTGAGTTCGACTCTCAATGAAAGCAAAGTGATAATGGCCTGCAAGGAGTTTCATTTTTAAATGCATCAAATCTCTTTATTGATATGCTAGGAAGAAGTGACTTGTACTTGGTTGTTTTACCCAATAATGCTTCTCTTGATATTTGGCAACATGCATTACGATGTGTTCTTCACTACTAATTTTGTTTTTCGTTTAAGTGGCAATTGACTCGTGACCTCATCTACATATTTCTATAGCAAGAGACCGACGTGAGAATGATTGTTTAGATTCAATTATCTTGGATATCTACTCATTTACGGCATCTATCGTTTATCTTTTCTTGCCCATAAGACATGGCTTTGACTACTAGTAGTAACTTTTGGCTTATATCTCAATTCGTTAGGTAATATTAAAAGGAAGATGCGTACTCATATGGCTTGGTTCTGTGATTATATTGTTGATTATCAAATCAAAATTGCAAGGCTCTCGTGGCCTAATGGATAAGGCATTTGACTTCTAATCAAGAGATTGTGGGTTCGAGTCGCATCGAGAGTGTGCAAAAGAGAGTGGAGGTGAAAGTGATATATGTTGTTATAATCTGAGGTGTTGAATCTTTGGTAGCTCAGTTGTTTAGAGCACCCGTTTAGTAAGCGGGAGGTCTCGAGTTCGACTCTTAGCGAAAGCATATTTAAACGCAGCTGTGTACTCCTATGGATAGGTCTTGTGATTATAATGTTGATTATCAAATCAAAGTTGGAAGGCTCTCGTGGCCTAATGGATAAGGCATTTGACTTCTAATCAAGAGATTGTGGGTTCAAGTCCCATCGAGAGTGTGCAAAACGAAAGTGAAGGTGAAAGTGATAATATTTTGTTTTAAATTAAGGTGTTGAAGCTTTTGTAGCTCAGTTGGTTAGAGCACCCGTTTTGTGACGTCCCCTACTCATATACGGTGCACTCACCGTATACAAACAGGAGTTCATCCCCCATACCAGCTCCATGCTAATACAGGGCCCTCCACATGACACTGCAACCGTGACGGGTTCCAGTGGGAAGAGTGGAAGGGTCATTGCACCCCGTCTCCCTCAGGGCCTACCTAGCTGCGGAAGCGTAAACATACATGTCAGTGGCACATACATCAACATCATATGACCATCACGAAGGATGGTCCTCCTCATATCTGCATAGACAAAGATCGACACATCACATAGGGAATCCTACCCAAGGCTCGGACTCAAAGGGATGATTGGCTTGGGTCTCCGAGTTCATTGCAAAGCGAGAATTCATGGCAATGGATTTGGCTGGCATATGAACATGGCTTAGGGTTGTCCACTCCATCGCCCCTCCTGTGCACACTTTGCGAGTGGTGCGAAAAGTGTCGGGACCCGGCTTGTAGCCGGCGGGATGCATAGCCAAAGGGCTACTCTGGGCTCATCTTCCGGTTCGATGGGGCAGGTAGGGATCACTCCCCTCGAGAGATCTACATGCTGACTCAAAGGTGACTAGAGGGCCCTTTGCGTATTATTGAACCCACCGGAAAGTGAACACCACTTCCGCGGTGTAGAGCCCATGCCTTGCCCAAGCGGTGGCAAGCCATTGGACCTAGTCACAATGGTTCCATTAGGCCTTACACACCCGGAGGAACCGTTCAAGAGTCGGGGACATGAGCCTCCTTCTTAGCCGGTCTGGCCCCTTCACCCACATCCCGGTGTGGCTCTTGTGCAGGCCGAATCTACGAGGTGTGCTAGAGAGGCTACTCTAGGAGCATCAACTACAAAGCTTTTAGGCCTCTACCCCCTTCCCAATACAAGGAGTTCATAGAGATACATCATCCGGATACTTCACGGAGAACTAAAGAACTAGATCTAATCTACAACATAGAGTTAGGTTCTTTGGTTAGAATCTGCTATCTAGAGATCTAGAGGGCTGCTATGGGCAATCTAATAGGCTAAACCTACTTGATTCAATGACTAAAATAGGGTTTAGACTATCTAATTGCCAAATACTGATCCTTGAGGGGCTCCTCGACTGATTTCGACCATCCCGCCAAGGCGCTTCGAATCAATGAAAACTAAGGATGCAATTCTCCCGGGCAGTGCGGGGGGGTTTTAATTTGTTGAGGCAGCCAAAGCGAGTTCTAAAGCCCTAAAATCGAAAATTGGGCAAGTTAGGGTTTCCCACCCTATATAGACAAGGGGGTTGGTTAGGGTTTCCAATTATCCCCTTTTAGCATGTGGGATAATTGGAAATGGGCCCACTTGCCTTTAAGGGCTAGGTGGCCAAATGTGCACACATGGAAATGTGTGCCCACATTAATGTGTACATTGGAAAATGTGCACATTAATTGCACCTATGGGTGTGGCCCACTTGGCATGAAGTGTCCACTTGGAAATGTGTGCCCACATTAATGTGTACATTGGAAAATGTGCACATTAATAGTTGCACATATTTCTGGCAAGTTGCCCCCTAGGGCTACTCACCTGGCTATACGCTAGCGTACCGCATTAATCGCCAGTGGAGTGGCGTATGCGTGAAAGCGATGCGATTAATGCGTCCGGTATCTCTTGTCTTTGGAACGTCACATTCTCCCCCCTTGAAATGATCTTTGTCAGCGGCGTGGGTCTCCACCTTGGGATCATCGTAGCTTGCAATCAACAGCGATACATACGATAACTACCATAATCCCTACACATTTATTAAGATTACCTTAAGGTAATATTTTTTAGGACATTATTCAGCGTTATATTATGAAATAACTTATCAATTCATAACATCATTAAAAGCGGGTTTCCCAATAATTCACTTATCATGACAATTTAAGTTTATCAAACTTAAGATTAGCGTTCGGTACTCTTCATTCCTTGCAACACATTCCAACAAAATTTGTGTTGCAAGTCTTAAATAACTTCGACCTCCTTGCCCTCCGCGCTCTATTGGCTGCGAAGTCGACACTACGTTAGTACCATTTAATTATTAATAAAATTTTGGTTATAAGGTGACCACCCACCTATCTACATGGATGCATGGCTAATCTCGGTAGGAAGAGGGTGAATCTTCCATTATGGCGTGGAGGCGGCCTATATGCCTATATGCGCTCATGCCTACACCTCTAGTTGCCGGGTGGAGGATATCCTTCCGGCGTGGGGCGTGAAGGATAGATTCCTCCTATCAAAGCATATATGGGACTAAAGGTGCTTTCCCTATCAATGCATTCCTTAATGACCTCCTTTTTCGAGGTCGTCTACTAGGTGGGACGAAGTAGACTTTTCTAATCTACCTTCCACACCAAGCGGAAAGCGGTCATGCCTCACGTTGACATTACACCACGCCCTAGAGATCACGTAGTGGTCTCATCATTTTAACAACGCATGCGACCCATACCGAGCATAGGTTGCATCGTAGATTAATCTAACTACGCAAGAATTAACCTACACAAATCGACATGCACGAGCCGATTTCTTAGGAGATGACCTTGCCGCCCCATTGCTCCATAAAGCGTGGGTACTTGCTTTACTAAATCCTTCTTAAGTACCCCGTCGCGTCTTCCAGCGGCAAGTGCTTCCACTTGACCGGATATTGGAGGAACTCAGAGCCTCCTTGTCTTCTTGAAAGCTTTATCAAGAATCAATTGCGGAACTATTTCCGGCTCCTCCGTCATTTCCAACAACGTTGGAGTGTCCAAGACTTCATGCGGATTTGGGGTATGCTTCTTCAACAAACTCCGTGGAAGACCTTATGAATCTTTAGGTGTCTTTGGCAAATCCAACTTGTAGGATTGGTTACCTACTCTCTTGATTATTCTGAAGGGTCCAGCCCACCTTGGAGCAAGCTTCTTGCAATTGCCAATCTGAGCTTAGCGCTGCTTCACCTTGATCTTGAGCCAAACATCATCTCCAACTTTGAACTCTCTTCTCGTTTCGATGCAGCCGGCGATGCTCTTCGGCGACTTCTTGCCGCTAGCGATAACCTCGAACTTCTTCCACAAGCTGCTGCGCATATCGGCCAAACATCTTGAAACTTCCACTTTGACGGGGTTGTGCCAAGTATGCGGAGTTAGGCGATAGCCATAATTGATCATAAATGGCGACATTTGGGACGATTCCCCGCTTGGTGCTATTGTATGCAAACTCCACCAAGTGAATAAATTCTTCCACATACTTTGCTTATTCGGACATAGTTCCGTAGCATGTCTTCTAAGATCTGTTGGTCGCTCCGTCGGCCATCCGTCCCGAGGATGATACGCTTGCGTGCTCATGGATAGCTTTATCCGAGATGCCGCAAAGAGGTCTTGCCAAAAGGTACTCATGAATTTCGGATCCCTGTCGGATATAATCTCCCTTGGCATGCCATGAAGCCTGAAGATCTCTTTGGTGAAGAGCTTTGCCGTATCCATAGCTGTATCTGTGGTCTTGCAAGGCACGAAATGTGCCATCTTCGACAACTTGTCGACTACCACCATCAAGGCATCCTTCCCTCTTACCGTTCTTGGGAGCCCTGTGATGAAATCCATGCTAATCACCTCCCACTTAGCGTTTGGCACCGCTAATGGCTCTAAGGCTCCTGGAATTCGAAGCTGCTCCGCTTTCGTCTGCTGACATAGCTGGCATTCTCTGATGTAGCGAGCCACCTGCTTCTTCATTCCTGGCCAATAATAGCTGCTGCGCACTTTGAAATATGTTTTCATGAATCCCGCATGGCCAGCTATTGGGCTGTTGTGCGTGTCATGGAGGATCAATTTCCTTACACCGATGATTGAGTGCGCACAACTTGTTCTTATGGTATAACGAGGTTGCCTTCCTTCTTATAATGCTTAAAGGCCTCCGGCTCCTTATCTGTTCTAGCCTCCCAGAGAGGCTTGCCCATACTTCCTTGAAATCCACATCCGTTGGCAAGGACTCTTCAATCTTCTTACCCAAAGCTGGAGATCGTCGAAATTGCATTGCAATGCACTCTAGTTGTCGGGGATGCCTTGAAAGCATCTGCTACCACATTGAGCTTCCACGGCTTGTAGACTATATCAAAGTCATACTCTTCAAGGAACTCCATCCACCTTCTACGCCTCGGGTTGAGGTGTGGTTGCGTGAATACATCTTGGAGAGGCTCGATGGTGCGTATCCAGCTGGAACTTCCTACCCAAAAGATAGTGCCTCCAAATTCTTAATGCCGACGACAACCAAGCAATTCACGATGCGTGCGTTGGGTAGCGGCGTTTCGGCGTCGTTCATCTTCACGGAATCATGCGCTACTGCGCTCTTCTTGCATGAAAACCTTTTTTGTAGCGCTATCTTACTCGCGTGCAATGGCTACAAGCTTGTCTTTTTCGGGTCGGCGGGGTTTAAGGCTAGGCGGTTGTTAAAGCTTCCTTCAACAATTCAAAGCACTGCTTGGCTTTCTTGTGCCAATGCTGCGCCCAATCTTTCACTTTCTCGCCCTCGTCAAGTCACGTTAGCGGGGCGCTATCTTAACAAAGTTCTTCGAACTTCTGTAGTACCACTAGGCTGAAAACCGACTTCATGCACATTCTTGATTGCGGCCGAATGGCGGCTTCAATCTTTGCGGGGATCCGTCCGAGATGCCCTGGCGAGATCACATGACCTAGATACTCCACCTTCTATTGCGAAGTGGCGCCGACAACTTGGTACTGCCCGGTGCCTCTTCAACTTCTCCGGCACTCTTCTCAAGTGTTTATGCGTGCTCTTCAAAGGGATCTGCTATACACCAAAATGTCATCAAAGAAAACAATCACAAAGGTGTCTAAGAACTCACGAAGATGTGGTTCATGAGCCTCATGAGCGTTGAGGGGGGCATTCGATAAGCCAAAGGGCATTAAAAGTGAACTTCGTAGTGCCCATACAGCGTTCGAAGGCGGTCTTATGGATATCTTCTTCCTTTATCCTGATCGATGATAACCGACCTTAAGTCGATTTTGGAGAAGATCTTTGCACCTTGGAGCTGATCCATCAAGTCATCGATCGGGGGAGCGCGTACTTGTTCTTAATGGTGTGCTTATTCAGCGCCTATAGTCTATGCACATTCTTAAAGCGCCATCCTTCTTCTTAACGAAGAGAATGGGCGCTCCAAATGGCGAAACACTAGGTCTAATGAAACCTAGGTCAAGCAGCTCCCTGCAAGCTGCTTCTTCAGACTCGAGCAATTCTGGCGTCGTCATTCTATATGGAGCCTTGCTCGTTGGCTTTGTTCCCGGTTCGAGTGCAATCGCACTCAACTCCCCTATAAGGAGGGAGCTGCTTGATCTCATCCGGAAAGAGATCATGGAACTCGTGATCGGCTTTAGCTATTTGCCCGGCAACTGGCGAGCACCTTGTCTTCTTTGCTTCCTTAGATTCGGCTCACTAATCTCAAGCTTGAAGATATATGCCACTTGCTCACTCTTGATGCACTTGAACGGCCGTTTAGAAGACATACAACGCATGATGGAAACGACTTCCTTACCACTGTTATCTCAATAATCTCGTCGTTGGTGTTGGGAAGGTCACCTTCCGCTTTCCTAATCGATAATGGCCCCTTTGGCCCAAGGTACTCCATCCCTATGATCAAGTCGTATTTGCCAATGCCCATTACTTACGCCCCCATCCGGATATTAATCCACGGCAAGTCGATGTCGGTTAATTCTCTTTCCCGCCGTCACGCTTATCTTGCACCACTTGCTAAGACAACGGCCTTGGCTTTGACTTTAATGGTTTCAACTTCAACATTTGAACCGATGCGGGGGATGCAAAGTTATGGCTACTTCCGGAGTCTATTAAGACTATGAATGACTTGGTCTTAGCTTTCCCTCTTGTGGAAATTACTTTATCGCGGCTCTGCTTGCTACGTATCTATTTGCGGCAAAGATATGACCTCACCACGAATGTAGTCACGGGCTTCCTCGCCCGTCGTTGTCGAATGAGTGTCCCAATCTCCCCAACTCGCTAGAGCTGCACTCATGGCGTAAGGGGTTTTGCGTCCTATGGCTTTTTTGGAAGCACTGAAGCAATTTGCTTTTCTATGCACTCCTGCCTCTTTTCCTTGGGCATCGCTGCAAAAGGATCGCTTTGCTTTGGAGTAGTTTGATCCCTCACCTTGTCCTTGAAGGACACCTGCTTCTTCTCTGCTTTGTTTCCCTTAGTTTGCCACCATATGGGGCTCTAGCTGGACACAGGTAGCTGCCACTGGGGCTATAGCTTTCTGTCGCCTTGCCTTTATCACGGAAATCTGCATACGCCGCGCTATTACGGGTCAGGCCCCGCAAGCTTATAGCCTTGGACTCGCCTTCTGATCTTGTCCTAGGGTTTATTGCTCTCCACAGCTGCGGATCTCCTCATTGACCCCTCGATATAGCTTTCCCTTTGCATGCTTCTCTCCCAACCCGGCTTTTTGCTCTGACCTTAGCCTCATGAATTCCCTCGTATATTTACGGACTGATTTGTTTCCACTGTTGGAGCCTATAGAACTGCTGCATCATCTTTGGACTTATGTTCCCTTGGGGATAATGGCGGCAGAAGGCTTTAGCAAACTTCACGAACTTACAAGCATCCTGCTTAAGCCATGTGCCTTTGCATAACCCTTCCACCGTCTTGCTGCTCCTTTCAAGTTGGTTGTTGCAACTCTGCCTTTGTCTTTATCTTTCATGCCATAAGCGTTGCCGTACTCACTCATTTCGTCCAGCCATGCCTCTGCTTCTAATCCTGACCTGTTCTCCCACGAAGCATTTCGATTTAGGGCCTTCCATACATTGCCCAATCGCGGAATCTACCTTCTTACGGTAGTAAGGGAGGCCACGTGTCTCTTTTTGTCGTCCATCTGGGGTGTTCCTCTGCCTTCCCTCTTCGGTGTTCCTTTGCCTTCCATCAGTTCGGTCCTGGTTCTGTTCTTCCTCTTCCTCGGAGTCGGATTCTGAGTCTGAGCTTGAGTCGGAGGAATCCGAGCTCGGGGATCTCCTTCTCTTGCTCCTCTTCTTGTCTCTTCCCGTTTTCCGAGCTGATGCTTGTGGCAATTGAGCATTGCCCACCGAACCTGCTCCTGCTTGTGCGGCTAAAAGAGCCTTTATCGCTCGGTCCGTCCTCATCTGGGATATCTCTTCCTCACGGGGTCATGGGTTCTATATATCACGCAAATAGGTTCCTGCTTAGGGGTGGTCTGGGCGGGGTTTGTTCTTCTATAAGGTCTCGCAGTTGTCGTTCCCCTGCGTTTAGGCCTCTAGCTGCATGCACAAGTAATTCATGGCTATATGGTTAGTTTCATTTGTTCCCTTGCATTGTTTATGTTTGTTGGTATAATTGTGGGGCAAAAAAAATACATTAACAAAACATTTAAAGTGCAATAGAATTTATATTCATATATATCATATAATATTTCAGATACAAAAAGTCTCCGGGATCAAGAGTCTAACTAGTCTTGAAATCGCCCGGTAAGGCGGGTTGTCTTCAAGAAACTTCTTAACTTGGGCGTCCCTAACAGTGACCCAAGTTCGATGATGCTTGCCCGGCGAGCCTCCTGTATGGCTCTCACCAAGTCTTCTACCCGCGGTCGGATGTAGGGCGCGATCATCGCCAATCTCGCTGGCGACGTGTCGGGTGGGGTATGGCGAAGTCGAAGAGGTCAAGTGCCATTGCCCTCTTGACTAAAACAAAGCATAGTCGGCGTTTGTTGCTATTCGAGCATGCGGAAGCGGCGGTGCAATCGGCATGAACACTCCTTCTTCACCTCACGGGACTGAACTTGCGGTGTATTACGCTATTCTCCCATCCGTCGGCGGCGGCAAGTAGTACTGGCGACTGTGGCATTTGTCGTTGTGTGTCGAAGCTTCTCCGCTTGTTTGGCCTCACTTACCGTGCGCCCAGCGTACTTCGTCGACTTCAATTTCGGTCGGCTCCACGTAGTCTTCCATTTGTGCGGTCGAGCCTCCCAGGTCGATTCCTTCTCCTTTTGCGGGGTGATGTCGGAGGACTTCGGCATTAGGATGCTCGTGGTCTTCCCATGGATCCCCATCTGTTCTTGGAGGCGAGGAACTCCTCTCCTCTGTTGCAGCTCCATTTCGTCCATCATTTGCACGATGCTGCCATAGGCACGGATATCGGTCGTCTCCCCGTGTAGGTGTCGGCCTCCCTTACTTGAGGCGGAAAGTCGAGGCTCCGGACGATGAAGTCGTCCATGTCGGCCCGCCGCCAGTTGGAGGAGCCGATTCGGTCCAACCCGAGCTCCCTCTCCACCCATTCGGGGGAAGGTTAGGGATGTCGCTGAGGAGTAGATACTCCTCTCCGTTGATGATGATAGGGGCTAGGCTTGTGATGCCTAGCCTGAGTGGGGAGCAACTCGATGCCTGCCGGCTCTGCTTTCGAAATTGATCAGCTTTTGCTCTCCTTGGCGCCGTTCTTTCGTCTGAGTCGAGCTCCGTGTATCCTTCGTTGTCCGACTCCTCTTCATCTCTCTTGCTTCCTGTTCTGTTGATCTTTGCAGCGGCACCGCTCTTCCTCTTACTTTGCTATGGGGTCTACCTCCATCGAGGGGATAGAGGTTGCCCCATCCGGGTTCTCGTAGCGATTGGGGATAAGAAGATGGCTAGGGCTGCGGTGTAAGAGAAGTGCTTAGATCCCTATTGGTGTCCGGGACCATGTAGTCAGGCGCCCTGGCGCCTTGTTAGTCAAGTACTTGGCGATGTTGGGGACATCGCCAAAAGAACGCTTGAAGGGATGGGCGGGGGGAGCGAAGTATCCTATGCAAGGGGGACTTGGACAAGGGAAGGTCCTACCCTAGCTTGAAATTCTCGCTAGCACCTGCCTATATCTTTGGGGTTGCATTTAGCATAACGGATGTCGATTTCCTTCACAAAGACTTGGAAGATGTCGTTGACATCCGCCCGGCGGCATGGGCCTGGTGGCTGTACCATCGCCCGAAGTCGGCGATGGCCATTGATCTAGCAAAGAAGGGGTATCAAGCGGATGCGCCTCGGGGAGTGAAAGATCGCCTAAGCAAGGTGGAAACAAATTTGCGGGGGTGCCACTTGAGAAATGGGGGACTTATTTATAGAAAAGGGGGAAACCCTAATTTTTGGATGACCTAGAATTTACTAAGATTAGGCAATTCTGACCTATTAAGGGATGCTATTGCAAGTTTGAAGACTATTTCTAGGGTTTGAGCATGCTAAGGACAACTACTGGACCTATTGTACATCCTGGAGATCATTTGGTGAAGAAATGGTACGGGGTCTCACACGTTGCGCCCAGACCGATTTCGAGATTCTAGAAATCTGTCCTGGCGCGACGTGTGAGACATGGGTCCTATTTGGGCTAGGCTTACTCAATTTAAGTGATCTAAGGCTGTAATTCCTTTAAACTCATCGATTAGGCAGAATTGACCCCTTACTTAGTCGATTTGGAGCTGTTTTGGGCATTTTTGGGCATGGTCTCACACGTTGCGCCCAGCCCGATTTCTAAAATCTAGAAATCTGTCCTGGCGCGACGTGTGAGACATCGTCTCAATCTTGCTCAAACCTCCAATTCACTTAAAACAAAAGCTAGGGATCGATATCTTAACCTATTTAAACAGGGTTTGACACTTTATTTACACAACAAAATTTCTTTATATTAACAAAGTTTTCCAGTTATTTACAAAATTCAAAAGGCGTTCTCCCTTGATGTGCACGGCAAGATACATATCACGCCTCATGAGGGTAACCCTCTTGGCGTGCCGTCGCGGGCCGTTGAGTCTTCAAAATGCTTTACTATAAGCGCCTTGACGCCTCTTGTAAACACAATAGCATCTCGTCGGTCCAAGCGCGTATACGTGTTATATTCTTGCATAACCCAGCGGACCAAAGCGTTGAAATGGTGCGGGGATCAAAGTCAGTAGCTCCTCACGGAAGTGCGGATTTCCTTGAGGGCTCTGTTCTCCAGCTTCTTCTTGCCGGCCAGCTTCTTTCACGGTGCGGGGAGGCTTGGGCTGGGTGGCGGTGGTGATTCGCTTTGGGGGTACTCATGCCCATTTGTTCTTACCCGATCTTTGTTGGAAATAGGCATTGTATGCCTCCCACTTCTCCATATAGGAGTTGTGCTCTCTAATCCTCGCCGATAGACCTTTCACAGGGGTCTATCACATATACCCTCCTTTGGGGTAGCGGGGCTTTAACCCTATCCACGTCGGAAAGGTGGGGGCAGCTATTTGCCGGTCTCCTTGTTCTTGGGCACCACCTCGGGACTTCTTCCTCTGACCAGGGGCTTTGAAGAGCTTTTGCCCGTCTGCGCCCGGCGTAGTCTCCATCCAGTGTCGTCGGTGGTGGTGGGGTCTCCCTCTCGACCGGCTCGTTGATGGCGAATCCTTTGCCCGGCTTCCCAACCTTCACCACCTTCTTCTTGCTGCCTTTATGGCTTTGGCCTTCCTTTTCTTGGACCGGCTGCGGTTGAGATTCGTCTTCTCGACTCTTTGTTCTCCGCTCCCGGCGGCGCTCTTTGGCTTCATACTTGTGGACGAAGCGTGCGAGGTCGGCCTCTTCCTCTTGGGTGAGCTTCGGCGGCTGCTGCTCTTCTCTACCTTGCTCCTCCCGAGTGTGGGTCTCTTCCTGGTGTTGCTCCTGCCCTAATGGCTGCCGCATACGCTCCCTTGTGGGTTGGCGTCCTCAGGGTTGCTCCTGGCTGCTGCCCTTCTTCCCTCCTCTGTGCAATTTTAAAAGAGAGGATCTCGGTTCATGACATCCGGGCCGGCCGTCCCTCTAAGATCTCTGTTGGTCGGTCGCCTTTGTCCGATCTCGCTTCTTCATTTCGGACGAAGATTCGCTTTCCGGGAGAAGGCGTTCTTGGAGGATTCTCACGAAAGATGCGAAACCGCTTTGGCCTGGAGGATCCGCTCCTCTGAGGGCTTCCGCAGTCTGCTTTGTACGTGCCATCATCTTACGGTTTGTCGACGGACTAAAGCGCCGGGAAATCGCCTGATCCAATCACGGCGAAATTCTAGGGAAGAACAGGAAAAAATGGGAGGGGTCCGGGTCTATTTATAGGGCCAATTTTAGGTCAACTTTTAAACTACCTTTTTGGGTTGTCTAAGGCATCTAAAACACGTAATTAAGCAAGGTCTCACACGTTGCTTGGCCCATTCTAGAATCTAGAAACTGTCATCTGGCCGACGTGTGAGACATGGTGGGGCCACTATTGAATTAACATGTAACATGCTAAATCTACTAATTCTTAGCTTAAAATTAGAATTATCAAGTTATTTTTTTTGTAATTTACAACTTTTTGGTGTCAAAAAATGAGAATGTCTCACGTTCTTGACCCGATTTCTAGAATGTAGAAACTTTGTCTGGTTGCGGCGGTGAGACCAATGTTTTTACACGGATGTTGGCTTTTTTTTTTTTTTTTTTTTTTAATCTTTTTACATTTTTATTCATTTTAAGCTGTTACTAGCTTAGCAAAACTACAAAAATGAGAAAAAAATTCCCCATTTTTTGAGGTTTAAGGATCCTATCAAGTTAGTACTCTTTGGGAACATGGTCGGTGCCTTGCTCTTGGTCACCAAGAACATTGCTCGATACCCGCGTGGCGTCCCCTACTCATATCACGGTGCACTCACCAGGTATACAACAGAGTTCATCCCCATACCCGCTCCATGCTATCTGGGGCCCTCCACATGCGACGCAACCGCGTGGCGGGTTCGATTGGGAAGAGTGGAAGGGTCATTGCACCCGATCTCCCTCGGGGCCTACCTAGCTGCCGGGAAGGCGTAAACATACATGTCGATTGGCACATACATCAACATCATATGACCATCACGAAGGATGGTCCTCCTCATATATCTGCATAGACAAAGATCGGCACATCACATAGGGAATCCTACCCAAGGCTCGGACTCAAAGGGATGACCGGCGGCTTGGGTCTCGAGTTCATTGCAAAGCGAGAATTCATGGCAATGGATTTGGCTGGCATATGAACATGGCTTAGGGTTGTCCACTCCATCCGCCCCTCCTGCACACTTTGCGAGTGGTGCGAAAAGTGTCGGGGACCCTCGGGTAGCCAGCCCGGATGCATAGCCAAAAGGGCTACTCACGGGCTCATCTTCGGTTCGATGGGGGCGGTAGGGATCACTCCCTCCGAGAGATCTACATCTTGACTCAAGGTGACTAGAGGGCCTTGCCCGTATTCGATTGAACCCACCGGAAAGTGAACACCACTTCCACGGGTGGCCGAGCCCATGCCTTGCCCGCCGCGGTGGCAAGCCATTGGACCTAGTCACAATGGTTCCCGGTAGGCCTTACACACCGGAGGAACCGTTCAAGAGTCGGGACATGAGCCTCCTTCTTAGCCCGGTCGGCCCCTTCACCCACATCCCGGTGTGGCTCTTTACCTGGGCCGAATACGGTGTGCTAGAGAGGCTACTCTAGGAGCATCAACTACAAAGCTTTAGGCCTCTACCCCCTTCCCAATACAAGGAGTTCATAGAGATACATCATCGGATACTTCCACGAGAGAACTAAAGAACTAGATCTAATCTACAACATAGAGTTAGGTTCTTTAGTTAGAATCTACTATCTAGAGATCTAGAGGGGGCTGCTATGGGCAATCTAATAGGCTAAACCCTCTTTGATTCAATGACTAAAATAGGGTTTAGACTATCTAATTGCCCAAATACCTGATCCTTGAGGGGCTCCTCGACTGAGCTCGACCATCCTGCCAAGGCGCTCGAATCAGTTCTTCACTACTAATTTTTTTTTCGTTTAAGTGGCAATTGACTCTTGACCTCATCTACATATTGCTATAGCAAGAGACCGACGTGAGAATGATTGTTTAGATTCAATTATCTTGGATATCTACTCATTTACGGCATCTATCGTTTATCTTTTCTTGCCCATAAGACGTGGCTTTGACTACTAGTAGTAACTTTTGGCTTATATCTCAATTGGTTAGGTAATATTAAAAGGAAGATGCGTACTCATATGGCTTGGTTCTGTGATTATATTGTTGATTATCAAATCAAAATTGCAAGGCTCTTGTGGCCTAATGGATAAGGCATTTGACTTCTAATCAAGAGATTGTGGGTTCGAGTCCCATCGAGAGTGTGCAAAAGAAAGTGGAGGTGAAAGTGATATATGTTATTATAATCTGAGGTGTTGAAGCTTTGGTAGCTCAGTTGTTTAGAGCACCCGTTTAGTAAGCGGGAGGTCTCGAGTTCGACGAAGCCGTGTACTCCTATGGATAGGTCTTGTGATTATAATGTTGATTATCAAAACAAAGTTGGAAGGCTCTCGTGGCCTAATGGATAAGGCATTTGACTTCTAATCAAGAGATTGTGGGTTCGAGTCCCATCGAGAGTGTGCAAAAAGAAAGTGGAGGTGAAAGTGATAATAATATTTTGTTTTAAATTGAGGTGTTGAAGCTTTTGTAGCTCAGTTGGTTAGAGCACCCGTTTAGTAAGCGGGAGGTCTTGAGTTCGACTCTCAATGAAAGCAAAGTGATAATGGCCTGCAAGGAGTTTCATTTTTAATGCATCAAATGTCTTTATTGATATGCTAGGAAGAAGTGACTTGTACTTGGTTGTTTTACCCAATAATGCTTCTCTTGATATTTGGCAACATGCATTACGATGTGTTCTTCACTACTAATTTTTTTTTTTCGTTTAAGTGGCAATTGACTCGTGACCTCATCTACATATTGCTATAGCAAGAGACCGACGTGAGAATGATTGTTTAGATTCAATTATCTTGGATATCTACTCATTTACGGCATCTATCGTTTATCTTTTCTTGCCCATAAGACGTGGCTTTGACTACTAGTAGTAACTTTTGGCTTATATCTCAATTGGTTAGGTAATATTAAAAGGAAGATGCGTACTCATATGGCTTGATTCTGTGATTATATTGTTGATTATCAAATCAAAATTGCAAGGCTCGTGGCGTAATGGATAAGGCATTTGACTTCTAATCAAGAGATTGTGGGTTCGAGTCCCAACGAGACTGTGCAAAAGAAAGTGGAGGTGAAAGTGATATATGTTGTTATAATCTGAGGTGTTGAAGCTTTGGTAGCTCATTGTTTAGAGCACCCGTTTAGTAAGCGGGAGGTCTTGAGTTCGACTCTCAATTGGCGAAAGCATATTTAAACGTAGCATGGTTGTGTACTCCTATGGATAGGTCTTGTGATTATAGTGTTGATTATCAAATCAAAGTTGGAAGGCTCTTGTGGCCTAATGGATAAGGCATTTGACTTCTAATCAAGAGATTGTGTGTTCGAGTCCCATCGAGAGTGTGCAAAAAAAAGTGGAAGGTGAAAGTGATAATATTTTTTGTTTTAAATTGAGGTGTTGAAGCTTTTGTAGCTCAGTTGGTTAGAGCACCCGTTTAGTAAGCGGGAGGTCTTGAGTTCGACTCTCAATGAAAGCAAGTGATAATGGCACGCAAGGAGTTTCATTTCTAAATGCATCAAATCTCTTTATTGATATGCTAGGAAGAAGTGACTTGTACTTGGTTGTTTTACCCAATAATGCTTCTCTTGATATTTGGCAACATGCATTACGATGTGTTCTTCACTACTAATTTTTTTTTTCGTTTAAGTGGCAATTGACTCGTGACCTCATCTACATATTGCTATAGCAAAGAGACCCGGCGTGAGAATGATTGTTTAGATTCAATTATCTTGGATATCTACTCATTTACGGCATCTATCGTTTATCTTTTCTTGCCCATAAGACGTGGCTTTGACTACTAGTAGTAACTTTTGGCTTATATCTCAATTGGTTAGGTAATATTAAAAGGAAGATGCGTACTCATATGGCTTGGTTCTGTGATTATATTGTTGATTATCAAATCAAAATTGCAAGGCTCTCGTGGCCTAATGGATAAGGCATTTGACTTCTAATCAAGAGATTGTGGGTTCGAGTCCCATCGAGAGTGTGCAAAAGAAAGTGGAGGTGAAAGTGATATATGTTGTTATAATCTGAGGTGTTGAAGCTTTGGTAGCTCAGTTGTTTAGAGCACCCGTTTAGTAAGCGGGAGGTCTTGAGTTCGACTCTCAATGAAAGCATATTTCTTGAAGCCGTGTACTCCTATGGATAGGTCTTGTGATTATAATGTTGATTATCAAATCAAAGTTGGAAGGCTCTCGTGGCCTAATGGATAAGGCATTTGACTTCTAATCAAGAGATTGTGGGTTCGAGTCCCATCGAGAGTGTGCAAAAGAAAGTGGAGGTGAAAGTGATATATTTTGTTTTAATCTGAGGTGTTGAAGCTTTTGTAGCTCAGTTGGTTAGAGCACCCGTTTAGTAAGCGGGAGGTCTTGAGTTCGACTCTCAATGAAAGCAAAGTGATAATGGCCTGCAAGGAGTTTCATTTTTCATGCATCAAATGTCTTTATTGATATGCTAGGAAGAAGTGACTTAGGAAGAAGTGACTTGTACTTGGTTGTTTTACCCAATAATGCTTCTCTTGATATTTGGCAACATGCATTACGATGTGTTCTTCACTACTAATTTTTTTTTTCGTTTAAGTGGCAATTGACTCGTGACCTCATCTACATATTGCTATAGCAAGAGACCGACGTGAGAATGATTGTTTAGATTCAATTATCTTGGATATCTACTCATTTACGGCATCTATCGTTTATCTTTTCTTGCCCATAAGACGTGGCTTTGACTACTAGTAGTAACTTTTGGCTTATATCTCAATTGGTTAGGTAATATTAAAAGGAAGATGCGTACTCATATGGCTTGGTTCTGTGATTATATTGTTGATTATCAAATCAAAATTGCAAGGCTCTCGTGGCCTAATGGATAAGGCATTTGACTTCTAATCAAGAGATTGTGGGTTCGAGTCCCATCGAGAGTGTGCAAAAGAAAGTGGAGGTGAAAGTGATATATGTTGTTATAATCTGAGGTGTTGAAGCTTTGGTAGCTCAGTTGTTTAGAGCACCCGTTTAGTAAGCGGGAGGTCTCGAGTTCGACTCTCAGCGAAAGCATATTTAAACGAAGCCGTGTACTCCTATGGATAGGTCTTGTGATTATAATGTTGATTATCAAATCAAAGTTGGAAGGCTCTCGTGGCCTAATGGATAAGGCATTTGACTTCTAATCAAGAGATTGTGGGTTCGAGTCCCATCGAGAGTGTGCAAAAAGAAAGTGAAGGTGAAAGTGATAATATTTTGTTTTAAATTAAGGTGTTGAAGCTTTTGTAGCTCAGTTGGTTAGAGCACCCGTTTAGTAAGCGGGAGGTCTTGAGTTCGACTCTCAATGAAAGCAAAGTGATAATGGCTTGCAAGGAGTTTCATTTCTAAATGCATCAAATCTCTTTATTGATATGCTAGGAAGAAGTGACTTGTACTTGGTTGTTTTACCCAATAATGCTTCTCTTGATATTTGGCAACATGCATTACGATGTGTTCTTCACTACTAATTTTTTTTTTCGTTTAAGTGGCAATTGCTTCGTGACCTCATCTACATATTGCTATAGCAAGAGACCGACGTGAGAATGATTGTTTAGATTCAATTATCTTGGATATCTACTCATTTACGGCATCTATCGTTTATCTTTTCTTGCCCATAAGACGTGGCTTTGACTACTAGTAGTAACTTTTGGCTTATATCTCAATTGGTTAGGTAATATTAAAAGGAAGATGTGTACTCATATGGCTTGGTTCTGTGATTATATTGTTGATTATCAAATCAAAATTGCAAGGCTCTCGTGGCCTAATGGATAAGGCATTTGACTTCTAATCAAGAGATTGTGGGTTCGAGTCCCATCGAGAGTGTGCAAAAAAAGTGGAGGTGAAAGTGATATATGTTGTTATAATCTCGAGGTGTTGAAGCTTTGGTAGCTCGGTTGTTTTAGAGCACCGTTTAGTAAGCGGGAGGTCTTGAGTTCGACTCTCGTGAAAAAGCATATTTAAAAAGTGAAGCCGTGTACTCCTATGGATAGGTCTTGTGATTATAATGTTGATTATCAAATCAAAATTGGAAGGCTCTCGTGGCCTAATGGATAAGGCATTTGACTTCTAATCAAGAGATTGTGGGTTCGAGTCCCATCGAGAGTGTGCAAAAAGAAAGTGGAGGTGAAAGTGATAATAATATTTTGTTTTAAAGCTGAGGTGTTGAAGCTTTTGTAGCTTCGGTTGGTTAGAGCACCCGTTTTAGTAAGCGGGGAGGTCTTGAGTTGACTCTCAATGAAAGCAAAGTGATAATAATGGCTTGCAAGGAGTTTCATTTTTAAATGCATCAAATCTCTTTATTGATATGCTAGGAAGAAGTGACTTGTACTTGGTTGTTTTACCCAATAATGCTTCTCTTGATATTTGGCAACATGCATTACGATGTATTCTTCACTACTATTAATTTTTTTTTTTCGTTTAAGTGGCAATTGACTTTCGTGACCTCATCTACATATTGCTATTAGCAAAGAGACCCGGCGTGAGAATGATTGTTTAGATTCAATTATCTTGGATATCTACTCATTTACGGCATCTATCGTTTATCTTTTCTTGCCCATAAGACGTGGCTTTGACTACTAGTAGTAACTTTTGGCTTATATCTCAATTGGTTAGGTAATATTAAAAGGAAGATGCGTACTCATATGGCTTGGTTATGTGATTATATTGTTGATTATCAAATCAAAATTGCAAGGCTCTCGTGGCCTAATGGATAAGGCATTTGACTTCTAATCAAGAGATTGTGGGTTCGAGTCCCATCGAGAGTGTGCAAAAGAAAGTGGAGGTGAAAGTGATATATGTTGTTATAATCTGAGGTGTTGAAGCTTTGGTAGCTCAGTTGTTTAGAGCACCCGTTTAGTAAGCGGGAGGTCTTGAGTTCGACTCTCAGCGAAAGCATATTTAAACGTAGCCGTGTACTCCTATGGATAGGTCTTGTGATTATAATGTTGATTATCAAATCAAAGTTGGAAGGCTCTCGTGGCCTAATGGATAAGGCATTTGACTTCTAATCAAGAGATTGTGGGTTCGAGTCCCATCGAGAGTGTGCAAAAAGAAAGTGGAGGTGTAATTGATATAGTTTGTTTTAAATTGAGGTGTTGAAGCTTTTGTAGCTCAGTTGGTTAGAGCGGGAGGTCTTGAGTTCGACTCTCAATGAAAGCAAAGTGATAATGGCCTGCAAGGAGTTTCATTTCTAAATGCATCAAATCTCTTTATTGATATGCTAGGAAGAAGTGACTTGTACTTGGTTGTTTTACCCAATAATGCTTCTCTTGATATTTGGCAACATGCATTACGATGTGTTCTTCACTACTAATTTTTTTCGTTTAAGTGGCAATTGATTCGTGACCTCATCTACATATTGCTATAGCAAAGAGACCGGCGTGAGAATGATTGTTTAGATTCAATTATCTTGGATATCTACTCATTTCACGGCATCTATCGTTTCTTTTCTTTTCTTGCCCATAAGACGTGGCTTTGACTACTAGTAGTAACTTTTGGCTTATATCTCAATTGGTTAGGTAATATTAAAAGGAAGATGCGTACTCATATGGCTTGGTTCTGTGATTATATTGTTGATTATCAAATCAAAATTGCAAGGCTCTCGTGGCCTAATGGATAAGGCATTTGACTTCTAATCAAGAGATTGTGGGTTCGAGTCCCATCGAGAGTGTGCAAAAAGAAAGTGGAGGTGAAAGTGATATATGTTGTTATAATCGAGGTGTTGAAGCTTTGGTAGCTCATTGTTTAGAGCACCCGTTTAGTAAGCGGGGAGGTCTTGAGTTCGACTCTTGAAAGCATATTTAAAGCGAAGCCGTGTACTCCTATGGATAGGTCTTGTGATTATAATGTTGATTATCAAATCAAAGTTGGAAGGCTCGTGGCCTAATGGATAAGGCATTTGACTTCTAATCAAGAGATTGTGGGTTCGAGTCCCATCGAGAGTGTGCAAAAAGAAAGTGGAGGTGAAAGTAATAATATTTTGTTTTAAAACTGAGGTGTTGAAGCTTTTGTAGCTTAGTTGGTTAGAACACCGTTTTTAAGCGGGAGGTCTTGAGTTCGACTCTCAATGAAAGCAAAGTGATAATGGCCTGCAAGGAGTTTCATTTCTAAACGCATCAAATCTCTTTATTGATATGCTAGGAAGAAGTGACTTGTACTTGGTTGTTTTACCCAATAATGCTTCTCTTGATATTTGGCAACATGCATTACGATGTGTTCTTCACTACTAATTTTTTTTTCGTTTAAGTGGCAATTGATTTCGTGACCTCATCTACATATTGCTATAGCAAAGAGACCCGGCGTGAGAATGATTGTTTAGATTCAATTATCTTGGATATCTACTCATTTCGGCATCTATCGTTTATCTTTTCTTGCCCATAAGGCGTGGCTTTGACTACTAGTAGTAACTTTTGGCTTATATCTCAATTGGTTAGGTAATAATATTAAAAGGAAGATCGTACTCATATGGCTTGGTTACGTGATTATATTGTTGATTATCAAATCAAAATTGCAAGGCTCTAAGTGGCCTAATGGATAAGGCATTTGACTTTTAATCAAGAGATTGTGGGTTCGAGTCCCATCGAGAGTGTGCAAAAGTGGAGGTGAAAGTGATATATGTTGTTATAATCTGAGGTGTTGAAGCTTTGGTAGCTCAGTTGTTTAGAGCACCCGTTTAGTAAGCGGGAGGTCTCGAGTTCGACTCTCAGCGAAAGCATATTTAAACGAAGCCGTGTACTCCTATGGATAGGTCTTGTGATTATAATGTTGATTATCAAATCAAAGTTGGAAGGCTCTCGTGGCCTAATGGATAAGGCATTTGACTTCTAATCAAGAGATTGTGGGTTCGAGTCCCATCGAGAGTGTGCAAAAAGAAAGTGGAGGTGAAAGTGATAATAATACTTTGTTTTAAGCTGAGGTGTTGAAGCTTTTTGTAGCTTTTCAGTTGGTTAGAGCACCCGTTTAGTAAGCGGGAGGTCTTGAGTTCGACTCTCAATGAAAGCAAAGTGATAATGGCACGCAAGGAGTTTCATTTTTAAATGCATCAAATCTCTTTATTATATGATATGCTAGGAAGAAGTGACTTGTACTTGGTTGTTTTACCCAATAATGCTTCTCTTGATATTTGGCAACATGCATTACGATGTGTTCTTCACTACTTTTTTTTTTTTAGTTTAAGTGGCAATTGATTTTCGTGACCTCATCTACATATTGCTATAGCAAATACCAAGCGTGAGAATGATTGTTTAGATTCAATTATCTTGGATATCTACTCATTTGAGAATGATTGTTTTAGATTCAATTATCTTTGGATATCTTTTACTCATTTTTAGGCATCTATCGTTTACTCATATTTTTCTTGCCCATGGCCTATGGATCCTTTTTTGACTATCTATTCCTTTTGGCTTATATCTTTTTGTGCAATTGGTTGGTAATATTCAAAAAGGAAAGAGGCACTCACTATATGGCTTGGTTCTGTGATTATATTGTTGATTATCAAATCAAAAATGCAAGGCTCTTGTGGCTTTCTAATGGATAAGGCATTTGACTTCTAATCAAGAGATTGTGGGTTCCATCCCATCGAGTGTGCAAAAAGTGCAAGACTAGATTGTGCAAGCTCTTTTCTTTGTAGTGGAGGTGTTCCAGTTTTGTGAGGGTTGTTTATATGTTGTTATGGAAATTCTGAGTTGTTGAATCTTTGGTAGCTCAAAATTGTTTAGAGATGTGTTTTCTTTTAATTTTTAAACGAACCACCCTCTTTAGTTAGCGCGTTAAAATGGGGTCATGAGTTGGACTCTCATCTATTTTTAGCAAAGCATATTTAAGCTTCTCCATGTACTCCTATGGATAGGTCTTGTGATTATAATGATTTGATTTATCAAATCAAAGTTGAAAACTCATTGGCCTAATGGATAAGGCATTTGACTTCTAATCAAGAGATTGTGGGTTCGAGTCCCATTGGAGAGTGTGCAAAAAGTGGAGTATGTTTTGTTGAAAGAATAATATTTTTTTTAAAGTACTAGAACATGTTGAAGCTTTTTTATTCAATTATTTTTTTTTTTAGTTAGTTTAGAGCATCCCCGTTTAGTGTGGTGGGAGGTCTTGAGTTCGACTCTCAATGAAAGCAAAGTGATAATGGTTGTATACCAAGGAGTTTCATTTTTCTCTTGCATCAAATGTCTTTATTGATATGCTAGGAAGAAGTGACTTGTACTTGGTTGTTTTACCCAATAATGCTTCTCTTGATATTTGGCAACATGCATTACGATGTGTTCTTCACTACTAATTTTTTTTCCGTTTAAGTGGCAATTGACTCGTGACCTCATCTACATATTGCTATAGCAAGAGACCGACGTGAGAATGATTGTTTAGATTCAATTATCTTGGATATCTACTCATTTACGGCATCTATCGTTTATCTTTTCTTGCCCATAAGACGTGGCTTTGACTACTAGTAGTAACTTTTGGCTTATATCTCAATTGGTTAGGTAATATTAAAAGGAAGATGCGTACTCATATGGCTTGGTTCTGTGATTATATTGTTGATTATCAAATCAAAATTGCAAGGCTCTCGTGGCCTAATGGATAAGGCATTTGACTTCTAATCAAGAGATTGTGGGTTCGAGTCCCATCGAGAGTGTGCAAAAGAAAGTGGAGGTGAAAGTGATATATGTTGTTATAATCTGAGGTGTTGAAGCTTTGGTAGCTCATTGTTTAGAGCACCCGTTTAGTAAGCGGGAGGTCTTGAGTTCGACTCTCAGCGAAAGCATATTTAAACGAAGCCGTGTACTCCTATGGATAGGTCTTGTGATTATAATGTTGATTATCAAATCAAAGTTGGAAGGCTCTCGTGGCCTAATGGATAAGGCATTTGACTTCTAATCAAGAGATTGTGGGTTCGAGTCCCATCGAGAGTGTGTAAAAAGAAAGTGGAGGTGAAAGTAATAATTTTATTTTAAACTGAGGTGTTGAAGCTTTTGTAGCTCAGTTGGTTAGAGCACCCGTTTAGTAAGCGGGAGGTCTTGAGTTCGACTCTCAATGAAAGCAAAGTGATAATGGCCTGCAAGGAGTTTCATTTCTAAATGCATCAAATCTCTTTATTGATATGCTAGGAAGAAGTGACTTGTACTTGGTTGTTTTACCCAATAATGCTTCTCTTGATATTTGGCAACATGCATTACGATGTGTTCTTCACTACTAATTTTTTTTCGTTTAAGTGGCAATTGACTCGTGACCTCATCTACATATTGCTATAGCAAGAGACCGACGTGAGAATGATTGTTTAGATTCAATTATCTTGGATATCTACTCATTTACGGCATCTATCGTTTATCTTTTCTTGCCCATAAGACGTGGCTTTGACTACTAGTAGTAACTTTTGGCTTATATCTCAATTGGTTAGGTAATATTAAAAGGAAGATGCGTACTCATATGGCTTGGTTCTGTGATTATATTGTTGATTATCAAATCAAAATTGCAAGGCTCTCGTGGCCTAATGGATAAGGCATTTGACTTCTAATCAAGAGATTGTGGGTTGAGTCCCATCGAGAGTGTGCAAAAAAAGTGGAGGTGAAAGTGATATATGTTGTTATAATCTGAGGTGTTGAAGCTTTGGTAGCTCATTGTTTAGAGCACCCGTTTAGTAAGCGGGAGGTCTTGAGTTCGACTCTCAGCGAAAGCATATTTAAACGAAGCCGTGTACTCCTATGGATAGGTCTTGTGATTATAATGTTGATTATCAAATCAAAGTTGGAAGGCTCTCGTGGCCTAATGGATAAGGCATTTGACTTCTAATCAAGAGATTGTGGGTTCGAGTCCCATCGAGTGTGTGCAAAAGAAAGTGAAGGTGAAAGTAATAATATTTTGTTTTAAAGCTGAGGTGTTGAAGCTTTTGTAGCTTTCGGTTGGTTAGAGCACCACCGTTTAGTAAGCGGGGAGGTCTTGAGTTTGACTCTCAATGAAAGCAAAGTGATAATGGCACTGCAAGGAGTTTCATTTTCTAAATGCATCAAATCTCTTTATTGATATGCTAGGAAGAAGTGACTTGTACTTGGTTGTTTTACCCAATAATGCTTCTCTTGATATTTGGCAACATGCATTACGATGTGTTCTTCACTACTAATTTTTTTTTTTTCGTTTAAGTGGCAATTGACTCGTGACCTCATCTACATATTGCTATAGCAAGAGACCGACGTGAGAATGATTGTTTAGATTCAATTATCTTGGATATCTACTCATTTACGGCATCTATCGTTTATCTTTTCTTGCCCATAAGACGTGGCTTTGACTACTAGTAGTAACTTTTGGCTTATATCTCAATTGGTTAGGTAATATTAAAAGGAAGATGTGTACTCATATGGCTTGGTTCTGTGATTATATTGTTGATTATCAAATCAAAATTGCAAGGCTCTCGTGGCCTAATGGATAAGGCATTTGACTTCTAATCAAGAGATTGTGGGTTGCGAGTCCCCATCGAGTGTGCAAAAGAAAGTGGAGGTGAAAGTGATATATGTTGTTATAATCTGAGGTGTTGAAGCTTTGGTAGCTCATTGTTTAGAGCACCCGTTTAGTAAGCGGGAGGTCTTGAGTTCGACTCTCAGCGAAAGCATATTTAAACGAAGCCGTGTACTCCTATGGATAGGTCTTGTGATTATAATGTTGATTATCAAATCAAAGTTGGAAGGCTCTCGTGGCCTAATGGATAAGGCATTTGACTTCTAATCAAGAGATTGTGGGTTCGAGTCCCATCGAGAGTGTGCAAAAAGAAAGTGGAGGTGAAAGTGATAATATTTTGTTTTAAACTGAGGTGTTGAAGCTTTTGTAGCTTAGTTGGTTAGAGCACCCGTTTAGTAAGCGGGAGGTCTTGAGTTTGACTCTCAATGAAAGCAAAGTGATAATGGCCTGCAAGGAGTTTCATTTCTAAATGCATCAAATCTCTTTATTGATATGCTAGGAAGAAGTGACTTGTACTTGGTTGTTTTACCCAATAATGCTTCTCTTGATATTTGGCAACATGCATTACGATGTGTTCTTCACTACAATTTTTTTTTTTTTGTTTAAGTGGCAATTGACTCGTGACCTCATCTACATATTGCTATAGCAAGAGACCGACGTGAGAATGATTGTTTAGATTCAATTATCTTGGATATCTACTCATTTACGGCATCTATCGTTTATCTTTTCTTGCCCATAAGACGTGGCTTTGACTACTAGTAGTAACTTTTGGCTTATATCTCAATTGGTTAGGTAATATTAAAAGGAAGATGCGTACTCATATGGCTTGGTTCTGTGATTATATTGTTGATTATCAAATCAAAATTGCAAGGCTCTCGTGGCCTAATGGATAAGGCATTTGACTTCTAATCAAAAGATTGTGGGTTAGTTGTTTGCTTTTTCTCCCTTTTTTGATATATGTTGTTATAATCTGAGGTGTTGAAGCTTTGGTAGCTTTCCTTTTAGATTTTTCTTTTATTTTTGTTTTGGGAGGTTTGATATTTTTGATACTAGCATTCAAGTTTAAAAGTTTTTTTCTTTCATTAATCATGCTTCCCTACGCTTGATTTTATTTTTAAAGTTTGTTTCCCTTTTTGACTTCTAATCAAAGATTCCCTTTGAGTCCCATCCCATTCCTTTGTGCAAAATCAAAACAAATTTTTTTGGAGGTGAAAGTTTATATGTTTTTTTTCCCTTTTCTTAATGAAAGCAAAGCTTAATGGTAGTTTCATTTGTTTTATTGATTGATTGCTAGGAAATTTTGCAATTTTTGTTTTTTTAAGGCATTTGCTTCTAATTTCATTTTGCAAGTCCATTTCTTTACTAATTAATTTTTTTTTTAAACTCATAATCAAAAAAGAATGATTGTTTATATTGTTGAATATTTCTTTTCCTTAGCTCATTTTTAGAGCAAATTGGCCTAATCCATAAGGCATTTGACTTCTAATATGGAAAGGAAATGCCTAATATTTTTCCTTTTTTATATTTTCTTGTTGATTATATTTTCAAAATTGAGAATGTTCTCTTTGCCTTCTTTCCCCTTTTAGAGCATTTTGACTTCTTAATCAATACTCCTATGGATAGGTCTTTGTGATTATAATGTTGATTATCAAATCAAAGTTTTGTGGCCTAATGGATAAGGCATTTGACTTCTAATCAAAGATTGTGGGAGTCCCATGAAAGTGTGCAAAAAAAGTTTTGAAAGTGAAAATAATTTTTTTTTTAAGCTGAGGTGTTGAAGCTTTTGTAGCTTCAGTTGGTTAGAGCACCCGTTTAGTAAGCGGGGAGGTCTTGAGTTCGACTCTCAATGAAAGCAAAGTGATAATGGCTTGCAAGGAGTTTCATTTCTAAATGCATCAAATCTCTTTATTGATATGCTAGGAAGAAGTGACTTGTACTTGGTTGTTTTACCAAATAATGCTTCTCTTGATATTTGGCAACATGCATTTACGATGTGTTCTTCACTACTAATTTTTTTTTTTTTCGTTTAAGTGGCAATTATTTCGTGACCTCATCTACATATTGCTATAGCAAAGAGACCCGGCGTGAGAATGATTGTTTAGATTCAATTATCTTGGATATCTACTCATTTACGGCATCTATCGTTTATCTTTTCTTGCCCATAAGACGTGGCTTTGACTACTAGTAGTAACTTTTGGCTTATATCTCAATTGGTTAGGTAATATTAAAAGGAAGATGCGTACTCATATGGCTTGGTTCTGTGATTATATTGTTGATTATCAAATCAAAATTGCAAGGCTCGTGGCCTAATGGATAAGGCATTTGACTTCTAATCAAAGATTGTGGGTTCGAGTCCCATCGAGAGTGTGCAAAAAGAAAGTGGAGGTGAAAGTGATATATGTTGTTATAATTTGAGGTGTTGAAGCTATGGTAGCTCATTGTTTAGAGCACCCGTTTAGTAGCGGGGAGGTCTTGAGTTCGACTCTCAGCGAAAGCATATTTAAACGTAGCCGTGTACTCCTATGGATAGGTCTTGTGATTATAATGTTGATTATCAAATCAAAGTTGGAAGGCTCTCGTGGCCTAATGGATAAGGCATTTGACTTCTAATCAAGAGATTGTGGGTTCGAGTCCCATCGAGAGTGTGCAAAAAGAAAGTGGAGGTGAAAGTAATAATAGTTTGTTTTAAGCTGAGGTGTTGAAGCTTTTGTAGCTCAGTTGGTTAGAGCACCCGTTTAGTAAGCGGGAGGTCTTGAGTTCGACTCTCAATGAAAGCAAAGTGATAATGGCCTGCAAGGAGTTTCATTTTTCATGCATCAAATGTCTTTATTGATATGCTAGGAAGAAGTGACTTGTACTTGGTTGTTTTACCCAATAATGCTTCTCTTGATATTTGGCAACATGCATTACGATGTGTTCTTCACTACAATTTTTTTTTTTTTTTTTGTTTAAGTGGCAATTGACTTCATTTTGACCTCATCTACATATTGCTATAGCAAGAGACCGACGTGAGAATGATTGTTTAGATTCAATTATCTTGGATATCTACTCATTTACGGCATCTATCGTTTATCTTTTCTTGCCCATAAGACGTGGCTTTGACTACTAGTAGTAACTTTTGGCTTATATCTCAATTGGTTAGGTAATATTAAAAGGAAGATGCGTACTCATATGGCTTGGTTCTGTGATTATATTGTTGATTATCAAATCAAAATTGCAAGGCTCTCGTGGCCTAATGGATAAGGCATTTGACTTCTAATCAAGAGATTGTGGGTTCGAGTCCCATCGAGAGTGTGCAAAAAAAAGTGGAGGTGAAAGTGATATATGTTGTTATAATTTGAGGTGTTGAAGCTTTGGTAGCTCATTGTTTAGAGCACCCGTTTAGTAAGCGGGAGGTCTTGAGTTCGACTCTCAGCGAAAGCATATTTAAACGAAGCCGTGTACTCCTATGGATAGGTCTTGTGATTATAATGTTGATTATCAAATCAAAGTTGGAAGGCTCTCGTGGCCTAATGGATAAGGCATTTGACTTCTAATCAAGAGATTGTGGGTTCGAGTCCCATCGAGAGTGTGCAAAAAGAAAGTGGAGGTGAAAGTGATAATATTTTGTTTTAAACTGAGGTGTTGAAGCTTTTGTAGCTTAGTTGGTTAGAGCACTCGTTTAGTAAGCGGGAGGTCTTGAGTTCGACTCTCAATGAAAGCAAAGTGATAATGGCCTGCAAGGAGTTTCATTTCTAAATGCATCAAATCTCTTTATTGATATGCTAGGAAGAAGTGACTTGTACTTGGTTGTTTTACCCAATAATGCTTCTCTTGATATTTGGCAACATGCATTACGATGTGTTCTTCACTACTAATTTTTTTTTTCGTTTAAGTGGCAATTGACTCGTGACCTCATCTACATATTGCTATAGCAAGAGACCGACGTGAGAATGATTGTTTAGATTCAATTATCTTGGATATCTACTCATTTACGGCATCTATCGTTTATCTTTTCTTGCCCATAAGACGTGGCTTTGACTACTAGTAGTAACTTTTGGCTTATATCTCAATTGGTTAGGTAATATTAAAAGGAAGATGTGTACTCATATGGCTCTCGTGGCCTAATGGATAAGGCATTTGACTTCTAATCAAGAGATTGTGGGTTCGAGTCCCATCGAGAGTGTGCAAAAGAAAGTGGAGGTGAAAGTGATATATGTTGTTATAATCTGAGGTGTTGAAGCTTTGGTAGCTCATTGTTTAGAGCACCCGTTTAGTAAGCGGGAGGTCTTGAGTTCGACTCTCAGCGAAAGCATATTTAAACGAAGCCGTGTACTCCTATGGATAGGTCTTGTGATTATAATGTTGATTATCAAATCAAAGTTGGAAGGCTCTCGTGGCCTAATGGATAAGGCATTTGACTTCTAATCAAGAGATTGTGGGTTCGAGTCCCATCGAGAGTGTGCAAAAGAAAGTGGAGGTGAAAGTGATAATACTTTGTTTTAAACTGAGGTGTTGAAGCTTTTGTAGCTTAGTTGGTTAGAGCACCCGTTTAGTAAGCGGGAGGTCTTGAGTTCGACTCTCAATGAAAGCAAAGTGATAATGGCCTGCAAGGAGTTTCATTTCTAAACGCATCAAATCTCTTTATTGATATGCTAGGAAGAAGTGACTTGTACTTGTTTGTTTTACCCAATAATGCTTCTCTTGATATTTGGCAACATGCATTACGATGTGTTCTTGACTACTAATTTTTTTTTCCGTTTAAGTGGCAATTGATTCGTAACCTCATCTACATATTGCTATAGCAAAAGACCGACGTGAGAATGATTGTTTAAATTCAATTATCTTGGATATCTACTCATTTACGGCATCTATTGTTTATCTTTTCTTGACCATAAGACGTGGCTTTGACTACTAGTAGTAACTTTCTTGACCATAAGACGTGGCTTTGACTACTAGTAGTAACTTTTGGCTTATATCTCAATTGGTTAGGTAATATTAAAAGGAAGATGCGTACTCATATGGCTTGGTTCTGTGATTATATTGTTGATTATCAAATCAAAATTGCAAGGCTCTCGTGGCCTAATGGATAAGGCATTTGACTTCTAATCAAGAGATTGTGGGTTCGAGTCCCATAGAGAGTGTGCAAAAAGAAAGTAGAGGTGAAAGTGATAATATTTTGTTTTAAACTGAAGTGTTGAAGCTTTTGTAGCTCAGTTGGTTAGAGCACCCGTTTAGTAAGCGGGAGGTCTTGAGTTCGACTCTCGCAAAAGCATATTTAAACGTAGCCGTGTACTCCTATGGATAGGTCTTGTGATTATAATGTTGATTATCAAATCAAAGTTGGAAGGCTCTCGTGGCCTAATGGATAAGGCATTTGACTTCTAATCAAGAGATTGTGGGTTCGAGTCCCATCGAGAGTGTGCAAAAAGAAAGTGGAGGTGAAAGTGATAATATTTTGTTTTAAACTGAGGTGTTGAAGCTTTTGTAGCTCAGTTGGTTAGAGCACCCGTTTAGTAAGCGGGAGGTCTTGAGTTCGACTCTCAATGAAAGCAAAGTGATAATGGCTTGCAAGGAGTTTCATTTCTAAATGCATCAAATCTCTTTATTGATATGCTAGGAAGAAGTGACTTGTACTTGGTTGTTTTACCCAATAATGCTTCTCTTGATATTTGGCAACATGCATTACGATGTGTTCTTCACTACTAATTTTTTTTTTCGTTTAAGTGGCAATTGACTCGTGACCTCATCTACATATTGCTATAGCAAGAGACCGACGTGAGAATGATTGTTTAGATTCAATTATCTTGGATATCTACTCATTTACGGCATCTATCGTTTATCTTTTCTTGCCCATAAGACGTGGCTTTGACTACTAGTAGTAACTTTTGGCTTATATCTCAATTGGTTAGGTAATATAAAAAAGGAAGATGTGTACTCATATGGCTTGGTTCTGTGATTATATTGTTGATTATCAAATCAAAATTGCAAGGCTCTCGTGGCCTAATGGATAAGGCATTTGACTTCTAATCAAGAGATTGTGGGTTCGAGTCCCATCGAGAGTGTGCAAAAGAAAGTGGAGGTGAAAGTGATATATGTTGTTATAATCTGAGGTGTTGAAGCTTTGGTAGCTCATTGTTTAGAGCACCCGTTTAGTAAGCGGGAGGTCTTGAGTTCGACTCTCAGCGAAAGCATATTTAAACGAAGCAGTGTACTCCTATGGATAGGTCTTGTGATTATAATGTTGATTATCAAATCAAAGTTGGAAGGCTCTCGTGGCCTAATGGATAAGGGCATTTGACTTCTAATCAAGAGATTGTGGGTTCGAGTCCCATCGAGAGTGTGCAAAAAAAGTGGAGGTGAAAGTAATAATAATATTTTGTTTTAAAGCTGAGGTCTTGAAGCTTTTGTAGCTCGGTTGGTTAGAGCACCCGTTTAGTAAGCGGGAGGTCTTGAGTTCGACTCTCAATGAAAGCAAAGTGATAATGAATGCAAGGAGTTTCATTTTAAATGCATCAAATCTCTTTATTGATATGCTAGGAAGAAGTGACTTGTACTTGGTTGTTTTACCCAATAATGCTTCTCTTGATATTTGGCAACATGCATTACGAGGTGTTCTTCTACTTTTTTTTCCAATCGATGTGGCAATTGACTCAAGACCTTTCTTCAATGAACCTCATCTTTACATTGCTCCCAAGCATGTACTATCCCGTCGTGAGAAGGATTAAGAGACAAAATCAAATTAGGATATGATGCTACATGCAAAAAATAAAATAAAGCTTTTTAGGGCCATTTTGCCCAAAATATGTGGAGAAAGGCAAACAAAACTAAAGTAGTAACTTTTGGCTCAAGAATCTCAAAGCATAGTTAGGTACATAAAAAGAGGAACGATAGTAGCACACACATAAAAAGAGGAAATTGGGGACATCCTATATTAAATTTTTGATTATGTCAAATCAAAATAATTTAGATAGTTGAGATCGCCTGATTGCATAATGGATAAGGCATTTGACTTCTAATCACCATGATTGGGGCCGAGTCCCACTTTAAGAGGGTGTGGAAAATGGAGAGAAAAGGGCAAATATGTTGTTACTAGAACTAAAAGGAACTTTGGGAAAGATCGAGAAGGAAAAGGAAAGGGAAAAGAGCACGAAAAAGGGAAAGAAAAAAAAATGGAGAAAAGGAAGGAAAAAAGGACACTATGAAAAGGAAAAGGGGAAAGGGTGGAGGACAAATAAGGGAAAAGAAAAGTGGAAGAGAGGAAAAAAGGAAGAAAAAAGGGCAACTTTCTTTTTTCACATCCTTGTTTCCCAATGAAACTGTTCTTCCCAAAGGGAAAAAGGGAAGATAAGAATGATGGAGAGAAGGAAAAAGGGCATGGAAAAATAGGAAAGGGAAGGAAGAAGGAAAAAGGAGGCAAAAAGGGAAAAGGGCATGAGGAAAAGGGAGAGGGAAATGAGAGAGGAAGGAGAAAGTGGCACGAGAAGAGGAAAAAGGGTGAGGAAAGGAAAAAGAAAGGGAAAAAGAGATGGTTGGAAAAGGGAAAAGGAAAAGTAAAAAGCAAAAAAAAAGAAGTGAGTAAAAACATGGATTAGGAAAAGAGGAAAAGGGAAAAAGGGAAGAGGGTGGGAAAAGGAGGAAAAGGGCATGTGAAAAAGGTGGAAAAATGGAATGGAAAAAAATTTTGGAAAATGGAAAAGAAAAAGAGAGAAGAAAAAAAAGGGTGGAAAGAGGAAAAGGGCATGGAAAAGAGAAAAGGATGAAAAAAAAGAAGGAAAAGGAAAAGGAAATGGGAGGCTGAAGGGGAAAGGGAAAGAAAAAGAAGAACACGAGGAATAAGGAGGGAAAATGGAAAAGAGGAAGGGAAAAAGGCATTTAAAAAAAAACAAGAAGAGGGTAAGGGTGAGGAAAGGGTAAAAATAAAGGAAAAAAGAGGGAATGGAAAAAAAAAAAAAAAAGAAAAAAAAAGGGGAATAGGGATGGGGAAAAGGGGAAGAGGGTAGGGAAAGGCGGAAGAAAAGCAAAAAAAAATGGAAAAAAGGAATGGAAAATACATGGGAAAAGGGGAAAAGGAAATGGAAAAGGAAAGGAAAGAGAAAAGAAGTTGGGAAGGAAAGAGATGTTGGCATTTGCCCCTTTTCTGTTCCCTTTCCTTTGGGGAAAAATGAAAAAAAAGAAGGAAAGGGAAAAGAAAAAGGAGGCGGAAAGGGGGGAAGGAAAGGAAAAAGGCATGAGAAAAAGGAAGAAGGCTCCTGGGAAAAATCCCTTTTGAGACTTTGTTGATAAAGAAGAAGAGGGTGAGGAGGAGGAAGAAAACATAAAAAAAAGGTGGGGAAAAGGAATGCAAAAAGGGCCTTGAGAAAAGGGAAGGGAAAAGAGAAAAGCAAAAAAGGAATGGGAAAAGAAAGGGAAAAAGAGCATGAGAAAAATGGAAGGGTGGAGAAAGGTGAAAAGTGAAGGAAAAAAGCCACAAAAAAGGAAAAGGGAAAGGGAAAAATGAGAAGGAGAAAAGGAAGGAAAAGAGGAGGGAGAAGAGGGGTAAAAGAAAAAAAAAAAAAAAAAGAGAAGGAGAAAAGTAAATTTTTTGAAAAAATAAGAAAAGGGAAAAATTTCCTTGTAAGAAAATGAGGAAAGCCCTCTTGGTTGTTTTAGAGCTTGGGAAGGTTTCAAATGCACAAAAACCTCTTATTTCCCTAGGATATGATGGACTCTTTGGTTACTTCTGAATAGTTTTCCATCCACAAAATGTTTTAACATTTTATCCAAAGAAACCTTGGGCATTGTTATTAAAATTAGTCCTATATTATAAACTTTTTAGATTACTATGTCTTGCATCAAACCCTAATTTAGATAGTTGAGATGGCCTGATTGCATTTGAACCTCGAGATTGTGAGACAACTTCCCACCACCATGATTGGCCATGCGATCTCTTAAGAGGAAAGTAAAAAATGGCAAGAGAAAAGGGCAAAGTGAGAGGAAAAAAAGGCTTTGTAAAAGGGAAACACGGAAAAATGTGAAGACGGCCGTTTAAAAAGGGTGACTAAAGCATAAAAAGGGGAAGATAAGAATGGTGAGAGCAAAAAAAAGGGCATGGATTAAAAAGAAAGGAAAAAAAGGAAAAAGGAGGAAAAAGGGAAAAGGGCATGAGGATTTTAAAGAGGGAAATGAGAGAGGAAGGAGAAAGTGGCACAAGAAGAGGAAAAGGGGAGGAAAGGAAAAAAAAGAAAGGGAAAAAGAGATGGAAAAAGGGCAAAGGAAAAAGCGAAAAGCAAAAATTTGCCAGGAAACATGGAATAGGAAAAGAGGAAAAGGGAAAAGGAGAAGAGGGTGGGAAAAGGAGGAAAAAGGGCATGTGAAAAAGGTGGAAAAATGGAATGGAAAAAATGTGGGAAAATGGAAAGAAAAAGAGAGAAGGAAAAAAAGGGTGGAAAGGACACGTATGAAAAGGGCATGGAAAAGAGAAAAGGATGAAAAAGAAGGAAAAGGAAAAAGGAAATGTTTAAGAAAAGGAAAGGGAAAGAAAAAAGAACACGAGGAATAAGGAGGGAAAATGGAAATCAAGGAAGGGAAAAAAGGGCATGGAAAAACTGGAAGAGGGAAAGGGTGAGGAAAAGGGTAAAATAAAGGGAAAAAGAGCATGGGGAAAGGAAAAGAAAAAAGAAAAAGAGGAATAGGACGGGGAAAAGGGGAAGAGGGTAAGGAAAGGTGGAAGAAAAGGCAAAAAAAAAAGTGGAAAAAAAGGGAATGGAAAAATACATGGGAAAAGGGAAAAGGAAAAGGAAAAAGAAAGGGAAAGGGAAAGGGAAAGGAAAGGGGAAAGGGAAAGGGAAAAGGAAAGGAAAGAGAAAAGGAAAGAGGAAAAGGGCTCCTGAAAATGGAAAGGGTGGGGAAATGATGAAAAAGAAGGAAAGGGAAAAGGAAAAAAGGAGGCTACCAAAAAGGAAAGGAAAAAAAGGCAAATGGAAAGGAAAATGGAAAAAGAGACATGAGATAAAGAAGAAGAGGGTGAGGAGAGGAAGAAAAAAAAAAAAAAGGTGGGGAAAAGGGAATGCAAAAAAGGGCATGAGAAAAGGAAGGGAAAAGAGAAAAGCATAAAAAGGAATGGGAAAAGGAAATTAAAAAAAAAGATCATGAGAAAAATGGGAAGGGTGGAGAAAGGTGAAAAGGGAAGGAAAAAGCAAAGCCAAAAAAAAGGGAAAGGAAAGGAAAATGAGAAGGAGAAAAGGAAGAAAAAAGAGGAGGGAGAAGAGGGTAAAAAAAAAAAAAAGAGAGAGAAGGAGAAAAGTAAATGAAAGGGAAAATAAGAAAAGGAAAAAGAAAGCGAAAGAAAAATGAGAAAAAAAAGATATGCATGATAGAGCAATCAGGAAGGTTATCAAATGCACAAAACCTCTTATAGCCTAGCAATGATGGATTGATTTTCTATTATATTAGATGTATAAAAAAATGAGTCCTGAGTCAATAGGTTTCCATCCACAAATGTTCCTTAACATTTGTTCAAAGACTTCTAATTGGCACTATTACTAGTGTTAAAATATAATCCCATATTATTAGCATTTATTTTACACCTTTTTAATGTATTATTTTACCCTTTTTTTCTAATTCCCCTCCACTTTTTTTTTTATGCTTGAATTTTAAAATCATTTATTTTACAATTTCTTTTTTCAACGATTATTTTACCCTTTTTTTCAAATACCCCCTTTTTTTTTCATGTTTGAATTTTAAACTTTGGTACATACCTTTGAGATTAGAGTTCATTTGTCCTTTTTGACTTACTCCCAACGCCAAAGAGATAATGCCATAGTTACTACTAGTAGTCCATTGACGTCTTATGGGCTCTTTGTTGATATGCTAGGAAGATGACTTGTGGTTATTTGACCCAAAAATCAAGCTCTTGATGTTGGACAATCATTCTCAACAGTCGATAGTTGCTATTTGGCAATATGTGGGCTTGGGTTTCACTCTCAATTGCCCAAAGGGTTTGGTATCCAAGAGTTGGATGATCAATTAATTTAGCTTGGACTCATTTTTTATAAATTTAATTAATTGAAACCAAGCCTATCATTTGCTAGGCTTTCCCTTCTCTTGCTGGAACATATCCTTTTTTTCTCATTTTCTTACACACTAATTTTTTACCCCTTTTTTATTTAGAGGGGCCATGCAAGACCTTTTCCCTTTTGTATAGCAAAGGTTGTTTGGCGGTAAAGAATGATCCTTCCTCTTCTCCTTATCCTTTTTCCCTTTCCTTTTTTTCGGCGGGCTTTAGGGTATTCTTCCTCCCACCCTCCCATTGTCTAGTAATGCCTTTTTTCCCTTTTTCTCAATTGGTTTCTCAAGTAAAAGGGAAGGTGAGGGCGCTTCCGGGATGGGAGCTAGCCTTTTTCACCGTTGTAGCTTATGTAAGGGAGCCTCACCCTCTTCTGCATAAGATTTGAATTCCCTCTTTTTGAGGAGGGGCCTTCTTTCCAGCTATAAGATAATTTTTAGTTTCCTTTTTTCCTTTAAGAATATGATTTTTTCTTTCTTTTCCTTCATTTGTGGACTTTCCGAAAACCTCTTGGCCGCAGGATGCAACGAGTGGACCTTTTCCTTGGGCTGCCTCCATTCCTTTTCTCTTTAAAAGATGACTAGTGTTTATTTGTATGGATATGTCAAATTTAGATGATGAAATCAAAGCCCTTTTTTTTACTGGCAAGGGAGAGCATTCGGATTTCACCCGACATCTATGGGACCCTGGAATCGGGCTTCTTTCCGGTTGCAAAACCGAACCTTTTGTAGTTAATTTTTTTTCCTATTTTCTCGCGGTATTATCTTGAGCTATCGGATTTGGCTTTCGAGGAGCCTTTTTCATTTTCTTTTCCTGGCGGCTTTCGCCTTGGAGCCCTTTGGACCGCTTTTCGGGCCTCCCCTTTCCTTTGACTTTTCCCAGCCTTCTTCAGATTCTTTTTCTTTTTTTTTTTTTTTACGTGGCCTAACCCTATGGAGTTTTGGATTTTCTTTTCCTTTCCGGATTGGCTGGGTGGATTTTTCCATGGGTATGTGTATGGAGGAAATGGAGAAATTTTTTGGCCCCTATGACAAACCCCCTTTCTATCATTCTCAGACAGAGGTTGCTATTCCCTTCGACTTTTTAGTGGAGAAGAGAACAATGAGGGATTTATAGTTTCCATGTTCGACTTTTCCCAGAAGAGGAGAATGGTCTTATATTTTTTTATTGGTTATTTATTTAATTATCATTTTAATTAAATTATTTATAATTAATTAAATTAATTATTGATTATATTTTGATAATATGTATTTTAACCCCAATGCATATGTTCCCTCTTATTTTTTGGCTTTCCCCTTTTCCCTTCCCTTTCCTCTTCACCTTTCAGTTTTCCCTTGCCCCTCCCACTTTTCTTTTACCCTTTAGATCTTTCCTTTTTTCCTGTCCCTTTTTCCCCCTTTTCTCCCTTGCCCCTTGTTCCAAGCCTTCTTCCCCCCTTTTCCCTTTTTCCTTCTTGGCCCTTTTGAAAATTTTTCCCCTTCAAGTCCGGGTTATATCCTCTTAAAACCTAGCAGCTTTCTCAACTATTTATTTGAGGGATCATTACAAGAAAATATTATGAACCATGATCTCAACCATGTTATATGATGTGGAGTTTTTTGATGTCAATATGAGTCCCATTTTCAGTCCGAGTCCCAAAATTCAAGATTTGTCCCACTTTAATTAAATACGACTTAAGGGCAAAAGGGAAGGCAGAAAGAGCATGCAAAAAAAAGGGAAAAGGGAAAGGGTGAAGAAAAGAAAGGGAAAAGGTTAGAGAGAAAAGGTGAGGAAAGAGGAGAAGGAAAGGGGAAAATGGCATAGAAAAAGGGACAGAGAAAGGGGAAAAGAAAAAGAGAGGGGGAAAGGGAAGATAAAAGGCACCGAGAAAAAAGAAAGAGGGAAAGGGTGGGAAAAGGAGGGGAAAAAAGGTGGAGAGCAAGGAATGGAAAAAGAGGAAGAGAGGAAGGGGAAAAGGGGACGAGAAAAAAGGGCAGAGGGGAAAAGATGAGGAAAGGGAAAAAAGGAAGGGAAAAAGAGCATGGGAAAGGAAAAAAAAAGGGAGAAAAGGGGAAAGAGGAAGAGGGAAAAGGCGGAGGAGGATGGGAAAAAAAGGAAAAGGGACACATAAAAAAGGTGGAGAAAAATGCGAATGAAAAGAGGCATAAGAAAAGGGAAAGGGAAAGCGAAAATGAAAAGGAGGGAGGAAAGGGAAAGGGAAAGGGAAAAAGGGCATGGAGAAAAGCGAAAGGGTGGGAACGGGAAGGGAAATGAAAAAAGAAAAGGGAAGCAGAAAGGGGAGAAAAAAGGCACCAGGAAAAGGGGAGAGGGAAATGGGAAAAGAGAAGGGGAAAAGAGCACAGGATAAAGAGGAAGAGGGTGGGAAAGGAAGAAAAGGGCCACATGAAAAGGTGGGGAAAAGAGTAGAAAAAAAGGCATGGGAAAAGGAAAAAAGGAAAGGAAAAGAAAGGGGAAAAATGGGAAGGGTGGGAAAACGATGAAGAGGGAAGAGAAAAAGCCTATCAGAGAAAGAGAAAGGGAAAGGGAAAAAGGGGAAGGGGGGGAAGGGAGGGAAGGAAGGGGAAAAGATAACGTGCAGGAAAAATAAGAACAAAGGGAAAAAGAAAAAGGAAAGTGTGTATAATGAGGAAAAGGGGAAACATAGAATAGAGTAAAAAGCAAAGGGAAGGGTATTAAATGCACAAAAACCTTTTACAGCTCAGCAGCACTGGGCTTGGTTTCTATTATATTGATTTATGAAAAGAAGACTGGGCTGAATAGGTTTCCATCCACATAGGTTCCCAACTTAGGCCCAGCAACGTTGGGCACCATACTAGTAACATTATAATATAAGATAATTATGGTGGCATTCAATTTGATTGTAACAAAGAACATGGGCATAACACTAGCAACGTTATAAATTGTCTTCTGTTTTGTTTTGTCAAAATCCATCCAAGTTGCATTTAACAAATTCCATCCCTTATCAAGTACTTTGTGAAACTCTTGCTGGTTATGGTTTTAGAATGCATGCATACCTTCATGGTTACCATTTTTGTAGTTTGGTACATCACCATGTCTATAGCACATACAAATACCTTCAGGTGTAGCATACACATTATACACATTGGTGATAAACACAATCCATGCATAACATATTTACATAATGAATCTAAAAGCTATACATATTTACATAATGCATAACATATTTACACAATTTTCTAAAAGTTATACAATTTGCTTAGCTCAAAGGGTTTATACGGTTGTTCATTGTGCCAACAAGTGTTATAAATACAATTAATATGAAAAAGACCTTATGTTTGTAAATATCTCATGGACTAGATAACACATCCATATCTTATTCAAGGCTACCAGATTTCGTAGTTTGATTTACTTCGTTCATGGAAAGGCCCAAGGCAAGGGGTTCATGATGCACAGATCATACCAAAAGATGCTATCAAGTCTCAAAGAGATAGGGCAGGCACAATGGACAATGTTACCTTTTTATAGGGAGCCAAGCTAAAACTTGCATTCCTGGTCTACATTTTGAGAAATGATAGAGTTACTGGTAAGATATCCATTTTGTTTTTGGATCGCTTTAGACTTTCTTGTTTATGTATTGGCACCATTCTTAGGAGCAATTCTCAACCTGATATATTCTTGGTTCCATATAATTGCACTTGCCCCATTGGCCTCAAAAAGCATATAAGTATTTGTGATGTTCATTCTAAACATCATATAATCAATCAAATATGATTCTTAAATATCTTTTCTCCTTATGGTTTATGATATACATGTCATTTTATAAAATTTGAAGAACTCTGAGGATGTAACATGCAACTTATAGATGAAGCATGCGATCTTATCAACCATGGCATCCATATGTAGCATTTTAGAGCTTGATTAAGGCATGCTTTCATAAAGCAGTGCATCCAAGTAGGATGGTCGCACTCTTATATTGCAATATCTAATAGCAGAATACACATTACCCCCTAATTGCAATTGTATTGGATGTAGGATCTTCACATCAAGCTGAGAGATGTTCCTAAAGTTCTTTCAATAGGTTCTTCATGATGCAGATCCCTTGAGGCTGATGAACATAAACTCTATAGTTTTAGATTGCATAAAAGATGTTCTCTATTTGTGTGTACATTCAGTATATTTGTTTTAAGATTTTCTTGAGCAATTCTTAGACCAAGAAGTAAACACGTTTTGTACAAGTTATATTCCGTTTACACTTGAAAGATAACGTTTGTTCTCTATCTATATGTGTATTGCATCTGAAACATGCATTCCACATATCTACGATTAATGCCCGGCGATGTTTTAAGATTTTGTTGAGCAATTCTTAGACCAAGAAGTAAACACGTTTTGTACAAGTTATATTTCGTTTACACTTGAAAGATAACGTTTGTTCTCTATCTATATGTGTATTGCATCTGAAACATATATTGTCATAAATGCATTCCACATATCTACGATTAATGCCCGGCATCGCCGGGCACACGTTTCTAGTCAACATTATAATCACAAGAGCTATCCATAGGAGTACACGGCTTCGTTTAAATATGCTTTCGCTGAGAGTCGAACTCGAGACCTCCCGCTTACTAAACGGGTGCTCTAAACAACTGAGCTAGTACCAAAACTTCAACACCTCAGATTATAACAACATATATCACTTTCACCTCCACTTTCTTTTGCACACTCTCGATGGGACTCGAACCCACAATCTCTTGATTAGAAGTCAAATGCCTTATCCATTAGGCCACGAGAGCCTTGCAATTTTGATTTGATAATCAACAATATAATCACAAAACCAAGCCAAATGAGTATGCATCTTCCTTTTAATATTACCTAACCAATTGAGATATAAGCCAAAAGTTACTACTAGTAGTCAAAGCCACGTCTTATGGGCAAGAAAAGATAAACAATAGATGCCGTAAATGAGTAAATATCCAAAATAATTGAATCTAAACAATCATTTTCACGTCGGTCTCTTGCTATAGCAATATGTAGATGAGGTCACGAGTCAATTGCCACTTAAACGAAAAAAAAATTAGTAGTGAAGAACACATCATCTTATATTATAATGTTATACCGTAAGTGCGTAGTGCACCGAGCCCTAATTTGAACTTATATTATCTTATATTATAATGTTATTGTGTAAGTGTTGGACCCAGCCCTAATTTGGGCGGCCCAGATTTGATGAAATCAATGGAGGAGATGATGCCACGTCATTACAGAGTTTGGCTTTTTTTTTGCCGTGGTTCGCGGGAGGGCGGCAAGAGCACTTTCGAGCATCCGGGCTCCTCCTCCGTAACGCACCTTCTAGGGCAGATTGATCCCAACGTCAAGTTTATCCGTAAGTTTCGCTCACTCTTAGTTTAGGTCGCCGCCAAAATTTTTCTCATGTTCTTAAGAAAATGGCATGAGCTTTGTAATGGGCTTGAAAAATGTCGGGCGGCCAAGGGAAAAGTCCCCGGCTATCTATATCGGAAGAGCATCATATGATGCTGCCGGGCAACGCTCCGTCTGCGGGCCTAACTTCCTCGGACACCAAGGAATACATGCACCGAGCCCGATGCAATGGTGGTTCCGTGGAGCTTCCGCAAAGAAACTCAACAGCTTATTAGGTAAGTGTAGGTCTCTCATGGAGAAATTAGAAACAACGAATTTGTGACTTGCTTTGTATAGGAGGCATCCGCTTCTACCATTGTAAGGTCGGATTTGCTAAGGTGACAAAGAGATCCGCTTCCAAAGCATTGTTGATTACTTTCGTAAGGTACTTTTGTTCTCGCGACACATGTATTATCTCGATAAAAGAAATAAAGAAGCACCCAGCCTACTTTAGAAGGCATATTAAAAATAGAAGCAATGAATGTATCCGCACATTTTAAGTTTTGCTCAAGAACAAGGGTGAATAGAAGCAACGTTTTTTACATGACTCCACCATTAAAAAGAGCAGCTTGAAGAGCGGATTGTGGCAAGAGTTACCATTGGCAGAGAGCAGCTTGAAGAGCGGATTGTGGCAAGCCGTGGAGGCATTACTAAAAAAAGCCGTGGAGGCAATTGTAAGATAATGTAGAAAAATATACATCCGCTAAGTTTTGGTGCTTGCAAGCCGCTTAGGTAGCCACTCTATTCCTTTCTTTTCCATTGTTATCTCCTTTGCATCTCGCAAGATATAAGTTATGTCTACTTCACGAAATACCTTTGCTAAGCCGCTTTCTTGACTTAAAGATAGAATTTTCTTCTTATGGCGGTTTTCCTTAAACGTTAAGGTGGATTATTTAGGTTTGATCATGCTAATTCAAGGTGGAAGCACTCATATTGCAACTAAGTGTAATGCCTTATTTTCAAGAGCCACACTATGATATCAAACATGGCTCAACTTCTTTGGTCGCAAACATGATAGTTCACTTTTTCAAAGCATCATCATAAGCATGCCTCTCAGATATGACCAGTTTTGTTCTCTAAAAGATTACATGTAGAAATGTATGACGATGCAATCAATCATGTCTCCTTGAAGTAGCATAGTGCCTTGGTCTTTATGTATTCTAGGAAATACCTTCACCATTAGAAGGGAAAAAAATAGGTGCAATTTAACCGCTTCATCTAAAAACGGTGTATGGTTTTCATTTGAGTTCGCTTTGTTGTTGGCTCAAACATTGTGAAGTTATGGGTACGCGTAAAATACCTTTGCCGAGCCAATGCTTTCATAAGGCATATTTGAGGCCGCATATTTAAGTCTATTTAATATATCACAGATGGTTATAGCATTCAACAATGTCATGGCCCCTTGAATGAAGGAGTTGGAAATACATGTTGTGCATATAAGCTTTAAAATGGATACCCCAAAGGTGATGAAATACAAAACCCGCAAGATTTTCGAGATTCCTTTGGGTCGCCTATCACAGCTTTTGATGTTCTGAGATCAATCTCAAGGACTATAAAATCTTTTGTCAGGTGTCATGAATTATGGCATTAAAACTGAAATCACAAAATATTTTTATTCTACAAAGTAGACGAGTTTACTTGCATATGATTTTATATACACTGCTACAAGTACAAGGCTAGCAATGGACCTAACAGATGTTGAACTCTTGGTTGATGATGAGGTAACTACCAAAGAGAAAATTAAGAGCATAGAAAGGAAAGAGTTACTTCTAAAGAATGGCTTGGCTGGTGAAAACTACTTATATCTATTGTCTTAGTACGAATGAGGGATTGTGCATAGAGATTTGAAGTCACATGATTTGGTATAACAACAAAAAGATTATAGATCTTTTGTTGTAGCATAACAACAAAAGTTGATTTTCTTTGTTTATCCGTGTAAAATCAATTTTCTTTGTATCATATTCTGGAACATTTTCTAATGCATCTACCTTCATGGTGCACATGGCTTTCATTTTTTGTCTATACTTACACGAGAATAAGATGCTACGTGGTCATGTAGTACCATGGACAACCATGATTACTTTTGATGTTGAAAGTGAAAGGCAACCCAATATTTTAGCAAATCAATCACCAAACCATATAGATTCCTCAAATATGTTATGTCCTCGAAGGCTAGAATAATCCATGCATTGGAGATGCATATTATCATGACCTATAGGTCGGATAGTCCATTTTTCCTATGGGACAGTGTTTAGTACCAAAAAACAAATCTTATAAGTGCATGGTGAAAGTCATTAATTGTTTACAATCATCATATCTTTGCATGTCATTTCTCTCGAGTCTTTTTTAACTTAGCAAATGATTTGCTACATTCACAACAAGTTCCCAACGTTTATAAGTTCTCCGATTACGCCCAGCAACGCTGGGCACCATTACTAGTAATGTTATACCGTAAGTGCGTAGTGCACCGAGCCCTAATTTGAATGGCCGAGATCATCTGGATGCATCCGAAGGCCTAGATTTATTGCACGACTTACCAACACTGTGATTGGTCATGCTTCGATCTCTTAAGGGGAAAGGGTAAATGAAAAGGGGGAAAAGGAAAAGGGAAGTGGAAAGAGAGAATGTGAAGGGCAAAAAGGCATGGGGAAAAGGCAAAAGGGTAAAAGGAAAAGGGTGGGGATAAGAGAAGAGAAAAAGGCATGGAAAACGAAAAAGGGAAAGGGAACCTGGGAAAAGGGCACGAGGGAAGGAGGAAGAGATAAAGTGGAAAAGGTAAATGGAAAGGGCATGAAAAAAAAAAAAGGAAAGAGGAAAAGGTTAAAAAAGGAGAAAATGAAGGAGAAAAAAAGCATGGAAAAGGGGAGGAGAAAAAAAGCATGGGAAAAGGAAGGAGCATGGGAAAAGGGGGAAAAAGAGGAAAAAGGAAGGGACAATGACATAGGAAAAGGGAAATAAAAAGAGAGGGAAAGGGAAGGGAAAAAATGCATCAAGAAAAGGGGAAGAGTGAAAGGTTGGAAAAATGGGGGAACAAGAAAAGGATGGGGAGAGGGGAAAAGAAAAGGGCATAGAAAAAGGGAAAGTGAGAAGAAAGAAAAAGGAAAGGGAAAAGGGAAAAAGGGAACCTAGGTAAAGGTCACAAGGAAAAAGAAAGAGGGAAACGAGAAAAGGGAAGGGGGGAAGGGCATGAGAGAAAAGGGAAGAGGAAAATGGTGAAGAAAGGGAAAAAAGAAAAAAGGGAAAAGAAAAGGGCAAGAGAGAAAGGGTGGGGAAAAGATGAAATGGGTATAGGAAAATAAGAGAATAAAAGAAATGTGCAAAAGGCATGGAAAAGGGGAAAAGGAAAAGGAAAGGAAAGGAAAAAGTGCACGTGAAAAGGAAAAAGGAGGAAAAGGAAGAAAAATCCATCAAGAAAAGGAACGGAAAAAAGAAAAGGGAAAGGGAAGCAGGGGAGTGATGGAGGGGAGGGAAAGGGAAAAGGAATGAGGAAAGGAAAAGAGAAAAGAAAAAAGGAAGGGTTGAAAGAAGGGAAAAATGGAAGAGGGAAAAAAGGGAAAAGGAAGCACGGGAAAAAATAGAAAGAAGAAAATGGTGGGAAACAGGGGAAATGGGAAAAGGGAAATGGAAAAGGGGGGAAAGAGAGAGAGAAAACGGAAAAAGGAAATGAGAGGAAATGGAAAAGGGAAACGGGAAAAGGAAATGAGGAAATGGAAAGGGGAAGAGAAAAGGAGCATGGAGGAAAAGAGGGAAAAGGGGTGAGGAGATGAGAAAAGGAAGGTAAAAAGGGCATGGAAAACAGGGAGGGAGAAAAGAAAATGGAAGGGAAAAGGGCACACAAAAAAAAGGAGGAAAAGAGGGAAAAGGAGGAAAAGAGAAGGGGAAAAAGGAGGAAAAGAGTGGGGAAAGAGTAAATGGTTGAGAAAAGGGAAGACATGGAAAAAGGTGGGAAAAGAAAAGGCATAAAAAGAGAGAATGGGAAGGAAAAGGGCAAAGAAAAAAGAGAAGAGGAAAAAAGGTGGAGAAGGAGAAAAGGGAAGGGAAAAGGATATCTTGAGGGAAGGGGAAGGAAAGGAATGGGAAAACAAGGAAACATTTGAGAAAGACGAAAAAAAAAAAGAAAAAAAAAAAAAAGTAGAGAAAATAAGAAAAAATGAAACGCGGATAGAGCAAAGGAAAAGGGAAAGAAAAGGGATAGGGCTTTTTTCATCATCGATCCCAAAGCAAGTTAAAGTTCTCAACTTATGCCCAAAACGCTGGGCACCATTACTAGTAATGCATGTTGCCAAATAATCAAGAGTGAAGCATTTTTGGGTAAAACAACCAAGTACAAGCGGAGGTCTCGAGTTTGACATTTCAATAAAGCATATTTTTTTTGGATATTTAACTACGGATAGGTCTTGTGATTATAGTGTTGATTATTTGAGGGCAAAGTGAAATGCTTTGGGTGGCCCTATCCCTTTTCCTTTCCTTTCCCTTTGATCTATCCCGCATTTCATTTTTTCTTATTTTCTCTCCTTTTTTTTCAAAAGAAAGTGGAGGTAAAAAGTGATAAGTTTTTGTTTTCCCTTCTCCTTTTTCCCCTTGATCTTTTTCCCTTCCCTTTGCTCTTTTGCCACCTTTTTGAGGTCTTGAGTTCCCTTTTCAACGAATCTTTTAGTGATAATCTTTTCCCAAGGATTTTCCATGTCTTAAATTTTCTCAACCATTTACTTTTCTGATTTTCCATGCCTATTTCCCCTTTTTTTTTGGTTGTTTTTCCCACTCTTTTTTTTTTTGATTTTTTTTTTCCATTTTTCTTTTGTCCTGTTTTCCATGCCCTTTTTTTTCCTTTTCCATCTCCTCACCCTTGACTCCCTTCCCTATTTCTATGTTCGTTTTTTTTCTCTTGATTTTTTCCATTTTCGATTTTCTTTTTCCGCTGCCTTTCCATTTTCCTCTTTTTCTTTTTCCCTATCTCTTTTCTTTTTCTTTTCCATAAGATGCCCTGACTTCCTACTTAGTCCCTTCTATTTTTATACCTCTTTTTCTTTCCATTTTCCTCTTGCTTTCAATTTCCTCCTTTTCCACCTTGGTTCCTTTGATGGATTTTTTCTTTATTTTTTTTTTTCAAATGCGACTTTTTTTCTTCTTCCCCCTTCTTTTGTGACGCCTCTTTTGACTTTTCAAGAGTTTTCTTGGGTTTGAGTCCCTCCCCAGGTGTGCCCTTTTTCCCTCATTATGTCGCCGCGAATTTGAGGGGTTGAAGTTTTTCCTTTAGGATTGCACCTTTCCACCTCGGCCTTTCCTTCCTTTCCTTTTACATTTCCAAGAGGCACATATTTAAACGAATATGTTTTCTTTTGGATAGGTCTATCCACATTATGTTTTTACAAAGACCCTTTCTCTACTGGCCTTTTTTGATAAGGCTTTTGACTATTAATCAAGAGATTGTTCCTTTGGTCTCATGAGTGTTCCAATTCCCTTTTCTTGTTTCCCTTTAACTTTTTTTCGGGCATACCTTTTTGGCTTAGGTTCCTTTCCCATCCTTTTTTGGTTTCCTTTATCTTTCTTCTCACTTTCCTTATTTCTTCCCTTCTCCCCAAATCCTTTTCTTGTTCGATCTTTTTAGCCTCTTCCTCATAATCTTTTACATCTTCCCTGCTAGGAAGAAGTGACTAAGGAGGTTGTTTTTCCCCACCTTTGATGATCTTTTCCGCCTTTTTCAAAGGCTTTTTCCAGGAGGACTTTTCAATGCCATTTTCCCTGACTTTTTAACTTTCTTCAATTGCTTTACTTCACCTCCCTTTTCCCGTGCCCTTTTTTTTCTTCAATTTTCCATGGATATCAACTCATGGTCCCCTTTCTTTAAAACCCCCTTCTTCTTGCCCCGTGTGGCTTTCCCCTACTAGTTCCGAACTCATATCTCAATTGGTGCCCTTTTCCCCGTGCCCTTTCCCGGACCTTTTCATATGGCTTTTTTCTTTCTTTACATTGTTGATTATTCAAATCAAAATTTCTCTTCTCTACCCTTGGATCCTGGCCTGACCCCTAAGCTTTTCAGGGTTTTCCCATGCCTTTGTGCCCTTCATATTCTCTCTTAGTCTATGTTGATACTCTTGGTGTTTTTCATAAAGCTGGCATTGTTTAGCACCCCTTCCCAAGATCAAAGGACCAATCATAGAGATACATCATCCAATAAATATATTAAGAACGGAAGAACAAGATCTATGGATAGGTCTTATGATTTAATGTTGATGCATCAAACCCTAATTTAGATGCATGCAGATCGGCCTTGATTGGATTTGAAGTTGGCATTTGCTCGCACAACTTCTATTCTTCAAGAGATTCGTGGGGTTCGAGTTTAATCGGAAAGGGAAAAAGAAAAAATTTGAAAGTGGGAGGCTTCTTCTTGTTTTAAAGGCCAATTCTGAGAAGCTTTTGAAAAAGGAAAGGGAAAAGAGCCTAAAATCTGTGAAAGAAAAGAAAGGGTCTTGAGTTTGAAGGAAAAAGACACTATGGTGATAATGGAAAAGGGGGTTTCATTGAGGACCATTAAGGGAAAAGAAAAGGGGAAGGGAGGAAAAAGAAGTCAAAGGGGCTTGGTTGTTTGAAGGCCTAAAAGTTTTGTGTCGAAGGGAAAAGGGGAAGATAAGAATTCTTCACTACTGGGGGAAAAAAGGGCTTGGAAAATAAAAAGGGAAGGAAAAAGGAAAAAGGCGGTAAAAAAGGGGAAAAGGGCATGATACAAGTTATCAGGGAAATGAGAGGAAATTCAAGGATCTGGCCTGCCCAGAAGAGGAAAATGGTAGGAAAGTAAAAAAAGTTTATTGAAAAAGATTGGAAGGGAAAAGGAAAATCAAAATTTGATGTGTTAAAACATGGAATAATTTTGGAGGAAAAGGGAAAAGGGGAAGAGGGTCGGGAAAAGGATAAAAAAAGGGTTTTTAGAAAAAGGTGGAAAAAATGGAATGGAAAATTATCTTGGAAAAATGGAAAGGAAAAGTGAGGAGGAAAATAATGTTGGAAATCGAAATAATTGGAAAAGGGCATGAAAAAGAGAAAATGATGAAAAAAGAAGGAAAAGGAAAAAGGAAATGGTTAAAAGGTAAAATTAAAAAGAAAAAAATCTATGGGAATTTGGAGGGAAATGGGAAAAGAGGAAGGGAAATTATCAAAAAAACCGAAGAGGGAAAGGGTGATAATGGATAAAAATAAAGTGTTTTAACATGGGAAAGGGAAAAGAAAAAAAAAAAATTGGGAATAGGACGTGAAAGGGGAAGAGGGTAAATTGCGGAAGAAAAGGCAAAGTAAAAAATGATTGTTAAAAAATTATCTTGGAATCTACTCATTTGGGAAAAAGGAAAAGGAAAAGAGTAAGAGAAAGGAAGGAGAAAGGGGAAAGGAAACAAAAGGAATTTAAAGGGAAAGGGAAAAGAGAAATGGAAAGGGGAAGTGAAATAAGGAAATTACCCAAAGCAAAAATGCAAAGGGTGGGAAATGATGAAAGAAGGAACTTGAAAAGTAAAAAGGGAGGCGGAAAGGGGGAAGGAAAGGAAAAAGGCATGAGAAAAAAAAAAAAGAAAATGGGAAAAAGAGATATGAGATAAAGAAGAAGAGGGTTGGAAAGAGGAAGCTCAAAACATAAAACCCATTTATAAAAGGGAATTTTGGGGGGCATGAGAAAGATAAGGGAAAATAGATTTGTACAAATGAATGGGAAAAGGAAAGGGGAAAAGATTGAGAAAATTGGGAAGGGTGGGAAAGGTAATGGGAAGGAATTTTTTTTCAAAAAAAAGGGAAAGGGAGTTCCAAAAAAAATGAGAAGGAGAAAAGGAAGAAAAAGAGGAGGGAGAAGAGGATAAAAAAAAAAAAGAGAGAGAAGGAGAAAAAGTAAAATGTTCGGTGGAAAATAAGAAAAAAAGGGAAAAAAGAAAGTGTGTAAGAAAACTAGCAATGAAAAAAATGATTAAGGGATAGCAAATTGGTTATCAAATGCAATAAAATGTCTTTATTGATAGCCTAGGAAGAATGATGTACTTGGTTGTTTTATTATATTGCTTGTATAAAAATTGAGCAACATGCAAGAATAGGTTTCCTTCCAATACTAATGTTTTTCCATTTATAATCAAGAGATTGTGGCCTCATCTACATATTGTATAGCAAGAACAGAAAGTGGAGGTGATTGTTTTAGATTCAATTATCTGGATATCTGAGGGCATCTATGGGCAATCTTTTCTAGCCCATAAGGCGTTGATTTGATGACTAAAAGTAACTTTTGGCTTATCTCAATTGGTTAGGTAATATTAAAAGGAAGGGCTCCCTCATATCGACCGAGCGTGATTATATTGTTGATTATCAAATCAAAATTACCAAATCTCGAGGAACTAAGGAGGCAATTCATTTGGGCAAAGTGCGGGATTGCGGTTCGAGTCCCATTGAGTGTGCAAAACAGAGTTCTAAAGCCCTAAAAGTGATAAAAATTGTTTAATTAGGGTTTCAACCTTATATAGACAAGGGGGGTTTAGGGTTCCAATTATCATTTTGGCATGTGGATAGTGGTAATGGGCCCACTTGCCTTTAAGGGACTAGGTGGCCAAATGTGCCCACATGAAATGTGTGCAGACCCAAATGTGCTCACATGGAAATGTGTGTGATTAATGAATGTTACATTGGAAATGTGCACATTGGAAATTGCACCTAAGGGTATGGCCCACTTGGCATCAAGTGGCCACATGGAAATGTGTGCCCACATTAAGTGTACATTGGAAAATGTGCACATTAATGCTAATGCACATTCTTAGCAAGTGTTGCTTTTAGGGCTAGTTGATTTGGCTACACGTTTAATTACCGTCAATGGGGGGTGGCGCTCGTGGCGATGGCAATTACAATATCGTCACGGGGGAGTTTTCATTTCAAGGTATGAGCGTCACATTCTCCCACCTTGAAATGATGAAGTCCCTGACATGTACGTGGTTCTCCACCTTGGAATCTTCCTTATTTTGCAATCATGCTTTGATGCATACGATATACTCCTATAAAACTTACACATTTATTACAATTACCTCAAGGGTAACATTTTTATGACATTATTACATCATTATATTAAGAAATAACTTATCAATTCCGCGACATTACTAAACAGATTACTCAAACTTCACTTAACATTACGATTAAGTTTATCAAAATTTAAAATTAACGTTCGAGGCACTCTTCATTCCTTGCAACACCTCCAACAAAATTTGTGTTTTGCGTCTTCTTCGATAGTCCGACCTCCTTGCCCTCGGGCGCTCTATTGGTTGTTTGGTCGACACTACGTTAGTACCATTTAATTATTAATTAAAATTTTTTGGTTATATGGTGACCACCCACCTATCTACATGGATGCATGGCTAATCTCCCGGTAGGAAGAGGGTGAATCTTCCATTATGGCGGAGGCGGCACCTACATGCCTATATGGCTCATGCCTACACCTCTAGTTGCCATTGGAGGATATCCCTCTCGTGTGGAAGGGCGAAGGATATTCCCTCCTATCAAAGCATATATGGGGCTAAAGGTGCTTTTCCTATCAATGCATTCTTAATGACCTCCTTTTCTCTCGAGGTCGTCTACTTAGATGGGGCCAGTAGAACTTTCTAATCTACCTTCCACTCATCATTGGTTTGACTGGCGGTCATGCCTACATTGACATTACACCCGCCCTAGAGATCACCGTAGTGGTCCCATCATCGGTAACAGCTCTTATGCGACCCATACTAAAGCGTGGGTTGCATGCGTAGATTAATCTTAACTACACAAATTAACCTACACAAATCGACATGCCTGAGCGATTTCTTGAGGAGATGACCTTACCCGTCCCATTGCTCCATAAAGCTGTGGATCTTGCTTCACTAAATCTTTCTTAATTACCCGCGTCAGCGTCTTCCAGCGGTAGTGTTTCCACTTGACCAAATCTTGGAGAATTTTGATCTCCTCGTTTTCTTGAAAGCTTTATCAAGAATTAGTGCGGAACTATTTCCAATTGTTCCTCCGTCATTTCCAACAACGTTGGCCGAATCAAGACCGTGCGGATTTGGGGTATGCTTCTTCAAACAAACTCCGTGGAAGACCTTATGAATCTTTAGGTTAATGCTGGCAAGTCTAGCTTGTAGGCTTGATTACCTACTTTCTCGACTATTACGGAAGGGTCCAGCCCACCTTGGAGCAAGCTTCTTGCAATTGCCGATCCCCGAGCTTCACCGCTTCACCTTGATCTTGAGCCAAACATCGTCTCCAACTTGAACTCTCTTCGCGTTACGATGCTTGTCGGCCGATGCTCTTCCGGCGACTTCTTCTGCGCTAGCGGTACCCTCGAACTTCTTCCCACAAAGGCTGCGCATATCGGCCAACATCTGGCTGCGAAACTTCCACTTTTGACGCGGGGTTGTGCCAAGTGTGCGGAGTTAAACAGCGATAGCCGTAATTGATCATAAATGGCGACATTTGGGATGATTCTGCTTGGTGCTATTGTATGCAAACTCCACCAAGTGAATAAATTCTTCCACATACTTTGCTTATTCGGACATAGTTTAAGTAGCATGTCCTCTAAAATTCTGTTGGTCCGCTCCGTCGGCCATCCGTCGAGGGGATGGTATGCGTGCTCATGGATACCCGATGCGGATGATCGTCGCCAAAGAGGTCTTGCCAAAAGGTGGCTCATGAACCGGATCCCTGTGGGAGATGATCTCCCTTGGCATGCCATGAAGCCTGAAGATCTCTTTGGTGAAGAGCTTTCTTTGTATCCATAGCTGTATCGTGGTCCTGCAAGGTACAAAATGTGCCATCTTAGACAACTTGTCGACCACTACCATCAAGGCATCTTTCCCTCTTACGGTCCTTAGGAGAACCGTGATGAAATCCATGCTAATCACCTCCCACTTGGCGTTTGGCACGCTAATGGCTCTAAAGCTCTCTGGAATTGAAGTTGCTCCGGCTTTTCGTCTGACATAGCTGGCATTCCTTGATGTAGCGAGCTATTTGCTTCTTCATTCACGGCCAATAATAGGCTGCTGCGCTTTTTGAAATATGTTTTCATGAATCGCATGGCCAGCTATTGGGCTGTTGTCGCGTGTCATGGAGGATCAACTTCCCTTACACCTGATGATTGGTGCACGCACAACTTGTTCTTATGGTATAACAGGTTGCCTTCCTTCTTATAATGCTTGAAGGCCTCCGGCTCTTTATCTGTTCTAGCCTCCTTAGAAGGCTTGCCCATACTTCCCTGAAATCCACATCCGTTGGCAAGGACTCTTTAATCCTCTTACCAAAGTCATTTGGAGGCGTCGAAATTACATTACAATGCACTCTAGTTGTCGGGGGATGTCTTGGCGCATCTGCTACCACATTGAGCTTCCAAGCTTGTAGACTATATCAAAATTCGTATTCTTGAGGAACTCCATCCATCTCCGCTGCCTCAGATTAAGGTGTGGTTGTGTGAATACATATTGGAGGCTCGATGGTCGGTATCAATTGGAACTTCCTTCCCAAGAGATAATGCCTCCATATTCTTAATGCTACGACAACCGCCAAGCAACTCTGATCGATGCGTTGGGTAAGCGGCGTCTGGCGTCGTTCATCTTCCCGGAATCATGCGCTACCACCGCCCTTCTTGCATAAACCTTTGCACCTGTAGCTATCTTACTCCGCATCTGTTGCTACAAGCTTATCTTTCTCCGGTCGGCGGGGTTAAGGCTGGGGCTGTTGTTAAAGCTTCCTTCAACAATTCAAACCCTTTTGGGCTTTCTTGTGCCAATGCTCTCTACCCAATCTTTCACCTTCTACGCCCCTTTGTCAGTGCATTAAGGGGCTGCTATCTTAGCAAAGTTCTTCACGAACTTCTGTAGTACCACGCTAGGCGAGGGAAACTTCGACTTCATGCACATTCTTCGCCCGCCCTTGAATGGCGGCTTCAATCTTGGCGGGGTCTGTTGAGATGCCTTCTGCTGATATCACATGACCTAGATACTCCACCTTTTCTGTTGCGAAGTGGCACTTCGACAACTTGGCGTACAACTGGTGCCTCTTCAACTTCTCTAGCACTCTTCTCAAGTGTTGTGCGTGCTCTTCAAAGGGATCTGCTATACACCAAAATGTCATCAAAGAAAACAATCACAAAGGTGTCCGGGAACTCCACGAAGATATCGTTCATGAGCCTCATGAGCGTTGCGGGGGCATTTGATAAGCCGAAGGCATTCGCGTGAACTCATAATGCCCATACCGCGTCTGGCGGTCTTATGGATATCTTCTTCCTTTATCTGATCTGATGATATCGACCTTAAGTCGATTTTGGAGAAGATCTTTGCACCTTGGAGCTGATCCATCAAAGTCGTCGATCTTGGAGCGCATACTTGTTCTTAATGGTGTGCTTATTCAAGCTGTCTATAGTCTATGCACATCCTCAAAGATCCATCCTTCTTCTTGACAAAAGAATGGGCTCCCAAGCGGGGAGACACTAGGTCTAATGAAACCTAGGTCGGAAGCTCACTCCAGGCTGCTTCTTCGACTCGGGCAACTCTGGCGTTGTCATTCTATATGGAGCCTTGCTTGTTGGCTTTGTTCACGGTTGAGTGCTATCTCGCACTTTCGACTCCCCTATAAGGAGGGGGTTTTGCTTGATCTCATCGGAAAGAGATCATGGAACTCCGTGATTAAGCTTAGCTACTTAGCCCGGCAACTTGCTGAGCACCTTGTCTTCTTTACTTCCTCCGATTCGGCTCACTAGTCTCAAGTTTGAAGATGTATGCCACTTGCTCACTCTTGATGCACTTGAGCGGTCTCTTAGAAGACATGCATTGCATGATGGGGACAACTTCTTTTGTGATTTCGATGATCTTGCCGTCCGGGCGTTAGGAAGGTCACCTTCCGCTTTCCGCGGTCGATAATGGCCCCTGCTGTCCCAAGGTACTCCATTCCTATGATCAAGTCATACTTGCCAATGCCCATTACTTCTGCCCCCATCTGGATATTAATCCCTGGCAAGTCGATGTCGAAGTTAATTCTCTTGCCCGCCCGTCGCCTTCTCTTGCACCACTTGCTAAGACAAGCGGGTCTTGGCTTTGACTTTAGCGGCTTCAACTTCAACATTTGAACCATTACGGGGATGCAAAGTTATGGCTACTTCACGAGTCTATCAAGACTATGAAGGACTTGGCCTTGGCCTTCCCTCTTGTGGAAATTACCTTATCTTGGCTCTGCTTGCATACGGCTGTATCTATTGCGGCAAAGATATGACCTCACCACGGAATGTAGTCGCGGGCCTCTTAGCCGTCGTCGTCAGGCGGGTGTCCCAATCTCCCAACTCCGCATTTTGCACTCATGGCGTAAGGCGGTTTGCTGTCCTATGGCCGGTGGGGGAAGCACCGAAAGCACAATTTGCTTTTCTATGCACTCCTGCCTCTTTTCCTTGGGCATTGCTTGCAAAAGGATTATCTTGCTTTGGAGTAGTTTGACCTTTCTGCTTGTCCTTGAAGGACACTGCTTCTTCTCTCTTTGCTTCCCTGGTTCCCACCATATTGGGCTCTAAATTTGGACTGGGGCTGCCACAGGGCTATAGCTTCAGTAAGCCTTGCCTTTCTCACGGAAATGCGCTGCTTGTGCCGCTAATGCGAGGGTCACGAGCCCTGCAAGCTTATAGCCTTGGATTACGCTTCTACGATCTTGTCCTAGGGTTTATTGCTCTCTCACAAGCTTGCGGATCTCCTCATTCAGCCCCCTCGACATAGCTTTCTCTTGCATGCTTCTCTCCTAACCCGGCACATACTGACCTTAGCCTCATGAATTCCTCGTATATTTCTGGGTGATTTGTTGCCTTCTTTGCAGCCGGTAAAGCTTCTTTGCATCATCTTTGGACTTATGTTCCCTTGGAGCGTAATGGCGAAGGCTTTAGCAAACTTTACGAACTTACAAGCATCCCTGCTCAAACCCGTGTGCCTTTGCATAACCCTTCCACCAAATCCGTGCGGCTCCTTTCAAGTTGGCATTTGCAGCCCACGCCTTTGTCTTTGTCTTTCATGCCATAAAGCGTTGCCGTACTCACTCATTTAGTCCAGCCATGCTTACTGCTTCTAATCGACCTGTTCTCCCACGAGGCTGTTCGATTCCGGGCCTTCCATACATTGCCGGTCACGGGAATCTATCTTCTTACGGTAGTCGGAGGCCACAGTGTCTCTTTATCGTCCATCACGGGGTGTTCCTCGCCTTCCATCTGTTGGATTTCGGACTGTTCTTCCTCTTCCTCTTCCGGGTCGGTCACGAACTTGAGTCCGGAAGATTCCGGGCTGGAGGATCTCCTTCTCTTGCTCCTCTTCTTGTCTTTTCCTGCCCTCAGAGGCTGATGCTTGCGGCAGCGGCGTTGCCCGCGAACCCACTCACGCTTGCTTGGCGGACGGTAATGCCTTTATCTGTTCGGGTCCGTCCTCATCTGGGCTATCTCCTCCTCTGGGGTCATGGGTTCCATATCTTCAAAGCGAGGTTCCTTCAGGGGGTGAAGTGCGGGTGGGGTTTGCTCTTCTATAAGATCTGCGGTTAATGGTTCCCCTAGCGTTTAGGCCTCTAAGCTGCATACCACAAGCAATTCATGGCTATATGATTAGTTTCATTTGTTCTCTTGCATTGTTTATGTTTGTTGGTATACTTGTGGGGCAGAAATACATCAACAAAACATTTAAAGTGCAATAGGATTTATATTCATATATCATATAATATTTCGGATACAAAAAGTCTACGGGATCAAGAGTCTAACTAGTCTTGAAATGTCGCGGTAAGAGGGGTTGTCTTCAAAAACTTCTTAACTTGGGCCGTCCCTACGGTGACCCAAGTTCGATGATGCTAGGCGAGCCTCCTGTATAGCCCTCACGAGGTCTTCTACCCTGCGATTGGGATGTAAGGGGGTGATCCTTGCTAATCTCGCGGCGTGTTCGGTGGGGTATGGCGAAGTCGAAGGTCAAGTGCTATTGCCCTCTTGACTAAAAGACGGCATAGTCGGCGTTTGTTGCTATTCGAGCATGCTGCTTGAAACGAGAGTGCAATCGGCATGAACACTCCTTCTTCTTTTGGCGGGGGTGATGTGGAGGATTCGGCATTAGGATGCTCGTGGTCTTCCACGGATCCCCATCTGTTCTTGGAGGCGAGGAACTCCTCCTCTGTTGGCAGCTCTCATTTCGTCCATCAATTGCACGATCTTAGCGTAGGCACGGATATCGGGACGTCGTCTCCCCACAGTGTAGGTGTCGGACTCTCACTTGAAGCCCGGGGAAGTCACGAGGCTCCCCGGACGATGAAGTCGTCCATGTCGGTCCGCGCGGTGGTGGAAGCGATTCGTCAACTTGGAAGCTCCCTCTCCCGCATTCGGGAAGGTTACGGATGTCGGTTGAGGAGTAGATACTCCTCTCGTCGATGATGATAGGGGCTAGGCTTGTGATGCCTAGCAGAGTGAGAACAACTCGATGCCTGCTGTCTCTGCTTTCGAAATTGATCAGCTCTGCTCTCCTTGGCGCCGTTCTTACGTGCGAGTCGGAGCTCCGTGTATCCTTCGTCGTCAGACTCTTCTTCATCCTCTCTTGCCTCCTGCTCTCTGTTGATCTTTTGCAACAACATCGCTCTTCCTCTTGCCTTTGCTATGGGGTCTACCTCCATCGGAGGATAGAGTTGCCCCCATCGGGTTTCGGTGGTGGGATAAGAAGATGGCTAGAGGCGGATTAAAGAGAAGTACTTAGTCTGTTGGCTGTCGGGACCATGTAGTCGAGTAGTCTCTGCGCCTTGTTAGTTAAGTACTTGGCGATGTTGGGGACATCGCCCAAAGGGCTACTTGGAGGGATGGGCGGGGAGCGAAGTATCCTATCTGGGGGACTTGGACAAGGGAGGGTCCTACCCTAGCACTGAAATTCTGCTAGCACTGCCTATATATCTTTGGGGTTGCATTTAGCGTGGCTTGGATGTCGATTTCTTTCCCAAAGACTTGGAAGATGTCGTTGACATCCGCCTCGGCGGCATAGACCTTTGCGTACCATCGCCCGAAGTCGGCGATGGCCATAGCTCTAGCAAGGGGGAGTATCAAGCGGATCTTGAAGCGCCTCGGGGGCTGAAAGATCGCCCTAAGCGGTGGGGAGCAAACTTGCGAGGGGTGCCATTTGAGAAATGGGGGACCTATTTATAGAAAAGGGGAAAACCCTAATTTTTGGATGACCTAGAATTTACTGAGATTAGGCAGTTCTAACCTATTAAGTGATGCAATTGCAAGTTTGAAGTATATTTCTAGGGTTTGAGCATGCTAAACACGACTCTTGAACCTATTATTGCAATTTGGAGATCATTTGGTAAGGGAATAGATGCGGGGTCTCATCACGTTGCGCCGGGGCGATTTCTAAAATGTAGAAATGCGCTTTGGGTAGCGACGTGTGAGATTATGGGTCTAATTGGGCTAGGATTACTCAATTCAAGGTGATCTAAGGCTGTAATTCCACTAAACTCATCGAGTTAGGCAGAATTGACCCCTTACCCAGTCGATTTGGAGCTGTTTTGGGCATTTTGGGCATGGTCTCACCGTTCGCCCGGCCCGATTTCTAAAATGTAGAAATGTCACGTCTGGTAGCGGCGTGTGAGACATCGTCTCAATTTTGCTCAAAACTCCAATTTAATTAAAACAAAGGCTGGGGATCGATATCTTAACCTATTTAAGCAGGGTTTGACACTCTATTTACCACGAAAATTTCTTTATATTAACAAAATCTTTGCAGTCATTTACAAGGTTCAAAGGGCGTTCTCCCTTGATGTGTGCGGCAAGATACATATCTGCCTCATGAGGGTGACCCTCTTGGCGTACCTTTGTGCGGGCCGTTGAATCTTCAAAATGTTTCACCAAGTGGGCCGGCGCCTCTTGCAAACACGGCAACATCTAAATACATCAGCGCATGCCCGTGTTGTATTCTTGAATGACCCAGCGGACCCGGAACAACTTTGGAAGCGGCGCGGGGAATCGAGAGTCCGTAACTCTTACGGAAGTGGCGGATCTCCTTGAGTGCCCCTGTCTTCCGGCTTCTTCTTCTTGTTCCGCTTCTTCGGGTGCTCGTGGAGGCTTGGGCTTTGGTGGAGGGGCTTTAGTGTGCGGCTCTTAGGTCGGTGCCGCCTTCAATCGTTCTCACCCGGTGCTCACGGTAATAGGCATTGTAGGCCTCCCACTTTGCCATATATGCGTTGTGCTCCACGATCCTCTTCGATAGACCTTTAAAGGGTCTATCACGCAAACTTCCGTTCGCGGCCGTGGGGCCTTGACCCTATCCCACGTTGGAAATGGTGGGGGGCCGCCACTGCCCGGCCTCCTCACGCTCTTGGGCGATGCCGCCGGGTACCTCTTCCTCTCTGACCGGGGGCTTTGAAGAGCTTGCCGTCTGGCGCCCGGCACGTAGTCTTGGTCTTGAATCGTCGATTGGGTGGGTGGGGTCTCCTTTCCCGGCGGCTCGTTGATGACAAGGTTCTCTGCCCTCTTCCCAACCTTGACCACCTTCCTCTTGCACGCCTTTATGGCCTTGGCCTTCCTCTTCTTGGGTAAAATTTGGGCCGTATCCGGGGTCGTCTTCGGCTCTTTGTCCTCTGCTGCTCGGCGCTCCTTGGCCGTGCCTTGTCGACAAAGCGTGCGGTCGGCCTCTTCTTCGGGGTGAGTTCGGCGGCTGCTCCTCTCTTCCTGCTCCTCCTGCGGGTGGATCTCAACTTGGGGTTGATCACGGTGTTGCCAGCTTCTTCCTTCCTCCCGTGCGATTTTCGTCGAGGGATCTGCGTTCATGGCGTCGGCGATTCGTCCTCAAGAGCTACGTGTGGTAATTTTGCGGTCCGACCTTGCTTCCTCGCTCGGCGAAGATTCGTCGTTGTTGAGAAAGGCGTTCGAAGAATCTCGTGAAAGAGGCGGATCACCGGTATTGGAGGATCCGCCGGCTAGAGCTTCCTTCGCGATACGCCCGTGCGGGCCATGATCTTACGGTTTGTCGATGGGACTAAGCGCCCGGAAGATCGCCTTGGCGGCCTGGCGAAGTTCTAGGGAAGAGCGGGAAAAATGGGAGAGTGCGGTTCTATTTATAGGGCCAAATTTAGGTCAACTTTTAAACTACCTTTTTGGGTTGTCTAAGGCATCTAAAACCCTAATTAAGCAAGGTCTCACCGCGTTAAGCCCGGCCCATTCCTAGAATCTAGAAACACATCTGTGGCTGGCGTGTGAGACATGGTGGGGCCCACTATTAATTAACATGTAACATGCTAAAATCTACTAATTCTTAGCTTAAATTTAGAATTATCAAAGTATTTTTTTCTTTGTAATTTACAACTTTTTGGTGTCAAAATTTGAATGTCTCACCCGTTCTTGACGATTTCTAAAATGTAGAAATACGTCAGTAGCGGCGTGTGAGAATTCCTACTTTTGGATGTTGGCTCATCAATTTTTAATCTTTTTACATTTTTATTCATTTTAAGCATTTACTAGCTTAGCATAACTACAAAAATGAAAAAATTTTTCCCATTTTCGAGGTTTAAGGATCCTATCAAGTTAGTACTATGGGAACATGGTGGGATTGCTTTGCTCTTGGTCACCAAGAACATTGCTCTGATACCCTTTGTGGCGTCCCTACTCATTATCACGATTGCACTCGCAGGTATGCAAACAGGAGTTCATCCCCATACCGGCTCCATGCTAATCTGGGGCCCCACATGACCTTTGCAACCGTGGCCGGGTTCGGTGGGAAGAGTGGAAGGTCATTGCACCCCGTCTCCCTCGGGGCCTACCTAGGCTGCGGAAGCGTGAACATACATGTCATGTAGCACATACATCAACATCATATGACCATCGAAGGATGGTCCTCCACATATCTGAGAGACAAAGATCAGCACATCACATAGGAAATCCTACCCAAGGCTCGGACTCAAAGGGATGGTAGCTTGCAGGTCTCAGAGTTCATTCTTGAGTGAATTCATGGCAATGGATTTGGCTGGCATAAGAACATGGCTTAGGGTTGTCCACTCCATCCGCCCCTCCCGTGTACACTTTTGCGGATAGGTTGAAGAGCTTCGGGGGTTAGGCCAAGTAGCTTTGCGGGATCATAGCCAAAGGGGCTATAGCAGTTACATCTCCCCAGACCCGATGAGGCAGGTAAGGAGGTTTCTCTCCCACCCGGATGATCAATGCCGCAGTGGCCGGACTAGAGGACACCAAGCTGTCCGTACTTTCGACTTTAACCCACTTGAAGGGAACTACCACCGCGGCGGTCAGGACCCCGTACCGGACACAACCAGCTGCAACACATGGCCGGTTGAAACCCTGGTATGCCGTGCGCCCAGGCCGCGACTTCTTATCCCCAGCGGGTGTCGAACTCATACTCGGGGGTGCCGCAGGTCCACGGTATTAAGCGCTTAATAGTCGCAATGCTCTCGGGGTAGACTTTACATCGAGAGAGCAGCCGCTATGGACCACGACCACCCTTATCAACCTGGGTCGACCCCTAAGAACACAACCAAAGCGGGCTTTTGTACCCGAGGCCGCAACTTCTGGTGTGCTAGAGAGGCTACTCTAGGAGCATCGACTACAAAGCTTTAGGTCTCTACCCCCCCTTCCCAATACAAAGGAGTTCATAGAGATACATCATCCATATACATCCGCGAGGAAGAACTAAAGAACAAGATCTAATCTACAACATAGAGTTAGGTTCTTTAGTTAGGATCTACTATCTAGGGATCTAGAGGGCTGCTATGGGCAATCTAATAGGCTAAACCTATTGATTCAATGACTAAAATAGGGTTTAGACTATCTAATTGGCCCAAATACTGATCCTTGAGGGCTCCTCGACTGAGCTTCGACCATCCTGTTTGAAGCGCTTTCGAATCTCGAGGAACTAAGGAGGCAATTCTCTCGGGCAAAAGTGGGATGCGGTTTTGGTTTGTTTGAGGCTGACCAAAGCAGAGTTCTAAAGCCCTAAAATCGAAAATTAGGTTAGTTAGGGTTTCCAACCCTATATAGACAAAGGGTTGGCTAGGGTTTCCAATTATCCCTTTTGGCATGTGGGATAATTGGTAATGAACACTGCCTTTAAGGGCTAGGTGGCCAAATGTGCCCACATGGAAATGTATTGCACCCAAATGTGCTCACATGGAAATGTGTGCACATTAATGAATGTGTACATTGGGAAATGTGCACATTAATTGCACCTAAGGGTATGGCCCACTTGGCATCAAGTGGCCACATGGAAATGTGTGCCCACATTAATGTGTACATTGGAAAATGTGCACATTAATGCTAATGCACATTCTTAGCAAGTTGCCCCCTAGGGCTACCCACTTGGCTACACGTTGGCGTACACGTCAATCGGGGGTGGCGTTAATGCGGCGTGACGATGGCGATTACAATATCGTCACGGGGGCGTATACCGTCTTTGGGCGTCACACTTTTCCCCTTTTCCATGCCTTTTGCACATTTGTTTTATTCTCTTATTTCCTATACCCATTTTCATCTTTTCCCCACCCTCTCTCTCTTGCCCCTTTTCTTTTCCCTTTTTTCTTTTTTCCCTTTCTTCACCATTTTCCTCTTCCCTTTTCTCTCGTGCCCTTTCCCCCTTCCCTTTTCTCGTTTCCCTCTTTCTTTTTCCTTGTGACCTTTACCTAGGTTCCCTTTTTCCCTTTTCCTTTTCCCTTTCCTTTTTCTTTCTTCTCACTTTCCCTTTTTCTATGCCCCTTTTCTTTTCCCCTCTCCCCATCCTTTTCTTGTTCCCCCATTTTTCCAACCTTTCACTCTTCCCCTTTTCTTGATGCATTTTTTCCCTTCCCTTTCCCTCTCTTTTTTTTTTTCCCTTTTCCTATGTCATTTGTCCCTTCCTTTTTCCTCTTTTTCCCCCTTTTCCCATGCTCCTTCCTTTTCCCATGCTTTTTTTCTCCTCCCCTTTTTTTTTTCTCCTTTATTTTCTCCTTTTTTAACCTTTTCCTCTTTCCTTTTTTTTTTTCATGCCCTTTCCATTTACCTTTTCCACTTTATCTCTTCCTCCTTCCCTCGTGCTTTTTTCTCAGGTTCCCTTTCCCTTTTTCGTTTTCCATGCCTTTTTCTCTTCTCTTATCCCCACCCTTTTCCTTTTACCCTTTTGCCTTTTCCCCATGCCTTTTTGCCCTTCACATTCTCTCTTTCCACTTCCCTTTTCCTTTTCCCCCTTTTCATTTACCCTTTCCCCTTAAGAGATCGAAGTATGACCAATCACAGTGTTGGTAAGTCGTGCAATAAATCTAGGCCTTCGGATGCATCCAGATGATCTCGGCCATTCAAATTAGGGCTCGGTGCACTGCGCACTTACGGTATAACATTATAATATAAGACTAGTAATGGTGCCCAGCGTTGCTGGGCAAATGTTGGGAACATTTGTGGATGGAAACCTATTCAGCTCAGACTCATTTTTATACATCTAATATAATAGAAACCAAGTCCATCATTGCTAGGCTATAAGAGGTTTTTGTGCATTTGATAACCTTCCCTTTGCTCTATCCTGCATATCCTTTTTTCCTCATTTTCTTACACACTTTCTTTTTTCCCTTTTCTTATTTTCCCTGCACATTTACTTTTCTCCTTCTCTCTCTTTTTTTTTACCCTCTTCTCCCTCCTCTTTTTCTTCCTTTTTCTCCTTCTTATTTTTCCCTTTCCCTTTCCCTTTCCCTTTTTTTGACGGCTTTTTTCCTTCCCTTTTCACCTTTCTCCACCCTTCCCATTTTTCTCATGATCTTTTTTTCCCTTTCCTTTTCCCATTCCTTTTGCTTTTCTCTTTTCCCTTCCCTTTTCTCATGCCCTTTTTGCATTCCCTTTTCCCCACCTTTTTTTTTATGTTTTTCTTCCCTGTCTCTTTTTTCCCATTTTCTTCTTTCTTTTTTCTCATGCCTTTTTTCCTTTCCTTTCCCCCTTTCCGCCTCCCTTTTTCCTTTTCCCTTTCCTTCTTTTTTCATCATTTCCCCACCCTTTCCATTTTTTTTCTTTGCCTTTTCCTCTTTCCTTCCCCTTTCCTTTTCTCTTTCCCTTTCCTTTTCTCTTTCCTTTTTTCCTTTTCCCTTTTTCCCATGTATTTTCCATTCCTTTTTTTTTCACTTTTTTTTTACTTGCCTTTTCTTCGCCTTTCCTTACCCTCTTCCCCTTTTCCCGTCCTATTCCCTTTTTTCTTTTTTTTTTCCCTTTCCCCATGCTCTTTTTCCCTTTATTTTTACCCTTTCCTCACCCTTTCCCTCTTCAGTTTTTTCCGTGCCCTTTTTCCCTTCCTCTTTTCCATTTTCCCTCCTTATTCCTCGTGTTTTTCGCCTCCCATTTCCTTTTTCCTTTTCCTTCTTTTTTTCATCATTTTCTCTTTTTCCATGCCCTTTTCCGCTTTCCTTTCCACCCTTTTTTTTCCTTCTCTCTTTTCCTTTCCATTTTTCCACACCTTTTTTCATTCCATTTTTTCCACCTTTTTCACATGCCCTTTTTCCTCCTTTTCCCACCCTCTTCCCCTTTTCCCTTTTCCTCTTTTCCTATTCCATGTTTTCTGTTCTCTTTTTGCTTTTCGCTTTTCCCTTTTCCCTTTTTCCATCTCTTTTTCCCTTTCTTTTTTTCCTTTCCTCACCCTTTTCCTCTTCTCGTGCCACTTTCTCCTTCCTCTCTCATTTCCCTCTCCCTTTTCCTCATGCCCTTTTCGCTTTTTCGCCTCCTTTTTCCTTTTTCCTTCCCTTTCTATTTTTCCATGCCCTTTTTTCCCTCTCCACCATTCTTATCTTCCCCTTTTTCCCTTCCGTCACCCTTTTCGTCTTCACATTTTTTCCGTTGCCCCTTTTTTCTTCCTTTTCCTCCCTTCCCCTTTTCTTTTCCCTTATTCTGTCCTCACCCTTTCCCCCTTTTCCTTTTCATAGTGTCTTTTTTTCCTTCCTTTTTCTCCCTTTCTTTTTCTTTCCCTTTTTTCGTGCTCTTTTCCCTTTCCTTTTTTCCTTCTCCGTCTTTCCCTTTTACCGTGCCTTTTTTGCCTCTCCTTTTGCCCTTTTTTCTCACGCCATTTTCCCTTTCCTCTTAAGAGATCAGAGCATGGCCAATCATGGTGGTGGGAAGTTGTGCGATAAATCTCGGCCTTCAAATGCAATCAGACGATCTCAACTATCTAAATTAGGGTTTGATGCAAGACATACGCTAAAACTTTATAATATAAGATTTGCCACATTAACTAAAGCATTTCACACATGAGGCTCAAATTTTTGCTGGGGAGAGGTAACATGTGCTTAAAATTAAAAGAAAAAACTATAACTACAACACCTCTGCAAATCCAAGGGTTGTATTGTATATTCCCATTTGGATGTGTTCTTTAATAAACACATTGTAGTTGCAAGTTTGAGTGGAGGCTTGATGGGTCTATTGCGAGAAACACACTTGGGCAACACTTGGTGCGTGAAATGATGGTAAGAATGAAACAATGATCGTAAGAATGAAAAACACTGCTTTTTTCAATGTAGTCTTCATGCGGGGGCATATCTAAAGATCATACCAGTTCATAAAAATCATCTGTAGGCTGCAAGAATAACCATAAAGTTGTAAATCTTGAATAGTTCAATGAAAATAAAAAAACCCGACAACCAAGCCATTCTCAATGATGCACATAGTCCTAAATACTTTCCGTTTTATATTTTCAAGCACAACTTATTGTATTTAATGTATGGATCATTTGTTCTCAGCGTTATATCGGCCTCCACCATATAGATTTCTCTATAGCAATTTTAAGTGCGAGAACCAAACTCCTTAACCGTCCTCATGGTAAACTTATGGATTCTGGATGGTAGATGTCAAAGCGACTAATGGGCCTCTACAGACCAAATAAAGTTTTTTAGAATCATCAAAAACTATTGTTAAGGTGGTTTGCATAATAGCTTCCTCTTCTAGTGATGGATCCGCCACTATATATTGCTTATACAGGCGATGTGAGAGAATAGGGCACTACATCCCGTGTGCTGTGTGTCTCTTGGAAAACAATTACCGGCAAAGGCTATCACATTAAGCATACAATGTTAATCGCTTTTTAACAAAAAGGGGAAGAAGCTCATTCGAGATCTTACATTGTCGGATCAAGCTACGGATGTGCTCCATGCTATGCTATGCTATGAATAATATCATCCACCAATTGTAGATTTGCCAAACATCTGCAGGTCAACAAATGAAATGCTTAAATGAAATTACTTCCTTAATATAGACCACAAGTATACTTACCAACATGCCCAATAAAACAACATTTAAGTGTTTCAATTCGCCGGGTTCTTCAATCAGCTCTTTTGCATGATGGCTCATTTGGATCATCGGAAGGATCATCTATAAATGCAGCCAAAATATAAGTCTAATGCTTACGATGAGCAAGAGGATTAGCAGGTTAAATTTGCACCGATATAAGAATCGATATTTAAATCTTGCGGCCCGATCTTTGCCAGACTCCACATCGAAATCCGCCAAACATAAGTTATGTTTACCGGACAACTCGTGACAAAATCCTCAAGGGACATAATCTTCTAGATATGCTCTTTCAAGCAAAGCGGCAATTCTTTGCATCTACTGCGAATTTCAAGCGTTTTGTTTCCATAATTTCTATCTTACTTTACGCACAAAGCGATGTCATTGAGTACGTTTCTCCAAATTTGAATCTTCTTGGTTGCTCCGTGTATCTTGCCGGAAGTATAACAAAGGGCTTCTTGATAAAATAACACAAAATTTTACTAACTCAAGCACCGGAGCTCTAAGCTTGAGGAGGATGGTACAATATGCATAATATACCAAAATGACCCGGCTTAAACATTCATGAAAGAAAATGTGGATGCTTTCGGACTTTCACGGTAAGGTGGGCGGGGAGGCGTGCATTAAAGTCACATGTTTTTGTAAATCGGACTTAATTGAATTGAGCTTCTTTATGGGCAACATGAAAAGAAGTCGAGAAGCACAAATACTGTTGTGCTAAAGTCGAATCAAAACTATTCCATAGGAAGGAGAGTTTATAAGAAGCCAATCCGTGACCTTATTTTTTATCTATATTCTTCAAATTTTACACGCTTTAACTAATGGGAATGATGAAGAAACCGTTGTGGATCTTTCCAAGCCAAAACGTTTTTCTCTAGCATCCACAATTCGATGGAAGCGGACTTTTTCTAACCACTCGCCCTCCGTTTACGAGGATCTGGTTGGTCGTATCTTACCTCATCAAGAGCATGTTCAACACTTCTGTATCACTTATCTCATCACTTATACACTTCCGGCATCCTAAATGAATTGCATGGAGGCCTAATATTGTAAGAAGCTTCTGGACAAATTTGGGGCATCTTCATAAAAGAACCAACTGCCAGATTCATGCGGTTAGGGTTATGAATTGGACTGCAGTTTTAACCCGTCCCCTCGATCTGGATTGAGCTTAGAAGAAGTGGGCGCTGCCATATTTGTGGGCGGCAGTAGCAGACCCGCCAAGGATTTGCAACGAGCCACGCCTACTCCCTGCCACGCATACGGAAATCAAAATCAAGGACCGTCCAAAATTTTAAGTGAAATCTGGGCCGTCCAAAATTTTAGGGTTTTATGCACGACATACACTAAAACTTTATAATAAAGGATATCTACTCATTTACGGCAACTATCGTTTATCTTTTCTTGCCCATAAGACGTGGCTTTGGCTACTAGTAGTAACTTTTGGCTTATATCTCAATTGGTTAGGTAATATTAAAAGGAAGATGCGTACTCATATGGCTTGGTTCTGTGATTATATTGTTGATTATCAAATCAAAATTGCAAGGCTCTCGTGGCCTAATGGATAAGGCATTTGACTTCTAATCAAGAGATTGTGGGTTCGAGTCCCATCGAGAGTGTGCAAAAGAAAGTGAAGGTGAAAGTGATATATGTTGTTATAATTTGAGGTGTTGAAGCTTTGGTAGCTCAGTTGTTTAGAGCACCCGTTTAGTAAGCGGGAGGTCTCGAGTTCGACTCTCAGCCGTGTACTCCTATGGATAGGTCTTGTGATTATAGTGTTGATTATCAAATCAAAGTTGGAAGGCTCTCGTGGCCTAATGGATAAGGCATTTGACTTCTAATCAAGTGATTGTGGGTTCGAGTCCCATCGAGAGTGTGCAAAAAGAAAGTGGAGATGAAAGTGATAATACTTTGTTTTAAACTAAGGTGTTGAAGCTTTTGTAGCTCAGTTGGTTAGAGCACCCGTTTAGTAAGCGGGAGGTCTTGAGTTCGACTCTCAATGAAAGCAAAGTGATAATGGCTTGCAAGGAGTTTCATTTCTAAACGCATCAAATCTCTTTATTGATATGCTAGGAAGAAGTGACTTGTACTTGGTTGTTTTACCCAATAATGCTTCTCTTGATATTTGGCAACATGCATTACGATGTGTTCTTCACTACTAATTTTTTTTTTCGTTTAAGTGGCAATTGACTCGTGACCTCATCTACATATTGCCATAGCAAGAGACCGACGTGAGAATGATTGTTTAGATTCAATTATCTTGGATATCTACTCATTTACGACATCTATCGTTTATCTTTTCTTGCCCATAAGACGTGGCTTTGACTACTAGTAGTAACTTTTGGCTTATATCTCAATTGGTTAGGTAATATTAAAAGGAAGATGCGTACTCATATGGCTTGGTTCTGTGATTATATTGTTGATTATCAAATCAAAATTGCAAGGCTCTCGTGGCCTAATGGATAAGGCATTTGACTTCTAATCAAGAGATTGTGGGTTCGAGTCCCATCGAGAGTGTGCAAAAGAAAGTGGAGGTGAAAGTGATATATGTTGTTATAATCTGAGGTGTTGAAGCTTTGGTAGCTCAGTTGTTTAGAGCACCCGTTTAGTAAGCGGGAGGTCTCGAGTTCGACTCTCAGCGAAAGCATATTTAAACGTAGCCGTGTACTCCTATGGATAGGTCTTGTGATTATAGTGTTGATTATCAAATCAAAGTTGGAAGGCTCTCGTGGCCTAATGGATAAGGCATTTGACTTCTAATCAAGAGATTGTGGGTTCGAGAGTGTGCAAAAAGAAAGTGGAGGTGAAAGTGATAATACTTTGTTTTAAACTGAGGTGTTGAAGCTTTTGTAGCTCAGTTGGTTAGAGCACCCGTTTAGTAAGCGGGAGGTCTTGAGTTCGACTCTCAATGAAAGCAAAGTGATAATGGCTTGCAAGGAGTTTCATTTCTAAACGCATCAAATCTCTTTATTGATATGCTAGGAAGAAGTGACTTGTACTTGGTTGTTTTACCCAATAATGCTTCTCTTGATATTTGGCAACATGCATTACGATGTGTTCTTCACTACTAATTTTTTTTTTTTTTTTCGTTTAAGTGGCAATTGACTCGTGACCTCATCTACATATTGCTATAGCAAGAGACGGACGCGAGAATGATTGTTTAGATTCAATTATCTTAGATATCTACTCATTTACGGCAACTATCGTTTATCTTTTCTTGCCCATAAGACGTGGCTTTGACTACTAGTAGTAACTTTTGGCTTATATCTCAATTGGTTAGGTAATATTAAAAGGAAGATGCGTACTCATATGGCTTGGTTCTGTGATTATATTGTTGATTATCAAATCAAAATTGCAAGGCTCTCGTGGCCTAATGGATAAGGCATTTGACTTCTAATCAAGAGATTGTGGGTTCGAGTCCCATCGAGAGTGTGCAAAAGAAAGTGGAGGTGAAAGTGATATATGTTGTTATAATTTGAGGTGTTGAAGCTTTGGTAGCTCAGTTGTTTAGAGCATCCGTTTAGTAAGCGGGAGGTCTCGAGTTCGACTCTCAGCCGTGTACTCCTATGGATAGGTCTTGTGATTATAGTGTTGATTATCAAATCAAAGTTGGAAGGCTCTCGTGGCCTAATGGATAAGGCATTTGACTTCTAATCAAGTGATTGTGGGTTCGAGTCCCATCGAGAGTGTGCAAAAAGAATGTGGAGATGAAAGTGATAATACTTTGTTTTAAACTAAGGTGTTGAAGCTTTTGTAGCTCAGTTGTTTAGAGCACCCGTTTAGTAAGCGGGAGGTCTTGAGTTCGACTCTCAATGAAAGCAAAGTGATAATGGCTTGCAAGGAGTTTCATTTCTAAACGCATCAAATCTCTTTATTGATATGCTAGGAAGAAGTGACTTGTACTTGGTTGTTTTACCCAATAATGCTTCTCTTGATATTTGGCAACATGCATTACGATGTGTTCTTCACTACTATTTTTTTTTTTCGTTTAAGTGGCAATTGACTCGTGACCTCATCTACATATTGCTATAGCAAGAGACCGACGTGAGAATGATTGTTTAGATTCAATTATCTTGGATATCTACTCATTTACGGCATCTATCGTTTATCTTTTCTTGCCCATAAGACGTGGCTTTGACTACTAGTAGTAACTTTTGGCTTATATCTCAATTGGTTAGGTAATATTAAAAGGAAGATGCGTACTCATATGGCTTGGTTCTGTGATTATATTGTTGATTATCAAATCAAAATTGCAAGGCTCTCGTGGCCTAATGGATAAGGCATTTGACTTCTAATCAAGAGATTGTGGGTTCGAGTCCCATCGAGAGTGTGCAAAAGAAAGTGGAGGTGAAAGTGATATATGTTGTTATAATTTGAGGTGTTGAAGCTTTGGTAGCTCAGTTGTTTAGAGCACCCGTTTAGTAAGCGGGAGGTCTTGAGTTCGACTCTCAGCGAAAGCATATTTAAACGTAGCCGTGTACTCCTATGGATAGGTCTTGTGATTATAGTGTTGATTATCAAATCAAAGTTGGAAGGCTCTCGTGGCCTAATGGATAAGGCATTTGACTTCTAATCAAGAGATTGTGGGTTCGAGTCCCATCGAGAGTGTTCAAAAAGAAAGTGGAGGTGAAAGTGATAATACTTTGTTTTACACTGAGGTGTTGAAGCTTTTGTAGCTTAGTTGGTTAGAGCACCCGTTTAGTAAGCGGGAGGTCTTGAGTTCGACTCTCAATGAAAGCAAAGTGATAATGGCCTGCAAGGAGTTTCATTTCTAAACGCATCAAATCTCTTGTTTGATATACTAGGAAGAAGTGACTTGTACTTGGTTGTTTTACCCAATAATGCTTCTCTTTATATTTGGCAACATGCATTACGATGTGTTCTTCACTACTAATTTTTTTTTTCATTTAAGTGGCAATTGACTCGTGACCTCATCTACATATTGCTATAGCAAGAGACCGACGTGAGAATGATTGTTTAGATTCAATTATCTTGAATATCTACTCATTTACGGCATCTATCGTTTATCTTTTCTTGCCCATAAGACGTGGCTTTGACTACTAGTAGTAACTTTTGGCTTATATCTCAATTGGTTAGGTAATATTAAAAGGAAGATGCGTACTCATATGGCTTGGTTCTGTGATTATATTGTTAATTATCAAATCAAAATTGCAAGGCTCTCGTGGCCTAATGGATAAGGCATTTGACTTCTAATCAAGAGATTGTGGGTTCGAGTCCCAACGAGAGTGTGCAAAAGAAAGTGGAGGTGAAAGTGATATATGTTGTTATAATCTGAGGTGTTGAAGCTTTGGTAGCTCATTGTTTAGAGCACCCGTTTAGTAAGCGGGAGGTCTTGAGTTCGAATCTCAGCGAAAGCATATTTAAACGTAGCCGTGTACTCCTAGGGATAGGTCTTGTGATTATAATGTTGATTATCAAATCAAACTTGGAAGGCTCTCGTGGCCTAATCGATAAGGCATTTGACTTCTAATCAAGAGATTGTGGGTTCGAGTCCCATCGAGAGTGTGCAAAAAGAAAGTGGAGGTGAAAGTAATAACTTTGTTTTAAACTAAGGTGTTGAAGCTTTTGTAGCTCAGTTGGTTAGAGCACCCGTTTAGTAAGTGGGAGGTCTTGAGTTCGACTCTCAATGAAAGCAAAGTGATAATGGCCTGCAAGGAGTTTCATTTTTAAACGCATCAAATCTCTTTATTGATATACTAGGAAGAAGTGACTTGTACTTGGTTGTTTTACCCAATAATGCTTCTCTTTATATTTGGCAACATGCATTACGATGTGTTCTTCACTACTAATTTTTTTTTTCGTTTAAGTGGCAATTGACTCGTGACCTCATCTACATATTGCTATAGCAAGAGACCGACGTGAGAATGATTGTTTAGATTCAATTATCTTGGATATTTACTCATTTACGGCATCTATCGTTTATCTTTTCTTGCCCATAAGACGTGGCTTTGACTACTAGTAGTAACTTTTGGCTTATATCTCAATTGGTTAGGTAATATTAAAAGGAAGATGCGTACTCATATGGCTTGGTTCTGTGATTATATTGTTGATTATCAAATCAAAATTGCAAGGCTCTCGTGGCTTAATGGATAAGGCATTTGACTTCTAATCAAGAGATTGTGGGTTCGAGTCCCATCGAGAGTGTGCAAAAGAAAGTGGAGGTGAAAGTGATATATGTTGTTATAATCTGAGGTGTTGAAGCTTTGGTAGCTCAGTTGTTTAGAGCACCCATTTAGTAAGCGGGAGGTCTCGAGTTCGACTCTCAGCGAAAGCATATTTAAACGAAGTCATAGGTCTTGTGATTATATTGTTGATTATCAAATCAAAGTTGGAAGGCTCTCGTGGCCTAATGGATAAGGCATTTGACTTCTAATCAAGAGATTGTGGGTTCGAGAGTGTGACGTCCCCTACTCGTATACGGTGCACTCACCGTATACAAACAGGAGTTCTTCCCCCATACCAGCTCCATGCCGTCGGGGCCCTTCACAAGAACCTTTTCCCTGGGCGGGTTCGATGGGAAGAGTGAAGGGGTCATTTTACCCCGTCTCCCTCAGGGCCTACCTAGCTGCGGAAGCGTAAACATACATGTCAGTACATAAGAGCAACACATAGCCACCTCGAAGGGTGGCATACCACATCTGCATAGACAATGATCAGCACAATGCATATAGGGGATCCTACCCAAGGCTCAGACGCATGGGGATGACTGACGGCTTGGGTCTCCAGAGTTCATCGCAGACAGAATTCATAGCAATGGATTTGGCTGGCATAAGAACATGGCATTGGGTTGTCCACTCCATCCGCCCCTCCTGTGCACACTTTGCAGAGTAGGCTGAAAAGTGTTGGGACCTGACTGTAGCCCGCCGGATGCATAGCCGAGGGGGCTATATCCTGGGTTACATCTCCCCAGTTCCGATGGGGCAGGTAGGGATCTCTTCCTCCAGAGATCTACATGCTGACTCAAGGAGACTAGAGGGCCACTGCCCTTATTCGACTTGAACCCAATGGAAAGTGAACCCCACTTCACGGGTGTCGAGCCCATGCCTTGCCCACACTCAGTGGCAAGCCATTAGACCTAGTCACTATGATCCCCGGTAGACATTACACACCAGGGGGATCGTTCAGGAGTCAGAACATGAACCTCCTTATAAGCCAGTCTAGTCCCTTCACCCACAACCAGGTGTGGTTCTTGTACACAGGCCGAATCTATAGTGTGCTAGAGAGGCTAATCTAGGAGCATCTACTACCAAGCTTTAGGTCTCTACCCCCCTTCCCAATACAAGGAGTTCATAGAGGTACATCATCCACATACATCACATAAGAACTAAAGAACTAGATCTAATCTATATCATAGAACTAGTAAAGTGCCCACCTTCGGTGGGCACTCCATATATTTTATATTCGTACACGAAGAGTATTTGTTCAGGAGTGTTGTTGGGGTAAGGCTTTTTTGTAGTAATGTGTTACCTACTTGTGAATTTGAGAACCGTGTATCAAACTTGCTTCAAATTTAGACAAAGTAAATGAATGAGCAATATTAACACTCATAAGTTTGTAGTATTGTAGAAACCTAGAACGAAAGATTCCATTGCATATGAGCTAAATCATCATTGCATGCTACTTTTTACAATAAATAGAATGATAAGATAGGGAAAACTCTAATCATATCATCATATTAATTGAATCTAAGAATAGTCTTTATATTTTCTCTTAGATGATTTAATACAATACATATGCTTCATAGAACAAAAATAATTTAATTATATACCCTTGTTGCATCCACATCTTTCTACGTGCATCACATCCACATCTTTCTACATGTATCACTCAAAAGCTCGCTTTTTTCAAAAAGTGCTTAACAATGTAAAGAGATCTCCAGAGTCCCATGGTTCATGCCACCTTTTCCTTTTCTGCAAAACCCCACAGTTCAGGCAAAACATGGATATCCTCAAATACACTGCCATATGAATTACAACAGAACATGCATGGAACCAAGGGGTTGTAATTTTCATACACCCACGGGCATAATGTCCTTCCTCTCCACATTTGTAGCACGTTTGTGCAGGTCTTTCAGCAGGTTTTTCTCTAGCATGTCGCGACTTTGCACAGCCCTACATTGCAGCAGATGGATAATCACTATATACTTCATAATACAAAAAACTAATAAAGGCAGTGAACAAACCATGCCAGAGTGACCAAATTCACCACAATTATAGCATGAGACATCTCCTTTGAAGTTTCCAAGGATGTTTTGACAGCATAAATGGCCACTTTGCTTGCAAATGTAACACTTCACAATATGAATAGATAAGGTAAGCATGAGACATCTCCTTTGAAGTTTCCAAGGATGTTTTGACAGCATAAATGGCCACTTTGCTTGCAAATGTAACACTTCACAATCTGAATAGATAAGGTACAGTTAATTGAAGAGCAGCCATCTAAATAGGCAACCGAACATGCATGGAACCAAGGGGTTGTACATACATTTGGAATTTTCATACACCCACGGGCATAATGTCCTTCCTCTCCACATTTGTAGCACGTTTGTGCAGGTCTTTCAGCAGGTTTTTCTCTAGCATGTCGCGACTTTGCACAGCCCTACATTGCAGCAGATGGATAATCACTATATACTTCATAATACAAAAAACTAATAAAGCCAGTGAACAAACCATGCCAGAGTGACCAAATTCACCACAATTATAGCATGAGACATCTCCTTTGAAGTTTCCAAGGATGTTCTGAGGGCAAGCCTTTGCCTTGTGACCAGAGTTACCACAATAATGGCATTCAGACATCTAATAAGAAACACACAAATATCAAAACGCAATTAGAAGACAAAAGAAACTGCACATCGTATGTTCAGCTTAAAATGCAACTCATGTATAGAATAATTACCTTAGGGCAGTTCTTCCCCTTATGCTCAAAATTTCCAAATCCAGAAGCTGCTCACAGACCGCATCAAAGGCAAGAGGCAGCAAAGTCAGACCATACCTCCATAGCTGGCTGCTCCAGGAATCATCTGAATCCAAAAGAGGTGAAGTTAAAGCACACAGAAGTAGACCATAGCAAAGAGAGAGCGAAGCTCGTATTCATCAAGAGCACATGTCGATCTAGGGAAAAATAAACATGGAGCTTTAATCATCAAATGAAGCTTACATCTTTCTCTGCTTCTTTGTAAAAGTTACCTCGAAACTGCTCGCCGGAGTTCGTTCTTTGCGACCGCATCAAAGGCAAGAGGCAGCGAAGTCAGACCATACCTCCATAGCTGGCTGCTCCAGCCGCAGGCCAAGATCGCTGGCTGAAGCTCCACAGGTCCAAAATTGAATCCGGGCTCTGCAGTGCAGGCGTCCACAGAGGAAGTTAGGCCATACGCCAGCAGCATCATATGCTGCTCTTCCGGCCATACCTAGCTTCAAAAAGACCTGCAAGGATCGGGCCGCCAGCATTTTTTCCGCAAGCCAGAAGAATACGACCCAAACCAAGAATGGAATAGTCAAACGAATCTCGACCGTCGAAATTAGGGCGTGAAATCTCGACCGTCGAAATTAGGGCGTGGTTCAAGACACACCCTAAAACATTATAATAAAGATTAGGTTCTTTAGTTAGAGTCTGGTATCTAGAGACCTAGAAGGCTGCTATGGGCAATTTAATATGCTAACCCTACTAGCTAAATGACTAAAAGAGGGTTTAGGCTATTAAATTGGCAAAATACCTGATCCTTGAGGGGCTCCTCCTGGCCTGAGTTCGACCATCCTACTGGAATGCTCGAATCAAGGGAAACTAATGGTGCAATTCTCTCAGACAGCGTCTGGGAGACGGTTTTGACCCTTGGGGCAGCCAAAACAGAGCTCTAAAACCCTAGAAACGAAAATGGGCAAGTTAGGGTTTCTATTCCTAAATAGACAAGGGGGGTGGTTAGGGTTTCCAATTATCCACTTTAGGCATGTGGGATAATTGGGAATGGGCCCACTTGCCTTTAATGGAATAGGTGGCAAAAGTGCCACATGGAAAGGTGTGCCCACATTAATAAATGTGCACATTGGAAAGTGTGCACATTTATTACACACTTGGGTATGGCCCACTTGGCATAAAGTGTCCACCTTGGAAAATGTGCACCTAGATTAATGTGCACATGGTTAAATGTGCACATTAGTAATTGCACATTCCCTGCAGGTTGCCCTAGGGCTACCCTCTTGGCTACACGTCGGCGTACACGTCAGGCGGAGTGGCGTGTACGCGTGACGAAGCAGTACAATATACGTCCTGGAACCGTATATTGTGCTGGAACGTCACATTCTCCCCACCTTGAAATGATGCTGTCCGCAGCATCGTGGGTCTCCCCACCTTGGGATCATCCTAACCTGCAATCAACCTGATACATAGAATATACTATAATATTTACACATTTATTAAGATTACCCTTAAGGCAATATTTTTAACATTATTACGCCATTATATTATGGAATAATTTATCAATTCATAACATCATTAAAGAAGGTTACTCAATAATTCACTTATTACGACAATTTAGTTTATCAAAATTTAAATTAATGTTCGAGGTAGTCTTCATTCCTTGCAACACATTCCAACAAAATTTGTGTTGCAAGTCTTCGTAGCTCGACCTCCTTGCCCTCCGGAGCGCTCTATTGGCCTGCAGGTCGACACTACGTTAGTACCATTAATTTATTAATAATATTTTGGTTGTGTGGTGACCACCCCACCTATCTACATGGATGCATGGCTAATCTCCCGGCGTAGGAAGAGGGTGAATCTTCCATTATGGCCGTGGAGACAGCGCCTATATGCCTATATGCCGCTCATGCCTACACCCTAGTTGCCGCAGCGTGGAGGATAGGTCCTTCCCGTATATGGGCGTGAAGGCCAGATTCCTCCTATCAAAGCATATATGGGGCTAGGGTGCTTTTCCTATCAATGCATTCCTGAATGACCTCCTTTCTCTCGAGGTCGTCTACTTCCGTGGGACAGAAGTAGACTTTCTAATCTACCTTCCACTCATCCAAGCGGAAACGCGGTCATGCCTACATTGACATTACACCACGCCCTAGAGATCGCCGTAGCGGTCTCATCATCGGCAACCACGCATGCGACCCATATCTAACATAGGTAGCATGCGTAGATTAATCTTAACTACACATAGAATTAATCTACACAAATCGACATGCCTGAGCCGATTTCTTCGGAGATGACCTTGCCGTCCCATTGCTCCATAAACTGCGGGTACTGCTTTAATAGATCCTTCTTAAGTACCCACGTCGCGTCTTCCACCGGCAAGTGCTTCCACTTGACCAAATATTGGAGAAACTCTGATCTCCTTGTTTTCTTGAAGGCTTTATCAAGAATCAATTCTGGAACTATTTCCAATTGCTCCTCCGTCATTTCCAACAACGTTGGAGTGTCCAAGACTTCGTCTGGATTTGGAGTATGCTTCTTCAACAAACTCACGTGGAAGACTTTATGGATCTTCAGGTGTGCTGGCAAATCTAGCTTGTAGGATTGATTACCTACTTTCTGGACTATTCTGAAGGGTCCAGCCCACCTTGAAGCAAGCTTCTTGCAATTCCCGATCCTGAGCTTCGCCTGCTTTACCTTGATCTTCAACCAAACATGGTCTTCAACTTGGAACTCTCTGACTGTTCGATGTTTGTCGGCGATGCTCTTCTGCCTGCTCCTTGCTGCTAGAAGATACCCCCGAACTTCTTCCACTAGCTGCTGCATATCGGCCAACATATGTTGCGAAACTTCTACTTTTGACACGGGATTGTGCCAAGTGTCTGGGGTTAGGCATTGATAGCCGTAATTGATCATAAACGGCGACATTTGGGATGATTCTTGCTTGGTGCTATTGTATGCAAACTCCACCAAGTGAATAAATTCTTCCCACATACCTTGCTTATTTCAGACATAGTTTCGTAGCATGTCTTCTAAAATCCTGTTGGTCCGCTCTGTTTGGCCATCCGTCTGAGGATGATACGCCGTGCTCATGGATAGCTTCGTCTGAATTGTCGCAAAGAGGTCTTGCCAAAAGGCGCTCATGAACTTCAGGTCTCTGTCGGAGATGATCTCCCTTGGCATGCCATGAAGCCTAAAGATCTCTTTGGTGAAGAGCTTTGCTGTATCCATAGCGGTGTCTGTGGTCCTGCAAGGCACAAAATGTGCCATCTTCGACATCTTGTCGACCACTACCATCAAGGCATCCTTCCCTCTTACTATTCTTGGAAGCCCTGTTATAAAATCCATGCTGATCACTTCCCACTTGGCGTTTGGCACCGCTAATGGTTCTAATGCCCCTGGAATTCGAAGCTGCTCCGCCTTCGTCTGCTGACATAGCTGACATTCCTTGATGTAGCGAGCTACTTGCTTCTTCATTCCTGGCCAATAATAGCTGCTGCGCACTTTGAAATATGTTTTCATGAATCCCGCATGGCCAGCTATTGGACTATTGTGCGTGTCATGGAGGATCAATTTCCTTACACCTGATGATTCGGACACGCACAACTTGTTCTTATGGTATAACAGGTTGCCTTCCTTCTTATAATTCTTGAAGGCTTCCCGCTCCTTATCCGTTCTTGCTTCCCTGCATAAGCTTGCCCATACTTCCTTGAAGTCGACATCCGTTGGCAAGGACTCTTCAATCTTCTTCCTGAAGTCGCTGGAAAGCGTTGAAATTGCATTGCAATGCACTCTAGTTGTCAGGGGATGCCTTGAAAGCGCATCCGCTACCACATTGAGCTTCCCTGGCTTGTAGACTATATCAAAGTCGTACTCTTCAAGGAACTCCATCCACCTTCTCTGTTGCGAAGTGACACTTCGACAACTTGGCGTACAACTGGTGCCTCTTCAACTTCTCCAGCACTCTCCTTAAGTGTTGTACGTGCTCTTCAAGGGATCTGCTATACACCAAGATGTCATCGAAGAATACGATCACAAAGGTGTCTAAGAACTCCCTGAAGATGTCGTTCATGAGCCTCATGAACGTTGCTGGGGCATTCGATAAGCCGAAAGGCATTACCGTGAATTCATAGTGCCCATACCGCGTTCTGAAGGCGGTCTTATGAATATCTTCTTCCTTTATCCGGATCTGATGATAGCCTGATCTTAAGTCGATTTTGGAGAAGACCTTTGCTCCTTGAAGCTGATCCATCAAATCATCCGATCTGGGAAGCGCATACTTGTTCTTGATGGTGTGCTTGTTCAACTGTCTATAGTCTATGCACATCCTCAAACTGCCATCCTTCTTCTTAACAAAGAGAATGGGCGCTCCGAATGGAGAGACGCTAGGTCTGATGAAGCCTAGGTCGAGCAACTCCTGCAATTGCTTCTTTAGCTCCGTCAACTCCTGCGTCATCATTCTGTATGGAGCCTTACTTGTCGGCTTTGTTCCCGGTTCGAGTGCTATCTCACACTCGACTCCCCTGTAAGGAGGGAGGTGCTCGATCTCGTCAGGAAAGAGATCGTGGAATTCCGTGATCAACTCAGCTATTTGCTTCGGCAACTTGTTGAGCACCTTGTCTTCTTTGCTTTCTTCTGACTCCGGCTCTTCAATCTCAAGCTTGAAGATGTATGCTACTTGTTCGCTCTTGATGCACTTGAACAGCCGCTTAGAAGACATACACTGCATGATGGGGACAACTTCTTTACCTGTGATCTCAATGATTTTGCCGTCGGGCGTTGGGAAGATCACATTCCACTTTCCACAATCAATGATGGCTCCTGCTGGTCCAAGGTACTCCATTCCTATGATCAAGTCATACCTGCCAATTCCCATTACTTCTGCTCCCATTTGAATGTTAATTCCTGGCAAGTCAATGTCGAAGTTGATCCTCTTGCCTGCTGTCTGCCTTACTGCCCCACTTGCTAACACAACAGGCCTCGGCTTCGACTTCAATGGCTTCAACTTCAACATTTCAACCATTCTGGGGGATGCAAAGTTATGGCTACTTCCCGAGTCTATCAAGACTACGAAAGACTTGGCCTTGGCCTTCCCTACTGTGGAAATTACCTTATACTGACTCTCTGCTTGCTCAGTATCTATTGTGGCAAAGATATGACACTCACCCTGGATGTAGTCGCGGGCTGCCTCGCCGTCGTCGTCGGATAGAGTGTCCCAATCTCCCAACTCTGCTAGCGCTGCGCTCATCACGTAGGGGCAGTTAGCTGTTCTATGACCTGGCTGGAAGCATCTGAAGCAAAGCTGTTTCTCCATGCACTCCTGCCTCTTCTCCTTGGGCATAGCTTGTAAAAAGGATCTCACTGCTTTGGAATAGTTCGACCCTTCCTGCTTGTCCTTGAAGGACACCTGCTTCTTCTCCTGTTGCTTCCCCTGATTGCCACCATATGGGGCTCTAGCTGGACCCGGACTGGCTGCCCTAGGGCTATAGCTTCCTGCTGCTTTGCCTTTATCCTGGAAGTACTGCTATCTCTGCCCGCTATTCTGGGGTCCCGACCCTTGCAAGCTTATTGCCTTGGACTCCGCTTCTGATACTGTCTTAGGGTTTATTGCCCTTACAAGCTTGCGGATCTCCTCATTCAACCCTTCAATATAGCTTTCCACTGCATGCTTCTCACCTAACTTTGGCACATAAAGCCTTAGCCTCATGAATTCCTCTGTATATTTTTGGACCGATGTGTTGCCTTGCTGCAACCTGTAGAACTGCTGCATCATGCTGGACGTGTGCTCTCTTGGGACGTAGTGGCGCTTGAAAGCTTTGGCAAACTTCTTGAATCTGCAAGCATCCCTGCTCAAGCCATGGGCCTTTGCATACCCCTTCCACCAAATGCGTGCTGCTCCCTTCAGGTTGGCTGTTGCTACCCTGCCTTTGTCCTTATCTTTCATACCATAAGCGTTGCCATATTCGCTCATCTCATCGAGCCACGCCTCTGCCTCCATGCCTGACCTGTTCTCGCCTGAGAATTGCTCGAGCTTCCTGGCTTTCCAAACATTTCCCAATGCAGAGTCTACCTTCTTCTGATAGTCCGAGGCTCTGGTGTCCCTTTGTCGTCCTTCTAGGGCATCCCTCTGCCTTCCATCTGCAGCGTTCCTTTGCCTTCCATCTGTTCGGTCCTGGGCCTGCTCTTCTTCCTCCTCAGAGTCGGAGTCTGAATCTGAACTTGAGTCGGAGGAGTCCGAGCTGGGGGACCTCCCTCTCTTGCTCCTCTTCTTGTCCCTTCCTGTCTTCCGAGCTGATCCTTGCGGCAATTGAGCGTTGCCCACCGAAGCCGCTCCTGTTTGTGCGGCCAGCAAAGCCTTTATCTGCTCAAGGTCCGTCCTCATCTGCGATATTTCTTCTTCTGGGGTCATGGGTCCAAACTCCTCGAATAGGTTCCTTGCCGGAGGTGGCCTGGGCGGACTCTGTTCTTCCCTAAGGTCTTGGCGTTGTCGTTCCCCTGAGCTTAGGCCTCTCACTGCATACACAAGTAGTTCATGGCTATATGATTAGTTTTATTTGTTCTCTTGCATTGTTTATGTTTATTGGTATAGTTGTGGGACAAAAATACATCAACAAAACATTTGAAGTGCAAAAGAAATTATATTTATATTATATAATATTTCAGTACAAAAAGTCTCCGGGATCAAGAGTCTAACTAGTCTTGAAATCGCCGGTAAGACGGGTTGTCCTCAAGGAACTTCTTAACTTGGGCCGTTCCTACCGAACGACCCAAGTTCCTGATGACGCTGGCGGCGAGCATACACCAAGGTATTCGCCCGACTCTTCCACCTCGCGATTCGGACGTAAAGGGCTGCGGTCACCGCGCCGGGTCTTGCGGCGTCGATTGGGGTATGGCGAAGTCGAAGAGGTCGAGTGCTATTGCTCTCTTCACCAGGACGGCATAGTCGACATTTGCCGCTATGCGAGCATGTCTGCCGAACCCTGAGAGTGCAATGAGCATGAACACTCCTTCTTCTCCACGGGGGCTGAATTTGCGGTGTATTACCGCTATTCTCCCATCTAGCGGCTAGCCGGTAGTACCTCGGGGACTTTGTCATTGTCGTCGCTGAAGCTTCTCGCTTGTTTGGCCTCGCCACGTGCGCCCGTATTAATTCGACCTCTATCTCTGTGAGGTCCCTGTAGTCTTCAATTGTGGAGTCGACTCGCCTGAGGTCGATTCCCGCTCCTCTTGATGGAGGTGGTGTCGAAGGCCTCGGCATTAAGATGCTTGTGGTCTTCCTGCGAATTCCCATCTGTTCCTGGAGGGCGATGAACTCCTCGTCTGTTGGCAGCTCTTGCTCCTCCATCATTTGCACGATCTTGCTTTGAGGCTTGGATGTCGGAAGTCGACTTCGCGTGTAGGTGTCGGCCTCCACGACTTGAAGTGGAAAGTCGAGGCTCAGCGGACGATGAAGTCGCCCAAGCCGGACCGCTTGGTGGAAGTGGCTTCGTCCAATCGTCGAGCTCCCTCTCCCTGCATTCGGGGAGGTTATGGATGTCGCTGAGGAGTAAATACTCCTCTCCATTGATGATGATCGGGGCTAGGCTTGTGATGCCTAGCCCAAGTGGCGGAGCAACTCTGATGTTTTGCCGGCTCTGCTCGAAGCTGACCAGCTCTTCTTCTGCTTGTCGGCGCTCCTCCTCTGAGTCGAGCTCCGTGTAGTCATCGTCGTCCGACTCCTCCTCTTCTTCTCTTCCTTCCTGCTCCTGCTGATACTGCAAGAGCATCTGCTCTTGTGCTTGCACTGCTATGGGGTCCACCTCCATCGGAGGAATAGAGGTTGCCCCCATTGGGTTTTCGGCGCGGTGGGATAAGAAGATGGCTAGGGCGGCGGTGTAGGAGAAGTACTTGATCCTGTTGGCTGTGAGGACCATGTAGTCTGGCAGCCTCTGTGCTTTGTTGGTTAAGTACTTGGCGATGTTGGGAACATCGCCCAGGGCTGTTTGGAGGGATGGGCGGGGAACGAAATATCCTATGCAAGGGGGGACTTGGACAAGGGAGGGTTCTACCCTAGCTTGAAATTCTGCTAATACTTGCCTATATGCTGGGGTTGCATTCAGCGTAGCTTGGACATCAATTTCTTTCCCAAAGACGCGGAAGCTGTCATCGACATCCGCCTCAGTACCGTGCGCACTGGCGCTGTACCATCGCCTGAAGTCAGCAGTGGCCATTGATCTAGCGAAGAAGGGAGTATCAAACGGATGCAGAAGCGCCTCAGGGAGCTGGAAGATCGCCTAAGCAGTGGAGAGCAACTTGCAAGGTGCTAATTGAGAAGTGAGGGGGCCTATTTATAGAGAAGGGAAAAACCCTAATTTTTGGATGACCTAAAAGTTTCTGAAATTGGGTGATTCTACACTATAAAGAGGTGCAATTGCAAGTTTAAAGACTACTTCTGGGGTTTAGGCATGCTAAGAACACTAAAGAACCTATTTCAGCAACTGGAGATCATCTAAATAGGGCATGGTGAAGAAAATGTTGCAAGGTCTCACACGTTGCGCCCAGACCGATAATGAGAATGTCATTTCCTGCCCTGGCGTGACGTGTGAGACATGGGGTCTAAATGGGCTAAAGTTGATCAATTTGCATGATCTGAGGGTGTAATTCTACTTAACTCGTCGAGTTAGGCAGAATTGACCCCTTGTTTGATCGATTTGGAGCAGTTTTGGGCTAATTTGGGCATGGTCTCACACGTTGCGCCCAGCCCGAAAATGAGAATCTCATTTTCTGTCCTGGCGCGACGTGTGAGACATCGTCTCAATTTTGCTAAAAAACTCCAATTTTATCAAAACAAAAGCTAGAATTCTATAACTTAACTCAATTAAGCTAGATTAAACACATTATTTACACACAAAATTCTTTATATTAACAAAAAAATTCTGTTATTTACAAAATCTCAAGGGCGTTCTCCCTTGATGTGCCTAGCAAGGTACATATCCGATCTCATGAGGGTGACCCTCTTCGCATGGACTGTGCAGGCCGTTGAATCTTCGAAGTGCTGCACTATTTTCGCCTCTGCTGCTTCTTGTAAGCACAGCAACATTTCGTCGGTCACGCGCATGTCCGTGTTGTATTCTTGCATTACTTTACGGACCAAGCGTTGAAACGGTGCCTGGGGGATCAAGAGTCCGTAGCTCTTCTGGAAGTGCCGGATCTCCTTGAGGGCTCTCTGCTCCTTCTGCTTGCCCTTGCTCCGCTTCTTTCCTGGTGCTCTGGGAGGCTTGGGCTTTGGTGGTGGCGGCTTCAGCGTCTGACTCCTCGTCGGGTGTCCGCCTTCAATTGTCCGTACCCTGTGCTGTTGGTAATAGGCATTGTATGCCTCCCACTTCGCCATATAAGCGTTGTGCTCCTTAATCTTCTTCTGATAGACCTTGACCGGGTCTATCACGTACGCCTCCCTTTGTGGCCGTGGGGCTTTGGCCCTATCCCACGTCGGGAACGGTGGGGGCTTCGGCGGCTGTCCGGGCTGCTGCTCATCAGGCACCACCTGCTCCGGTACCTCCTTTTGTGCGACTGGGGGTTTCGAAGAGCTTGCGCCCTCTGTGTTGGGGACATAGTCCTCATCTGAGTCGTCGGTAGAAGGCGGGGTCTCGTCGCCTGATGGCTCGTTGATGGAGATACCTGTCCCCCGCTTACCGACCTTCACGACTTTCCTGTTACCCACCTTAATGCCTTTGGCTTTCTTCTTCTTCGGCTGGCCGGCTGCGGTTGGGTCGTCCTCCCGTTCTTTTCTTCTCTTTTCTCGACGAAGCTCTCTGGTTTCGTATTTGCTGATGAAGTGTGCGAGATCTTCTTCTTCAGCAGGGGTAAGCTCCGGCGGCTGCTGCTCCTCCCTCTCCTCGGCTTCTTGCAGACGGGTCCATGCTTCGAGTTGCTCTTCTACTGTGGGTTGTCCCCTCTGCTCCCGTTCTTCCTTACTCCTTCTCTCCTCTTCGGCGATTTCTTCGAGGATTTGGTGCATTACTTCCGGCTGCTCCTCCTCGTCTATGACTTCTGTTCTGTCGCTTTGATCGGAGTCTACTTCTTCCCTGGATGACGATCCGCTTTGCCGAAGGAGGCGTTCTCGAAGTACCCTTTGAATCAATGCGGGGTCACTGGCGCTGGAGGATGTGCTTCGGCGGGGCTTCCTAGCGGTCTGTTTCGTTCGGGCCATGTTCGACGGTTCGCCGATCGGAGCTATGCGCCAAAAGATCGCCTTGGCAAGAAGAGCAAATTTTCTAAGCGGTGGTGCGAAAAATGAGAGGGGGTCGAGAGGTCTATTTATAGGGGCAATTTTAGGTCAAACTTGAAACTACCTTTTTTGGGTTATCTAGAACACCTAAAACACCTTAATCTAAGCAAGGTCTCACACGTTGCGCCCAGCCCGAAAATGAAAAGCCCATTTCCTGTCCTGGCGCGACGTGTGAGACATGGTGGGGTCCACTATCAAATTTGCTACTTTTTAATCATGTAACTTGCTAATTCTACTGATTCTTAGCTCTAATTTGGAATTATCAAGCTATTTTACTGTAATTCGTGACTTTTAATGTGTTTAAAATTTGAATGTCTCACCCATTACTTGACCCGAAAATGAAAATGTCATTTCACATCTGGCCATGACGATGAAGACTCCTCTTTTGAAGGTTGGCTCATCAATTCTTAATCTTTTTATGTTTAGTTCATTTCTTTGTTACTAAACAGCAATACTACAAAAATGAAAAAATTCCCATTTTTGAGGGTTTAAGGATCCTATCAAATTAATACTAGAGACATGGTGGTGCTTGCTCTTGGTCACAAGAACATTGCTCGATACCCTTTGTGGCAATCCCCCCTACTAAATATCACCGGTGCACTCACGAGTATACAAGCGAGATTCTTCCCATACCGGCTCCAATAAGTCGGGGCCCTTCACAAGACATACGCAACCTGGCGGGTTCCGATTACAAATTGAGGTCATTTCCGTCTCCCTCGGGGGCCTACCTAGGCTAGCAGGCGTAAACATACATGTCCCGGTACACTTAAGAGCAACACATAGCCACCTCGGTGGCATACCACCTCTGCATAGACAATGATGGCTAATGCATATAGGGGATCTACAGGCTCGAGATGCATAGGGATGGTGGCGGCTTGGAGTCTCGAGTTCTTCATGAGCCGGAATTCATAGCAATGGTTACGTGCAGCATAAGAACTTATGGCATTAGGTTGTCCTCCTTAGCCCCTCCACAGCCGCACGCTGCGAGTAGGCTGAAAAGTGTTGGGACACAGCGTAGCCCACGGATGCATATGGCCAGGGGGCTATATCACAGGTTATCTCACGATTCAGATGGGGCGGTGAGATCTCTTCCTCGAGGAGATCTACATCTTTGACTCAAAAAGGGGACTAGAGACCCTTTGCCCTTGTCGACTTGAACCCAATGGAAAGTGAGCCCACTTCACGGGTGTCGAGCCCATACCTTGCCCACACTCGGTGGCGACCATTGAACCTAGTCACTATGATCCCACAGGTGAGGCAGCGTGTTTACACGGGATCGTTCGAGTCGAGAACATGAACCTCCTTATAAAGCCCGGTCTAGTCCTTCCACCCACAGCAGGTGTGGTTCTTGTACCTGAGCGATCTATAGTGTGCTAGAGGGCTAATCTAGGAGCATCTACTACCAAGCTTTGGGTCTCTACCCCCCTTCCCAATACAAGGTTCATAGGTACATCATCACATACATCACATAGAACTAAAGAACTAGATCTAATCTATCATGATTGGTTCTGGATTCCGTCCAGTATCTAGAGACCTAGAAGGCTGCTATGGGCAATTTAATATACTAGCCCTACTGGCTAAATGACTAAAAAGGGTTTAGGCTATTAAATTGTACAAAATACGATCCTTGAGGCTCCTCTGACACAGATTCGACCATCCTGGCGGAATGCTTTCAGTCAAGAGCAATAGTGCAATTCTCGAGACGGTAAATACGGGAGGCGATTTTGACCCATAGGGCAGCCAAAAGCGAGCTCTAAAACCCTAGAAATGAAAATGGGCAAGTTAGGGTTTCTATTCCTAAATAGACAAGGGGGGTGGTTAGGGTTTCCAATTATCCACTTCCCAAGCATGTGGGATAATTGGGAATGGGCCACCTTTAATGGAATAGGTGGCAAAAGTGCCACATGGGAAAAGGTGTGCCCACATTAATAATGTGCACATTGGAAATGTACATTTATTACATAGTATAGCCCACTTGGCATAAAGTGTCCACCTTGGAAAATGTGCACCTAGATTAATGTACTGTCGTTAAATGTACATTAGTAATTGCACATTCTGCGAGTTACCCCTAGGCTACCCTCCTGACTACGTCGGGCGTACACTCCCGAGCGGAGTGGCGTCTCTGGCGTGTGAAGCGGTACAATACTCACTCGTCACAGAACCGTATATTGTCTTTGGAGCGTCCTGAGAGAGTGGCTAAAAAAGTGGAGGTGAAAGTGATAATATTTTTCTTTAAAGCCAGGGTGTTGAAGCTTTTGTCTCGAGTTGGATTTAGAGCACCGTTTAATGGCGGGAGGTGCAGGATGGAAACTCTCCAATGAGAAAGCAAAGTGATAAGCCAAAGCACAGGAGTTTCATTTCTCATCAAATCTCTTTATTGATATGCTAGGAAGAAGTATTTGTATAGTTGTTTGCAATAATGCTTCTTGATATTTGGCAGCATGCATTACGATGTGTTCTTCACTACATAATATTTTTTTTTAGATTTAGAAGTGGCGAATTGACACAAATGACCTCATCCACCATGCCATAGCAAGAGACCACGACGTGGAATAATTTGTTTTAGATTCAATTATCTTGGATATCTACTCATTTTACGGCATCTATAGTTTATCTTTTCTTGCCCATAAGGCGTATTTGACTACTAGTAGTAACTTTTGGCTTATCTCAATTGGTTAGGTAATATTAAAGGAAGATCGTACTCATATTTGGATTGCATGATTATATTGTTGATTATCAAATCAAGGTGCAAAGCTCTCGTGGCCTAATGGATAAGGCATTTGACTTCTAATAATCAAAGAGATTGTGGGTTCGAGTCCCATCAGTGTGCAAAAGTGGAGGTGAAAGTGATATATGTTGTTATAATCTGAGGTGTTGAAGCTTTGTTAGCTCGGTTGTTTAGAGCACACCGTTTAGTAGCGGAGGTCTAAAGGTTACGACTCTCGGTAGCTTGTATGTTGCATGGCTTCGTGTACTCCCATGGATAGGTCTTGTGATTATAGTGTTGATTATCAAATCAAAGTTGGAAGGCTCTCACGGCCCTAATGGATGGGCATTTGACTTCATCAAAGTTGTGGGTTGAGTCCATGAGGTGTTCAAAAAGAAAGTGGAGGTGAAAGTGATAATGCTTTGTTTTACCTTTGAGGTGTTGAAGCTTTGTAGCTTAGTTGGTTAGGCACGTTTAGTAGCGGGAGGTCTGATTCGACTCTCGATGAAAGCAAAGTGATAATGGCACATAGGAGTTCATTTCTAAGCGCATCAAATCTCTTGTTTGATATACTAGGGAAGAAGTGAGCATGCTTGGTTGTTTGCCATATTCCTTCTCTTTATGTTTGGCAGCATGCATTCTGATGTGTTCTTCACTACTAATTTTTTCATTTAAGTGTGATTATTTCGTGACCTCATCTACATATTGCTATAGCAAGGGCAGGGCCTTGAGAATGATTGTTTAAATTCAATTATCTTAGATATCCTCATTTCGTATCGTTTATCTTTTCTTGCCCATAAGGCGTGGCTTTGACTACAGTAGTAACTTTTTTTGCCTTATATCTCAATTGGTGGGGTAATATTAAAAGGAAGATCGCATTACTCGCATGTAAACTGGATTACTGTGATTATATTGTTAATTATCCGTCAAAATTCAAAATGGCCCTAATGGATAAAAGAACTGACTTCTAATCAAAGTTGTGGGTTGAGTCCCAGCAGTGTGCAAAAAGAAAGTGGAGAATTAGAAGTGATATATCGTTATAATCTGAGGTGTTGAAGCTTTGGTAGCTCATTATTTAGAGCACCCGTTTAGTAAGCGGGAGGGTCTTGAGTTGAATCTCGTGAAAAGCATGTTGCTTGTGTACGTGTACTCCTAGGGATAGGTCTTGGTTATAATGTTGATTATCAAATCAAAGTTGGAAGGCTCTAAGTGGCCCCTGTCGATAAGGCATTTGACTTCTAATCAAAGTTATGGAGTTCGAGTCCCATCGAGTGTGCAAAAGAAAGTGGGGTAAGTAATAACTTGGCGGTGTGCAAAAGTGGAGGTGAAAGTAATAACTTTGTTTTAAACTAAGGTGTTGAAGCTTTTGTAGCTTTCGATTGGATTAAACTTGGTTTAGTAAATTGGGAGGTCTTGGTTAAAACTCTCAATAAGAAAGCAAGTAATGGCACGCAGGGTTTCATTTCATGTCAAATCTCTTTATTGATATACTAGGAAGAAGTGACTTGTACTTGAGTTGTTTTACCCAATAATGCTTCTCTTTATATTTGGCAACATGCATTCACGATGTGTTTCTTCACTACTAATTTTTTTTTTTTCGTTTAAGTGGCAATTGTTCATTGACCTCATCTACATATTGCTATAGCAGAGGCAAACATGAGAATGATTGTTTAGTTCAATTATCTTGGATATTTACTCATTCGGCATCTATAGTTTATCTTTTCTTGCCCCATAAAGGCGTGGCTTTGACTATAGTAGTAACTTTTGGCTTATATCTCAATTGGTTAGGTAATATTAAAAAGGAAGATGCATTACTCATATGGCAGTTGCAGCAGTTATATTGTTGATTATCAAATCAAAATTGCAAGGCTCTAAGTGGCCTAATGGATAGGGCATTTGACTTCTAATCAGAGATTGGCGGTTTGAGTCCATCGAGTGTGCAAAAAGAAAGTGGAGGTGAAAGTGATATATGTTGTTTATAATCGAGTGTTGAAGCTTTGGTAGCTCGATTGTTTAGAGCACCCGTTTAATGGCGGGAGGGTCTCGAGTTCGACTCTCAGTGACATATTTAAGCGTAGCCATGTACTCCTATGGATAGGTCTTGTGATTATAGTGTTGATTATCCGTCAAAGTTGGAAGGCTCTCGTGGCCTAATGGATAAAACGTTGACTTCTAATCAAGTGATTGTGGATTCGAGAGAGTGTGCAAAAGTGGAGGTGAAAGTAGATACTTTGTTTTAAGCTGAGGGCTTTTGTAACTCAGTTGGTTAGAGCACCCGTTTATTAAGCGAGGTCTTGGGATTCGACTCTCCAATGAAAGAAAGTGATAATGGTTTGCGAGGTTTCATTTCTAAACACATCAAATCTCTTTATTGATATGCTGGGAAGAAGTGATGACTTTGTGCTTGGTTGTTTACCCAATAATGCTTCTCTTGATATTTGGCAACATGCATTACGATGTGTTCTTCACTACTAATTTTTTTTTGTTTAAGTGGCAAGACTCGTGACCTCATCTACATATTGCTACTTAAGGCCAGTTGTGAGAATGATTGTTTAGATTCAATTATCTTAGATATCTACTCATTCTGACCTTCTCGTTTATCTTTTCTTGCCCATAAGGCTTTGACTACTAGTAATAACTTTTTTGGCTTATATCTCAATTGGTTAGGTAATATTAAAAAGGAAGATGCGTACTCATATGGCTTGGTTACTGTAGTTATATTGTTGATTATCAAATCAAAATTGCAAGGCTCTCGTGGCCTAATGGATAAGACATTTGACTTCTAATCAAGAGATTCACTACAAGAAAGGGGTAGTAGAGTGGTTATAGCGTCGGAAGGATATTTTTGGTGTTTTTGAGGTGAAAAGCGATTACGTAGTTAATAGCAACACTTATGGTTAGATATTTCTCTGCTTGCTAATTTGATGCTATCTGCTCGATTCTATATTGTGATCTTTATATCATTTTAACCAATCTAATGCTATAACTGGCCTTGTTGGCCGCGAGCTGATGCACTATGAGTCATAGGTGTTAGCATTATGTTCAAGCATACATGTACTACGGCTCTAATTTTGGCTATGTGTCTAACTCTGGGGGCGCTATGTATCATTTAACGAATCTAATGCTATAAGCGTATAGCTGATGCATGAGCTGATGCATTATGAGTCAAAGGTGCTAGCATTAGGTTCAAGCTTATACATGCCATCGACTCTAGTCACATCCTTACCATTGATGCTATATGACTTTATATTGACCCCTAATTAGGCTCTATATAGAAGGCACTATTATCGATTTTAATTACGACTCTACCAATGACTCTATATTTGATACTATTATTATTTCTATCCATTACTATATACATGGCTACCATTATTTCGGGTTTTGCTCCTACCATTGATGCTATGTCGACTTTAAGTAACCTCTAATTACGACTCTATGTAGAGCACTATCATCGAGTTCTAATTACGACTCTACCAATGACTCTATGTTTGATGATATTATTGACTCTATAACTCAACCCTATATGCAGCGCTACCGTTGACTCTTACGATGAAATGAACTCTACTACTTATCTTTGACATATGATTTAACTCTGCTTGTATGCTATCTCTAGGTTGATGCTATCATTATTTCACATGTCCAACTCTATACCATGAACTCACTCTTGTATTATGCACTCTAACTAGTCATGCACTTTGTTATTCTGTTTAAGCATTTAAATAATCCTATATGCAAAAATACCAAAAAGAAGTTGCCATCTATTCGAAGACTCATTTGCCGCTACACACTCATATTTAATCTCTCTTTCTCTATATTTTTCTTCTTTCTCCAAAGTCTTCTTTTCAAGATTGGCAAGGCTACGAATATACTATAAAGTGTGTGGGTATAAGTATTTGTCTCATATGATTCAAAGTTCATAAATATAAAGCAATTGTATCAAGGTATCTCAACACAATGTTCTTCGCGACAATGAAATATACTTTAAAAATTATTTCAAGTATTTGATAATGTCATATAGCAAATCATGTTCAACCTTTTGGGTGCTTGCACTCCGCGGAGAAAGCGTTATGCTTTGGGATACAATAGTGAAATTCTTGACAAGTCGGAGCTAGGATACGAGTTATTGACCCAAACTCGGGTCCAATTTTTGGTCAATACAAAATTCGAGACCGCCGTCAGGCTCAAAAATTTGGTCGAGGTCCACAAAGTTTTTGAGCAATTCCAAAGGAAATAGTTCAAATTGTGGTCTAGAAAGGGGCATCTGCGGGTCAAAGTAGTTTGAATACATGGAGATAGGATTTGCATGCGGGTTGCCAATGGGATACTCGAATCACTTCTTGCTTGCTCACAGAAACTTCCATCCCTTGGGCCCTCGAAAGTGCAGCCGATCATCCGGGATTCAATTTTGAACGGATCCAAAATCTTAGGCCTTAATTATGGGTTTGTTGGGTAGCAGAGAAGTAGGAAATAAGGATTCGGGAGAAAATGAAGGCAGAAATGGAGGAATCTGGCCAAGTTGAACGGATTTCCTAATTTTAGGGTTCTTCGAGGGAATCTCGCGAGCATCGTTCGAGTATCTTTCGAGATTCTATGCTTTTATAAATTCAATTTTCAAAGGTTTAATAAAAAAATCAACCCTTTGAATTTTTTGGAACCTTAGGAATCTTCTTGAGATGCCTTCCAAGAATTGAGGAGCATATCTGGCTTTGCCACGTGGCATGGACCATCTTTAAGGGATATAGAGTGATATCCTAATCATACCCCTAGAATTTTAATATTCCATGGTAAGGGGGTTTTTTTCAAAAAAAGACCAAGTGTTTCAAGGTTATGGAAATGGAATGGATAAGATGGTGAAGTGAAAATGATGACAAAAAGTTTGACCACATAACCCTAGGTTTTTTATTTTGACCTAAGAAAATATATTTGAAGAAATGGTCAGAGTCATGGTTTTATGGCAAGATAAAGGAAATGTGATGGAAATATGAGATAAGGGTGAAGTGAAAATGAATCAAAGCAAGCAAAGTGTGAGCAGGTGGAGATGCAACCTTGACTTGATGATGTCCATGGGAGTTGGGTTTGCACAAATATTGGTTCCTAGGGGTTATGTTGCCCTTTGGGGGCAACAAGAAGCAGGCCACCACCATCACCATCGAAAGTTGATAGGGCACATACAATAAAAGATTATACAATTACTAACATGAAAAAGAAGGGATAGCAACTCTTGACCATCTAGCATTGGGGTATGCCCCTCAGCCAGGTACCACAACCAAGAAGGTTGGGCACCATAATATAAAAGCATAACAAAGAACAATATAGATAAGTACTATCACACAATGGGGGCTCCATTATGTAAAATAATGAAAGGGAACAATTATTAAGCGCACCTCCTGCATAGAGAGGACAAACACAATCTTGGGGGGCTCGTACCTACACCAAGTGAGAAATACTTCGCTAAGGTTTGAACCCTGGGAAGACAAACACATTCTTGGGGGGACTCGTACCTCCACCAAGTAAGAAATACATCGCTAACGCACCTCCTGCATAGAAGACAAACCGCAGTCTTGGGACTCATGCACTGCAAGTGAGATACATACATTAAGGTTTGAACCCTAAGAAGACAAACACAATCTTGGGGGGACTCGTACCTCCACCAAGTGAGAAATATATCGCTAAGGTTTGAATCCTGGATCATCTGGCCTTGGGGCAAACCCCTACAATACACACCTCAACCAAAAGGGTAAGCGCCATGATATAAATAATAATAGAAATCATATGAAAACATCACTCACATGGTGAGACTCATACCACCACCATGGAAAAAGTTACAAGAGGAACAAATGAGCTAACGCTTGGCCCTACCCCTTATATACCACCCAAGAAGGTCCCTAAATCCATGGGGGAACTCGTACCACCACCATGGGGGATAGATACAACACCCGAGATTAGACATTTTAAAGATGAACCCCTTGACCATGGAGGCAAGGGGGCCAATAATAAAAAAAATATTTAGGCAATATTAAACAAACATGCCATGGCTCATACCGCCACCCGACAATTAAAAAATATATAACAAATCATCCCATAGAGCATCCCATAGGCACCCGTTAAAACAACTAGGAAGGGATTCATACCACCACCTTAGGAAAAATACATAAAGATAAGATATGAGCCCGACAAAATACAGGTTGGAAACCTAACCATCAGAACGTAAGCACCTTAGTAAAAGGGTAAACATTCAATTAAGGTACCCTAACCCTAGTTTTGCCGGAACTCTTCCTCTCTTCTTCCATCTTCGATCTTGGTCATTTCTTCTTGCGGTGCGATAGTAGGCGGTACCTCGGAGGACTTATTTTAAATAGCAGGGTATATTATGGCATTGTTATACATTCCATGCCCGTTGCTTGATTCGGTGACAAGGTCGTATATTTATCGTTAAGCAGAAAGCCAAATTGAGCTAAAGGTGTATTTATGGCTCCGGTGAAGAGCCTAACTATTTGTTTTCAAAGCTGCGATGCATGATGCGACAGGAAACTGACGGTACAGATGCTGCGCTATTTTTAGCTTCTCTAGTTCACATTTTTAATATCTTATCACGTCCATTCATTGCCGGTGGAGTGCATGGTAAATGCGATACATTCATTTTTCTCTTTACCGGAAATGAATGTTTTGAGTTAGAGCATCTTCATGGTCATGGAGTACATGGAACATAATCGAAGGGCCATAAACTTTTGTAAACGACCTTTTGGTCAAAAGTAAGTCAAATACCTAATGCTTGATTATTCGATGGCGTAAAATATCTTCCGCAATATCTCCCACAACAATTGAATTGCCTGCTTGGTACAAACTTTTATTCACGAGTTTATAGCTTCATTTCTTCATTGTTCTTGATTATTACAATGTCACTTTTTTATGAGCAACTTGCGAGGAGAATTAAAACTTCCAACACTTTAAACAATAGAGAACTAAAGATTACGTGATTTTGGTTGGCTCATCAATATTATGTCACTTAAGACACAACGATGAAATTTGTTGTTACACTAGTCTGTGAGTGAAGTGGCTTGGTGAAGAAATATCCCTGCCTTCTCTCGTGGCTTTTTTGGCCATCTAATATCTAGTTGAACATAAAGCGGTTGAAATCTTGGGGGCAAGGAAATATTACCGCGAGGTTGATATGTTAGTCCCTGTTTACAAGATATATTAAAAAGATAACGCTGCGGACCTAGCGAGAGACTAGAGAAAATTTCATGAAGATCCCTTTTACGAAAGACCCGCAGCTCTCTGAAAGTAGGTTTGACCTTCTTAATTCTTTGTTCTTATGACCTTGATGAGTTTCTCTATCTTCATTATCAACCGTTAAAAGAATACATAATATCCTCTTCCATTTATACATAATAATCTGTTTCATTTTTATGAACACTGAAATCATGTTGTGCCATGGTACGGTTAGCTATTGTGTGGGCAAATATTACTTATGTATAAATAATTATTTTTATCAATTATCCTTATCCAAAATTTTATACCCTTTCAAGATCTTTTAAAGTATAGATTAGTGCTAAGCAATTTAATACCAATCATTGATGTAGTATATGAGCTTCTTGACAAATAACACAAGGAAAAAGCTTTGAAAGCATGATTGAGGTAAGCGAAAAGATCATGCCAATTTTCCCGAGTTTGCGATTGGGTATGACGGTGGATGCATGACATATGAATCTTTCGCTATTACGCAATGTCTATTTTTCTTACAATGTCTTCCTAATTTTATGCATATCTTCTTTTCTTTTGCCTTATGTATTGGGTGTTTTTAGGGAGGCGAATGAAGAGTCAGGATCCGTTAAACAAAGAAATGAAAACTTAGCGAGGGTTGTGAAATTTGGACACATGTGGTCTTGTTAGTTGACCTAAATGCTACATGGGGCTCTTCACAACACCATCAAGTATATTTCTAATCCGGTCGTAAAATCCAAGGCAAGCAATTTAAAGTGATACTAATAAATTCAAGACTAAGTAATCCACATGCTAGAGTTATGGTTAACAAAGATCCCATTCTTTCATCATTAGCACTTGTTTGATTTATGATAGATAATTTTATATATACAGCCTTCATCCTTGCCACAATTAGGTCGTATTATTTTGATAAGAGGGTAGCTTCTCGACGCTCAATGGGGAGTTCAATTCGTAAACCATCTTCTTACCATTACGATCGCCTTGTTTCTTGGTATGTGGTTCCACCTTGAACACGGGCAATACAACTCTACCTTGATCCTTCCCACCTTTATATTACATATTGACATATTAAATGTCTTTGACTACTAAAATCCTCTCTTTATCGATGCTTTGCTGGAATATATTATGTCGTGCTGCTGAATATATTATGTTTGATACTTAAGCATTAGCATGTAAATTCATCCATTTTTCTCATGATCATATATCATGCCATATTTTGCTGCAGTTTTTAGATTGCCACCTTCAAGCAGTCGACTTGATAAACTTGAGCATATCAAAACCTTGGAACATTGAAACATCGACTAAAGAATAACCCATAAACTTTTAGCCAAGTTTAATCGTCACTTATTTGTAACTATTTTATCTTAGATTGTTTGAGAAGATAAATCTGAGACATTGATGAAAATGGTAGTAATGTAGTATTTAAATATGGATAGAGTTAGATGAGTGTCTCGGGGTTCAAATCCCACGGGGCATATTGGCTATCATTGTCTCACGTGGCGTTAGGGTTGACTCTAATTTTGGCGTTAACCTTGTCTCTATGACTAAATTCTAGTGCTAGGTGACTCTAATTAAACACAATTGACTCTAGTTCTAACTCTAATTAGGCATGAATTCTAACTCTAATTAGGCCATATTTTGACTCCTAATTCATGTATTTGACTCCTAGTCGGCGCACATTTGACACTAGATCGGCCTTTGGTCGGCTCTAACTTTGGCCTTTGTCGACTATAATCTAGGAGGAGGTGTAATTAAAGCGTATGACTCTAATTTGAACGCACATTCGACTCTAGTACAGCATAGCAGCTTTGTTGTAATTTTGATGCTAAATTCGGCGCTAGTCGGCGTTTAAATGGCCAGAGCGTAAGAGTCGATTGTAGCGTCGGCCAAGTAATGTTAGTTTAAGGTTTTTCTCATTGTTTTCATTTAAGTTTATAACTAGGTCTGACTCTAAAACTATTTATAATACCCCCTTCCTCTTGTAGTGATTGGCCAGGTTCGGAGTCCCATCCAGTGTGCAAAAAGAAGTGGAGTGGCTGATATATGTTGTTATAATTTGAGGTGTTGAGCTTTGGTAGCTCGATTGTTTTAGGCACACATTTGGTAGCGGGAGGTCTCGAGTTCGACTCGGCCAAGTATTACTCCTATAGACGGAGTCTTGTGATTATAGTGTTGATTATCAAATCAAAGTTGGGAAGGCTCACCGTGGCCCTAATGAATAAGGCATTTGACTTCTAATCAAGTGATTGTGGGTTGAATCCCATAAGTGTGCAAAAGAAAGTGGAGATGAAAGTGATAATACTTTGTTTTAAACTAAAGGTGTTTGAAGCTTTTGTAAGCTCGGATTTAGGCACGGATTTAGTAAGCGGGGAGGGTCTTGAGTTCGACTCAATGAAAGCAAAGTGATAATGGCTTGCAAGGGTTCATTTCTAAGCATCAAATCTCTTTGATGATATACTGGGAAGAAGTGACACATGCTTGGTTGTTTTTACCCAATGCTTCTCTTGATATTTGGCAACATGCATTCTGATGTGTTCTTCACTACTAATTTTTTTTGTTTAAGTGGCAATTATTTCGTGACCTCATACATATTGCCATAGCAAGAGGCCAAGCGATGAGAATGGCTGTTTAGATTCAATTATCTTGGATATCTACTCATTTACGACGTCTCGTTTATCTTTCTTGCCCATAAGGCGTGGCTTTGACTACTAAGTAGTAACTTTTGGCTTATATCTCAATTGGTTAGGTAATAATAAAGAAGATGCGTGCTCATATTTGGTTACGTGATTATAATGTTGATTATCAAATAAAAAGTTGGAAGGCTCTCGTGGCCTAATCGATAAGGCATTTGACTTCTAATCAAGAGATTGTGTGTTCGAGTCCCATCGAGGTGCAAAAAAAGTGGGTGATAATAACTTTGTTTTAAGCGAGTGTTGGAAGCTTTTGTAGCTCAGTTAGTTTAGAGCACACCCGTTTAGTAGAGTGGGAGGTCTTGGGTTAAACTCAATGAAAGCAAAGTGATAATGGCACAAGGAGTTTCATTTTAAGCGCATCAAATCTCTTCCATTGATATACTAGGAAGAAAGTGACTTGTGTGGTTGTTTTACCCAATAATGCTTCTCTTTATATTTGTATGCATTTGATGTGTTCTTCACTACCCTATTTTTTTTTTTTTCGTTTAAGTGGCAATTGACTCGTGACCTCATCTACATATTGCTATAGCAAGGACAATGAGAATGATTGTTTTGGATTCAATTATCTTGGATATTTGCCTCATTTCGGCATCACCGTTTATCTTGCCTAAGGCGTGGCTGACTATAATAGTAACTTTTGGCTTATATCTCAATTGGTTAGGTAATATTAAAGGAAGATGCGTGCTCATATGGCGGTTACTGTGATTATATTGTTGATTATCTGGAAATCAAAATTGCAAGAGCTCTAAGTGGCCCTAATGGATAAGGCATTTGACTTCTAATCAGGGTGTAGGTTCGGAGGTCCCCTAAGTGTGCAAAAGTGGAAGTGAAAGTGATATGTTGTTATAATTGAGGTGTTGAAGCTTTGGTAGCTCGAGTTGTTTAGAGCACCCGTTTAGTAAGCGGGATGTCGAGTTAGAACTCTCGTGGCTTGTATTTAAGCGTGTGATGTACTCCTGGATGAGTCTTGTGATTATAGTGTTGATTATCAAATCAAAGTTGGAAGGCTCTCGTGGCCTAATGGATGAGCATTTGACTTCTAATCAAGTGATTGTGGGTTCGAGTCCCCATCGGTGTGCAAAGAAAGTGGAGATGAAAGTGATAATGCTGTTTTAAACTAAGGTGTTGAAGCTTCCGTAGCTCAGTTGGTTAGAACACGGATTTAGTAAGCGGGAGGTCTTGAGTTCGACTCTCTCAATGAAAGCAAAGTGATAATGGCTTGCAAAGGTTTCATTTCTAAGCGCATCAAATCTCTTTATTGATATCACCAGGAAGAAGTGACACATGCTTGGGTTGTTTTGCGCGGTAATACTTCTCTTGATATTTGGCAACATGCATTACGATGTGTTCTTCTACTAATTTTTTTTTTCGTTTAAGTGGCGAATTGACTCGTGACCTCATCTACATATTGCCAGCAAGAGACCGGCGTGAGAATGATTGTTTATTTCAATTATCTTGGATATCTATACTCATTTCGTCATCTATACGTTTATCTTTTCTTGCCCATAGGCGTGGCTTTGACTACTAGTAGTAACTTTTGGCTTATATCTCAATTGGTTAGGTAATATTAAAAGGAAGATGCGTTACTCATATGGCTTGATTGCAGCAGTTACATTGTGATTATCAAATTAAAGGTGCAAGGCTCTAAGTGGCCCTAATGGATAAAGGCATTTGACTTCTAATCGAGGATTGTGGGTTCCCGAGTCCCAGCAGTGTGCAAAAAGAAAGTGGAAATTGAAAGTGATATGTGTTGTTATAATTTGAGGTGTTGAAGCTTTGGTAGCTCGATTGTTTAGATTTAGTAAGCGGGAGGTCTTGAGTTCGACTCTCGTGAAAGCATAATTAAGCATGCCGTGTACTCCTATGGATAGGTCTTGTGATTATAATTGTTGATTATCAAAATCAAGTTGGAAGGCTCTTGTGGCCTAATGGATAAGGCAATTATTCTAATCAAGAGATTGTGGGTTCGAGTCCCATCGAGTGTGCAAAAAAGAAAGTGGAGGTGATATTAACTTTGTTTTAGCGGGAGGTGTTGAAGCTTTTGTAGCTCGGTTGGTTGAGCACGTTTGTGTGGGAGGTCTTGAGTTGAATCTCGTGAAAGCATATTTAAGCGTGGCCGTGTACTCCACCAAGGGGATGGGTCTTGTGATTATAATGTTGATTATCAAATCAAAGTTGGAAGCTCGTGGCCCTATTCGATAAGGCATTTGACTTCTAATCAAGTTGTGTGTTCGAGTCCCATCGAGGTGTGCAAAAGAAAGTGGAGGTGAAAGTAATAACTTTGTTTTAAAGGGTGTTGAAAAGAGCTTTTGTAGCTAAGTTTGGTTAGAGCACCCGTTTTAGTAAGAGGCAAGTCTTGATTCGACTCTCAATGAAAGCAAAGTGATAATGGCACCGCAGGAGTTTCATTTAAAAGCATCAAATCTCTTTATTGATACTGGGAAGAAGTGACTTATGTAGTTGTTTTACCCAATAATGCTTCTCTTTATATTTGGCAGCATGCATTACGATGTGTTCTTCACTACTAATTTTTTTTTTTTTACCTTTAGTTTAAGTGGCGATTATTCGTGACCTCATCTACATATTTCTATAGCAAAGAGGCCAAGCGTGAGAATGATTGTTTTAGATTCAATTATCTTGGATATTTACTCATTCACGGCATCTACTCGTTTATCTTTTCTTGCCCATAAGGCGGCTTTGACTATAGTATTAACTTTGGCTTATATCTCAATTAGATCACGTACTCTTATGGCTTGGTTACCATGATTATATTGTTGATTGTCAAATCAAATTGCAAGGCTCTCGTGGCCTAATGGATAAGGCATTTGACTTCTAATCAAGAGATTGTGGGTTCGGTCCATCGAGTGTGCAAAAGAAAGTGGAGGTAGAAAGTGATATATGTTGTTATAATTTGAGGTGTTGAGCTTTGTTAGCTTTCATTGTTTAGAGCACCCGTTTAGTAAGCAGGAGGTCTCGGTTCGACTCGGTAAGCATATTCGCTTGTGTACGTGTACTCTATGGATGGAGTCTTGTGATTATAGTGTTGATTATCAAATCAAAGTTGGAAGGCTCTACGTGGCCTAATGGATAAGGCATTTGACTTCTAATCAAGTGATTGTGGGTTCGGAGTCCCATCGAGTGTGCAAAAAGTGGAGATGAAAGTGATAATACTTTGTTTTAAACTAAGGTGTTAGGCTTTCGTATTTCGATTCAGTTAGAGCACCGTTTAGTAAGCGGGAGGTCTTGAGTTCGACTCTCAATGAAAGCAAAGTGATAATAGCTTGCAAGGAGTTTCATTTCGCGCATCAAATCTCTTTATTGATATACTGGAAGAAGTGACACCATGCTTGGTTGTTTTACGGTAATGCTTCTCTTGATATTTGGCAACATGCATTCACGATGTGTTCTTACTACTAATTTTTTTTTTTTTTTTTTCGTTTAAGTGGCGTTGACTCGTGACCTCATCTACATATTACGCAGCAAGAGACCGGCGGTAAAGGAATGATTGTTTATTTTCCAATTACCTTGGATATCTACTCGCTTTACGTCATCTATAAGTTTATCTTTTCTTGCCCATAAGGCGTAACTTTTTGGCTTATATCTCAATTGGTTAGGTAATATTAAAGGAAGATGCGTACTCATATGGCTTGGTTACTGTGATTATATTGTTGATTATCAAATCAATTACGAGAGCTCTAGTAGGCCCTAATGGATAAGGCATTTGACTTCTAATCAAAGAGATTGTGGGTTGAGTCCCATCGAGGTGTGCAAAAAGTGGAGGTGAAAGTATATGTTGTTATAATCACGAGGGTGTTGAAGCTTTGGTGACTCGAGTTGTTGTTTAGAGCACCCGTTTAGTAAAGGCGGGAGGTCTCGGGGATTACTCGTGAAAGCATATTTAAAAGCCTTGGCCGTGTACTCCTATGGATAGGTCTTGTGATTATAGTCTTGATTATCAAATCAAAGTTGGAAGGCTCTCGTGGCCTAATGGATGAGCATTGACTTCTAATCAAGAGATTGTGGGTTGAGTCCCAGCCAGTGTTCAAAAAGAAAGTGGAGGTGAAAGTGATAATGCTGTTTTAGGCGGGGTGTTGGAAGCTTTTGTAGCTTAGTTGGGTTAGAGCACCCATTTAGTAGCGGGAGGTCTTGGTTCGACTCTCAATGAAAGCAAAGTGATAATGGCACCGCAGGGGTTTCATTCTAAGCAGCATCAAATCTCTTTATTGATATACTAGGAAGAAAGTGACTTGTACTTGGTTGCACCAATAATGCTTCTCTTTATGTTTGGCAACATGCATTACGATGTATTCTTGCCCCTACTTAATTTTTTTTTTCGTTTAAGTGGCAATTGACTCGTGACCTCATCTACATATTGCTATAGCAAGGGGCAGATATTGGCAGAATGATTGTTTAGATTCAATTATCTTAGATATCTAATCATTCGTATTTATCGTTTATCTTTTCTTGCCCATAAGGCGTAAACTGACTACTAGTAGTAACTTTTGGCTTATATCTCAATTGAATTTAGGTATTATTAAAAGAAGATGCGTACTCATGGCTTGGTTACTGTGATTATATTGTTGATTATCAAATCAAAATTGCAAGGCTCGTGGCCCTAATGGATAAGGCATTTGACTTCTAATCAAAGAGATTGTGGGTTGATCCCGCCAGTGTGCAAAAGTGGAGGTGAAAGTGATACGAGGCCCAAAATGAACTAACATATTTAACGTTAGATCATAAAAAACCATGATATATGTGGTTTTTACATGAATTGTTGATAGAAAACTTCTCGCCATAGTGGTTTGTCAAAACATAGTGTTTTTGACATGGTTATCAATGTTGATTATCGGATCTATAGCAGTTTGTAAAAACTAATTATGGTTTACGAGAGAGAGTTTTATGTAGCGAGATGATTACTAATAGTAATGGGTTGTTAAAACCACCTATTGATTTACCCTAAAATGCAGTAGGGCACCATTCTCTATAGTGGCAAATGCCAACATTTTTTCAAGTATGACATCCTTCATTGAAACAAGGTAGTGATTGCCCTTAAAATTTTTTGTACATTTGATTATCAAGATTGATTGTATTTGGAGCATAGATTTAGTAGTAATGTGCTAGAGATATCATTAGTTGAAATGATTTATGAGCAATTATCTAACAATTAGGATATATGGAATAACCAAACCTTCTAGACAAAATGATTATACCCCTTTCGGCATTCGTAGTAGCTATGAAGAAAAACTTATCTCTAGACTACAACACCGAACTAAGGCGTTCACAATATTGCTAGGTAAATCTCACCAATAATCATGCCCAAAGATTTACTTCTAGACAAGACCAATTGAGTAACAAGCATTAAACCCCGGTCCTAAACCCATGCAGGTCACCAATCTAATCAATGAACTAATAAGGAATGATGGCATGATAAGAAGGAAATCTTAGATTATTTCTTTTTACACACAATAACACATGACAATCGATGGTTTTCAAAAGCTAAATCGACTAGGTTGAGCGAGGAAGACCGCGTCTAACTAGGTTGGATAGGAAGACACATGGAAGATTCTTGGCAATCTAGCATGCAACGTCGCATGATTAGTAAAAGGAATCATATAAAGAAAAGCAAATTGAGCAACAAAGAAGCGAAGAAATGATTACTCAGTCATGTAGCCGAATCATATCGAGAGAGTTAGCCGAACTTTTGTAAGCAGATAAAAACAATGTAAAAAGTACAGCAACAAGATTAAGCGGTAAAGTATGGAAGGAAAGCAATTCTAACCTTTGATCGAATTAGGGAAAAGCCAAGAGCAGACTCTTGGCGGGTTTAGAGCCTCTTGTATAATACATATACTTCTTCTAATAATAAGTCTTTAAATCAACAATCTAGCTAAGCTCAATCAAGAGCAACATCCAAGAATCATATCAAACCTCTAAATTCCTTCTCAATTTGCGGACATTTCTCACATATATGCCTTTCTTTCCCCTTCGAGCTCTATGTTCACTTGAGAACACGAAGAAGCGGGTTGATGATGACCCTTAAGTCAACAAATCTACGACCATGATCTATCTTAAGCTTTCTTTATCTGTGCAACCACTCCCCACAAAGTAGGATACACCCTTGAGCAACCTAAATTATTTTCCATAGCATGAGTGATTAGAAACAATATGACATGCCCTAGAGTAAATCGAGAATATACTAAACTCCGTTTTCATGGTATATGGTGACTAAGGGTGCTAGAAATCATTTTTAAAGCTACACTTAAATGGTATTATTTGCCAAAATTTGGTGTTATCGATTCAAAAATTTTAAGTACATCGGACATAGAGGTGGGCATTGCGAAATCCCACGAGCCTAGCAAAAGGGTGTGCGACTTCAAATTGATGGTCATGCCCAAGTTGATTTTGATGCTGACATGTGCACTCACTTGAAGTCCCTGGTGACAAATCTCCATGTTAAGATTTGTTGGCATGTCAACAAATTTTGCAATTCAGCACCCGATGTAATGTCGGAGTGAAAATGGTGAAACCTCCTGGCAATTTGGTTTTAAAAATTTTGGGCTACCTAGATATAATCTTGTAATCTTGCAACAATCAAATTTGGTATTTTGTAACATATGATTTATTAAGGATTTAATAGAAATTGGTATTCATTATACAAAATAGTATGAATACCATAGAAAGGCGAGGATTTCTTGACATACGGATCCATTTTTCCTAGGAGTCGGGAGGCGGCGTCCTTCGAGCTCAACCTTAAGCTGCTCGTGGGAGGATGGGCGGAAAGGATCGGCATGTTGGCTTATCTTCTGCGAGGCTTCTGATTTCGATTTACGTCTTCCCTGCCCGGTGAAGTTAGCGCGCACAATGCATATGTTTACCTCTTTCGATTACATTTGGCAGGATGTCTTTAAGAAGGAGGCCGGGAGGGAGCGAGAAATTTGGGCATGCAAATCTTCACTCTGGTTCGATGGCCTCTATGGCCTGCTCATCTGCCGCAGTGGCATTCTATCCCTTTGCAGGATACTGGCAGGGGATTCAATTGATGTTCTGTTACTTTAGGCCTTTGGACAAGATGTTCCCAAATCTTTCTATGATGCCCTTGTATCGATTTTGTGACTCAAATGTCCTAGCGAGGCATTAGCCTTCAGAAGGGCTCCTCGGGCGATCTTACATGTTCGGGGGTGTTTTGAGGAGGTCGATTCGGAGTCCTAAGGCCTTGAATGATGCTAAAAAAGACTTCAATTTGGTCTCCCAAGCTGTTGGCGTGGTGTTGAGTCTGCAAAGCTTTGAAAATAATAAGTGCATTGTTTTGTAGAGATGGTAGGATATTGTATGAAAGATTTTGGAAAAGTTCACTATAGTTGTCATATGCACAATATCTCTTGAATCTATGATTGAAAAGGTAAGGATCTTTATTTAAGGTGGGTGCGGGTGATACTAAAGGGTTGTGTCTTGGATAATAGGAATCTTTTTAAATAAGGCATGCCATTCGTGATGTATCATGGGGTCGTAGACTGTCACGAGCGACCTTTACTTTGTGCGGGATGTTGAGGTGGAAAATACACATTAAGCGGTTCTTGGATTATTCCTCATAATTACCTTATGTGAATGAACGGAGTGCAGGCGGCATGGAGTGTTGCTTAATCCTGGCTGGTGCACCTTGACATAGAACTATTATCTTTGGTTTATCCTTCGGGGTTTGTTCTGTTGTTGAGAGGAATGGGCACGAGTAGAGAAGGCGCTATTGGGATGATGCCATTCCGGTGAGCAGACTCAAAGTTTGAGGATACGCATGAGAGAACCTTTGGCTACGTGGGATGTCCACGATGTTGGTCACGGACTATATACTGTGTACGGACCCTCATCGCGGTGGGTTGATTTCTTTCCTTGTAGTTCCTTCTTGTCACGGTGTATAGTCTTTTGTATTTACTCTGTATGTTCATTCTACGGTTTTATGGATTTGATGCAGTTTATGCGGGGTCTTTAGCCGAGGAAATGGATGGAAATGGCGACACCATGGATGAGACCCACATGGTTGTTAGTATTGGTCACGATATCGAGTTCTACCATTGATGATTCTCATCAAACACTTGTACTTATCCTCAGTAGAAGTCTTCACTAACTGAGATTTGCTTATTCAACATTGTCTTGAGGTTGATGCGGGCGCCGCGAGTTGTGACCTCATTGAGGATCTGAGAAGCGAGATAGGAGCTTCTATGTTGCTATAAGTCTGCCTTGCTCTGGCTGTGCAATGGGACCCGTCTTGGTGTCTTGAGATGGTGCATGTGTTGCGCTCACCACATAGGCTTAGCGAGGAGCTCTCGACCACGGAGATCGCCCGACAGTCGACTCATCGGGCATGCTAGCTCTGGGCCCGACCCGAGGGAATTGAGAAGCTTTGTGTTGAACTTGCATGCAGTTATACGGTTATGTGTGATGAACTTATATGTTGTTGTGATCGAACTATTTCTGCCCATATGGCTTGTATGGTATTTCAATGTAAATATTTGACATTTGTTTGTGATAATTGGACACTGTTTCTGTTTATAACTACAGCCGGTGTTTATTCGATGGGCATTGGCCCCTTGCATAAGGGCTCCATTAGTTGGAGCTCTCTTATCTTCGAGCAGCTGTGGTTACTAGCAGGGGTTCGATTCCCGGACTCGGGCTGATATTTGATCTGCTGCGGTATAGCGATGTCTTTGGAGAATACGCCATGGTTTTATTGCTGGTTGCATGTATTTTGTTTCCAAGTCAAACAAGCGGAGTATGACTTGTAAAGGACTTCGAAATGGAGGCAGGATGCTCTTAGAGCATCTTGACTTTGGACCATTGTCTTTTTTTTTAAAATGGCTGTCATCGGCCCAAAATCCCATAATACAAGTTATGCCATAGCCACAATACCTAATACAATACCGATATAAAGCACAGCTTGCCCTAGAGATCCCTTAACCCTACAAGGAAAAAAAAAATGGGGAAAAGAAAATGGTGAAACCCTATGAACACATGGTTTTTCATTTTTTGGCTACCTAGATATAAAGCACGGCTTGCCCAAAAAATCCCTAACCCTAGAATACAAAACTGAAGAAACAGATCGCCAAATGCTCCGCCTTCATTTTCTTGCAAGCAAGCTACAAACACTTTCTGGAGCTTGAGAAGAGCCAGGACACTTGCATCAAGGCCATTCTTTTTCTTTTTGGCATGTATTTTGGATCTTGGTAAGAGTCCAACATCTTTTAGCTCGATTTGTTGATTGTTGCTCAATTTTTTAAGGTTTCTAGGTATGGCGGTCGCAGTGAATATCGTTTAAACAGAAGAATTGGCGCTGATGCTGAAAAAGATGGACAGAAGGAGGATGCCAAGCGTAAGGATAATGTACTGGGATATATATACCCCTTTTCAAGCTCGCCAGACTGATGCAGGATGTGAATGGAGTTCCATTTCTGCACTTGCAGTTTCTGATTATGATGGCTTTTCTGTTGTGCAGAGCCAAATCAACTTCTGAGAGTCGCTTTACATATTGAGGCTTGAATCGGCTACTTCTGATGTGGTAATAGCTACTTTAGATACTATTAATAAATAGTGCTTTATTTTTTCCAGTTGCGAATTTTGTTTTGATCTTATAAGAACCTGCATGCTATTTAGATCTGCGTGACAACATTTTAGCTTTAACATGGCATCTTCAATACACCGTCATGCTTTCAGGAGGATGACAAACATGACAAGGTGTTGCGTTGTAGCTGCACTGCTGCAGACTCGTTACAAACTTTAATTTACTGATTTATTTGTGCTCGAGTCTCCTATTCAGGTCTGTCACTGTCAGCTTATGTTTAGAACTAGAATGAACTGTTGATGAGTTGGACCTTTTATTAATCGATAGATATACTAGAGTAAATTTTGATTTATATATCTATTATAGAAAATATAAGCGTGTTCATAAACTGTTCCTTCAGAAGGTTCATTTTTAGTCTATTATATTTTATGCATTTTACAAAAATTACGAGGCCACATTATTTATTGCTTTCTAATTTATGATTTGCAAAGTAATGCTTCTTTTGTGAGTGATATAAATTCAGGAAATTTCTCAACCTCTTAGGCTCTCGTGCTTTGAAGGGCCAGATGTGGCAATGCTGCTGGCAAGAGGCACGCCCCCCCTGCCCGTTTCTATCATATTGCGAAGCTAATCTCTTCTCAGGCATTAGCCATCTTTTGATTAATTTTCCGTTCAAGACTGCACATTGGCTGATCATCGATTTTATTATACATATAGTAATTGCCCGCGATGGTGCCACCATAATATAGTTGGTCCTCTGTTTCGTGCATGGATTAATGGTTTATTTGAGAGACAGGGGTTGGACACCAAGATGTGTGGTGATGATAACGTTGCATGTGTAGCTTAGGTGAGTGCCTTGCTTGAAGCGGCTAAAGTTGAAGAGTTCCAATTGTTTGTCTCTCTAGGTATGCTTGAGGTAAAGTGCTGAGTTGTCTTGGCTAACTGGTAACACCAGGTTCCGAATCCCACAAGACCTTTGTCTTAGCTAACTGGTAACACCAGGGTTCAAATCACGAGCCTTTGAGCTGTGTGATATCTATTTATGTAAAGATTTCTTCTTATCCACGATCAATTACCATGCTATAACTATATTTTAATATTGAAACGTGCATCAATTTTGTTAATGCTTTTGTTTAAATGAAGCTACAAGTATTTTCTCCCTTTGAAAATAACAATGGAATGTTGAATGAACGTTTTGCTATGTTGAATGAAGCTAATGTCAGTAACAAACCATGGATTGATAATAAGTAAATGTATAACTTGATGAAGAAAATGCATAACAATTTGCCTTGAAATAACAAACCATGGTTGATAGCTCCATACAAGTAGTATATAACTTGATGAAGAAAATGGCATAACAATTGCCTTAAATATTACCAATTGCATTGGGAAAACATCGGCCGATTTTATGCAGTAATAAAAATAAGGGTTGGCTACTATTTTGATGCAAAAACAATTATGGCAGTTACCTATATTCTTCGATAAGAAAATTCATATGAAAATCATGAGAAAAATCGCAAACAATGAGAAAGCCAAAGGCATTAGCAAATTTATAGCCTATATTACATAGTAAGCGGCCAGCAATAAAAGGTATTAAACAATACAAAAAGACTAAGAACTATGATGAGGTAAAATTGTGGTATGTAAGCTAGCTGGTGAAGTTATTCAACACGATAACCACCACTTTAAGTGAAATGTGCACTGTTACTCGTGGTTTTATGCAAAACTATAGGAAAAAAACCAGCAGCGGAAATATTTTTTTGGGGGCCTGTGATATATATTGTTATATCTGAAGTTGTTGAGCTTTGTTGACTTTCGGTTGTTTAGAGCACCGTTTTGGTGGCCGAGGTCTGGGTTCGACTCTCGTGACATATTTAAGCGTGGCAGGTGTGCTCCTATGGATGGGTCTTGGCCGTTATGGTGATTATCAAATCAAAGTTGGAAGAGCTCTCGATGGCCTAATGGATGAACATTTGACTTCTAATCGAGATTGTGGATTGAGAATGTGCAAAGAGAATTGGGCCGAAGTGATAATACTTTGTTTTAAGCTGAAGTTGTTGAAGCTTTGTAGCTGGATTAGTTAGAGCACTTGGATTTGTATGAAGGGAGGTCTTGAGTTGAACTCTCAATGAAAACAAAGAAGTGATGATGTAATAATGGCGTTGACTCTCAATGAGAAAGCAAAGTGATAATGGCGCAAGTTTCGACCTAAGCGCATCAAAATCTCTTTATTGATATGCTAGGAAGAAGTGACTTGTACTTGTTTGTTTACCAATAGTACTTCTCTTGATATTTGGCAGCATGCATTCTCGTGTGTTCTTGGCTAATTTTTCCGTTTAAGTGGCAATTGATTCGTAACCTCATCTACATATTGCTATAGCAAAGAATACGACGTGAGAATGATTGGTTTGGGTTAATTATCTTGGATATCTACTCATTTCACGACATCTATTGTTTATCTTTTCTTGACCATAAAGGCATTGGCTTTGACTACTAGTAGTAACTTTTATTTATATCTCAATTGGTTGGGTAATATTAAAGGAAGATCATTACTCATATAACCCGGTTTTACGTGATTTATATTGTTGATTATCAAATCAAAATGCAAAGGCTCTCGTGGCTAATGGATAAGGCATTTGATACAGTCAAGAGATTGTGGGTTCGAGTTACATGGGGGTGTTCGCAAAGAGAGTAGAAATTGAAAGTGATAATATTTTGTTTTAAAGCGAAGTGTTAAGCTTTTGTAGCTTCGGTTAGTTTAGAAACACCCGTTAGTAAGCGGGAGGTCTTGGTTAAAACTCTCAATGAAAGCAAGTGATAATGGCGCAGGGGTTTCATTTCTGGCAGCGTAAATCTCTTTATGATATGCTAGGAAGAAGTGACTTGTACTTGGTTGTTTACCAATAATGCTATGATGTTTGGCAACATGCATTCGATGTGTTCTTCACTACTGTATTTTTTTTTAGTTTAAGTGGCAATTATTCATTGACCTCATCTACATATTATTACTATAACGAGATCGACGATGAGAATGATTATTTGGAATTAATTTATCTTGTGGATGTCTACTCATTTCGGTATCTATGGTTTGTCTTTTCTTGCTTATAAGGCATTGGCTTTGACTACTAGTAGTACTTTTGGCTTATATCTCAATTGGTTGAGTAATATTAAAAAAGGAAGATCATTACTCCATATGGATTGATGTGATTACAGTGATTATCCAAATCAAAATTTGCAAGGGCTCGCCATTGGTAGCCTAATGGATGGGCATTTTAACTTCTAATCAAGGACGTAGGGTTCGAGTCCCAAAGAGTGGTAAAAAGAAAATGGAAGTGAAAGTATTATATGTTGTTATAATAGAGGTGTTGAAGCTTTGTGCTTCGGTTGTTTAGAACACCCGTTTAGTAAGCGGGAGGTCTTGAAGTTCGACTCAGCGAAAGCATAGTCGCGTGGCATTACTTACTCCCTATGGATGGAGTCTTGTGATTATAGTGTTGATTATCAAATCAAGATTGGAAGCTCTACCATTAGCCTAATGGATAGAACATTTGACTTCTAATCAAAGAGATTGTGGGTTGAGAGTCCCATCGAGGGGTATGCAAAAAGAAAGAGGTGGAGGTGAAAGTAATAGCACGTTTTAAGCTGAGGGTGTTGAAGCTTTGTAGCTTCCGGTTAGTTTAGAGCACACCGATTTAGTAAGTGGGAGGAGTCTGATTCGACTCTCAATGAAAACAAAGTGATAACACCCAGGAGTTTCATTTTAAAGCATCAAATCTCTTTATTGATATACTAGGAAAAGTGGCTTATTACTTGGATTTATTTACAATAATACTTCTCTTGCGTATTTAACAACATACATTACGATGTGTTGCTTCACTACTAATTTTTTTTCGTTTAAGTGGCAATTGACTCGTGACCTGCATCTACATATTGCTATATAGCAAAGGGCCGGGCGTGAAATGTTTGAACTGGAATTCAATTATCTTGGATACTTTACTCATTCGCGGCATCTATGGTTTATCTTTTCTCTTACCCATAAGACGTGGCCTTTATTACTAGTAGTAACACAACTATCTCAATTGGTTAGAGTAATAATACAAAGAAAATCACGTACTCATATGGCTTGGTTACGTGATTATATTGTTGATTATCAAATCAAAATTGCAAGGCTCTGGTGGCCTAATGGATAAAGGCTGTTTGACTTCCCAATCAAGAGATTGTGGGTTCGAGTCTCATCGGTGTGCAAAGGAAGTGGAGGTGAGAATGATATATGTTGTTATAATCGAGGTGTTGAAGCTTTGGCTTCGATTGTTTAGAGCACCCGTTTAGTAAGCGGGGAGGTCTCGAGTTGACTCTCGTGAAAGCATATTTAAAAGCGTAGCCGTGTACTCTATGGATGGGTCTTGTGATTATAGTGTTGATTATCAAATCCAAAGTTGGAAGGCTCAATTGGCCCACAATGGATAAAAGACATTGACTTCTAATCAAGGGTGACGGATTGAGGGAGATAATTACCTAAAAAGAAAGTGGAGAATTGAAAGTGATAATACTGTTTAAAGCGAGTGTTAGGCTTTGGCCTTCAGGTTGGTTAGAGCACCAGTTTAGTAGAGGGAGGGTCTTGAGGGACTCTCAATAAACAAAGTAATGATGGCGTTAAATTTCTCCCAATGAAAACAAAGTGATAATGGCACGGGAGTTTCATTTCTAAGCGTCAAAAATCTCTTTATTGATATACTAGGAAGAAGTGACTTGTACTTGTTTGTTTTACCCAATAATGCTTCTCTTGATATTTGGCAGCATGCATTACGATGTGTTCTTGACTACTAATTTTTCCGTTTAGAAGTGGCAATTGATTGGTAACCTCATCTACATATTACTATAGCAAAAA